>CM025789.1:112349540-113599540 GCA_014635995.1 Sarcophaga peregrina | reverse complement strand
TGGTTTTACGTCATTTAAGCCAACTTTAGAAAATTCAAAAAAAAAAAAGAAAATTTATGAAACAACAACAACAATAACAACAAAACATAACAACTGCAACTGCAGCAACATCATTAGCAAGTAAGCGCAAAAGTAAAAACGAAATTAAACACGCACATGACAACACTGGCTTCCACCAACAACATTTGAGTTGAAACAACAACACAAAAAAAAATTGAAAGAAAAATTCCAAAAACAAAAATTTACAGAAAACGTTAGAATTATGAAAAAACGCACACACACACATTGTCACTTACAGTGAACCGCAAAACTAAGTACACACCAATTTATTATCCTTAACAAAAAATTAAGAAATAAATTGTTCTACGCCTCCAAAAGAGCTTGTTTTAGTTGTGCTTTATTCCGGGTTTCGTGTCTTTTGGCACATTTCTTTCTAAAATTTCCTATAAGTAGGCTATGGGATTGAGGTCTGGACTTTGTGAAGGGGTTTTGAAGGTATGTGGAGTGTTATAAAGTATCTACATTTACACTTGTTGGAAGTAGTAGTCGTCAGCTAGACCCAATTTTGAAGCACTTTCGTTTAGATTAGTTTTTAAAATATCTAATTAGACATACCAACCCCAGACGATGACATACAACCTCATGCCAAGACACATCCTCCTCCATGCTTTACAGTCTTCATCGTATTTGTCCAATTTAAAGCTTTTCCCCTTATCTGCGCCATACTTTTAGTCGTCCATCGGAGCCAAATATATTATACTTAGACTCTTTGGTGAATAATACTTTGTCCCAAAACTCTTAAGGCTTATTTAAATAGATTTTTGCAAAATCTTTTGTTTACTTGTGGCTTTTTTCTTGCAACACATGACTTTAATCCCTGATCGGCTAAGCATCTTCGAACAGTATCAGGCGAAACTTAAGGGTTTTGGTATCTTTCAAGCTCTGCTGCTATTTTGGTGGCGCTGGTGAAAAGATTTTTCTGAATTGTACGCTTAATGAATCACTTATTGTTATTACTTATTTTCGATTCGTTTTATCGATCTTTTATTTTGTGTTGTATGAGTTTTTCTCACCGTAAAACGACTACGGGATACTATTTTACCTATTTATTTATCTTCACTTTCGTATAAATTTATTATAATTTGTCGCTCCTCAAGACTGAGTTGTTTACGCGGCATGATTTAAGTTTTCCCACAGCAATATTTAAGTTACAACTGACCGGCTCCAATAAATGTATGCTGATCGTATTGATTATAATGCTTTTCATACGATCTAAGTGAATTTGGCATCTTTCTTAGTCTGCTTTAAAATAAACGACAGGAGTGTCGTTAGTTTTGCAAGTACAGCTTGATTTTTGAGGACTGAAATGATCAAAAGAATTTTTATGTAGAAATTAAGAGCAACATTGAAGCCAGGAATATGCAACAGTATTGTCATAATATCTTGAAGTCGCCGTGGTCTAGTGGATAGTGTGTTGGCTGATTAGACGAAATGCCCGGGTTCGAATCCCAGGTCAGACATCAAGAAACGAAAAATATTTGTTCGGCAACTTCCTCTCAGCAGATTTCTGGCAAAGACCCTGAAAGTAAAAAATTGCCATGAAAAGCTTCTCAAAAATCTGTCGTTCGGAGTCGACTTTAAGCTGTAGGTCACTCATGTATAAAATTAACGCACCCAACATAGGTGGT
This sequence comes from Sarcophaga peregrina, assembly GCA_014635995.1. Taxonomy (NCBI): domain Eukaryota; kingdom Metazoa; phylum Arthropoda; class Insecta; order Diptera; family Sarcophagidae; genus Sarcophaga; species Sarcophaga peregrina. The sequence continues at coordinate 113,597,852 of CM025789.1, read as the reverse complement.
GTGAGAAGCTAGGTCGTAATCCTGACTGAAGGGTTGTAATGGCCAATTATGTATGTATGTATTGTCATAACATCATTGTTAAAACAACAGAAAATTTATGAAATACAATAAAAAAAATCTAGTGTGTTCTTAGTTTTGTGGCTCACTGTATGTATGTATGTAAATTGTGCATACTAATTCGTTTATGTTTGTGTGCCACATTTCAAAAAAATGAAAAAAAAAAATCATGTCGATTTGAATGCAGCTCTGTTCGCTTAAGTTGTCGTTCTTGATTTCCATGCAGACCGTCCGCCGTATGTACGCTTCGTTTTAGTCAAAGTCCAAGCTTTACTGCAAACAAATGAACACATCTCAGGCAGGCCTTAGTTGGTGGGAACAAAGTCTTGAATAAACAAACAGTAGAACGTAACAAAACAAAAACGAAAACGAAAAAACGTCACGCTTAAGGTGGGCACTGGGCTGGCTAGGCTGAGTCCATACCTGAGACCGTGGCTGTGTTATTGCCATACTGACTGCCTACTTTATTGGCTGACAATCTTTAAACGTACGTATTTAGTAAAATGTGTTGGTAACACATAAACACAATAAAAGAAATTAACATGTTTATAACGGTTTATTTATAAAATAACAACAACAGCGATAGCAATTTTATTGTAAAATTAGAATTCCAACCAACACTCAAACGCATTGAAAAGTTTTCAAAAAAAAATTAAAGAAAAAAAAACGAATTTATTATCGAAGGAAAAGTCAATAAAACCTCATCATAATACTAAAAAAAAATATCAAGTTGGCTTAAACATTAAAATGGTAATTGGAAAAAAAAAAAGTTACAAACACACTATCGCGCACGCACACGCACACGCACTCACCCGCCCACTCACTCAGAGACACAAATTAAAAACATAAAGGGTTATCCATTTTACGTTATCAAAAGTAAACTTAAATAAGACACAAAGGAAGAAACAATGATTTCGCTGAATGCTTGAAAATGATCCAACCACTGACCAATCCATCTTCCTTGGGAGATTACCCATCTACACACAGTTTTGGATCTAACGAAATCAAATAGCACGATCGTAGTGGCGAATGGATGTCGTAAAAACGTGAATTATTTCTTACAGAAATTTCTCATGTAATTAAGCCAGAATCGATTGTGTTGCAATGCATAAAAATGTTACCACATGGCCATAATGTTTCAAATTCATTCCATTGGCCATCAATCACAATCACATCTGGGTTCTCCTGGCCTTATATGCTGCAATTCTTATTGCTGATGTAACTGCCAAGTGCTCAGCCGCCTTTATTTGGTGAATAGTTGCAATCTCGATAGATCGAGATACAAAATAAGACGAAGAATAGGTCGCCGTGGTCTAGTAGGTAAATCCAGGGTTTGAGTCCCAGGCCAGACGTCAAAATAAGAAATACAGAAAGTATTTTTTCGGCAATTTCTTCTTAGTAGATTTCTGGCAAAAATCCTGAAAGTAAATAAACCTGCCATGAAAAGTTTCTCCAAAATCTGTCGTTCGGAGTCGACTTTAAACTGTAGGTCCTGTCAATTCTGCATAAAATTAACGCACACAACATAAGTAGTGTGAGAAACTAGGTCAATAATCCTGACTGAAGGATTGTAATGACCAATTATGTATGTATGTATAGTCCCAGGAATCGAAAAATTCTAATTATTCGCTTCACTTTCAATAGAAGAAGGCATATTATCGACTGATGTATGCACAGGCATTACCATTTTCTTAATGCTTTCAGTATCTAAAAATTTCTTTATGGTCTAGTTTACAAAGTAGTTCAACGATGACGATAATAATCACCGCGTAATGCTTAAAAAGCCTTTACGTTTGAATTAGAAACGTTTTAGTTTGTTTTCACTTTATTTACGTATGCTTCAGTACTTTGTAAAAACAATAACAAGTCAACAGTGAGCCGCCTCTAGAAGTTGCCAAACTGAAAATTTTTAAAGCATAAGTGTAAACGCAACGTATTTACACAATAATAGAGAAGAAATTTATCAAAGGCAATGGAATTATAGAGGACATTATCACTTAGTGGTGTTGTAGAGAAATAATTGACATACAAGTCTACAGAGGTTTAAACGAAAAAGAACAAACCTAACCTCTCAAAGGGTTAATAATATAATTTAAATTTTGTTTTGATTGCAATACGAAAAAAGAAAAAGCTTAAATCAAAATGTGTAGACCGATGTGTAGACCAGACCATTTCAAATGCCTACATTATTATGCTTCAAAATGTATTGAATGAATGAACAATAACAGCGACAACAACTGCAACAACAACAACAATACCAGGCGGGCAAAATTTATTTAGAAAACAACAACAACAAATCTATAAAAAAATAACCGCTAATTTGAAGGGGTATTGCTTCCTTATTATATTCACGTTGCATGTTAAATATGCCTACAAACAACAAACAATCCAACAGCCAATATTACAACATAACAGCCAACATAAATGATTAACAACAACAACAACAACAATAACAACAAAAACTGAAACACTATCATGACAACTGTATGAACGTAAAATGAAAATATTGGCCAAAATCCCTCCTCCTCCGTCAAAGACACAAACTAATAACCGGTGAGCAGTGAACAGTGAGCAGTGAGCACCGGCAAACTGTCATACATACACACACAGTTTTTAATATGAATGAGAAAAATTCGAAATAAAATAAGAAAGAAAGAAAAAAAGAAATGTTTGTCAGTTGTTTGGCTTGTTAAATAATGCATGTGTTGCACATTTGTGTGGCACAAGTATTTGTTGCATTTAATATCGTCGATTATTTGTTTGTTGCTGGCAACATACATATTTATTGTGTCGTTGCCTGTGCCTGTGCCAGTGCCAGTGCCTGTGCTATGCCCGTGCAGAAAACTGCAAAACTCTGCCTCCTCCTGCTCTTCGTTAACAATGCCACACAATACTTAAGCGACAGGTGCCTGCTGTGCTGTTATTGCCATTATACTTTGAGATACGATTATAATGTTAACAAAAAAGAAAATAAAAAAAACTAAAATAAATAAATAATGAATAATACAACTTGGATATGGTATTACCACAATAATTCTTTGGTTTTTTCTATTTTTCTATTTCCCAACAACATTTAACATTCAAAAAATGCCCTTTACATTGTAACTTTGTTGTTGTGGCCAGTAGAACAGTATAAAACCGTACAAAGATACTAAATGAATGGCTTAAATGTATACAATTTCAAATAAAAGAATAACAACAACAACAACAATAATATTAAATAAAATGAAAATTACAAAGAGAAACTATGTATTCAGAGACATTGGTAAACTGTGTTACAAAGTTAAGCAGACATGGGGCTGTAATCGTTACTTACGTTGCAAACAAGAAAGGAAAAACAAGAAGAAAAAAAAAACAAATTTTTACTCAGCGGATCATTAACCATTCGAGTCCAGTTAACAGAAGAACAAAAAAAAATAAAATAGAAAAGCTGCTGGTATTTTATGATGTTGCTAGTGTTGTTGCTGTTGCTGCTGCTGCTGCTGCTGCTGTTATTGTGTATTTCTTGTTATTGTTGATGTCATTCAACAGTTTCGTATTTAAAATTCAAGTGCGTAAGTGCGTTTTGTAGAACAACAATGGCAAACAGCAACTGCTGTCGCCAATAAACTACAACAACAACAACAATAATAATAATAGGCAAACAATTCTAAGCCAAAACAAACGTGGGAAATAGGAAATCATTTGGCAGCAGTGAATGAATGAATTTGAACATTTCAAAGTCCAAACAAAACACAAATACACGCTCATTACAATGCTATTTGAAATGAAAACCAGGGGCGAAAACAAAGACCAGAAATTTGATAATGAAAGTCTTACAGAAATCTGGCTCTAACTGCTTAGTCATTATAAGCCCTCTTCATAATCTTTCAAATGTCTTTAGATTTGTATGATAAAAATTTAAAAAATTTTTTTATACCAATTAGAATACGCCCATAACTCACTAAATAAGCATAGTTCTTCAGCACTACAACAGCAATATGTACACATTCATAAAGGCTTTAGATTCTAGATCGTACTACAATCGACTAGACAGTCTGCTAGGCTAGAAGAACTTAAAGAATAAAACTAAAATCAAACAAAGAAACAATTTCATATTACAGGAGATACTCCATAAAAACCTCTGGTTCTTATGTGAAATATATATTCCTTGCGATCAGCTGCAAATCAATTAAGATTATTTTTTAAAATTATTCATTATTATGATTCATGCTGTACTATTAACATCACACGACCTTATTAAGAGGGTAGAACGTCAGTTCAAACCGCTACCAATGAAGGCGCCGTGGTCTAGTGGGTAGTGTGTTGGCTTATTAGACAAAAGGCCCGGGTTCGAATCCCAGGTCAGACATCAAAATGAAAAAATATTTCTTTGGCGACTTCCTCTCAGCAGATTTCTGGCAAAGACTCTGAGAGTAAAAAATTGCCATAAAAAGCTTTTCAAAAATCTGTTGTTCGGAGCCGACTTTAAACTGTAGGTCCCGCCACTCATGTATAAAATTAACGCACACAGCATAAGTGGTGTGAGAAGCTAGGTCGTAATCCTAACTGAAGGGTTGTAATGGCCAATTATGTATGATGTACTATAATGAGGACATATATAACGACCAATTGTGCGCTACTTGATCTATTAATTGGTTTTAACGATCAGTCTTAAGACTTTGCATTTTATAAACGACTTATCAGAAGGGAAATGAAAACCAGCCTTCATATTTAATGAATTTTGTGATCCTTTCGACATTGCATGTAAGTGAAGTCATTCCAACTGCCTACCGCGTATATAATGGCCCATAAGAGTAAATATAGCAACAGAGATTGATGGTTGACAGACTCCCCATAATAAATGCGTTTCATAATAGACAGCCTAATAGAGGGTATTCTGGCAAGTATTCTTTTGTGAATTCTTATGTGGGTATTGATATTCAGTAGAATTATGGGTTAACTGTCCAACTTAGCTTGAAATCAAGAATCAGGTCTAGATATCCAATTCAGGGTCTGAAATCCAAACTTAAAAAATATTGTATCAGTTGTGTCATGCAATGAAGTTATCCGGTGACCAGTGGCAATCAAATATAAAGCAACAGTAACAGCAATCACTCGAAAGAAAATCAAATCATATGTGAATGTGTAGTGTTGCCCTTGTTATATTTAGTTTTTATAGCTTGTTGTTGCAGTTGTTTTTGTATTTTTGTTCTTTTTTCTCCATTACATATTTGCTTGCCCTCGCGTTAGCCTTTCTTTCTATTACTTTGGCAGAAAGCAAATAGTTTAAAAGGTGGCCTATAACACACAACGTACTCTACCATAAAACATTCACACACAAAGCCAATCATTAACTTGTTGTCCTTACATTCTGAGCCTTATAAAAATCAAAGAAAAAACAAAGTTTCCAATGGTAATTATTGGCACTAATGACACGGGCAACAGGAACTCCACGAACTGCTTGAATTCGAACTCGAACAGAGAACAACAGTTTGTCATCGACATAACGAACGACAAATTTACGAAACCTTTTTTATTTTTTTGTTTTTGTTTTTTCTTTATTTCATTGTATTCTCATTTCGTTCTTTCTTTTCTTTTATTTCTATTCGTTGTTTGTTTCTCTCGTCCATGTCCATGAATTTCTAATTGCAGTTGCACTTTTTTTTTCAATTTTATTTCATTTTTGTTGTTTTGTTGTTATTGTAGTTGACGTTTTTCATTTTCATTTTCTTTTTTTATTTTTGTCTTTTTAAGAAAATTGAAAACTTAGTACAAATGAAAGACAAACAACAACAACACAGTAGTACTATAAATTTATAAAATAAATACAACAACAAAAATAATCATTTCGAGACGACAAGTCTTATCATAAATATTGAATGGAATCACAAACAAGAAGAATAGCAAGACAAAAAACAACAAAAAAAACAAACGACGGACGGACATCGTCAACGAAGGTTCGTCAAGTTCAAGTTATCAGATGGCCAATAAAGTGTGTGGCAAGTTGGAAGCAATAATGCCATGGAATTTAAATTTTGTCATCGTCAGACTTGTAGACTGGTAAAGGGTTAACCAATTGAGGCACTCAATAGGCGAAACGTGTATTTTATTAGAATATATCGGGCTTGCCAAAGACAATGCCATTCATGGTAATCGCCACTGGACTGATTACAGTATTCGATCATTAATTCGGCCAATAATTTGGCTTTAAATGGCATAATCATTTGAATCAAGCCAAAAACGTAGAACTTGTTACATCCCCATCCAACGTCCATAACAGAATTTTCAATTTACAGTTGACATATAGCCTAGGAATTCAGGGTCCTTTCCGCAAAGTTCAATAATAAATTTGAATCGAATACGACGGCATCAGGGAAGTGAAGCAATCAATCTAAACTGTTGCGAAGGATTCTCAGATTACAATAACAGCTGAGATGTTGTCAAATTGAAAAAGAAACGCTATTACTGTGACTGACAACTGTACCACCACCTTTATTACGCTCCATTTAAAGGTTCTTTTGGGTAAAAACTAAAATGAAAACTTACAGAAATATTTTCTATCTCTCTTTGATTTTCAGCATTATTTTCGAAAGCAGTCTCAATTGTAATTTTTTTTTTATTTGTTTTCGATTTATGCCTTGAAAAAACCTTGCAATGAAAACTATTGTACGTGGCATTGCCTTCTAATTTTTTTGTGGTTCCTTTTCTTATCGTTTAATTTATGCATGACTCCTTGACTCTTGGTTTGTTTTGGTTCGGATGTTCGTACGTTTATGTCCATGTTCTTCAATGTAGTTCCACTTTTTCAATTTCCACTTACAATGTAAATGCATACATAAGTAAGGTTCTACGTGTTCTTACATTTACAAACGCTTTCAATCGTTACTATGCACTGCAGTTGTCTAACGAAAAACTCTTTAATTTGCCGTAATTTAATATCAAATTAAAGTTGCAGTAACAATATGTGAAGAATTTTTCTTGGGTTTTTATTTATTACGTTTTCATATATTTTTTTTTTTTTTTAATAAATTTTTAATGAATTTAAAAGAAATTATTATGATTGGCGGGTTTTGGCAAGGAAATAACCTGTTTCTTGTTATTGATTACAGTGGGAATCAGCTCATATGGCTTGAGATATGCAAGAAATTAAAAAAACAAAAAAAAAAAATTGTTCACAGTAACTGTCCTCAGCGATGATAAAGCGATGATAATGATAATTTTAATTTTCCATTTAAATGTAAAACGTAGTTTAGGTTCAGAGTAATTTAATCACTTCATTTTGACGAGTTTCCAAAAATATTATACAATTGATCTATTTCAACTACTACAAAAGCAAATCTGCCAAGGAATAGCCAATTTGTTCTCCCTAAATATCAAAACTGAATATAATATTATATCGTGTGCTGAAAAAGAAGGAGAACTACACTTAAAAGGATCCACAGGCAGGCCAAAAAAGGTAAGGCAGTGAGTTGAGTACTGCATGATTAGGTCGTCAAGTGGAAAAAGACTTTGGGTTACTTGTTTTCCAAGAAACCATCAGAAATGTTCTTCAATAACACAAATATTCTTCAAGAATGACTAGGAAAAAACCCCTGCTCTCATGACAAAATGTCGAAAAGAGATTCATTTATGCTAACGAATACATTTCACTTACTCCGGAGTACTGTTGCGAAGTTATTTTCTCAAATGAGATGAAAATTATGATTTATTATTATGACAGACTACAAAAAATTTGGCGTAAGTCCTCTGACAGCACTAGAAAATAAAAATCGTATTCCTGCAGTAAAGTTTGGAAAACTGTCTGTAATGGTATTCGCCTATATATCCAGCAAAGGAGTTGGTGTAATCAGGATTTTGGATGAAATGGAATGAATGACTAAGGAAGAATATCCTGATATTTTAAAAAATGAACTGAGCGCTGGCCCGGTTAATCCGAATAAATTTAATTGCAAGTACTATCCTTAATATAAATCTTATTTATGTCACTTCAGGTTCCAGTTTACAACTGCACCAAAGTTATTGATACTCCTACCCAAAGTCCTGATGTTAACCTTTTCAAAAATTTGTGGGTTTATGTAAAGAAAAAGGTCGGAAAAAGATCGCCCATATATGAAAACGCTTTCATAAAGTTCCCCAAAGAAGATTGAGCTAAAAATACCATTAGAATATCACATTCCGAAGCTTATTCAGTCCATGGGAAGGCGTCTGCAAGCGGACACACAAAATATTAGCACAATAAATTTAAAAAAAAAATTGCATAAGTCTTAATATTTTATCAAAAGTGTCAAACATTTTTTTGACAGCAGTAAAATTGAATTGTTTTTGTTTTTTAATATTTTACATTCGAATATTTTCATTGTTATAAAAGTTTTTTATTTATTATATTACCAAAACATATCTTTATAAAATCTTGTTTGAAAAAATTTAAAATTTTGATTATTTATATTGGAAAACAATGAATTTTTCAAAGTTTTCTTAATTTTTCTCTATGTGTAAAGATTTTTTTGACTAACTGTATATAATTTCATTACTTAAGATCTCCTATAATTTTTAAAAATTTCATTTCATTTTATTTTTTTAAAACAAATCTTTTTAAACATAATTAACTTGATTTAATTAAAATATACTAGATGACCCGTGCGAATATTTCGCACCGTTAGTTGTCATTTTTGTAACATAAAATGAAAATAATAATAATAAAATAATAAATAATTCGGGGTATGTGTACAATTTTATCGGTATGAATAATTTTTGCTGATATGATGTCCTCTCCCAAGTTTGTTACGATTAACCTGGTACCATTTATTAACCCGTATTACTACACTTCATAAAACAAACAATGCGATGACAATAACGACATTACCAAAATGGCTTTTACAACTTTATATATTATTATGCAGAATAGCATTACAATTAAGCGACCCTGTTTATCGCACTTGATCTAACAACTACTGCAAAGTATTGCCAAAACAGCTTTTTACAACTTAATATGCATATTATATATAACTGACTTAGTCATAAACGGCATTATAGTAAATAGCGGTATTGCCAGAATGGATTTTAATACATACTATATTATGTAGAACTGCATTACTATTAAGCGACCCTTTATTACCACACATTGCACAAAAACATATAATCGTAATGACAAAAGTATCATCATGAAGTCCTATATAAAATATAATTTTTATCAATGAAAATAATAATTTTTCAATTTCTAATTATTTTTCGCCATTAGTATTAGATATAAGCTTTAAAATGAGATATCATTCATTAAATTTGACGCGGTGATATGGAAGATATTTGCAACCGACAAAAGAAAGTACTTTAGAAATAATATATATGATTCTAAAAATGCTAAACTATTCATTATTATTTTATTTTATTTTATAATGTTTTATAAACTGATTTTATTCATAATAAAGAAACATTTTTGTGACAGACACTAAAACCGTGTTGACTAAAAATATGTACAACCTCGCACTTGCACTCATTCCGAACAGCCCAATATTTTTTCTTTTATTATTGATAATAAACATGGCGTTATGGAGAGCACGTGCCGCAATTCAACAAAATGAAAAAAAAACCCTAAAACAAGAAAAGCCTAAAATAAATACGATCCAAATGTAAACAACTGGTGGAGCTAATGAAAGGCAGAGAGAGAGAGAGAGAGAGAGATAACGAACCTGTTAATGATGAAAGACGCAATAACTGCGTAGTCACCTAAAAACTCATAAAAGATTAGGCATTTAAAACAAAAACAAAATTTTGTAAACAAACCACCGCCAAAAATACAAGGAAAACTTCTCAGCATATATTATACACTAGATAGAAATGCGTATGTATGTGTTCATATGGCTAAGCAAATTAGAGAATCGAAACAGACTATGATAACTGATAAATTATTACGTACATGTGTATGTATGTATGTATGTATGTGTTTGTGTATGTCGTACGCACTTTTATTGAGTTTCAAAACAAACAAACAAACAAACACTTTGACACATTTGCTCTTATTTTGCCGCTACGTTATCTCTCAATGTTTATTATTGATATGCATGTAGTTGAAAATAGTGTGACCAGATTTTAAAATAATATTCAATTCAATTCAAAATCTTTTGCTTTGCAAGACTGTTAGATGGTAGCGACGAAAATGCTTTAAAAACAAAAACTACTGAATATTTTCCCAAATTTCTTTTTTTATTTGAAAGTACAATCCTTGCGGTTAATAATGGAAAATAATTTCATTCAAATGGCTTTCTCGTCTAGCAATGCAGCAGCCTACACGAACGATCCAATTTTTAAGCACGTTATCCATTGTGTGCAGCTGTATTTCACCAATGGCTTCATGGATATTGTCCTTTAAAGCATCAATTGTCTCTGGCTTGTCGACGTAACACTTGTCTTTGACGGCAGCCCACAAATAATAGTTCAACGGTGTCAAATCGCAAGCTCCGAGGTGGCCAAACGATATCAGCTCTGCGGCTGATAATGCGATCTTCAAAAACAGGGCGTAAAACATCGAGTGTGGCTACGGCTTAGTTGCACGTAGAGCCGTCCTGTTGGAACCAAATGTTGTCAATATCTTTCTCTTCAATTTTTGTGAACAAAAATTCGTTCAACATGGTGTAACGGCCACTTCCTTGCTCATTTATGAAGAAAAATGGCCCAATTGTGCTTCTGGACCAAAATCGTCGGCTTTTCAATGTATGCGTGTGGGTTTTTTGTGCCCCAAATTGCGACCCACCAAGATCAAATTGAAAAAGTACATCAAATCCTTCACTTTACTATGTACCAGAGATCAGCAATGAATCATTCTTCCGCTACTCATAAGCACTCATGCTATTTTGAGTTGCTATGAGTGAATCGACAGAATTGAAATTCAACTACTCTGATTCATTCGTACTCGCTACAACATTAATTTGTAAGTATAAGTAGCAATGAGTATGAGTACAATGTTGACATCAAATTCACAACATTCGAATTCCGATTCATAAATTTATAAAATACTTATAAGTGATTGGAGTGGCTCGAATCATTCATCAAAATTTTCAGCCTTTGCTGTTGTTGCATATACAAACAAAGCAGAAAGGAAAGACAAAGACAACAAGCAAAGCTTGCAAGCATAAGTATGAATGCGTATAAGTATTAGAAATTATAACTATGATTCGAATCTAATCACCGTTTTGAATACTTGTTGCTGATTTCTGGTATGTACATTAAAAACAACTTTCAGATTTGTATTTACTTTGTAATTGTAACTATTTTTTATTTATGTTAGTTAGTTATAATAACAAGGAGCAGTTAAGTCTTATATTTTGAATTATTTACGAACATCTGTGATGAATTTTCTGTATTTTATGCCAAAAAACAACAATCGGACTATCCTCGTAGTTGAGCATAATTTATCATATCAAATTCGATTGTAGTTTCTAATGTTACCATCGGAAGGACAAAAGTCAAGTGCCATTATTTTTTTTTTTTTTTTCATATGACCAATACTTAGGGTATAGCCTCTGCTTATACCGTAAGTAACAGGAAAGACCTTTGCATGGAGGAAGTTTCACATACGAATAGCCCCACCAAAGGATGAATTTTGTCCATGAACCAATGGATTTGTATTCCATTCTCGGTCGATTATATGATTATATGGTGTAAATAGTATGAAGATCAGATGCAGTGAAGTAAACACAATAAATATTGCATCGCCTTAAGAAAGCAAGGCATTGAAGAATGTGTAGATTCCAGCGAACATCACACTGAATTTCCATGATCATACGTCAAGATCTTCTAACTCCCTTTATATGTTTTTGTTTTTAAAAACTTTAAATTTATTTTATTTTTTTCTAACGATTCCAATGAACGCCTTTGTCGATTTGACGGATTTTTTTCTCAAATATTTGACGATTTGAATGCTTCATTTATCTGGTAGCTATGCTTACGGCTCATTACGGAGCATTTTGCATTAGCAATTCACTAAGAAGAGTATGTTTGAGTATTTTTATGCAACTGCTAAATAACTTTAAGAAATCGAACGATCGAAACGAAAAGCTAAAAGTCAAATTCAATAATTTGAAATCAAATTGAAAAAAATAAACTGAAAATAGTTCTGAAAAGTCAATCTGGTCACACTGTTGGGTCTATTGTCATCTCTGTTTGGTGATCTTTATAAAAACTTGAGTGTTTTTAAATATTTTTAAAATTATTTTGCGTTGTTGTGCTATTTGTTTACCGTTTGTTTTGGAGTATTTTTATAGAAAAAAAAAAATAAAATAAACACGGAAATTTATATTTTAAATGTTTTTGTTGGTTTTAATTTTTTTTTTTTTTTAATTTATTTTAAATATTTCACACAAGAAATTTTTTATAAGCCATTTTTTTTTTTTTTTTTTGTTATTTTTGTTGTTTTTGAATTTCAATTTCATTTTTCAATTTTGTGTCGTTTTAAAATTTACAACAACTTACGAAAATTCGGCTCTCCCAGACACAAAAACCAAAAAAAGACCCTTAATTTTATAAGGGCATTGTAAAAGGTATTGTGAACTCCACATAGATAAATGAAAACCTTTTTTCCTTTATTTTCATTGTACGGAGGGATATTAAAATTCATTTTAAATCAGATCACCAGAAGACATAGATTTGGTTAGGTTAGAGGACGTATACTTGTCGGTTAAGACAAGTACAGTATCCGGAGGTCGAAATTGACCCATTGTATATTGTCCTTAGGGGAAGACAGAAGACATACTATGTTTTAATAAAATTTACTTTTAATTTTGCAAAGAAATTGTGTTTTAAATTGATATGGAAAAGATCTAAACCGATTTATGTCATGTTGTACTGAATCATATTATTTTCAATTGTAGTTTTGCTTTTCATTTTAATTTCTTTAAAAATAATAAAGACGGGTTTTCCGATATTAATTTGCTAACAGATCGCTGATCATAGTAAATGTGTGTGTGTGTGTGTGTGTGTTGGTGTGCGTGTGTGAGAGAGAAAGAGAATAAAGTTAATAAGAAAAATTGGTAACAAAAAAATCAATCAAAATGTCAGAAAAGCCATGAAAACATGTTATGGTTTTCAAAGTTGTTGATGTTGATTTTATTATTGTTGTTGTTGTTGTTGTTGTTGTTGTTGTTACTGTAGTAGCTCAACCAACTTCAATAAAAATGTTTTTCTGTTTTCCTTTTTGCTTTACAGTTCTAGTGGCTGCACAGTTTTTTTTTTAATTTTTTTTCAATTTTTTATTTTATTTTTCCACTTTAAATCGATTGATCGATTTTCATGCCAAAAGTGGCTAATTTCTGCACAGCATGCGAAAATTACCAACGGCCACTATATATTTTTTTTTTCCATTAGTTTACAACAACAACAACAATAGCAACAACTACGGCAACAGCAACAATAAGTGCCAACAATATTATCGCAATCATGTTCATAGACTTTGAAAAATAATGCTCCAAGAAAACAAAAAAAAACATTAAAAACACACAATGGCAACACCAAAACACCAAAACATCATAACATCATCATCAAGAGCTGCAACATCGGCAAGCCAAGGCTGCTTTGTGTCCGTATGTCTATATGTATGTGTAGAGTATCTTTCACTTAAAATCAGCATCAAATAACTGAAAAAGTTGAAGAAGACAAAGAAGAAGCAGCAGCAACAGGGACAGCAACAGCAGCAGCAGCAGCAACAGCTACGAGAAGAAATAGAAAATGTTTCCAAAGTAAAAAAAAAAAAAGCTGAAATAGAAAAAGCGAGGAACTGAAATTAGTTGAGCTTAAGCCGCATCGAACCACTTTAAATTGCGTCCAATTGTCGAAACCAAAACGACCGTATATAACAGTTACAGTTACAACAATTATTATTATATTTATTATTATTATTGTTGTTGTTGTTGTTGTTTTTATTGCTGTTACTTTAAGTTGCATTCAATATTACTACCGTTGTTGTTGCCGTTCATATTGTTATTGTTTAAAAAATACTAGTGCCGTGTACATTAAACGAATGATGATGATTTTTTAGTTTTGTTTTGCTTTGTTTTCGTATGCTTTGTTTTGTGGTCATAATTTTTGCTTTCAACACTTTTGCCAAACACTAAATACAACACACGAGATTTAAGAGAAGATACCACATAAAATCTGATTTCAATGGAATCATAAACTTTATGTACATGCAGTCGAACTTCTATAAATTGAATCACCATTATCCAGAAAGAAACTTCAACTTTGGGCAGTAAATTTCAACTTATAGAAACTTCAGGTTATAGAAGTTCAAATTATAGAAGTTCCACTGTACATATTTTCAATGGCAGTAACAATGTAACTGAAACTGTAGCAACTACAGCAGGAGAGTAGCAGCAGCAATGTAAACAAATCTAGAAATTTTCCTACAATTCAGATCCTTAAAATAAAGGCTAGTAACAGACATCAAAAATGGATCGTTTTTCGCTATTCATAAGTACTCATGAAATTTTGAATTTTTTGTAAATGAGTCAACAATATTGAAATTTAGCTCTTCTAATTCATTTGTACTCAGTACAACATTGTTTTATAAGTACAAGTTATAAGTAACGTTGACATCAAACTCACAACATCCGAAATATGTTTGATTCATATGCCTACTCATTCAGATTTCTAAATTTAGGCACCAATCTCCCTCAGGGGAGGGTCGAAGGGCTTTTTACACACATAGGACACGAACATCAACAAAAACATCATTAAAAGGAGCATAAAAATGCATTAAGTTGCTTGTCAACTTCTAAAGAAGAATGTTCATGTCGCCTTTTTTTCAGGTTTCAATTATACACCCGAAGAGAAATTACAGTTGTATTCATTAATATTCAATGAAATTTACTAATAACAATATGAGAAATTATCGCCATTTTTAGAAGAATATTTGTCAAATTAAATACACAGTCTTTAGGGGTTTGGCGCTGTAATTTTTTTTTTTTATATTTTCCCCTGCATATACAGATTATTTGGTTACACATGCCTCTCACAAATATCTTACAAAAATGAAGCTCATTTCCCATTGTTATTAGTGAATTACATTAGAAAATAGTGGATACAACTGTCATTTTTCTTCGGGTGTATAATTGATATACGAAAAAATTTCAAAAAGAAGCGATGATAACCTGCTTCATTGAAAGCTGTCAAGCAACTAAATGCATTTTTACGCTCTTTTGACGTGTGTAAACAGCCGAAAATGATCTTCTCCTGAGGTACAGTGATGCCGACTCGAATCATTCATCAAAATTTACAGTCTTAGTTGTTGTTGCATTTACAAAAATAAAAAAAAAGACGAAATAAAAAGCCAAAGACAGCAAATAATGCAAACAGACAACCTACTCGTGAGTATAGTAGTCTTCGTACGCGAATCATTCTTACATATTTTGTGAGTACGATGAGTACTTCAAACTTTGATTATGAGTAGTGTGAGTACTCATTGGTTTGAATGCCCACAAATTGAAATTTTGAAATTTAAATTCGATTTGGCAATCTTAACTTGCGAAAGCAACTCTTTCTGTTAAAGTACATAAGGCGTCCTTAAGAGTGTTCCATGATTGAATCATTTTAAATGTTCATACGTATGCTTTTCTAATGGCAAGATCATCAACATTAGCTGGCCAGTCAGTGCACAATGTTACCTAATGGTTGTTGATGCTTGTGATGTTTTTGGCCAGTTGCTGATATTGGTGTTGTTGTTGTTGTTATTGTTGTTGTTTTTAGCTATTACCTTTACAAAATTTGGCAAATGTAGTGTTATTCTCTGGGCAAAGGCGTAATTGCACTAGTGGCCATTAATGCTTAAAGCACAACAGGTTTAACCGAGACAGAGAGAGGGAGAGAGGAATAACCTCTTATAGCAAGAGTAGCGTTAATTTAAGGTAACAAATACGAGTGCACTCGTATAGATTTTTGCTTTTTTTCTTTTTGGTTTTTAGCTTTTCTAATATTAAAATAAATAACTTTTCAATGATCGTTTTTATAAGTTGGCCAACTTAGAGACGAACAGACAGACGGACCGATAGTCAGACTAAATTTTCATTTTGGTTCTGTTTGTTGGCCATTTATAGACGCTGTTTCTTATAGATTTTTCCTTATTACTGTTGTTTTTTTTTGTTGTTTGGTTTTGTTGTTGTTGTTGTTGTTGTTTACCAAATTGAGGAAATCACGTTGCAATTCCCATGCTACGGCAACAATAAAAACTACAATAAAGATCCACAATTTCATACAACAATAAAGTGGACAACAACATGAACAAAAATGGTGGGGCGGGAGGTTAAATTGTATATCGCCGTTGTATACCAATACGATACACTCATTCGTAAATAAGAAAAAAAAAACAAAAAGCAAAAACAAATATTAAATGAAAATAAAATAAGTAGATAAAAAAAAAATAGGAAAAATAATACTCGGAAAACAAGCAAGCAACCCAAAAAATAAAAAAAAAAATTATTGTTCCTCTTGCCAAACAAACGCGAAAATGTTTATATCGCCTTTCAATCACGCGGTTTTAAACAACAACAGCACGATAATGTGCGCACGTCAATTTGCTGCAATAGGAACCGACCATGAGGCTAGCCAGGCGACCGACCGACCGACCGATCGACCAACCGTTCGTTCATTCCCCCAAATTGTCCGTCCAGTTATATTGCGCATGCCCGCAATAACGCTCTTAACAGTTTTCGCTTCACAACAATAACAATAGCACTTGGAAGCTCATAATGAGGATTTAAATGACAACAACAACAACGACAGCAACAAGAAGATCAATAATGATCATGACCCTCCTCATAATAATTATTTTGATCATTATGTCAATCCTAATGATGGTGATGACGATGATGATGATGACGATGATGATGGTTATGATGATGATGATGATGATGATGCTGATGAAATAGAAAATCAGTTTTTTCTTTGTTATTTGATTTTTGCTGTAAAACTTCCTAGAGATTCCTGGTATGTGTATGTTGTAGAATTATTAGGCTCTGATGATATTTATGTTACGTGCAAACCCATATAAAACATTAAGCTCAACACTCCTCAAAAACAACAACAATAAGAACAACATCATCGTTATAAAATCCCAAAACAATACAAATTTTAAAGCTTTTTCTTCTTCTTCTTCTTCTTTTTTTTGTTGTTGTTGAAAATTTTTGTTTTTTTGTTTCATTTCTCTTGTCTTTATAATAATAAAGAGAAGCTTTTAAACAGCAGCCTAACGGTTTTAATATAATAATCAAAAACTGATAGCGATTTCTATTACATAGACAACAACAACAACAACAATCGAACAGTTTCTTAAAAGAAAAAAATCTTTTTTTTTTTTTTGTTTCTTCTTCAATTACCACTCGCCACAACCTCTCTCTGCAAAGCCGGACAATTTAGAAGTTTTGAAAGGAGGATTTTGAAAATCTTCAAGATTCTTTACCTTTTCCAGTTCTTGGGGTTTAAAGAAACTTTAAGTATTCAAAAATATTCAAAAACTGTCTCTTAAATGTAATAAATTTGGCACCAGGACAGTACGATAGCTTGAAACCTGGCATTTTGTGACTCACTTTGTCAGAATTACAATTTACTGTGAAAAGTTATTTCAGCAAGGCTATTGATAAACTCAATCATGTATTTTTATTTAGCTAATAGAGTACAAACGGTACTTTTTTAAAAACTGCTGCTCAAGAAGTATCGATGTCAAGGTAGCCATCTTGGACCGCTTTTGTTTTCATTGCTTAATAACGACCTATCTGATATGATTCAATATCCTATCCAACATCCTAATGTACGCAGATGCCGAAAAAATATTCCTAAGTTATTGCAAAATTTCCAATCAGAAACCTTCTTCAAAATGATCTAAATTCGTTTCATTTATGTCTGGTGTAATATAAATTTAATGCAGCTTAATCTTAAAAAAATGTAAAGACCTGAGACTTGTAAGAAAGAATCCGGTTCCTGCAAAATATTCTTTTGAAGGATACGAGCTTGAACTTGACCTTGTAGGTAACTTCCTGGCAGTTCTATTTGATCCCATAGTATACTTGGTTTTATAAAACGTTGGCCAAAGGAATTTTACTAAATCGCTCGCTCTACACTTCTCTTGTAAGGCCTATACTCGAGTATGGATCCTTAATATGGGATCCTCTATATATAAAAATATTATGACGTTAACGAATCTGTACAAAAGCAATTTCTGTTGTTTTATCTTCGAGGACTGAATTTTAATCCTACAAGTTTACCTTCGTATTCTGCCAGACTAGAATTTATCTTCCATACATACATAATTGGCCATTACAACCCTTCAGTCAGGATTACGACCTAGCTTCTCACACCACTTATGTTGTGTGCGTTAATTTTATACATGAGTGGCGGGACCTACAGTTTAAAGTCGTTTCCGAACGACAGATTTTTGAGAAGCTTTTGATGGGAAATTTTGAATAATCCATCAAATAATTACGATATCTTCCTCACTCTCCTCAATCTTTCTTTACTATTGTTACCTTCGATTTGGTAGCCATTCTGAGGCATATTTTGTTATGAAAAGAAGAATTCATTCTTTTACATTTCTTATGTTGTATTAAAACAAATTTCTTTTCTTTCTGTCTCTCTCTCTCTCTCTCTCTCTGTCTCTGTCTCTAATTCTCTCTTTTTCTTTAACGAGAAATCGAATTTATGTTAATTATTATTTGAAATTATTTTCATGGAAATACAACAAACAACAAACAACAATGCCAGTGGCCGTAGCAATAGCCGCAGATAGAAAAACTTTAATTAGATAAAAAAAACAACAACAACAACAAAATAAAAACAAAAAGCAATTTAAAGTAAAAAAAAAATAGAAAATAGAAAATAGTTAAGAGTATTAAAAAGTAAATGATCATGTAAGAAGAAAGAAATTCTTAATAAAATAAACGAAACATTTAAGAAGGAAACGAAAATGCACAAAAATTTAATTGAGCAGCACTACGCTTGCGCCTTGGATTCATTTTAACGGAACGGAACGGCTTTTTACTTTGGAAATTATGAGCCAGAATCAAAAAAATAAGAATAAAAAAAAAATCACAGTTTCTGCGAAAACAAACAGCGAAAATACGCCGACCAGCAACGGAAATTTGTGTTTGTGATTATGGCCTAAAGAGCAGTAGCATATTACGGTTTACGGTTTTATTTTTAACTTGACTGTTTTAACTGTTAATGCAATTGTTAATGCTATTATTGTTGTTGTGTTTTGTTTTGTTTTGTTTTGTTGTTTATTGGTAACCCCACTTAAACATGCACAAACAATCATAACTTAACGAAACGGCAACGGGGCATTAGCTACAGCATCAGCATCAGCATCAACAAAAAAGCATCAGCATCAGCAGTAGCAGTAGCAACTTGCAGCTGTAACGAATGCAACAATGCCAATCGCCTCACTTTACATTGCAAGTTTGGCCAAGAGAGATGCATAAGTCAACAAAGGAAAACGAAAAAAAGCAAAAAAGTAAAGTAAAGTTAAGGAGGCTGGCAGCCAAGGAAACAAAACATCAACACCGAATGGCCAGAAAAATAAAAACTTGGTAGCAAAGCCATAAAATTTTATAGTCAACCAGTGAAAGATCGTAACATATTGTATTTCTATTTATTGTGTCCATGTTAATGTTGCTGTTACTTTTGCTGATTTTTATTGCCCCTTACTTTTAAAAGGTGGCCATAAGAAATTTTTAGTAGCACCAACATCAACATCGTCAACGTCATCGTCATCGACAGCTACAGCTACAGCTACATTCCAGTTATGTATTCTATTTTTGATTACAGTATTACCACGATTATCGGTTCTGGTCGAAGCCGGAAACATTCCGGATAATCAATGTTCCCGGTTAATTGAGTACCAAATTTGCAAAGTTTTTCAATAGATATTTTTTTTGTTAGTTAATAAATGAACACATATCAACATATTTACATATAAAAACTAAATAATTCAAGGATTTTATATATTTAGTACGTGCAACTAATTAAGGACACGAAGCTTGAAGCAAAAAATACAAATGGTTGTAGGATATTATCAAAATTTGTCCAAGTTTAGTTAATTAAACTCTTAGTCGTAGAAAATAACTGCTTATTGTATCAAATAAATTATTATTTTTAAAGAATATTGATTTTAAACGTGCATATAATTAAGGACACACTGTAAACTTTATGAAAAACATGTTTTTTATTAGAAAAAAAAATCATTATTTTGTTGCAAAACCAGCTTAACATCTGCAAGGCATCGAGGTAATCAGATTTTCACATGCACTGGTTGGAATGGCCTCCCAAGCTTTCTTACAACTTGCCATTAGTTCCAAATCGGTTTGAGATCTGGACTGCACTGCAGACCAATCAAGTACAGTGATCGTATTATTTAAAAACCATAGCTTGACGTGATGAGCCGTATGCTTTCGGGTCATTATTTTGTTGTAATATTCATTCTACTGGTATATTCTCGTGAGCATACGGCATTATTGTATTGCTTAGGATTCTTACATATTGGAACAGGTCCATGTTTCCGTAAATTTTGCGCAGCGGCCCAACACTGCGAAACGACATAGCACCGCCATGCTTTAAAGTGCCCCGGATCAAATTCCTTTAACTTTGGAGGGCGAATATATTTTTTGTCCATCGGTAGAGACTCTGTTCTTTTTGTTTCGTCTGAAAATAACACTCTTTTGCATTCCACAGCGGTCCAATGACGGTATTTATTTTTTCGAACTCTATTCGCTTGTTCCGGTTACGCTCAGACAACAATGATTTCTTTCGGGAAATTCTTCCAAAGAGTCCAGCTTCTCGTAATCAACTTTTTACTGTGTCTACATATAGTACACAACCCTTCTGTAAGGATTACGACCTAGCCTCTCACACCACTCATGCTGTGTGCGTTAATTTTATACATGAGTGGCGGTACCTACAGTTTAAAGTCGGCTCCGAACGACAGATTTTTGAGAAGCTTTTCATGGCAATTTTTACTCTCAGAGTCTTTGCCAGAAATCTGCTGAGAGGAAGTCGCCGAAGAAATATTTTTTGTTTTGAACCCGGGCCTTTCCTCTAATAAGCCAACACAATATGTACATGTACATATAGTACATGTTTCATAAATATAAATTTAAAAAGTAAATTTGTCAGAAAACAGGGAATTCCCCTTTTTCGCTTGTTTGTCTAAAATACTAGAAAAAAATTTTTGCTTATAATCACGGATAATAAAGGTAATCACGGTTAAACGATGCAGAAAATATAAGGCGTTACAAAATACAATGTAAGTCGATCCAAAAAATGTTCTTTTTCCATCCCGAATATATTGATGTTGCCCGATAATCGAATCACGGATAATCAAGTTCCTACTGTAAATGTTCCACATGAGAAATTAATGGCCATGGCAATGGCAATGACAATGCCAGTGGCAATGGTAAATAAAATTGATTTAATGATTGTAAATAACGCCTAATTTTTTTTTTTTTGGCGTGCGAGGTAGGGTTCAAAATGCCTTTGCACTTGCAGTGATCGTCATCAGCTGCGTCGAGTGGTGCTTCCACTAAAACAATCCCTCCTCCTTCTAGGGATACTCCCTTCCCTGGACGGCTATCTGCATTACTTCGGGAAGGGCCCAGAACGACGTCCAGTTAAGGACCGTTGTCTACTCTCCCACGTCTGGGTACGCCATATTTGAAGCCAGCTTCATAACCATGACCAGAGAGAAACTGGGTCAGAAAATAGTTAGTTTCCCCAAAGGTTCTCCGTATCCATGCCTCTATAGATGGGATAAGTTTAAAAGTCCATCTTCCGAATGTTTCCTCGGTCCATCTACATTGCCATCGCCGTAGATTTGAGATCTGCGCTACTAATGGGAAGATTTTTCCTCTTCATTCTTCAAGATTTTCTTCGCTCAAATGCCTGCAGCTCAATAGGTATCTCACCGGCGATCACTAGGACTGCGGCGCCCGATACTGTGCGGTAAGCCAAGGCAACTCTTAATGCCGCTGTTCGCTGCACCGCAGCTAATATTTTCCGCTTAGATTTAATCTCCAACGCATCTCCCCATATCTCGCTTCCGTACAGCAATATCGAGTTCGTCGCCGCCATAATCAATTTTCGTTTGGCCTGTGCTGGTCCGCCAAAATTTGCCATCATCCTGCTTAGCATGCCCGTTAGTTTCGTTGCCTTGGTAACTGCATGCTGTATTTGGGCCCAATAATTAAGTCTGCAGTCGAGTCTTATGCCCAAATATCTAACTGGATGTGAGCCATTGTCATCAGTATGACCTCAATCTTGTTCTTTGCGAGCTCTAGAACATGATCCTCAAGCCATATCTGAGTCCTTATCATGACTCGATTCAGTTTTCTTCTGGCATCCTCAATGTCGCGCGCTGAAATGACTGACACTATATCATCCGCGTATCCCACGAGGTATATGTCCTCGGGCATTTCTATACCTAAGATTTCGTCATAGCTCAGGTTCCAGAGATCTGGACCAAGAATAGATTCCTGAGCTGCACCAGACGTGATTTCCACGACCCTTCGGCCATCGGGTGTATCATATAGAAGCTTGCGATCCTTCAGATAGCTGCGTAATATTCTCAAAAGGTATATAAGAATACGAAATCTTTCTCGTAGTGCCTTAATAATATCCTCCCATCGTAGGCTGTTGAAAGCATTCCTCACATCGAGCGTGGCAATAACACCTGATAACGATATTAAATGTTTAGTTTGCATTGCAAAAAATCTGGCCTTTTTTTTTGTTTTTTTAATTGTTCTTCTATTAAATTAAAGCCAAATTTCTGACAAGAATGCAATCCCAAGAAATATGTTCCAAAAAAAATTTTAACTCTAGTTGGTTGGTGTACATACATGCAGCATTTGCATGCATAAGACAGGACACAAGACTGTTTGTGCATTCTCTTCAGTCATTTTTGCACACAATTTATTGTTTTCTTATGTGTCGTCACACAGATAATAGAAAAGAAATTCTAAAAATAAATGTCATTTCAAGGTTAAGTTTAAATTCCGCGCCATGTGCAACATTATTAACAAAATTACAAATAATTGTTTACTGAAAACTGCAACAATTGTTGATTGCTATGCCAACTTACATTGTAAGAATGATTTGAACATAAAAAAAGAATTTTTTTTTCTTAAAGGATTTTCGTTGTTGTAGCAGTGGTCGTATAAGTTATTTCGTTAGCAAATATTGCGTATACACTCCAGCCTTAGCAAAAACCATTGTTATATAGAAACTAATTTTTCAACAATTTTTTAAATATTTTATATAAATTGTATATAAATTGTGTTGTATGACTCAAATGATTGACTATAAAATATCATCATTTTGCATGTAATTTTTCCAATCGTAACCGCAAAAGTAAAAAATAGTCAAAGAATTCATAGGAAATTCATTTGAACTAAGAAAAAAAGAGAAATAGTTGTAAAACGTTATTGTTGTTGGTTAATGAACATAAAAATCTTTAATAATGATCGTGACAAAGCCAGAATTGACATCAAAATAGATGCTACGGAGAGGCTGGTGGTAGCAATGGAAGATTTCTTCATTATAAGCTTCTTCAATCTTATCCAAGAATTGATTCTGAGCTTTGTACACAGCAATTAATAGGAGAGAGGTAAGCAGTTTTTGTTCCATTGAGATAGCTAAAAGCGCTTACTTCTGCCGATTATCATTTGTTTAGATCTCTGCAAGACTCCGAGTTAAGGGTGTAAATATAAATTCTCTAAAGATATTCAAACTTTTTTATGATTTCAAATGCCACAAATTTGGCTTCAAAGAAAGAAAAACGCTTTAATTTGGTTTTAAAATTTCAAACCAATTTTAATCAATCGTTAATACAATATTTTAAAAAATTTTTATTTTATAATTCAGAATATTTTTCTCAAGGTGTACGCGAAATTATTATACAAACAACCGCCAATTTATTATTAACGCCTACCCAGCCTTAAAGAAAAAGCAGAGAAATTTCAAAAATAAATTCAAATCCACAAAAGAATTTCGCATAAAAAAGAAAATAAATTTAAAAATACGCGAAGCGATATAAAAAATGAATAAAAATTCAGTCATTCAGCCGAGCAAACAGAAATACCAAACGGTAAAGTAAAAGATATAAAAAAAAAAATAAAAGAATAAAATGAAATAAAATTAAATAAAATAAAATAATGAAACGATTTGTTAACTTTATAACGTCATATGCGCAAAAATTCAACGAAAAAAAAAAAACCAACAAAAAAATCAAATAAAGAGTCTCTCAATAGAACAGAGGGGCCTCTTAAAATGAGCAAAAAAAAAATAAAAATAAACAGCACAACAGCAAAAACCCAAAATAATACGTAATGAAAGTAAAAAGTAAAGGGAGCGTCAGCAAAAACAACAAAAACCCCATCAACAACGTTGTAGAAATAGAAACTGACTCAAAAATGAGGCCGAATCACCGGCCGTCCATAGCAACAAAAAAAATTTTGTTTTTTTTTTCTTCTTCTTTTTTGCTAATTTTTTGCGAAAAAAAAGTGGGTAAATAACGCGATAATAAAACAAATTTCGTTTCGTTTCAAAGAAAAAAAAAAATTTTAATTTCTTTTTTTTTTTATTGTGAACCAAAAAAAAAAAAAAGCCGCGCCAGAATAAAATTGTACGCAAAAAATATTTCTTTATGAGTCAAAAATTGTTGTTAAGCAAGGTCAGTTAAAAGCAATACTAAATACAACAACAACAACAACAATAACAATATAAAAACAAATACAATAATATGATGATGAATAATATTGTATGGAATATTGCTGGTGGTTGGATGGCTGGTTGGTTATTGGGTTGCTTCGTTTATTACTACGATATTTTGAAAATTTTTATTGAAAATGGAATTCTTAAAAAATAAATAAAATCATGAATTAATTTCCTTTTTCAAAGAACATACACATGCACATACATATGTATGCACATTTTATAGGGGACATTTTTTTTAATGATAAATTTCATGGAAACTATAGAATTTTCCAATGAAATTTTCATTTACACACAAACCAACTTATTTTTTCTCATTTACAACACTATCCGGCAAAATATAAAAAATTAATTACACCCGGGTAACTACATAATCTATCTAAGCTGTTCATTTAGTTGAGTAGAACTCAAAAATATAATTTTTTTTACTTTTCTCGAACCGCCCCAAACTTGTTTTATTTGACAAAACCTATCTTGTTTTGAACTTTAAGCACAAATTTATTGATTACACAAACATTTCTGAACCGATGTCCAAAATTAAATCCTTATTAGAAAGAAGAGATATGGACCTTTAAAACGATACACATACACTAATACCCCGGTTTGCGTCGCCTCGTTCTGCGTCGAAGTTGCGTCTTTTCAAAATTTCTGTAATTTCGAAGTTGCGTCGTTTTTGTTTCAGTTTGCGTCGCATTTGTCGAAGTTGCGTCGTTAGTGGTTCGATTTGCGTCGTTAATACGAAAATGTTTGTACAAAGCTAAGACAGAAAAAGGCGATTTCCCATTTAAATCGGATGCAAATTGGAAGTTGTGTCTTTTTAAAGTTTCTGTTACTTCGGAGATGCGTCGTTTTTGGTCCACTTTGCGTGGTTAATATGAAAATGTTTGTACAAAATTAAAACAGAAAAAGGGGATTTATATGTTTATTTATATTGTCTGATGTTTGCAAGTGTATGTCGTTAGTAAATTAAATACTTTTTATTGAAAAATCTATTTTTTCAGCTAAAATTATGAATCTCGGAACCAATTAAATGAAAATCAATACAAATTTATGGTAAATTGTGCTTCGTTTTGAGTCGTTTCGGTTTGCATCGCGTTTCTTCAGGCGCTATTAACGACGCAAATCGGGGTATTAGTGTACGAGTATATCATATATCATATGCTATGGGGTTTGAACTTAGCGATTTTTTCATATTTTTTTCAAGTTTGTTCGTTCACAGTAGCAAACTTTAATTAAATAATATAAAATAAGTGATAACATTCTGAAAGTGCAATATCTTCTGAAGATGTTGACACTTCGTTTGATCAAATCGGACAAAAATTAATTATTATTTAAAAAGTCTAACTGGCGGAGTCTTCTTTTTCGTGTACATATTTTTCAAATCAATCTTTAGTTCAAACATTTTCAGAATTTTTAATGAATTTTAATTGTTTATTGGAAAATGTGTTGACCACTGTAAACTAGCACGACTATATAATTAGCAAAGTCTTAATCTCTTCACAAGATTATGTATTTAATTATTTTATTATATAATTTTTTTTTTAATTTTGCAAGAAATAAAAAAAAACATCATATTTTCAAAGTTTACCCTATCAAACCTCATAACAAGTAAGTTTTAACCTTTTCTAAAAACTTTGAATTTCCAAAATAGCTTCAAACATACATATTTGGGTAATCAATAATTTTGTTTGAAGAGATCAAAAAAACCGTTTTTCTTTTTTATTTTTGCTGTTCTAATCAACCTAGTGAATAACTTAGTTTATGTAATAGTTACTCGGTTGTATTTTTACTGTTGCACTGTGTTATTATTGAAATAAATATTCATTGTAAATCAAATGAGCGGTTTTTTTTTATAATTTTTATTTCAAAAGAAAAATGCCGACAATTTGACTAACGAGAAAAAAAATTTTTTTGAAAAATATTTGCGTGTCAACACAGAGACCCACTCACTGTTTCAGGGTTCAAAGTGTAGTTAAATGGAATCGAGAAACAAAATTACAAACAAAAAAATTGTTTACAATGTTTTAAAATATTTTAGTTTTGTGCTGTAGTGTTTTTGATTTTTTTTTTTAATAAATAAATAATAAAAAAAATTTTAATAATAATTTTCATATTGTAAATATAAAACAATAACAACAATAATAAAATGAAAACAAAAAAAATATTTACGATTAATTAACAAATTTTCCATGCTTTAGGATCACCGCGACTAATTTTAGCTGCTAAACTTTGCAACAATTTTTAATATCTTGAGGTACTAGAAAGTTGAAATGTAAAGGAAATTGATACGAAAAATTGGTCTCTGATTCACAATCAGTGTTATGAAATTATAATAAAAACAAAAATTAAATTATATCATTTTAATTTTAATTAAATGTCTATTCAGAAACGTATTTAAAATAATAACAAACAAACGAAAAAAAATGTTAATTTAACATAGAAAGTTAAGTCAGAAAACATAATTATCTTGTACTGAATTGCTTCCGCCGAATTCCTAGCGTGATTCAATTCGAATTCAGTGACATTCGTTCACTTCAAACTTAGAAACAAGCAAATAATCTGCTGAAATGATAATCAACATCATATCGACGCCTTTATTCTATAACATTCTAAGTCGAAAAAGTGTGTTTTGAGTTATGAGCTCTTAAAGTTTTCTAGCGTCATAAGACAATAAGTAGATCGAGGTCACTGCATTAAGAAATGCCAAACTATCAATCCATATAAACAGCGTAAAATTATTGTTAAAATTAAATTTAGTTTAAACGATCATACATTCATACATACATACATACATACATAATTGGCCATTACAACCCTTCAGTCAGGATTACGACCTAGCTTCTCACACCACTTATGTTGTGTGCGTTAATTT
This sequence comes from Sarcophaga peregrina, assembly GCA_014635995.1. Taxonomy (NCBI): domain Eukaryota; kingdom Metazoa; phylum Arthropoda; class Insecta; order Diptera; family Sarcophagidae; genus Sarcophaga; species Sarcophaga peregrina. Next base: position 113,570,206 of record CM025789.1, on the reverse strand, counting down.
TATACATGAGTGACGGGGCCTACAGTTTAAAATCGACTCCGAACGATAGATTTTTGAGAAGCTTTTCATGACAATTTTTACTCTCAGAGTCTTTGCCAGAAATCTGCTGAGAGGAAGTCGCCGAAGAAATATTTTTCGTTTTGATGTCTGACCTGGGATTCGAACCCGGGCCCTTTGTCTAATAAGCCAACACACTACCCACTAGACCACGGCGACTGTGTCTAAACGATCACTGTGGTTTAATTTACCAGAATCCGATTAAATGCATTACGAAAGCATTACGTTGCCCCTAAGTAAATCCAGCATTAAAATTTTCTAAAGACTTATAATAAGGGGTGATAGTACAGTAGAAGTTTACAAATTAGAATCTCCAGTTTTAAGAAATTGCAGAAATTAAAATCACTCCTTGCAATACACTATACGCTCTAAAATTCGATTTAAAATTCTAATTTCTGGGAGTTTTTTTTTGCTATTTTAGCACTATCCTTAAATTCTTTTTATTCTGTAAAACTAAAAAGGGGAATCACCAAATTATATATATTTATCCGTATTTAATGTTTTTTTTTTGTCATTTATTAATTATGTTTGAATTGTTACGTTTTCTTTTTCTAGTTTTTATCAAAAAAAATATTTAATTTTTTATCAAAAAATTGAACGTTTTATTTTAGTTTTTGAAAGGAAATTTGTTTAATTCTTTATTTTTTATTCGAAAAAAAAAACGTTCAGAAATTAGTACAATTTAGAAATTAGAATTGCCTTAAAAACAAAGCGGTTCTAATTTGTGAGCGACAACTGTATGATGAAGAATAAAGTCAAAACAATCAGTTTCTGTAAGATGCAATGAACCTATAATTTGGACAACAGACAGACTTCAAGGAACAGTAAAAATATTTTGTCGTGTTATTTACAGATCACCACCCCCTTAAATGATTTAAAATGATGCCAATTGTAGGCTTCCCGATTAGATATGATTTATTGACTTTATTGTTGTCATTTTCTTTTCATTATTTCTTTTTTTTTTCTCTAATTACACTCACACTTAGTTTAAAAATAATTCCAATTTTGTCCACGTCTTTTTTAGAGGTTTTCTAAAATTATATGCGTTTGTCTTAAATTTTTTGTTAAATTTGTAAGAAAACAAAATCAAAAAAATTTCTTTTGCCATATGTTTCTTGTGATGCTCTACAACGTGAACAGATACAAAATAATTCATTTCTGGGTTGATAAATGACTTTTAGTGGATGAAATCTAAATTAAAATAGAAAAAAAAAAAATACAAAAAAATTTGACAAATTTTCAAGGTCGCATATGTATTATGTACTATATATATGTACATATGTATTGTATTTAATAATTTTAAAACCAAATATTTGCAAATTAAAAATATTTTTGTTATTTTTTTTTTGTTAACAAGGAAATTATGTAATTTCTGTTTATGTGTGTGTGTGTGCTTTTTTTTTGATACACTGAATTTTTTTAATTAAATTTAATTTAATTTTATTTTATTTTTTTTTAATAAATTTTTCCTAATTTTTGTTTGTTGTTATTTGCTTTTATACTTTCAGTTCACGTAAACGGCCGCTATCATGTGCATACGAATGCAATGGCGACACATACGATGAAGATGAAATGAATGAAAATAATGCTGCCATGATTTTGCTCAATCTATCACATTCTCCAAAGTCACCCAAAAGCGGAGGAGGTGAGTCAAGCATATAATCTTTTAGTCCATTCATCAGCATACAACGTACGCGCATTTAGACTGGCTAACTTGTTCATCGAAAATTCAATTTTATAAACGATAGAAATATTGTTAGAATGAATTTGTTTTTTTATTTTTGGTATTTTGGATATTTGCTTCAAATATTATAAAAACTGGTGAGCTTTATTGGCATAAACCCAAAACCAATAACAGTGACATTAAATCTTACAAGTGACATTGTCTTGTTGAAAATAAATGCCCTTGATGTTAGAAGATTAACTATTCACAACCAAAAATTAACTCAATGTTGCCGAATAAAAATGTGGGTAAGACGCATCAAACAACCAACTTTTTAGATGTGTCTACTGAGGAGTTGTCGACGACTCGAGGAGGATTGTCTTCGCTTCAAATATAGCAATTTTGCTGTCGTAACTAGAAATAAAATTCATCAGTGAATACAATTCTAGCTCATCTTTGGCCAGTTTCAAATGAGCCCAATCCACATAAATGTCTAGTCCTTCGACTCGAAAGCTAAGATGCGTCCGTATTTTCCGCATTACGAACGAGAACGACGATGAATCGATATTTAGGCGTTTACTTCAAATCTTTGCACAATATTGTCTTCAGTACGTAAATTCCTTTGTATTGTTGAAACCTAAAGAGGCCGAAGTATTATTCTTTTTTTAAATTTTTACTATTTGGAAGCGTTGTTCTGGCATCAAAAATTTGCTGCTGATTTGGTGATGAACGTTAATGAACAGAAATGCCAAACACAGTTTAATGTTCTCAGTTTGCAAACCATTGTTATCGATTGTTGTCCTTAATTCTCTAGCATCTATTCTCAAGTATCCTGTTGATTTTTTTAAAGTTCTTTCACGTTTTTAAATTATTGCTTTACATTTTGGGCATTCATCCATTAAGTTTTCATTAAATTAAATTTTAGAATTTTAATTTAAACATTTTTTTTTTTTAATACAATTAAAGAGTTTTTGTTGTTTTCAGAAAAATGGCCGGGTTCCAGTCCCGGTAGTTCATCGGCCTCATGGAGTTCGGGTTCATCGTCACCGCCCTTAAGTGACGATGGCCATAACATGGGTGCCAATATAAATAATGACTCAGCCAGTGCCCGTATACGCACCACATCAGTATCAACGTCAGACGAGGGTATCGTTGTTGATTACAAAGATGATGAACCGCGTAAAAAAAGGGTGAGTATAAGCCATCAAAACTTGAAAAAATTAAAAAAAAATTTTGTTTTTTTTAAAATTAATAAATAAATGAAAATATTCTTTAAGAAATATTAAAAGAAAAAATCACTGTCATGCGCCAATTGTATTCTCTTTTTTGTATTAATGGTGACCAATATGAAAATTATTCAGTAGCAGCAACAATGTAGAATACTTTGACTAACTGACTCTGACTGTTCGTATCAAGTGCGTAAAATTCATATAAAATTCTTGTCTAAATTAATTGGTGCATTTAATATAATTTTTTTTGTTTTGTTTTTTTTTGTCTTTCTTTCTTTTTCTCATTTTTATTTCTAAACACACAATTTAATTCATTTGTAAAATGGCATTTTGGCGAAGAACGCAACGCTAACAGCCGGCTAGGCCATGAATTTTATTTTGAATTTGCATATACTCGTACGTTGAGAACAGTAAAACTGAAACGAAGAGATTTTTGATAAATCGCTTCTGAAAAATTAAGGTCAAGGCTACAAATACAGAAATACTTGAAGAAGAAAATCTTGTAACATTTTCATTTAATAGTTTTTATTGCTGTTGTTGTTGTTGTTATTGTAATATGTAATAATAAACATAATTGCAAAGGCTATAAATTAATCAAACAAATCATATGAAATCTATTTTTATAATACGAATAGCCAGCCCCTCATTCATTCATTTATTCACAACAGAAAAATTCTTTAAAAAAAAAAATGCGAATAAAAATGTTGCATCAAATAAAATTCAAAATTGAACTTAGTTTTCAAAATAAAACCTTTCAACATTTGTGAATAGAAAATAATTTTAGTTAGCGGCTGATTTTTGAGGCTTAAAATTTACTTCATAGCCACATAATTTCACAGGGTTACAAGCAGCGTTACCGTTGAGCGACTAAAGTCGCAATTTGACACTTTTTCAGCGACCTCGCCACTTTTTGTGCCCCCTTACTAAAATGAACTACATCTGACACTTTTCAAGATTTTTGACCCTTTTTCCCCCTTTTTTTAAAAAGCATTTTTTCTAGACTATAGACTAGACTATTGACTAGACTATTAACTGAACTATTGACTAGACTATTGACTAGACTATTGACTAGACTAAAGACTAGACTAGTGACTAGACTAGAGACTAGACAAGAGACTACACTATAGACTAGACTAGAGACTAGAATAGAGACTAGACTAGAGACTAGACTAGAGACTAGACTAGAGACTAGAGGAGACTAGACAAGAGACTACACTATAGACTAGACTATAGACTAGACTAGAGACTAGACTATAGACTAGACTAGAGACTAGTGACTAGACTAGACTGTAGACTAAACTAAAGACTAGACTACAGACTAGACTATAGACTAGACTAAAGACTAGACTAGTGACTAGACTAGAGACTAGACAAGAGACTAGACAAGAGACTAGACAAGAGACTACACTATAGACTAGACTATAGACTAAACTGTAGACTAGACTAAAGACTAGACTATACACTATAGACTAGACTACAGACTAGACTATACACTATAGACTAGACTAGAGACTAGACTAGAGACTAGACAAGAGACTAGACAAGGGACTACACTATAGACTAGACTAGAGAGTAGACTAGAGACTAGACTACAGACTAGAGACTATAGACTATAGACATTTTCTTTTCTTTTAAAAATTTTTGTCCTTTTTGTGCGAGTTCTTAAAAATTTCCAGCGGTAACGCTGGTTACAAGTGTTAAGTGTAACAACTATTTCCTTCAACAGATCAACAATGGGACGTTTTTTATTCTGTACTGCACTGTGGCTTACAGTTTATTTCATTTGTACAATTTTCAATAGCAAATTTAATTCTTGCACGGATATATTGATTTATGCTTTTAGATCAAATAAAATTAAAAATAAAAAAAATCAGTAACTTAAAATTATTACGGATCTGACTAAAATATTAGTTAACTGAAGTGGTCATGCATACATCTTTAATGTACACTCATAGAAAATATTAGTATTAGTATCTGAAGGCTTTGAAAAGTTAACAGCTGAGCCAAAGCACCTTCCAAGTCACATCCAGGATACTGCAAGGCAACCATAGGAAACAGGTCAAATAAAAGAAAACAGATTTCAAACTATGAAAATAACATAGACATTACGGTACCATATGATAATAATAAAAAAAAAGGGAACCATAAATACCAATCACTAGTAGAACCTAAGCCAATTGTATCAGATTTCTTGGCAACGTCTCGAATGGCATCGAACATGGAATTTGTCAACAGAGAGCAACTTTTCGTCATAGACACGGGGACAAGAATGTGTCTAGAAATTATAATTCATAGCTTTTGGTACTTTTTGTGTTCCAAACCCACCATTTGTTATAAATGTTACAAGCCGGATGTTTCCAGAAAGTTCAAAGTAAATCTAACAAAGAAAACCTTCGAAATAGGAAATCTTTTTCGAAACTCATCCACTCATCCACGACTGACCTTTGGAGTTCTTTGCTTAATCTCTTTCTCTCTGAATTCGAATCGATAAACAACAAAATTATTATTACACAAACAATAACAAACAAATTCCAAAGTTAGAGAAAGAAAAAAAGAAACTGAAAGAATAAAAAACAACGAAGAATTGTTTTAACAACAGGGTGTTGATATTTAAAAGCCCTTTAATCAGAGGAAATAAATTTTTAATGCGTCTTCATTATAATTTCAAACATATTTTGGCTTTGCTGTTATTGTTATTAGTGTTTTACATGAATAAATAAAAGAATTTATAAAAGAAAAAAAAATGAAGAAAAATTAGGGTTCAACATACCACCAACTGAAGTTAACAACAAAGAAGTTAAGTAACAAAAAAAAAAAAACTTTTTTTCAATTTCTATTCTATTTCATAAGTAAAGTTCAATAAAACATCCATAAAATTAATGATTTCACTGTGAATCTTTTATGTCCTGCTAAAACTTGATTTTATTCGGCATTTCAATATGAAATAAGATAACATTTGAATTGACCTCCTCTGGATTGATTCTGGCAAACAATATTTTAAGACATTTAGGCTTTACAGCGATCCTAAATTATATGAAGTCATTCCCATTACCACTTATATTTTGAGTGCAATTGTTTACCAAAACCTGTTATTTCTTGGTAAGAGCACATATACATTACATATATAATTGGCCATTACAACCCTTCAGTCAGAATTACGACCTAGCTTCTCACACCACTTATGTTGTGTGCGTTAATTTAATACATGAGTGGCGGGACCTACAGTTTAAAGTCGATTCCGAACGACAGATTTTTGAGAAGCTTTTCATGGCAATTTTTACTCTCAGAGTCTTTGCCAGAAATCTGCTGAGAGGAAGTCGCCGAAGAAATATTTTTCGTTTTGATGTCTGACCTGGGATTCGAACCCGGGCCTTTCGTCTAATAAGCCAACACACTACCCACTAGACCACGGCGACTTCAACATATACATTGTCGTACATAATAATTTACAAGCAGAAAATCAAAGACGAGTATGCTCGTCGTTGGCAATAGGAAAGCAGAAGGACTCGATATCATTTTTCGTATTTGCGTACTTTTTAGTAAAGAAACAAATAATAAATCACGCCGATGAATAAAATAAAGAAAATAGAATAAAACGAGACATATTGTGAAAATTGCCAAAAAAAACATATCTAAAGTATGACGAGTATACTCGTCTTGGCAGTGCGGGATATCCTTTTAAAGACGAGTATACTTGTCCTTGGCAGCGAAAGTGTTATGGTAGTTCTCGATAACTTATCATACGGAATCTGCTGGATATCTGGACAATTGCTGATTTTGAAATGTGACAACGTTAGGGGATTATAAACGTAGGGACGCTCTTTAATGTAAAATAAAAACTAATAACGTTTAATCGCATTCTCTTGGTGACCATTTAACGCCGGCAAAACAAAAGATTTCTGTTTCCGGAAACTTCTCATGCAATCAAGCTAAAATCGGTAGGCATCAACAGACTTCTGCGTTGACGATTATAGTTTCTTCAGTGCCATTTTTCAAAAAAAAAAAAAAAAACTGAACACAAAACAGTCACTTTTTCTGAATGCTATGGCTTTTATGGTCCGAAATCACCTAATTAGCATTTCCACAGCAGTGTAAATGGCCAGCCAGCTTTATTAATAATTGCATGAGTTGGACTTTATATGGACAGATGAGTATCCAAATGCAATATAACCTAAGAACGTCGTTAAATCGTCAGTGCATACATACATACATACTGGCATTTCGATTTCAATCAATCCGTAATATTTACTAATTTTCCAATCAATTTTAAATAATTTAATTATTCATCATAAAAAATATTTCATTTTTGGAATCCATTTTAAAGAATCTCCCTAATGTACGCATACATAGAACACATACCTAGATACATACATACAAAATGAATATATTGTACATACATGTGAATGTGTGTGTATAGCTTTGTGTAGGTGTTTAATCATTAATTTGTAATATTTTTTTTGTTGTCGTTGTCGTAAAACGAAACCTTGAAAAACATAAACACGAGCACACATTTCGTACAAACTTATGCGGTAGTCGTCGTCGTCTTCTTTTTCTCTATTGACTTTTACAACTTTTAACCTTGAAATTTGATTAGAATTCTTAACATATTCTCTCCTTCTCTCTCTCTCTCTTTCTCTTTCTGTCGACCTCTCTACTCTCTGGCTAAACTAGTATTTAACATAGCATTTGTACAGCCAAACATACGTATTTGTGTGTGTGTGAGTGTATGTATGTTCCAAAAGGGCGAGTAACAATACATATTTATGCCCGTAGATGTTGGCATTACTATATGCTTACTTAAGGTAAATTGTTGTCTTAATGTGTTTGTGTTTGAGTATGTGTCTGTGTACGTATTTACATTATTAAACATCAAAATCATTTATTTACGCATTATTTCCATTTCAAAAATTAAAATTTTAATGGTTTTATCTACACTTTGTTCGTTCAAACGTTTATCAATAAAACGTTGACCAAGCATTTCTGTTACGTTTTCTTATTAAATTTTTATCCAAAAAAAAAACACAATTTTTAATCGACAAATTTTGACTTTTAGGGTCTCTTTCAATTAAAACTCAAGTTAGTAGGTAATTTGTCTTTGCGTAAATGGAATCTCTTTCTCTCTCTAGCATTCATTTGTACTCCCTTGAACTTCCAAGCTGGTTAATAACTTAATAAGCACGTGAGGGAAAATGTTTTGTTACAAGCAGACAACAAGAATTACAACAAAAAATTTCGTTTGTCAAAAATTCAAAAATTTTGTAAATTATTTAAAAGTATGTATGTATTGTATTTATATTATTTAGAAGTATTTAAATTCAATTTTTATTTTCGTTTTTTACTTTTTTTTTTTGTTTGTTGTTATAATACAAAATATTCCCCACAAAAATAAGTACAGACTGGAGAAATCTTAACATGAATTCGTAAAACTTCTTGCAATTTATTGACATTAGAGAAACAGTTATAAGTCTCTTACACTTTGATCAGGATCATCTAAGCTTTCTCTCTATCTCTCTTTTTTTAAATAATAATTTTAAATTTTTTTAGTTTTTCATTGTTTTTTACTTTTCTCTTTCGTTAGATGGAAATCAAAATGAATTTCAATTAAAGCATGTCTTTACAAATAATTACAAACAAATTAAATTAACAATTAACAGAAATTTTAAAACATTTTCTGCTTAATTTAAAAAATTATTTCTATTAAAAAAAAAATAGGAAAGAAAAACCGAAACAAAATTCATGACTTCATTGGCAAATTGTGAGATCACAGACACAGTGTTTGATGATATGATGTGGCTTGTTCTCCATTGCAAAGTAAAGCAACCGAAATATTTTCCATTTTACTTGGAATTGTTTTTTGTTTTGATTCTCTCTCTCTTTTTTTGTTTGTTTTTTATTACAAATGTTCGATTAAAGTTTTTCACTATGCGACAATACAAAAAAAAAAAAAGAAAATTAAATACACCCCGGCTAATGATATAATGTAGATTGTAAGTTTTGTAGAGTAAATCTCAAAAATATATTTTTTTTTTTATTATATTCTTACCCTTTAAACTTTTTTTATTTGGCAAAAATTGTTTTTTTAGACTTTACGCACAAATTTAGGGAGTACTCAAACATTTCTGACTTAATTTCCAATATTTAAATCTTGTTAGAAAGGGGAGAGAGAAATAGACCTTTAAAACAGCATACATCCTGTCTGTTTTTTGACGTAATATACTATCAGTTTTGATAAGGTAAACTTGAAAAATGTGAATATATTTCGTATTTTTTCAAGTTTGTCCTTTCCTAAAAGCAAGCTTTACTTAAAAAATATGAAATAAATTAGATGACCCGTGCGAATATTTCGCACCGTTAGTTGTCATAAAAATATTAAAAATCATAATATATTAACACGGTATTACTACACTTCATAAAACAAACAATGCCATGACAATAACGACATTACCAAAATTGCTTTTACAACTCTATATATTATTATAGAGAATAGCATTACAATTAAGCGACCCTGTTTATCGCACTTGATCTAACAACTACTGCAAAGTATTGCCAAAACAGCTTTTTACAATGTAATATGCATATTATATATAACTGACTTAGTAATAAACTGGCATTATAGTAAATAGCGGTGTAGAACTGCATTACTATTAAGCAACCCTGTATTACCACACTTGAACAAAAACATATAATCATAATGACAACAGTATTATCATGCAGTTCTATATAAAATATAATTTTTATCAATGAAAATATTAATTTTTCAATTTCTAATAATTTTTCACAATTAGTGTTAAATATAAGCTTTACAATGAGATATCATTCATTAAATTTAATGCGGTGGTATGGGAGATATTTGCAACCGACAAAAAAATATGCTTTAGAAATAATATATATTATAACATTCTGAAAGTGCATTATCTTGTGAAGAGATTGCCACTTTGTTTTGTACAATGGGTCAATTTCGACCTCCGGGTACTGTACTTGTCTTGACCGACAGGTGCACGTCCTCTAACCTAACCTTGATCTTAGTTCAAAAATTTTCAGAATTTTTGATACATTTTGATTTTTGATCAAAAGTTGGCCAAGGTTTTCGCAAGAAAAATATTATAATATTGGAAAAAAAAACAAAAATATTAGCCGTAATATTGATATATTTTGTGATAAACACTCAAGATGTATCAAAAATTCTGAAAATATTTGAACTAAAAAAAACTATAAAAAATATCACTCGACTGTTAGACTCTTTAAGCAATAACTACGTTAAATTTTAACCGATTTAATGATAATGATATCTCAATCTCTTTACAAGAGAACAGAGTTTAAGAATATTATCACTTATCCTATATATTTTTTTGTTTTTTTTATATAAGTTCATTACTATGAATGGATAAACTTGAAAAAATATAAAAAAAATTCGAAATTTCCAAGTTTACCTTATCAAATCTCATAGTGTGTTAAGTCGAATAATAGATATATGTATACCGTTTTAATATTCCAACTCTTCCCTTTCCAACAAGATTTACAAATTTTGTAAATCGGGTCAGGAATGTTTGAGTGCATAAAGTCAAAAAAAAAACAGTTTTTGTCAAATAAAACAAAGTTGGAGGATTCGAGAAATATAAAAAAAAATATTTCTGAGATCTACTCAACTAACTGAATAACGTGGACTATGTCGCACCGTGTATTTAAAAATAATTACAAAAAACAACGCAATACTGTTGTAATAAACGGAGATTAATATTGAAATTAAAATAAAATATTGATGACATGAGTAATGATGATGGCAATGGCGATGGCGATGACGATGATCTTTATCTGTTCGAGTAAGTGGTGTCATACATTGACAATTACAAATTGAAACTTTACCAGCATTTTATTTATATTTTTCAACTTTTCTAACTTTTCTTCACTTTACTTAAGCCGACTTTTCTTTTCTTATTGTTTTTTTTTTTGCACTGAATTTTCTTTTATGTAATCAATATTCAAACGAAACAATTTCTGTTTCTTGTTTCCAAAATCATTTAAAGTTTCTTTTCTTGGTAATTTATTGTGTTGAAAATTATAACAATTATTTCGCATTAAACTTATGTAAGCAATCATCCATACCTGATGCCAGACAGACAGGCAGCCAGGCAGACATACAGACAGACTGGCAGACAGTGTAGTTAGTTACACTTTTCGAAATATGAAAATGAAATGAAAGCACAAGCACTTCAAAATTATTGTAATTAATTCCGTAAAAATATAAAAAAAAAAATTGCATTTTTAAATTGGGCTTTTGTTTGAAATTTTCTTTGAATTTGTTTGTTTTTTTTTTATTATTTTTGGTTTTTAAATTTAATAGGGCATTCAACAATAGGCAAGATAGCTTAAGTGTTGTACTGCCACTTAATGTGGCATGTTTGGCAGCTTGCTTACTATCCGTCTCAGTATTATGCTACCGATTACTGTTGTTACTATTGCAGTAGTGTTACAGCATTAGTCTTTTGTTAGAGACTGGGTTTCCCAAACGAACAGACGGAATTTGAAAGTGTTTTGTAATAAAAAAAAAACGATGAAAAAAATTTTTCATTATTGCTCAACAGATTTTGTATGCTAAACGACTATTAAATGAGACAAATTGTAGAAAATTTCCCTCTAAAATTTTAAAAGGTATTGTACGTGTTAAGCTATTAGATTTATGCCGACCACCAACCAGCCTAGAAAATGTGCCTCAGCCAATAGTATGCGGCTTACGCTGTCCATACTTTGAATTTTTCGAATGACCGCCATTCATGAAGTTGGGCAAATTTTAACTTTTGACGTTTGTTGAGTATTTAGGCTGCTATCAACTGGCTTGTTTTGTTTACTTTTGTTACGGTCTTTTGTTGTGTGGAAGGCAAATTCATTCGCCCAGACAGTATATATTTTTGTCAATTTCATGATTTGTGTTTGTACGGGCGGATTCTCTATGAGTTTATCTTAATTTTCCCTGTAAGATGTAACCACAACTGCCAGATAAACGGAGCATCAAATCGCCTAATATTGGAGAAAAAATCGCAAAAAAAAATCTTCAGAAAACAGAATAAAAAAATTTTAAGTTTTTAAAAACAAAAACATATAAAGGGGAGTTAGAAGATCTTGACGTATGATCAAGGAAATTCAGTGTGATGTTAGCTAGAATTGACACATTTTTGAGAGCCTTGGTTTCTTAAGGCGATGCAATATTTATTGTATTTACTTCACTGCATCTGATCTTCATACTATTTACACCATTTACAACCGACCGAGAATGGAATACAAATCCATTAGTTCATGGACAAAATTCGTCCTTTGGTGGGGCTATTCGTATGTGAAACTTCCTCCATGTAGAGGTGTTTCCTGTTACTTATGGTATAAAAGATTACAAACCTTGTGCTTATAAACTTTACTCCTTATTTTCTTCTTCCCATCACATATTTTTCTAGTTTCAACAGAACACAAAATGAGTAGGGGCCATACCCTAAATAAAATGCTGATTGTACGAAGAAAAAAAATTAATAATGCCACTTCCGATGGAAACACTAGAAACTACAATTGAATTTTTAAAATTGTCTGCAACGGCATATGATAAATTATGGTCAACTACGAGGATAGTCCGATTTAGAAGTTGTAATTTTTTGGCTTTTAAGGAATTAAAAAGGCATAAAATACAAACAAATTAATCACAAGTGTTTGTAAATAATTCAAAATATAATACTTTACTACACTTTTTAGTTACATATTAACCAGAGATCAGTAATAAGTATTCAAAATGATAAGTAGATTCAAATCCTACTTATAATTTCTGATCCTTATATGGATTCATACTTATTTTAATATCATACTCATACTACTCATAGTCAAAGTTGGAAGTACTCATTGAACTCATACTTAACAATACGCATAACGTTATTGACATCGACTCGTCTCTACTTAACATTTACACGAAGCACAAAATAAGTATGATTTGCATACGCACACCGTCAAATGTGATATTTTTGGAGCAAAAAAATCGTCAAAATGATGATAATCGTCAAATCTGGCAGCTATGAATGTAACTGTTTGATCTCAACGGGCGACGTAAGCTATTTGTAAAGAAACCAAATGTTTAACTTACCTTAGATATATGAGCGCCCTGGATAGTCTAGTGGGTAGTGTACTAGACTATTAGCGTGAGGGTCGTGGATTCGATTCCCACCAGAGGCTCTGGTCTGTGACACTACACCGGGCATATGGTCGAAGTTACTCAGCTCGTACATGATTATAATATAATTTGTAATTGTATTGTAATTCTTAAATAAATAAATAAACTTACCTTATGTCATCTCATATTAGAAAAGAAAACTTTAATGAGTTTTTTATTTTTTCAAATTAAAATTCATGTACTGAACGAAATATACATGAAATGAAAGGAAAAAAAAGAAAATTTATAGGAAATCATCATTTCATGTTAAATTTCATGGGGCGTATGATTAATTTTATTTGTAATTTTATGAGAAAGTGACGTGGTGTGTTGATTAATGGCCGATATCATAATATTAGCAAATATCATGTTCTGTATATACCTTACATGTACATGTCTGTATATGAATTGTAAACATTTTAAACTAAAAATAAAACAAAATTTAATATTTTATTTAAGGTCACCTAAATTGCAAAACAAAAAAAAAACCAAAAAAAAAAGCAGAAAAAAACAGAAAAACAAACGAAAATAGTTTAACACTCCCATTTTTAGTTGGGTTTGTTTGTTTGAATAAACGACGACAACGACGACAACAATTTATTTTAAAAATAAAATAAAACAACAACAACAACAATAATAATAACAACAAGAAGAAGAAAAACAAATCAAACCACAAAATGTAATTCATTGTCATAAAAATACATACAAAAACAAGCCAGCCAGTAACAACGTTAAATGAATAGAAATTCTATTTCAACTGAAAACAAAACAACAACAACAACAATAACAACAACAGCAGAAAATATTCTTAAAGAAAAAATACAAAGTGAAGGAAAAACCCGAATACTGTGTACACCTCATATCTCTTTTGTACCAAGAATCTAATTGTAGAGCAAACAGCAATAAGAATATATTCTGTAATTACACTGTAAACAACAACAACAACAAAAAACAACAAGAAAAAAATATTATTTTCTAAATGAGCAACGAAAATATTTTTTTTAGAAAACTACACACACACACACACACACACATACACACGAAAAGCCAAACAAAAATACAGAGGCAGGCAATCATTTTTCTAAAATTGCGCGCCACAATGGCTGGCCGACTGGCTAACGGTTAACGGCAAATAAACGCTTTACCGTTGCTGATTAATGCAATACGTTGTTCGTTTCTTTTTTATGTTCCGCATTGTTGTTGTAATTTTGGCAATAGAAAAAAAAACAACAAAAAATGTCTAAGAAAATTAAATTTCAAAAAAAAATCAGAAAAAAAAAAATTTTTTTAAATTATTTTCTTTAAAATAACAATCGATAGGATAAATAGGAAAAACCATTTCAAACACAGATTGCATGTCTTTGTTTGAATTTCAAATAAATAAAACAAAAACAAAAAAAAAACCCAATAAAAAAACACAAATTCAAATGAAATTTACAACAAATGAAAAACGAATACGAAAAATAAAAAAATAAAAAAAATCACACTTTCAAAAGCTTTTGCCGCCTGTCTAATTATGCAATTAAATAACAATCACTGGCTATTGTAAAGTAAAATTAAAATCGAAAGAAAAAAAATTTAATAAATAATAAATAAAAATGAGCAATCATTTTCGTTCGTTCGTTCGTTCATTCGTTACGTTCGTTCATTTATAGAAATTGTAGAGAAACAAGTTAAACCATAAAAGTCAAAACTACATGAGTTTGATGAATAGATTTATTACTCATTTACTCATTTATTCGTTTACTCATAAAATAAAAGTCATAAGAGCACATACAATATGAACATGAATACATACATACAGTGGCTGTGGCTGTGGCTGCAGTGAATAAATATTGAATAAAAAAGAATAAAAATAAAAGCTCTAAAGAAATGGAATATTATTCACCTTCACTTCATTATTTACTTTTTTTTTTTTTGGTCAACATCCATATATGTACATACAGGGTGACTGATATGTATTGCAATCAACTTCAGGTTGTTATCATTTGTAAACTGCTCGTCTGACAGCTGACAGATTTATTCCAGTGACAGTTCATTTTATTATTAACAAGCTTACAAAGGCATTTTGATCATCTATTGCATTCAGAAAAAAAGTTATTCGTGATGGAATTCAAGGGTGATAGAGTGATCGCTTTTTAAATGGCTGGCAAACCACAAGTGGCTGTCATTACAGCCCTCCAGCATTTAAAAGTGAATAAATCTTTTGCTCCTCGTACCGTTCCTCGTTACTAGGGATGCCAATCGGGAAATCCCGAAATCTCGAAATCCCGGGATTTTCGGGATTCACAAAATCCCGAATCCCGGGATTTTTAAAAACTTGTCACAGGATTTTTCGGGATTTTCGGGATTGTGAATTCATATGTATTTTGACCCTACAAAAGGTCCTGAAGAAAAATTCTATATCACTTGACTTCGATAATAGCTTCTCAGATGAGGAAAACCTCACTTCCATTGATAAAAAATTATTTGATGGGATCGAAGAATGCAAAAGCCCTATAAAACGAATTAATAGAGTAACTGATCTAGATACTCAACTGTCCAAAGAAATAGATTTCTTTACATCAGGAGGTGGTAGAGTTGAATATTTACAAGCTGCATACAGCTATCTTGGAACTATTTTATTATTTTATTTTTTTGATTGCGAGAAGTGTTCGTTCAAGCCTATCACATCACATGTTAGATGCTTTAATCTTTTTGTTGGATTCCAAATAATTTTCTTACAACTACTGCATTTACTGCTTTTTTTTTGTATTGCTTTTTTTATATTTTATTTTTAATGACATATAATTCTGATATAATTGGAATATAATTGATTTTTTTAACAAAATATTTTTTTTATTAAGAGAAAATCGCGATTTTTCCCATGATTTTTCGGGATTTTTGAATCCCGAATTATCCCGAAATATCCCGGGATTTCGGGGTCAGGATTTACAAAATCCCGAATCCCGGGATTTTTAAAAATCGATCCCGTTTGGCATCCCTACTCGTTACCGTAGCACCTACGATTGGTCACCAGAACTCAAGCGCCTCCCTTGGTAATGGTGTGGACCACCGTAACGGCCCCGCTCGTATTCATCGACCGTGGGTCAAAATAAATGCCGAATATTATCAGGAAAATGTCTTAAAGACAGCATTGATGCCCTAGGCAAACAAACGTTTCGGCCGCAGACCATGGCCATTCCAACAGGACTCAGCATCACCGCACTCAGCATGCGTCAACCAAGAATAGCTTAAAAAGGAGGTTCCTCGCTTCATTTCCTACCGCACAATGACAACCAAAATCTCCGAATCTCAATCCGTTGGACTTTTGCGCCTGTGATATTTTGGAGAGTAAGGTTCTCACTAAAAAAATACCAAAGTGTCGATAATCTCAAGACGTCAGCCTCGCCGGGAATGGGCCAAAATACCGTAGAGCCACTTTCGTGCAGCCTGTGATGGCTTTGCCGGCCGTTTGAAGGCCATAATTCGTACCAAAAGTGGCCAATTCGAACAAATCTAAACTGATTCTAAAATTTTATGTTATTTCCAACATTTTTTGCTTTTGAACAATAAAAATAAAAAAAATTAAAAAATTATTGCGCTTTACTTTGTTGCATTACATATCAGGCCTACCCTGTAGGTGTTCACTGCTGACTTGTTATTGTTACTCTTGTCTATACTTTGTGGTCTTGCTAAATAATTTTGATTTTTCTTAATTTCCGATCAACACTGAGGTGAGGTAAATCAATTATGCATGTAAAGTAAGGAGGGTGTAGTATCTTTAGATACAATCTTAGCAAGAAGAGGATTCGATATACCGACAGTGTAGCTAACTAGCGAATTCTCAATGTAATGCTTCGTCCCATTTGTTTAGATAGTCGACTACAAACGAATTTACTTCATGTGGCATACGTATCAATGTGTATTACGTAATAATATGTAATTTTTGGTTGAAAGTTCCTTAATATGTCTAGAGGACATTCCGTTGAAGCAACGATTAAACTGGTGACAAGAAATTACATTTAGGCAGTTTTCTAATGAATCACTAGGCGCCTTCACTCTTTACTGTACGCTGTCGAGAAGCCTTTAAATATTCAGACGGATGGAAATACTGATAAATGGAAGGAGATCTGATGGGTTGCCATATTTCGTCTTACATTTAGCCTACCTTATATTGAAGTTTCATATTCAGGATATAAAAAGTTGTACCAACTCTTTGATACTTTTCAAGCATCCACAGCTAAAGATGACGTATTTTAATCAGTGTTAATCCATATTTTCGCAATTTGTTTTTTGCCACCCCATAGTAGACGACTTTTGGTGTCAATTTTTCTTTGAGAACGACATTGGCCAGACTATTAATGTAAACGACAAGGAGTATAATTCGATGATTCGCCTATGCAACGTTAAATATTCTCCACTAACGATTTTAAGGCACACGGATCACAGTTAAATGGCAATTTAAAAAGGCCACCGTGATCTTGTGTTAGTATTATCCTTGTAAGGCTTTCTAAAATTAAATCGCAGTTGTATCAGCTACAGTTGCCTTTAAAGTGAACATACGTTATGCCATCGGTCAACTTCAGACTGATTCTTGCCTCTGAATAATGAAATATTAAACATTTCGATACACTGCACCCAGATAAACTGTTCGGGACATTTTAACGTTGTTATGTTCTACAAATAATGGCATCAATAGGTCCTTACAAATGAATAAAAATTTCTGATGATATCTAACAAACAATTTGTTTCATTAAAACTTCAAAATAGGAAGTGCTTAATGAAAGACCAGTTCGAATAAAGTTGTTTTATTTCACTTTATTGGCCATTACAACCCTATTATTCAGAAAAACGACCTAAATGCGTTTTGTGGTGGGTTAGAAGTTTAACGTTGAATTCAGTTTCAGTTTCAGTTCAAACTTTTGCCAGAAGGCTACTGAAATTTTAAATTTTAAAAATACAATTGAATTTAATTTAGGATTTTTACAACCAGTAATCATTAAGGCTTCCAGGTTAGCATCCCATAAGCATGGTATTCTAAATACTACCTATTTCCTAAGCAAACTCAATAAGATTTTTTTAATATAACCGCTCTAGATATAATCACAAATGAATTACAATTAAATTGCTTTTATTCATAAATAATACATAACGTAGGTGGTTTTTCAAAGTACATACCTTTAATGACTTCCTTGTAAGTCGTTTTACCTTAATTTAATCAATAAATTCAAATCGTATCACATTTTATTTGTTTTATTACAATAATTGCTTTAATATCGCATTAATTATTCTAAAAATAATAAAAATAATAGTTTAAGTGATTTTAATTATCGTCACATGTACTAAATAAATGCTAAAATGCAATTTGCATTTGAAAAAATTAAAAAAAAAAACTAAAAAGAAGAAAACTAAACAAACAACAACAACTAACCTACTTTTAGTTTTGTATTATTTGATGTACATTTTCGTTTTTTTTTCTTTGTTTTTTTTTCACTCTATTTTTCTAATAAATACGAATAAATTTTAAAAAGTAAATGGATTTTTTACATTAACCCACTACCCTAAATACCAAAACTATAATCAGCAAACAACACAATTTTCAATTGATACAAAACGATATGAAAAATAAAAACAAAAAAACCAAAAATTGTTGAAACAACACCATTTCCAAACATAACCTGAAAACAAATGAAATTCCAATCAAATCAAACGAGTACTAATGAGAGTATTTCAATATTTCAACTGTAAACTGGTGTAGTTTCATAAATATGGCGTACATATGGCTCCAAATTGCATAGAATCATTGTCGTTATTTGTGTAATTATTGTTGTTGTTGTTGTTGTTATGGTGGGTGCAGTAAATTTATGCCAATACAAGAGTATGTGTGTGTGAGTGTGTGTGTGTGAGCGCGTATATTCAAGTCAATCAGAGGAACAAAGTACAAAGTGTTATAAATTTATGCCAGTTAGTCAATAAGCAACGAGATCGGTAACAGAACACACTCACAAATATACATATATTCACACATACATGCACAGGGTGGGGTGTGTGAGTATTAAATACTTGTGCATACTTTTTTAATAAGAAAATAACCACAGTTCATGCATACATACATACATACGTACGAATATTATAATTGCATGTATCATATACATACATATATGTGTGTGTGTGTTTATTTAAGTATTTGTGAGTGAGTAATTTAAAATTGTTTCGGTTTTTTTTGGTTTTTTTTTGGTTGGTTTACAACCCAACCAGCATTTTTTAAGATTTCTAATCAAATTCGTGTCTTTTTTTGTTTGTTTCTTTGTGTGCGATTAAAAAGTTAGAATATGCAGCTCAAGTTCTGATCATAAAAGACTTTTTTGTCGATAGAAGAAAGTAACTACGAGCGACTCATCTTAAAAAGTCATTTATGAGTCATTTTCTATATTATTTTAGAAGTAATTTTCGACCATTTTTTCTAGCAGATTTATAATCATTTTTGAATCACTTTCTGTCTCATTTATTAGTATTATTTACCTTCGTTTATAATTCTTTTTCAAGTCATCTTTCAGTAATCGTTTAATCGCATACAAGTCTTTTATGAGTCTTTTATTGTCATTTATGAGTTATGTTCGTATTAATCTGGACTTGTTTTTAGTTTATTTATGATTATAATTTGAGTTATTTATTAGACGTATGTATTTACAATTGTATTTTATTCTTTTTAAGTGTTTTTAAGTTGTATGTTTACATTGCTGCGATTTCAAAAATCACGTTCGTATGAACGTTAAGTAAGGTAAGTAAGGAAAGAATATTAAGTTTATATTCGTGATGTATGTACATCAGATATCAAAGTTTATTTAAATTTTCGTTTTTTTTTTTTTGGTAAAAATTCTTGTTAAAATTAAAATTTCAATAAGATAATATATTTACAATAATAATAGCATCTAATAAGATTAATTAGTGTTATTAGAAAGCACATTTCGGAACTAGGCTAATTCATCCGAATAAACTTTTCGAACAGCAGGTCTAAGAAATTGTGCCAAACCCTAGCTGCCAGTTTTTGCAATAAATTCTTTCTGTTAAATTTAATAAATTATAAAGAAATGTAACATTGTCTTTTTTATTTAAATTTATTAACAATACATACATACATAATTGGTCATTAGAACCCATTAGTTAGGATTATTGACCTAGTATCTCACACCACCTATGTTGTGTATGTTAATTTTATACATAAGTAGCGGGACCTACAGTTGAAAGTCCACTCCAAACGACAGATTTTATGAGAAACTTTTCATGGCAATTTTATTTACTCTTAGAGTTTTTGCTAGAAATCTGCTGAAAGGCAATCGCCGAAAAAATACTGTTTTTATTTTGTTTTGATGTCTGGCCTGGTACTCGAATCCTGGCTTTTATGTCTAATAAAACAACACACTACCTACTAGACCACCGCGACTTTATTAGCAATATCTTATTTTATTTATTTTAAACTTTTTACTTAATAGGTAATGAAAACATTTTAAATAAATTCAAAAAAAAAGCCATGAAATATTTTCTGTTTAAAACAAAAAATTGTACTTTATTTCTTGGGCATCATTTATACAAATGAAAACTTTTACAGAGAGAGAGTGTAAAAAAAAGAGAAGCAGTTTTTAATCATCGATCTGTGCCAAATATGATCATAAAATACGTAATTAAAATCACTTTTCAAAACCCTGCATGATGTGTTATTGGATTAAGCGTTTTTCAATCCTTCAGCATAAGTAGAATATAATAATAAAGAACAGAAATAATATTGACATTTTAAACGTCTGAATGATTAATTTCCGAATGCTGTAAAATTTTTTATTTTATATTTTAAATCGAACTCATTTTAATCATTGAAGCGAATCATTTTTGTGTCCTTTTTTAATTGTGTAACTGACTAAGAAGTTTCTGATCACCAAAATTGCTTTAAAAAGACACAGCAAAGTGGGTTTTGTAAAAACAATCATTCAAATGTTTGCTGGGCTATAATTATTTGTTGTTTGCTTGTATGGCTGTATGTATGTGTATAAGTATTTTAGCTGTGTTTGTCATTGCATTTATTGCAATTATTATAACTTTTGTTATTGTTGTTGGTGTTGTTGGTGTTGTTGGTGTTTTTTTTCGTCGGTGTTCTCTTAATGATTGTGATTATTTGTTATTGTTTTGCTTTATTTTTATTATTGATGTTATTGTTGTTATTGTTATGTTGTTGTTGCTGCTGATGATGATGATGATGATTTGTCACCTTGAACATGAAAATTGTGCACTTGGCACAGATAAACAAAAAGAGAACAAAATACACACACACACACACACACACACAAGCATTAAAAACAATGAAACCAAAATAAGAAAAAAAAACCTCAACAAAACATTTGCAACGTATTAAGCGGACATTTGTGTGTGTTTAAGTGTACATTGTTGTATGCTTGCACAGTGGCAATGGAGCGTATAATTAATATTTAATTATTGACTAACAAACCAACAAATAGAGAGAGAGTAACAAAAAAAAGCAAATAATAAAACGTTTTTATAAATATTTATACCCGCAGCATTATGAAAATTATTAATTTGCAATTGACAGAGAGACAGAAATAGAAATAGAAACAGAAACAGAGACCTGTGCAATTCGTCATATACGGCAGCCATTGTTTCGTTGATTTCTAATGTCAATTTAAAACGAAAAAACGAAAAGGCAAAACAAAATAGAACACAAAAATAAATTCAAGTTGCCATGAATTCATTTAGACGCTTTGATCCAAGTTTTTTAAGGAAGTAATGAAGGCGTTTTTGTTGTGCAACATTGTAATTGGAATGGAATGGAACCGAATGGAATAATAAATTATTTTCAATGCAAATACAAATACAATATCAGCAATTAATTAGAATGCCCGCTTGAAAATTGCTGATTCGAAGATGATTTAAAAGGAAAACAAAGAAAATATACGTAAAAAAAAATCTCAAAATACGTGCGGTTATACATATGAAAGTCAAGTTAGAATCACAAATTTCATTAGAAAATATTTGATAATCATTTCAAGCAATTGCATGCTGCTATTATAATGACACTAGATGACCCGTGCGAATATTCGCACCGTTAGTTGTCATTTTTTATTTTAATTAATAAAAATTTTATTAAAAGTATTAAAATATTAGAAATCATAATATCATCATACATATTTACATACATACATACATACATACATATGTTTAAATCCTTTTATAATACTTCTTTGAATACAATGTCAGAGGTAATGACATGATCATCGTTAACTTTTTGCCCGTACGAATCCTTAATACAAACAAAAATATCTTTAAACGTATGCACTCGAGAAAAGGCCACGTATAACTAACTGCCCATGTGAAAAGACCGGTTCTGGTAAATACAATCCTACCATTTGAAGGGTTCGACCTTGTGCTTTGTTTATCGTCATAGTAAAAGCAACTTTCACAGGGAATTGTTTTCGTGTGTTTCGGAAAGGCACAGTTGGATCAGTGGCTTTTACAACTTTATATATTATTATGTGGAATAGCATTACAATTAAGCGACCCTATTTATCGCACTTCTATCTAACAACTACTGCAAAGTATTGCCAAAACAGCTTTTTACAACTTAATATCCCTACTATATGTAACTGACTTAGCAATAAATGGCATTATAGTAAATAACGGTATTGCCAGAATGAATTTTAATACATACTATATTATAGTAGAACTGCATTACTATTAAGCGATCCTGTATTACCACACTTGAACAAAAACATATAATCATAATGACAACAGTATTATCATGCAGTTCTATATAAAATATAATTTTTATCAATGAAAATATTAATTTTTCAATTTCTTATTATTTTTCGCAATTAGTGTTAGATATAAGCTTTAAAATGAGATATCATTCATTAAATTTGGTGCGGTGGTATGGGAGATATTTGCAACCGACAAAAAAAAGTGGTTTAGAAATAATATAAATGATTGTATTGTGTTATATTTTTATAATAATAAATGCTTCAATGTAATGTTTTTGGTAGACTTCAAAAACACTTTTCAAAAATCAATCTTTTCTTAAAAAAATTTATAATAAATGCTCGAATTAAAATTAAGCAATAAAACGAAAACGAATAAATTGCTCGAAAGAAATAGCGCGTGCCAAAAGAAAAAAAATCATTGCTGTTGATGGCCTTTTTATTTGTAAGCGTGAATGTCCAATGTTTTGATACCACCACTGACGACTATCTTCATAGGTATAGTATGTACATATGTGTGTAGGTCTTGTAAATAAATTTTTTAATTAAAAGTGAAATAAATTTTCATTTATTCTTAGTTTTCTTTGCATTTTTTCCTCTTTTGTATTGAAAATTATAAACGAAAATGAAAGCTGCCATTGCAGCAATCGTTGCCAACATCGTTTAATTCGTTTTGCTTTGCTTTACTTTTTTGTCATAGAAGTGTTTAAAATTATATTATAATTTTAATTTAAAACACCGTGCAGCTACAAAAAAAATGTCAAATAAAAATTATATTATTACAGAAAACTGTTTTATTGGCAGGTGGAATTTAATTTTTTTGCGCTGCATATTATAATTCAATTCATTATCCTTACAATGTGTTCTTCGGTATAAAATCCACCACTAGTTAGAGTGGCATTATCTCTATAATTACTAAGACTGCATCTGCAGAAACAGCGGCGAAGGCCATTCTGTGGATATGCCTAATAATAGTCCCAGCCAAAGGTAGCGAAGTCGATTAAACAACTGGGAGCAGTATTAAACATTTCGCCATGGCAATGCGCCATGTTATATACATAAATTTGTCATTAAAATAAGTCACAGACCAGAGCCTCTGGTGGGAATCGAACCCACGACCCTCACGCTAATAGTCTAGCACACTACCCACTAGACTACCAGGGCGCTCAATTAAAATAAGCAATTTGTTGCCGCACATGTTCCTTTAATGTGATCTGAAATCTTGTCAGGATATTCGCCTTTTGTTACTTCATATTATAAACGCCATCTCTGAACACCATCATATTTGGCCTGGCATCGCACCTTGTAGGACCCCAGCGATACATACATACATAATTGGTCATTACAACCCTTCAGTCAGGATTACGACCTAGCTTCTCACACCACTTATGTTGTGTGTGTTAATTTTATACATGAGTGGCGGGACCTACAGTTTAAAGTCGACTCCAAACAACAGATATTTGAGAAGCTTTTCATGGCAATTTTTACTCTTAGAGTCTTTGCTAGAAATCTGCTGAGAGGAAGTCGCCGAAGAAATATTTTTCGTTTTGATGTCTAACCTGGGATACGAACCCGGGCCTTTCGTCTAATAAGCCAGGACACTACCCACTAAACCCCAGCAATAATGCATTTAAATTTCCGTCACAGTCTATGGCAATGATTAGTTTCAAGTTTTCCATTCGTTTTATCTTATCGGTATCAGCTAGCATGGCGTGCCAGTTTGCCAAGACAAAAATATTTTTGACATTGAAGCCAACGATCACATCTGATGGAATCTTTTGTCAGGATTGAAATCACTCCTATGGCATCTAAAAAACGGTAAACTTCATCTTATTTGAGACGTATTCAACTGTATAGGCACTTGGAATCTCTGTTCTAAGCCAGTAAAAGAGATACCCCATCTGCAAAAACACAAGCACATGTCATTAAATCATATCATCATCCCAGTTCCATATTAAATTCTTAGAGTTCAAGCCATCAAAGACAAAATAAGCTTCAGCAAATTGTCAAGGCGTTGCAACATAAGAAGCTGGCAACTAAAAGATTTCATTTAAAAAGAAAAAGAAAGTAGATTAAATATGAAGAAAAACTAACAAAAAAAGGGAAAAAATTTTATTTTTTTATGAAAATCATTACAAAAGAAAAGAAAAACGTTAAAACAACTTGCATTACAACAGCAAAAATCCTTTAAACTTGTTCTCCTTACGCTTCTATTTACTGGATTCACTCTCTCGTTATTTAAATTCTCCCCTGATTTAAGTTCCTTGTATTTTTTTGTTTTTTTTTTTTTGTTAAGCTTTTAAAGAAACTCATGCCGCTAGAAGGTTTTCAACATAAAAAAAAGAAAAAACAAAACGACAAAAAATAGTTGCGCGTGTAAGTGTTTTTTTTAATTTTTTTTACAGAAATGCTCTCCAACAAAGGCATACAAATGCAAATGAATACGAAATTGAAAGAGAGAGTGAGTGTGAGTGTGAGAGAAGAGGAAAAAAGCGAAACAATTTCAAAATGCAGCAGCAGTGCCGCACCTTTCAAAACTACACACTGGAGGGGAGATCACATAACAAATTTTATATGTGCGACTGTGTATGTGCGAATACCCTACATTTACTCACTCTTACATATGTATGTATGTAGGTATGTATGTATAGATGTATAGATATGACATGCATACATACATAAATGTATGCAAGTCTATACATGTGGCAATAACAACAGCAACAACATCTGCAACATCAAATAGTTTTAAAAGCAAAATGTCAACGGGGAGCTCGGCAAACGACGTGATAAATGAAAATGCGCGCGTGCACCAATACAAATGCATGCGGTATCATGTTTGCACAAAACTGTACAAACAATATCCCATAAAAGCTCCACACACACACACACATACAACGACTTGCATAGTTTTGTACGCCAGCACACGAAACGTAACACGAGAGAAGAAAAACAAAAAACGATTGACAGCCAAAGAAATATTCAAAACAAGCAAATTAGGGAATGGGGACACTGTTGCACTTACAGCTTGTGCCACTGCCACAACCCCTATCAAGGGTACACAAACTATTCTCTGTATTTCAGTCTCTCTCTCTCTCTCTCTCTCTCTCTTTCTCTTTCTCAATCACTCCCTTGAGAAATGAAAAGAAAGAAAAATGGACAGAAAAATACAAAAAAAAAAATGAAACGAAACGAAAAAGTATTATTGGATTGCCCTAGTGTAGGGGTTTCCGTATTTCATTTCATATTTGAGATTAAGCCGGCCGGCCGGCCGGTAAAAACGTTGCGCAATTGCCAACCATCTAACCAACCTACAAAAAAACAAATGCAAAAACAAACACAAACAACTAAAATAAGCTTTCGCTTCTGTTATGTACTATATATGTATGAACACGCAGTCACAAATGCTGCAGCTGCATTTACAACTGCGACTGCAACTGCAACTGCAATTGCAAGTACAGATGCAGCGGAACTATTACTAACCGTTTGATTGTTTCTTTGCACACTCTATTTATCTTGCTCTCTCATTATCTTTAGCCCTCTTTGTCTACAATTTCTGTTTATATTTTCTTCCTCTTCTTCTTCTTCATCTTCTGTATACCCTTGTTAAGCTTTTGTTATGGCATTGAATTGCCTTTTTTTTTACTAACGATAGATGGGGTTGGAGGTGGGAATGGTTTATTGCAAGAGTGAGACTAGAAAGTGAATGGATTTAATTTTCCTCTTGTTTTATACTTATACATGCATACATACATGCATACATACATGTGTACATATGTACATACATACATATTTATCGTAGTATAGTACTATCGTTCGTATACGAACGATATTGTTTTTGTATAAGCAATTCAGCTTTTGTTTGTTGATTTCCGCACCATCATCTCTTTGGCTTTTGTAAATGCATGTCTATCTATATGTACATACGTGTGTGTATTTGAGTGTTTGTATGAGTATTATTTGCCCAGAAACTATTTTGAGGGTCTTTTAGTGGGGACAAGTTCGTAACGGCACGTGTTCGCACACTATTGCAATTGCAAACTGCTTACAAATACAAACAAAGCACACACACACACGCAGTCTTTATATTCTAAAATGCATTTCGTTAAGCACAGCGTTGTCGTCTACTTGCCAGTTAAGAAAAAAAAAACGCTAAGACTACGGAAAATCGCCAATTCTATACAAATCGGAATTGATTGAAATAAAAAAAAGAATTTTTTAAAGATTTTCGTTTTCGTGTTAAATATTAAGAAATAAATAAAAAGGAAAACGTGTTTGCAAATCGTATTAAGAATACATACATTACAACCCTTCTGTCAGGATTACGACCTAGCTTCTCACACCACTTATGTTGTGTGCGTTAATTTTATACATGAGCGGCGGGACCTACAGTTTAAAGGCGACTCCGAACGACAGATTTTTGAGAAGCTTTTCATGGCAATTTTTACTCTCAGAGTCTTTGCCAGAAATCTGCTGAGAGGAAGTCGCCGAAGAAATATTTTTCGTTTTGATGTCTGACCTGAGATTCGAACCCGGGCCTTTTGTCTAATAAGCCAACACACTACTCACTAGACCACGGCGTATTAAGAATACGTTGCGTATAATCTGTGGTCCCAAGCAATAACAGCCTAAGGTTTTCCGAATTCTACTCGTTATGGATTAGAAAAATTTCTTGCTCAATTAAGGATATTTATGCGGGCTAAGATCTAAGATGATAATGAAAGTGTCTTTTCTTGTATTTAGGCGCTTATTATTTGTGTAATGGGACTACATTACGACATAGGCTAACATGCATACATACATAATAGATCATTACAACCCTTCAGTCTGGATTATTAGCCTAGAGTCTCACACCACTTATGTTGTGTGCGTTAATTTTATACGTGAGTGGCGGGACCTACACTTTAAAGACGACTCCAAATGACAGATTTTTTTGAGAAACTTTTCAATGCAATTTTATTTATTGTCAGAGTTTCTGCTAGAAATCTGCTGAGGGAAAATCGCCGAAGAAATACTTTTTGTATTTTGTTTACATGTCTGGCCTGGGCCTCGAACCCTGGCTTCCGACATAGGCCAACGTGTTCTTCAATAATAAATTTCTAATAAAAATATTGATGGAGAAATGAATAAGAATATGATTGCATACAGAACATAAATTGATCTAAGGCGACTTTAGCTGTTTGGCTGTAGCTTGGGACCACAGATTTATTTATTTCAGCGTCAGAGAAGACTATCGTTACTATCAGTTTAGTTAGGCATTAAATAAAGTCAAGGGCACATCTAACCTTATTGACATGATAAAAATAATAAGATGCCAAAATTAATACAAAAGAATAATTAAAGCAAATGAAATTATTTCTTAAATGTCTCATGCATTCATTTTCATTCAGATCGTAGATCCTAAAAAGATAATACTCCAGCCCGGTCAAATTATTAAAGAATAGTACACCAAGATGGCTGACTTGAAAAGCACTAGACAGAGAAACACTTTCCCACAAATCGAATACACTTTAGTTTTTAAGGTACGGAGTTACTGTGAGCTCAAACAATTTAGTTCGAAGAAGAAGCCTTTGGACTCCATTATCGAATTCTTTATTAAAATCCATAATCCGTGTAAATAACATCGGTGGGCTTCCCCTGAGTGAACCCAATATTAACCATGGATGTTAAATAAACAGCAGGTGATGGTTACAATGGCGATCACTTTTTCGAACACATTTTTGGGTTTTGCGCTCCGATTAATTAGTAATACCCCTTATAATTTTTAACATGAAACGTTTTAACAGAATTAAAAATTGAGTAACGCGAGGAATTGCATACATTCTATGTCCAAATAGCAATCAGAACACAATCAGAACTAAAAAACGTCTTAAGCTACTTCAGTCGTTGGGAATATGAAAAGCTATTACTGGACTCAATGCTAGTGTAGTATGCATTAGTTTATGAGTTTATGGCACTTTCAGAATCATCAGCATTAGGTAAACATTACAGACTTCTAATAGAAATTCAATAGGAATTCATTTTAAAGCTTACAAAAGTTGTGATATTTTTTAATAATACTTGGCCTTCAATATCGACAGAAATTTTGTATTACATGATGGAACCCGTTTGAAGGATTAGAAATCTTTCTGGAAGCATACATTTCAAAGAATTCTTTCATTGTCTAGTGAAGTTTAGAAATTAACGAAATTAAATAGAAAAATCGCTTTTTTTTTGCTTTCATTAAGTTGATAACACTGGTGCTTTTACACGATCTGTAGCACTATTTTCACAAACAGTTCTCTTCTCTTTGAATTGCATCGTTTGCAAAAAAAAAATAAATTTTAAACAACTACAACACCAACAACAATAAGAATAACACTAGAGAAATATAATTATTATTTGTTCAGATAAAAATCTTTCACAGACAATACGACGTTTTCATAGTTTTTTTTTTCAAATACTTTTTCAAAAGTTTTTTTTTTTGTTTCTTTTTTCAAGGAAATTATTTTTATTTTCACAGCAGCAATTAAAAAATGATATTAAAAATAATAAAATAGATGAACGGATTATGTACGTATTTAATATTTAACGAAGTTTTGGGAAAAAAACGGAGAGAATCCATCATTTGATCTTTTTGCGGAAAGCTAAAATCAGAAAGTGAACACGTTGTAGATTTAATTAAACGTTTCATTAACTTGATTAATACATATTCATCCAATATAAAGTTGTTTTCAATACAATAACACAATAATTATTCAACTTTTCTGAGTATTTTTTTAATTGTAGTAATTTTTTTTTTAAGTTTTTTCTTTTTTCTTTTAAATTAAAGACAAAAACAAAAACAGATTTTTATGTAATTTTCGTATTGAATTTAGAATGTGAATACCGGTTATTCAATAACAATATTTGAATAATAATTTATAATCTTTTAAATTCAATTAAATTTATAAAATTATTAAGCAAACCAAAAAAAAAAAAATTTAAAATGAAAATGAAAATAAATTTTAATTCTAAATGGGGGGGAGGGTATGTTCCATAATATTGTGTAAACTCTACTGAAAGTGGCTAAAGTTAAATGTTAAATGCGATATATTTTCCATTGTTTATGATTAAAATGGAAATTTCTGTATCATTTTTTATTTATTTTTTGTTATTTTGTGAATTCACAAACATAAAAAAATTTGGTATCGCCAATGTTTATTCTCAAGAATTATTTTGAAGAATTAATTCCCAACACCTGCCAATGGGAACAAGAAGGGAACATGGAACTTTAAAGAAATGTAAATAAGGAGCAGATTAATTGTATGTTGGAAGCGATGGTAGCAATGAATTATAAAATATAAAAAAGAATTTATTAAACATGTATAAATCATATCTTTACAATCGCAACATTAAGACTGTTGTAACATTTCCGGTTGATTACACTTCATTGGTTGGTTCTTTGACGATGCGAATCGTCGTACTTGTATGCCGTCTATACAACCCACAACAGCTGGAATTTTGTATTTTGTTTAAAACCATTTTACAATATCTTTCATTTTCTCAGAAGACAAGCACACAATCTACTGAAGACATAAAACTCTTTCAAATGTTGTTAATTCTTCTAAAAGCACTTCGCTGAATGAAGACTGCGCCAAAGCGACATTAATTTGCCTACCTACTAACTTTTGGTAGCTGCCTTTCTGTGGGTCAGGTTTTCCATCGACACATTCAGTAGATATTTGTTCGCCCTGTAATATTCCTGAAATCTGTAAAGGATATAATATTTTAGTGTGTATAATTCTTACTTCAGCTCAGAGAGCGATTGTGGATTCGATTCATTTCTAATAGCCCTTCTCTACTACTTTTCCATAGATTGTTTCTCCTCTTCCATCACCAAAAAACGAAGATAAACGCAATTCATTTTTAAATATTTATATTTTTCTTTCATAAATTGTTGAGAGGTAATTCACAATAAAAACTTTTACTCCCAATATATTCGCAATACCGATTTTTTGGGATCGGAATAAAAGTTTACTCCCAAATAATTTATTCCCATAATATTCACGATAGGGGTGAATAAAAAATATTTAAATAAATAATGATAACAACACAGCGTTTATAAAAGAATTGCTATTGATACTCATCAACGAAGAAACATTGTTTTTAACGCTTCAAATTAAATATTGAATGTAAAATCACTTTAAAGGTCACATTATAAAAGCATGATGAATGAAGAAGCAAGTTTCTTGGGACAGTCGTTTGTAACATCAAACTATCGAACTTAAATTGGTATCAGTTACTCTGTATGCTTAGCATTTACTATCAAGAACGCCCTGTTGCTCCTAGATCCTTACACGCCCATGAGCCTAACTTGTTAGCGCATGCAACGCTGTCTAATGTCTAAAATGGATGAGGCTAATAATACTAAAAACATCCGTCCACCATATTTCGCTCCCGCAATATCTATTGTAGTAGCGAAAGAGCACTGAAACACAAGCCACATTGCAACGATGCTTTAATGAATCAATGGAGTTGTACACACTATCGTGATTAACGATACACATGTACACAGCCGAGAAGCCTCAAAATAGACTTTAAGGGCCCAACCATACATGAGAATTGTATTTCATTTTCGGTCGGTTGTAAATGGTGAAATTTGCAAGTGGATCAGATGAAAAGAAGTATTTATTGCAACTAGGGATGCCAAACGGGATCCCGAAAATCCCGGGATTTCCCGATTGGCATCCTTAATTGCAACGTCTTAAGAAACAAAACGAGCATCACAATGAATTTTCATGCCCATAAAGTCAAGATCTTGTAACACCCTAATATTTACACCACACATAGGCATAGATGGTGCAATATTATCGCTGATGAACATTGACTTTGTATTTGTTTTTGTTTTTAAAATCTTTCAATTTTTTTCTTTATTTTTTCTGACAATTTTTTTACGATTTCAATGAACGTCTTTGACGATTTTGAAGATTATTTCTTAAATATTTGACGATTTGATGCTTCATTTAGCTGGCAGCTATGGTTAAGTGCAATAAACTGCAGATGTAGTGAAACAGAACATAGTATCTGTTGGGAATCGAATAAGCGATCCATTTTGAAAGATTTAATTTTTAATATAAAAAAGCCACAATATTTTATCATTTAAAGCCGTCAGAAGACGGGGACGATGGAAGCTACAGATTAAAATATTCTTATTCCGGTATGACAATTAAAAAGTCATTATTTTTCTTAAGCAGTTTTAGTTTAGACTTTGACGCGTATATTGTAGTGATTTGGAGACGGTGTGTTGGTGGTTTCAAGTCTTTGAAACTCTTAATGAAAAAATCATGAAAAACACCCCGTTTTTTAAAAAGTATATTCATACGATGCAGCTGCAAAAGATTTTTTTTTTTAATACCAACTGAACCAACAACGATGTACAATAATAATGATGACGGTGGAGGTGGCGGTGTCGAGTGCGGGTGCGGTGTAAATGATGATAATGTTCATGATTTTAGTTTTCATTTTCGTTTCTTTAAAATGACGTAAACAATTATTTATAAATGAATAAAAAGCTATTCTAATCGTTGTATTACAAACGTATTCATTTTACATATGAATTCTACCGTAAATCTATTCTTTACCTACCAAAAATAACAAAACGAAAAACTAAAATAGAAACTCAAACACACGTGTCAGTCACTCATTTTTTTTATTAAATACTTGAGAATACTAAGATTTTTTCTCATCAAAATACATTTTCAGTGTATTTTAAAACATATGAGAAGAAATGAAATTTTTAAAATTAAAAAATCACATCACTCAGGTGGATTAACAAGACACCCATTAATTAAATATAAGCGAGCGAACTTGTTTTAAAACAAAACTTTATCTATTGTGTTCGCATCTAATGCAGTTTGTTTTTTGTCTCTTTGTTTTTTGTTGATTTTTTTTCTTCTTCGTGTTGCCTTTTGTTTCCATTTATGATATGACGTTAGAGAAATCAAATAAAAAAAAACAAAAAAAAAGTAATCATTTAAATATAACGATGAAATAATTGATTGTTAATTTTGTTTTTTTCTGTTTTTGAAATAAAATAAATCAACATTACCAATAAACGATGAGTTGAAAAAAGCATCATGACAGGATTAAACTTGAAAAAATAAAAACACAACAGCAATGCCGCCAGCAGCATAATTAATATTTTAATTTGAGAGTGAGATTGAGAAATACGTGGCGATCTCCAACACAAACGTACATGCATATGTACAGTGAACTCGCGATAACGTGAACTAATTTCTAACGAGTTTGTTCACATTATCGAGTACCTAAATTTAAAAGAACAAAATTACCCTATTTAATATAAGAAATGGTATTTTAATAAGTAAAAAAAAATCATCGGTGTCATTTTTGTCCGAAACAAAATTTAAAATACTTTTCTAGCAATTGTTTAAAATTTGTTACGAAATTCTTATCCATATTGAGTTCAAAAGATTAATTGCATCTTTTATAGTTGAACATCTTAATAGAATTTCGCAATTCTATTTGTTTTCCATCCACTAATCCCAAGAGACTGTTGCTGTAATACAGTTTTGTTATTCTAAAAGCATTCTGGTCCATGGGTTGAATTAACGATGTGACATAGGGTGGCAAAAACATTTCACAAATGATTCTGTCATCAGAAATCAATTTCGGATCCAGCCGGTTGTAAAGGGCATTGTTTATTAACAGAATGGCTTTTACCGGTAGATTCTTTTTAGTCAAGAACTCAGTAGCCTAAGGCCAAAAATTATAACAAAGTTTTCAGTTTTCAATTTGCCAGTTGAAGTCTATCCTCTTTAACAAAACATAGGTGATACGAGACATAAAAAATTTCACATGCTATCCATGCTGACTTGGAGAATTTGTAATTCACTGGACAAGTAAAGGTTTTGAAACTTTGTGGATTTTTAGATTTCCCAATTACCAGTAAATTATGCAAGTTAAATTTGTAAGTCCCCGGCGCATTTAAATAATCCTATGAAAGTCAATCGTTGCTTCTCCAGTGATGACAAATATGTTTTATATGACAAGTGCTTCCAAATAAACCGGATTCATCAGCATTATAAGGCTGATCTTCACAAAGGAAGATTTCTTCCATTTTTGCTTTTCAACTTTTTCTTAAAAGGGTCAACAAATTGCGGCTGCGCAGAAAGCTTTTCTTCGCATATTTTAAGAATGCGAATACCAAACCTTTATTTAAATTTTTGAAAGCCATCCGTTACTAGTGTTAAAACCACGATTATTATTTTTAATTTATTCGTGAATTTCTAAAGCTTTGGCTTTTCATAACAGAGAACAGCAACGAGTATTCAAAACGATGTGTAGACTCAAATCATACTTATATAATCTGATATTTATACGCATTCATACTTATTTTAATATGATACTCATATTACTCATACTCAAAGTTGGAAGTATGATTCGCGTACGAACACTACTATATTCACAAGGAGATTGTGTATATGCTTTCCTTGTTGTCCTTGTCTTTCCTTTCTTCTTTGTTTGTCTATGCAACAACAATAAAGGCGGTAAATTTTTATGAATGATTCAAGTCACTCGAATCACTTATAAGTATTTTTCTAAATTTATGAATCAGAATGAGTAGGCATATGAATCAAACATATTTCGAATGTTGTGAGCTTAATGTCAACGTTGTACTCATACTCATTGCTACTTATACTTACAATTCAATGTTGTAGCAAGTATGAATGAATCAGAGTAGTTGAATTTCAATTCTGAGTGCTTATGAGTAGCGGAAAAACGCTTCATTGCTGATCTCTGATACATAAACAAATAAACTGTAGTTCATTGATTTCCCAACTTAAAAATAGATTAAAAAAAAACAAAAAATTAAAATCAAGTGTTCACGTTTTAGCGCTTTCAGATTTTGTTCACGTTTTAGAATATTCTGTGGCAAAAGAAAAATATTATTTACGTTTCTGAGATGTTTACACTTTCGAGTGTTTACGTTTTCGCGAGTTCACTGTATACAGTATTAAAATATTAACTGTTAAAATTATTAATAAATTATAATGCAAATATGTGTATCAAGAAATATTTAATATGAAATTAATTTTATATGTACAAATATATGTATGTATGTATGTAAATATGTACACATTGTATTTTAAAGATTATATATTTTGAAAGATTTCTTTAATTTAGTTTCATTATTATTACGTTATTCTGTTCTTCTTCTCTCATTTCTGCAGTTTTATTGTCAAGGTGAAATATATTATAAAACACAACACAACGCAACGCAACATGAAAAATGAAAAACGAAAAAAACTCAAACAAATCAACAAAAAAGAAAAATTCACTCTCAATGCAAACATGCTAACACATGCACTCATACATACATGCATACACATATTCCATCACACTCACTCTCTCTCTCTCTCTCTCGCTGTATCCATGACCCTCCTTTTATTTTACTAAACACATACAATATACGAGTATGTATGTGTGTATGTATGTATGTGTGTAGTACATATGGATGCAAGTAGAACAATTAAACATATAAACCCATGGCAACAACAACTAAACTAAGGGAAAGAAGAAAAGAAAAAGTATACAAAACAAACTTGCAAATGTATTCAAGGTCAACAGAAGAGGAGAACTATGGTGAAAGAAAAAAACACACAAAACACGAAATCCTTGTAAAACGAATATCAAGTGATTGTTGTTACCACCACCGAGCCATTTACAACTGAACACACAACAACTACTGCTTATGGTTGTTGCTTAATAATAAAAAAAAAAAACAACAACTGCATTGTCAACTTACACTTATGCAGGGTAAGAGTGTTTCCATGTACATGCATACATACATCCATATCTATGCACATAAATGTGTTAGTGAGTAAATGTGTCATTTACATTAACATTAACTGTGTTTTCATTTTTGCAGTATATTTTTAGGGGTTGTTGCATTTTCCATTTTCGCAAATGAGAGAAAAATCAATATTTTTATTTGTACAAAAAACAGCATATTTTTACGGCAATATAAAAGCTCTCATTTTACTCTCTCTCTCTCTCTCTCTCTCTTTCTTTCTCTTTTCCTTTAACTCTCTTGCATTAGGTTCCTCTACCTGTCTCCTTCTTTAGAATAATTAAAGAAATAAAAACAAAATCTAGGTCGTTTGGTTGCCAATATTGTGTTGAAAAACCAACAAAAAAAATACAAAAAAAAAGGATTCGTTTTGATTTTGCACTGCAGACAGTTTTGCTGCATAAAATAGGGAGCAACTGTACTAAATGGAGGCTGCTGAAAGAGAAAAAAATAAAATAACGCCGGTTACTTCAATAAGCGGGAATGCTTTTAGAGAACGAGCACATGAGCGAGCTCTAAAGCCGGCATTGCAAACAGCGCATGTCGACAAAACTGTGTTTTTTTCTTTTCATTTGTAAATTTTATAGGTCACAAGAGAAAAAAACAAAAAAAAACCAACAACAATGAATTTTCAATATTTACTAAATAAAAGCAAAAATTTGGAAAAAACCCAAAGATATTTAACGTTATCGAGTTATTAACTTTAGAATTTTCTGATTTATAAAATTTTTCGAAAAAAGAAATTCAATTCAATTCCCAGAACTTCACTAAAGGATTTGAATTATGAGGGAAAAAAGCCACTAAAAATAAATCCTAAAAAACAATCGACAACAACAATAACAATAACAATAATAACAATATCATCAACTGTAATGACTTAGTAAAAATCAATATTAACGGAAAAGCTCAAGGCCAAAAAGGCCATTAAGCAAACGCGCCTTAATATGCAAAAAAGAAAAACCAAAAACCCAAAGAAGAAAAAACACGAAATACAAAATACAAACGAGTCTACAATATGTTCTAATAGTTTTTTTTAGTTTGTTATGGAGAAAAAAAAAAACAAATTGTATTGTATGATTATACAGGGTGTGGCAATGAAATTGATGTAAAAACATTGAACACCAGCTTACATGTTGTATTAGCATGAACAACGATGCTAGGGGCTTTTGCATATCATAGTGAGAACCAGTGCCATAAAGGCTAGTATTGTGAAAGACAAATTCCAGACAAGATTCATTCTAAGTCATCCTAAACTACCCACTTAACTTTAACCCTGCACGTCATCAATTAATCTTTTTGATTTTGAGCAGCAGTTTATAATGAGGCCGATTCAAAGAACCAAATTTTTTAGGCAACTATTGCCTTAAGAGAGGCAATATACTGTAGTTTAGTACCGGTGTGTCTGAGCATATTGAATTAAAAGGAGAAGAAAATTAGGTCCAATAATTGCTGGATCTCAAAATCTTTCTATTGAGATTAAGAAATGTTTGAATCAATAATAGAATAGAAATTGTGAGGCCATCAGTAGTGTGTCTAATGAGTAGTGTGTTGCTATTAGACATTCGAAAGGAGACAGAAAATATTCTTCCAATTCCTTGCTTCTGGAAACTCAATAAAATGCATGAAAGCTTCTCAAAATGGTCGTTAGAAATGTAGGTCGCATCGTATAGACATAATGGTGTGACAAAAATCTGACTGAGGCAGCCATAGTTTAGCAACTATTTAAGAGAAGTCCAAAGTTAGAGGCAGGATCTCTGACAGAGCATAGCATACTTAAAGGAACAAATTTTCAGAAAAACATCGCCTCAAGCTCATTATACAAATTCTATGATAAGAGAATGAATCTTCAGGACGTACATACATTCATAATTGGTCATTACAACCTTTCAGTGAGGATTATTTACCAAGTTTCTCACACCACTTATGTCGTGTGTTAATTTTATACACAATTAGCGGGACCTAACTAAAGACGACTCCGAATGACAGATATTTGAGAAACTTTTCTGGTAAAAACGCCGAAAAAATACTTTCTGTATTTTGTTTTGATGGCTGGCCTGGGAATCTTCAGGACACTTATGGAAAAAACTTGTGTGCATATCAGGTACTAGATAGTAACATTATAGAGATACCGTACATCGATTAAAGGCAGTACAATAGTCGAGAGTCGAAAGAAACTTAATGAATTAAATTGCCTTCAAGTTACGCTTCTTTTGAAAACTTAGGTATCACCCTGTATGCACGAAACCGAAATATTCGTTGTAAGATATCCTTACCAATAATTCTTTTAATTTTTCTCTTTTTATTTTTTTGAAAGGAAACTTAATTTTTTTTTTTTCATACACAAAACGGAGTTTCCCCTCAATTAATGGCCAATAAATTTGCATGACCCGTTCTGCATAACATCTTAGTAGAGGATATCGTTTAAATAATCTATTTATTATACGATATTTATGCAAAGGAAATTATTATTATGATTTGTTTAATAATAAAACAAAAACCATGGAAAAGTTAAAAGGGGCCAGTCTACACACTACTTGAACGTGTTTTAATGGGGTTGCGGTTTAAGGTGGGAAAAATTCACTGGAAAATAAATTTTAATAGCAAAAGGAAAAACACAAAAAACACATACACAAATCATGAACTTCAAGGTTAATACGACCTATTCGAATTCCGGAAATTTTATTTTTAAGAACACGCTTTAATTAATCCTAGAAACAAGTTTATAAGATTTTTGTAAAAACCGTATGCAGTTTGGATTCGACATCCACTGCGTATGAGTGATAATCATTTAAAGATTGCGTTTTTCAAAAATATTTTATTAACACTGAGATATAAAAACTGAATACATCGGAATAATATCGGACATCAGAGATATTTTTGTATTTTCTTTAATACAAATTGAAAAACAGTGAGTGAGCTCTTGCAGTAAAATTGAAACGAATTGTTAGATGATAAGCAATGATTTTAATTTTTTTATTTATTTTGGCGGACATTGTATGGCATATATTTAGAAACAAATTTTAACTATGAAATCTAATAGAATTTTTGTTTTCTTCTTTGTTTCTTTGCAGGTGAGTTCAGTTAAAAAAAAATTTTAAAATTAAAAAAAAAAGAAAAAACGCCGTAAGTACGAGGATAATTGAATTTGTTATTAAATGTTAAATAAAAATTGTAAAATTAAAAAGTTGTAAATCAATTGGTAAACCAAAAACGTAACAATGTTTGAGTAATGTAGAAATTTGTGCGTAAAGTCAAAAAAACAACAGTTTTTGTCAATTAAAAAAAAGTTTGGAGGGTTCGAGAAATATAAAAAAATATTTTGGAAATCTACTCATTTAATTATTTAATTTTTTTATTTAATTACTAATTAATCATTATTTTGCTTTTATTTGTTGTATCGAAGAAGTAAATGTAAATGCAATTTAGAATACAATTTTAATCGGAAGAATACAAATAGCCAAGCGCTCAAGCGTTAAGAGAATCACTATTACACTGATTAATAAATTAATTTTTTCATTTGTCCTCCTTAGTTTAGAGAACTATCTGAAATATTTTCAAAAAAAAAAATAATTTACGTTTCATATGATGATCACTCATCGTAATTATAGTCAATATGTATAGAATTGACAATAATAATGATATTTAAAATTGTTTATTGTTAACATATTTTATTGTAATTAAAATACAAACATTCGATTTGTACAATGTACACATTATTTTAAATAGCTGACTGATAATAACACTTAATTACAGCAGTTTCATTAACTAATTTTATACCTCTATACCCTGTTTAAATTAAATCCATTGTAACGTTAAGCAAAAAAAAAACTTGAATCATCAATTGAATGGAAATTATTAGCAAAAGAAAAACAAACAAACAAAATTACTCTTTCGAATGGGAACTTGATTAAACAGAAACAAAAAAAAGAGTTGTAAACGTCAAGAGCCTTAAATCTTAAAAATATATAGAGAATATTCTGTTTTACCTTTATGTTGGTTCTCTTTTTTTTTAATGATTTTTATTTATTTTTAATGCTTTTGTCCTTGCCTAGGACAACGGACACTATTGTAACACTGATGGCCTTTATTTTATTCCATATTCTAAAAAAAATATGAATTTAGGTGCGTACACCCCTCAGGAACTCTCACATTGTCTTTTTTTTTTCAAACTTCCCCGGCCTCACACTAACCCACCCTCACCCGACCGCGGAGGACTCGTCCCCATTACGTAGGGACACGTACACACTACAGTCCGGACTGCAGCGGCTAAGGGAAAAGTTATGGCAACGAGAACATAAAACAGCTACAGAACTTAATCACAAGCTGAATAAGGTA
The DNA here is from genome assembly GCA_014635995.1 of Sarcophaga peregrina. Taxonomy (NCBI): domain Eukaryota; kingdom Metazoa; phylum Arthropoda; class Insecta; order Diptera; family Sarcophagidae; genus Sarcophaga; species Sarcophaga peregrina. The sequence continues at coordinate 113,530,170 of CM025789.1, read as the reverse complement.
ACAATGAAACGGAACAATCTGAGACAAGAAGGAAAAATACATTTTTATATAATAATTTATAAACTAATGCCAGTAAACAAGCCACGCTTTACATTACAAACATTACAATTAAAATCTCTAAAATCATAATGCATGTTAAAATCTACTAAAAGGAAAATTACTTGCATAATTCGATCTATAAAAATCTAAAGATAGTGCCGTGAAAATCTTACAGGAATGCTGAAATTCAGGTTAGGAAGCAAAAACTCAGAATCGATATCACCTTTAACCAGATTGAAAACAAAACAAACACCTAAAACAGACCTTCTACGTTCCAAAGTTGGAAGTTTTACCAAAGCTAATCTATCCTCATACGGCGGAAGCCCATTGGTATAATCCCATCCTAAGCCACGTAAACAGAATAATAAAAACTGCCTCTGCACAGACTCGATTGAATCACTATGACAACGATAGTATGGATTCCAAATAACAGACGCATACTCCAAAATAGGCCTAACAAGTGAAATGTACAGTAGTTTTGTTATATAAGGATCAATGAATTCCCTAGCCCATCTTTTCACAAAACCAAGAACAGCTCGAGCCTTGCCAATTATCAAACTAATATGATCAATAAAAGACAATTTAATATCCAATAATACTCCCAAATCAAGAAAAGAAGGCACAGTTTCCAAAGGGCAAGAATTAATCACATAAGTGGACGAGATTACACCAAGGCGAGAGAAAACCATGCATTTACATTTTCTCAAATTAAGATCCATTAAATTTATCCTGCACCAAATAACAAACAAATCAATATTTCGCTGAAGAACAGCCTGGCCATGATCATCATCAAAAGTATAAAATAATTTAACGTCGTCAGCAAACATCAAAATATTACAATCAGAAAGAGCAGAAGGAAGATCATTCAGAAATAATAAAAACAGTAAAGGACCCAAATGGCTACCCTGCGGAACACCGGAAGTAACATATATAAGGGAGAGGTAGGAGTCTAGCCAACGATGAATAGTATCAGGAATACCGATTAGTGAAAGTTTTAGAAGCAAAATTCTATGATCAACCCTATCAAAAGCTTTACTGAAATCAGTATAAATTACGTCAGTCCGAGCACCGACAAGAAAGCCCCTGAAAACATGTGTAGTAAATTCAAGAAGATTAGTGACAGTCGACCTGTCTTTCAAAAAACCATGCTGGAAAGGAGATATTAAAGATCTCGTATTAAAAAAGAGATAAGATAAGAGATAATAATATAAGGGCTTTATATCCATGTATTTCGGCCATTCATTGAAAACTTTGTTTTGTCGACTAAAATGATAATGTCATAACAGAAGTGATTGAAGAGACAATATGGATAAGGATTAAAAATTTATGCAACTACAATCAAAATTACGTTTCGAAATCGTGCAGTTAAAAGGGTTCTGGGCGCTCGCTAACCGAATATAGCCCTCTGGGCTCAGAGTGAATGAAATTGCCATGAAGAACTTCTCAAAAATCTGTCATTCGGAGTTGACTTCATGTGTAAAATGAACGCACGCAGCATAAGTGGCTAGGTCTTAATCCTGACTGAAGGGTTGTAATGACCAATTATGTATGTTTTCAGGCGTCACCCCTTACGAGTTATTGTATTTGTAAATTCATTTATTTTGTTAATGATCTCTTCTAGTACCTTTTATGACCTCACTCACATACGACAAATTCCAAATGGGGAATAGGATTATTTATAGGGTATTTTAAGAATATTGGTTCAAGCATATCCTTCAATTGTCTAAAGAGATATTCGAAAAATGAAAACAACTTCCGATTTGTTCTCTCTCAGAACCTAGTTTCTTAGAACCAAAAGTAATGAACATTCTTTCAGTGTTGTTTCAATAATTATACTCGATTTTCAATATAATTTACTGTCACTGGATTTATTCTAAAAATTAAAACAGATTATTCTTAGCCATTTGAATTTGTAATGAACTTGTGACATTTATAATGAATCATCACAATTTATGATGAACATAAATTTCTGTGAAAGGCAACAAAAATTTTTTCCATTTTAAATATGTTGGAATAAACAAACGTAAAATATTGCAAACGTAGCAGAAATGAAAAGAAAGTGTTTGAAAGAATTCATTAATATTAAAAATATAAACAAGATAGCGATACCAGAGCACCGCCGATCGTTTCCCTATCCCCTGATCTAACTGAAAGAAATTTGAAATTGTATTTTGTATCGTATCGCCTCAAATTAAACACTTTATTGCTAACGATGACGTCGAGAAGCGAAGCGTCAATGTCAGCAAAAGCTCTATGCTAAAGTATTTTTAAATATTGTTTAAGTTTTCTATTCATTTTTTATTTTTTTTTTTTTGTTTGTTTTTTATTAAAAAAAAAAAATAAATGAATAATAACAGCAGAATAAATAAATTTATTGTATAATTTGTTGTTCCACTAGATGTCTAAACAATAACACATACAACACACCACACACCACACCGCACCTCGTATATAATTTGGATGAAATTTTGGCCTTGAAATAGGTTGATTGCATTTCAGCGGTCATTGATACCCCGGCCACACTCATACGCATGCAACGAAATAGAATGGAACTAAATTTTTATTGTTTTTGTTTTAATGTTTTTTATTTTTTATTTTTTAATTTTAATTTTTTTTTTTTTTTTGTTTTTTAATCAACTCGTAAAATATTAGAAATTATCGTTTTGTTTCTTTTCTTTTTATTATCACTTTGCATGGATGCAGATTAAAAAAAAAAATAAAAAACTTGAGAAATTGTTATAAAAAAAATCGAATTAATTTATGAGCAACAAAAAATATCACCTTAACTACCGGTTTCAGTCTATTTGATTAAATTAAAGAAAAATAATTGAAATCTTGAAGAAAATTTCTTTGATTTGTTATTAACAATTCGTTAATTTGCATTTCCTTTTCATGAATTTTTTTTATTTCATTTGTAAATTAATTAAAAGATCACGTTTTCAATAATTTGTTTGTTTTTTGTTTTTCTCCTTTTATTTTGCAAATTATGCATTTTAAAAGTTCATTACTACCGCTCTCGTTCTGTTTTAATTTCATACATTCTCTTTTTTGTTGTTGTTTTTTTTTTTTTGAAAATGATAACAAACTACATTAACAGAGCCTGGCGACGCAACTGAATACCCTGTATGAGAAGGAAAAACAAAAAATCAAAACAAATTCAAAAGTTTATTCAACTATTTAATGACACTTATTTGCTTATACAATTAACAAAATACAAAAATAACAACAAAAACAACAAAAGCATATTTAAATTGAATAATAATTAAACACACACACACACACACACTATAATATATATTTACATACTCATATACATAATGGCAGTCAGTGCCTTTGCATTGGATTCGTTGACTCTAAGAAATTAAACAAAATTTTTAACGAAAGTTTAAATTGAAAATTCAAATTTCCAGAAAAAACCAAAAAAAAACAAAAGCAAATTGAAAAAGACAACAAATTAATCAAAATAGCAGCAAATTATTATGGCCATTGGTCTCTCTCTCTCTCTCTCTCTTTCCCGCTCAATTTCTCTTGCATCCAAATTCTCACTCTCTATCAGTGTCTCCAGCCAGGAATGGGAAATTGATCTTAACTACACACATACATACATAATTGGCCAGTACAACCCTTCAGTCAGGATTACGACCTAGCTTCTCACACCACTTATGTTGTGTGCGTTAATTTTATACATAAGTGGCGGGACCTGTAGTTTAAAGTCGACTCCGAACGACAGATTTTTGAGAAGCTTTTCATGGCAATTTTAACTCTCAGAGTCTTTGCCAGAAATCTGCCGAGAGGAAGTCGCCGAAGAAATATTTTTTCGTTTTGATGTCTAACCTGGAATTCGAACCCGGGTCTTTTGTCTAATAAGCCAACACACTACCCACTAGACCACGGCGACTTCATCTTGATCTTAACTAATTGTACAACTTCCAATTCTACCAACTTTTCCATCCCTGTCTCCAGGTCAACTGCATTGAGACGTCTCGTCTATTGAGAATTGCAAAATTTAAAGCAAAACGAATACTTTCCATAATTGTTTGGTTTCAAAAGCAAATAAATAAACGCCAAATGTTTTCTTTTAAATTTATTTCACATTTTAAATATTATTTATCAAGAACTGTTATGTACAATCTTAAAAAGCAATTAAAGATACAAAAAAAAAACAACTGAAAACGTAATCGAAACAATAACAAAAACAGAAACAATTGCTGGCATGGAAAAAAATTTATTTGACTTCCGTAAACAAATTCAGTTTAAAGACACAAATTATTCCATGCAAATGCATGGAAATGAACGAAAAAAAAAATGGAAAATATTTACAAAACTTATATTGAAATTGGACACGTTAAATATTCATTAATCAGAAGGAACAATGAGTGTAAATTTAGGTCTAGTAGATAGCTTATGACTCTATTTCCGGCTCACACAGCTCGAACAAAACGAAACATGGAAAATATATCTTTTGGCGATTTCCTCTCAGCAGTTAGGTTAGGTTAGGTTAGAGGACGTGTACTTGTCAATTCTGACAAGTACAGTACTCGGTGGTCGAATTAACCCATTGTACTACGTCCTAGCTTCTCACACCACTTATGTTGTGTGCATTAATTTTATACATGAGTGGCGGGACCTACAATTTAAAGTCGACTCCGAACGACACATTTTTTTGAGAAGCGTTCCATGGCAATAGCGACCTCTCCTCTCAGCAGTATTCTGGTCAGAAAGCTCTGACAGTAAATAAAATTACGATGATAATCTAAACTAACATACTAAACTAGTTCGCAATCCTGGCTTAACTAGGTTAAGATAATAAAAAAATTTCAAATTCAAATGAGTTTTAAAAATTACAACTAAAATCTGTTTCCATTTGCTTTGAATAGATAATAAATAGTTAATCTTGTGAGAGTATCAGGATGGAAGTACACACTTATCGGAAAATCCTAGGATGCTATTTTTCCAGATAGAGAAACATTTCAGTTAATATTCGACAAATATTGCCCTTGTTTCGTCATAGATGTATGTAGAATAAAAAAAAAGAGGCGGAAGAAGGAAAATTAATAGAATATCTTGTATGAGCTTTAGCGTGCTATATGCCCAAGTAATGTTTGGATCGGTGCACAAAATTGCGGAAAATATGGATCAGCAAGAAATCTAAGCTATAGAATGATTTCGTATGCCAGTAAACATAGATATTTCAAAAAAAGAATGCTCCTAATCATACAGCAATGGTTTTAAAACAATTCTATTAATGACTGACTGACCCCAGTCGTTATTTTTGAGAATATCATATTATTTCCTTCAATATTCACCGTGGCCTAGTGGGTAGTTTGTTGGCTTATTAGACGAAAGGCCCGGGTTCGAATCCTAGGTCAGACATCAAAACGAAAAATATTTCTTCGGCGACTTCCTCTCAGCAGATTTCTGGCAAAGACTCTGAGAGTAAAAATTGCCATGAAAAGCTTCTCAAAAATCTGTCGTTAGGATTCGACTTTAAACTGTAGGTCCCGCCACTCATGTATAAAATTAACGCACGCAATATAAGTGGTGTGAGAAGCTAGGTCGTAATCCTGACCGAAGGGTTGTAATGGCCAATAATGTATGTACATATGTGTATTAGCTCAGCTGTGAGAAGTTGAAATTTTTCTTTGTTTTTTGGTTAGTCAAATTTTTAAATTCTTCACCAGACAAATGCTTTTACAGTATCTGATTTTTCTTCTTCTTTTGTTCATATTACTTTAGAATTTTTGCTCTTTGTCTTCTGTTTTGTTAAATATGAAGCTCATTTCCTGTTTTATATTAAAGATGACTGCATTTTGGCTGCTAATTACAGAGCAACAAAAAAAAATACAAAAAAAAAAGTAGAAAAGTAAAGAAAATAATGAAAAAAATGGTAATAAAATCTCCTCTCATAAAACGTAATTAATTGCAGACGTAATTTAATCTTTGCAGTGAAATATGCGAAGCGAAACACATACATTTTGGGCTTGCAAAAGTCATAATTTTTTATAAGAAAAAACAAAAAAGCAGAAAAAAAAAAATAAAATAAAATTCTGAATTAGAATTATTTTTTATTTGATTCCAAATGTTATTGTGGCTTTAAAACAATGCAAATACAAAATGGAAAAAACAAAAAAAAAGAATAAATTTTAATTAAAAATGTAAGAGATAAAGCATAAATTATTATTGTATGCGGTCGAAAGACAAACTGAAACTAAAACTTTAATATGCAAACAAAAATAAATTTATGAATATGAATACATCATATTATGAAATAAAATAAAATAAATTATTAAAATGAAAAAATGTTCATATGTTCGTATGTGAAGATGTTGAAAATCATTAAGCATATAATGTTTAAAATAATTAGCCAGACTTTCAGCCAACAATACAACAAGCCACTAACAAACTCAACCGCAAATTATAATTTCTCATACAAAACTTAACATTGCGTTTTAGAGGCCACCAGAAAGAAGAAACAGAACAGATAACAAAAAAAAAATGCATCCGTTTTCTTAACACTTTTTGTGCATGGATGTGTGTGTGTTTGTTTGTTTTTTATTTGCATTTTATTTTATAACTGGCCCTGTAGGAAATCAAACTAATTTTAATAAGCACAACTAGTTGATTAAGTGACTTTTTTCCCTTGTCGCCAACTCATTATTTTAACATAGGCATGTCCTAGGCGATAGTCAATTGGTCATCTCTGCATGACTTTTAAATTGACTAAAAATTACTTATTTTTCAACCAATTTGTAGTTAAATTTAAATATTAGTTAACACTAAATTATTTAAAAACCACTTTTTTTTTTAAATTCAATTTTAAACAGTTTTATTTATATTACATTATATTCATATATTTATATATAGAAATAATTATTATAATACAAAAAAAAAATTAATTAAATTAAAAGAAAATTCATGTACATTTCAGGACTTCAAATAAAAGTTGTAATAAAAAGAAGTTAAATGAAGAGAATACTTATATCCATTGGAAAGTTTGTACTGAAGGATAATTCAAAAGAAAAATATTATTAAGTAATATTATTAAGTTTTTCTCCAACACAAACGTAATGAAAATGCCGTTTTTTAATAACGGCTAAGGCGTTGCGTAATTCTTTGTCTGGGTCATCACTGAGAGGCCGAAGTGCATCTATCAATGCATCAAAAACTTTTTTGTAATCCTTCAAGCTCTTTTTGCCATGAGTGGCATCAATATTTATAGCAAGATTCAATTGCAGAGATAAAATTGTCGTTAAAGTTTTTGGCATTTCCCTTTCAGTGATAATTTGATGGCATTGGTCTGCAAAAATGCAACAAAAATTTAGAAAATGATAAAAGTAGAGAAGAATAAAAACTCACGTAAATTTGCTGATTTTCATCGATTATGTTATCATTGAGCGCTTTCAGCTCCTCGAGGGTGTTTATTGCAAAAGTAGTCTTAATTGCCACATTGCGTTTTTCCTGTCGAACAATGCTTTCGGTCACTACTTTTGGGTAGACAATGCTGCCATTATAATCTCATTTTGAGCTCCTTAATTTCGCCTTGAAATATAAATATTTATCAGAAAATCGTGATATTTTGTTAAGACAAAACATATTTTCATTTTACCTGTTATTTCTGGTAATTTGGCATTCATTTCAGAAAATTTGACATCAAATTGGGGAACATTGGCATCATCATTTTCTGTACCCTTATCTGTTAAAATACAACATAAATAATATGGCATATTTTTACGATTGTACAAGATACTTACCAGCAGTGCTCAGATAAATGCGCTTCATAATTGCTAGTACAAGTATGGATTTGGTATATACACATTGTTTTATTTAGATTTTTAATGAACTATTTTATTTCACTATCACTTCAATATCACTTTTATGGATTTTATTATAAATTTGCAATATTTACTTGGGTTTTTCCCTTTTTTTTTAATAAAATTGAGCACCACCTAAAAATCGTATTTGCTGTGATTGACATATGATTTATCGGGATGCTTCCTTTGTTTTATTATTGTTTTCTTACATTTTCTTATTTTCAATATGTTTGGTTGATATCTGCATGAGATTTAAACCAATTTGTAGTCAATTGCAGAATAGTTAATTTATAATTTGAGTTTTTATCACCGACTACTTTATTTACTACAGGGGGGGTTACATTTTTATTATTTTTTAATTATTAAAATTATTATTTTTAATATTTTTTTTTTTTTTGTTTTTTCTTTTAAGATTTCCTTGAATATTCTCGTTTCTCTTTTAGAGTTTTTTCTTCTTCTCTTCTTCTTTTTATTTTTATCTTTTTTTACTTTTTTTTGGCCAACCTGCTTAACAAAATAAAAAAAAAACAAAAAAAATGAAACGTTAAAAAGCATTTGCATTTAAGCCAATTATATTGTTAACAATGGATAAATACCTATGACGGTTTAATTCCAATGCAAAAATCATTTTTACAAGGTTAACTAAACATGTGTGAAGCCTGTTGTATTGTGTTAATAATAACACGATTAATATTGTATTTTGTTATTCCTATTCTATTCTCGTCTAAGTAACTTGTATTGCACATTTTAAGAGTCATTTAATTTGGCTTACAACAAGTGTATACAATAATTTTATCATTTTATTTTGGTTCTTTTGTTTATTATTGTTGTTATTATTATTTTTTATTTTTGTTTTTTATTTATAAATATTTTGAAAGTTCAATTTTTGATTACTGCATAAACACTTTTTATGATTAATGAATTCCAAACGATTTAAAAATCATTCAAGTGTAGGTTTTATTAATAATATCGCATTAAAAGTTTCCAATACCAAAATTCAATTCCAAAAAAAAAACTAGAAACAAGAAACAAAAAACTCAATTCAATATTAAATACTTCTTTATAAGAGATTTAATATTAAAATCTTTAATTAATTTTATAAATACGAAATAATGGGTGAATTTTTTTGTGAGAATACTAAAAATCCTCGTTTAGGTTTACTGTATCAGACTCTTTAAATAATAACCGCGGTAATTTTTGTCCGATTTGATCAAATGTGGACTCAATCTCTTCACAAGAGAACGGATTTTAAGAATATTATCACTTATCCTATATTTTTATTATTAAAGTTTGTTACTATTAACGAACAAACTTGAAAAAAAAAATTAAAATTTTCCAAGTTTACCTCATCAAATCTCATAGTATATTAAGTCGAATAATAGATATATGTATACCATTTTAAAGCTGCATCTCTCCCCTTTCTAACAAGATTTACAATTTGGATATCGGATCAGAAATGTTTGAGTAATCCAAAAATTTATACGTAAAGTAAGAAAAAAATAGGTTTTTGTCAAATAAAACAAGTTTGAAGGAGGCATTTTTGAGTTCTACTCAACTAACTATACAACGTAGACTATGTAGTTACTTGGTTGTATTTTCACTGGCGCACCGTGTTATTGATCTTTCCTGCCTAAAATATTAACATTCGATTTGGTTGTCGTGTGGTTCTAATAATACGATGGCATATAGTAACCAAATAGCCGTAGTCTAGTAGGTAGTATGTTTGGCTTATTAGACATAAAGCCCGGATTCGTATCCCAGGTCAGACATTAAGACGAAATATGAAAAAAAAATATTTCTTTGGCAATTTCCTCTCAGCAGAAATCTGGCAAAAACTCTGGTAGTAAATAAAATTACCATGAAAAAGTTTCTCAAATAAAAAAAAATCTGTTGTTTGGAGTCGAAGTTAAACTGTTGGTCCCCCCATTCACGTATAAAATGAATACACACAACATGAGTGGTGCGAAAAGCTAGGCCGTAATCCTGACTAAAGGGTTGTAATGGCCAATTATGTATGTATGTATTGTAAGCACGTTTTGTAAGCATTAAACTTGCATTTCAGCTCAGTCCAGTGATCAGTGCAATTTAATCCTACCGCCTATTCGTTTGCGTTAATACTTGGAATACTAAAAGACAATACCAGTGGTGGATACACTGATTTGGTACCTGGCAAAATGATGCAATAAATCTGCCACAATTCGAGTACAAGTACGCTGGTGTCAATACTAAACGGCTCGCATACATTTATCGCCTCAAATGTTGATTTCATTCAAACAAATATTTCACAGATGATCAAAAAAAATCACCCGTTATTATATACAATGTATGAATAACTGAAGTGTTTTAATATTTACGGAACATACAATTTAAAAATTGTACAAATCATAGATTTTGTCATGTTTTTTTCTTTTCGCATTAAAAAAAAACCATCCCATACATGTAGGATGTAATAAATCATAAGGCAAGCAATAAACCGCAAAAATGTTTAAATTCTGTTAATTGCTATTGGCCAAACACAATTATTAATGTTGAGATAAGGGTCGAGTCGCATTGCATTCATCATTCATCATTAGCTGTAATTTAACATTTTTAGCTGACCGCCTGAAGTGAACAATGGCGAGCATTGAATTTGCTTCCACATAACAAATACGATGAAACGATTTAAAAGGAAAAAAATAAAATGAAATCCCTTACCTATGCCATCGGTAATATAAAAATTTTATAGCCGATCTTTATGAGTACCGTTGAATGCGATTGTATTCATACGAAATCAACTGTTGAACATGAATTATTAAGTTCGTAGAGTCCATGGGGGCTGATTTATGCGTCAGTACACCTTGTTTGAAAGAAAACAAAAAAAAATTATTGTACATGTTTTTGTTTTTGTTGTTTCTGTGGTTTATTGTTTTTGTTTTTTTTATGATCACCAAATTTTTGCTGACCGATTGCATAGAACGTCAAGGTCACTATTCAAAAAAGAAAAATTATTTAAAAATACAAAAAGAGTAGCAGCAATAAAGAAAAGGCAATCATTTCAATGTCAAGTCTTCTTGCATTTTTTTTTTTTTGTTTTTTTTTTTTTGTTTATTTTTAAAAGCACTGACAAGCGAATTTCGAAAGTCATATTTTTTATGAATAAACTAAAGACAGAAACATGAATTTTATTTTTTTTCTTTGTTGAACAAAAAAAAAACAGAAAACGAATAGACGACACTAGCATCTATTTTTATCTATTATTTCAGGAAAGCTTTCATAATTATTAAAGTGAATAGCAATTCAAAAATATACCTGAATGATGCAATGATGGAAACCATCTGTTGCATACATAATTGAACTTTCGTTAAAAAAAAATTTCTTCAATAAAAATATCTTATAATTTCATTGTCGAAATTGTTATAGCCTAGTAGGTAATGTTTAGGTTTATTAGACCATAAAGCGATCGTTCAAATCCCAGATCAGATTCTCGAACAAAATGAAAGATGAAAAAATATTTCTTCGGCGACTTTCCTCTCAACAGATTTCTGGCAAAAAATAATATAAAATAAATAAAATTGCCATGAAAATGTTGCTCAAAAATCTATCGTTCATTGTCAATTTTAAACTTTAGCTGCCTGCCACTCACGTATAAAATTAAAACACTTGACATGAATAGCGTGAGAAACTATACGACATATTCCTCTCTGAAGTATAGTAATGAACCAACTTTTATTTTATGAAAAATGAACATCTTTCACTAAAATGAAACACATTAAACGGAAATTAAAGGGGAAAGGGGAAAGGGAAAAGAATATCATTTAAACGGCGTACATAGTAAAAAGTGCATTAATACGATGTTTTATAAAAACTTAATTTTTACTTGTAAATTCTGAAAGTCAATCAGAGAAATTCATTCGCTTAACGGATGCATTGTACTGTTCTTCTGTGTGTTGATTATATTTCAAATACATCTTCGTTACCTTGGCTTTGATTAAAATGAAGTTCCTTTTGTCGCAAAAAACGCAAAAAGCAGTTTCGACGAAGCATAAAACTTATACAGTTCATGATTAATTCACCTACGTATACTTGTCGCCAATACAGACCGGGAAATAAATTTTATGATGGATGATAGATAGTCGCCGTGCTCTAGTGGCAAGTGTGTTGGCTTAGACGAAAGTCCCGGGTTCGAATCCCAGGTCAGACATCAAAACGAAAAATATTTCTTCGGCGACTTCCCCTCAGCAGATTTCTGGCAAAGACTCTGAGAGTAAAAATTGCCATAAATAGCTTCTCAAAAATCTATCGTTCGGAGTCGACTTTAAACTGTAGGTCCCGCCACTCATGTATAAAATTAACGCACACAACATAAGTGGTGTGAGAAGCTAGATCGTAATCCTGACTGAAGGGTTATAATGGCCAATTATGTATGTATGATGGATGATAGAATAGAATAGATAAGAATCAATAAGTGAGTATAAATTTTCGTTTGTTACTTCATGATAACATTCCCCACAGAAGAATTAGCTAAAGATCATAAACCTTATGTGGCGACGCATCATATTTATTTGTACGTATGAACAATTAATTTCGTCAACATTTTCAATATTGTAGTTCGTTTTTAAATTTTCATTTTCAGTTTGTTTTCACCTTTGTTTACTGCCAGATTCACTTTTACTCGATTATATTTGATTATCTGCCAAGTTTGCAATTTTGTAGCGGAATATTCGGCCAATAGTTCCCGACATACGACCGTTCAACTTACGATCATTTTTTCCAATGTTTTTTCATACAAAATACTTAAAGAAGACAAATATGTTGTTGCCGAGAATGATTAAAATTAAAAAAAAAACCAAACAAAGTAAAAAGAATTCGATTTACATGTGTATGTACTTCCTTCATTACCTAAGTCGACTTAATCGACTTACAACCGATGACCAGGAACCTATCTCGGTCGTAAGTCGGGGAATACCAGTATTTTGTTTTTTTTTTTTGCTTTAGTCTTTTAAAGAGTTTAAAGTACACTCCAATGTTTCTCACAGGACTCTTGACGAAATGTTGAAGGTAATGGGGAATAACTTATACTGTTGCTGTTTGAAAATGTTCTTTTTTTAACTAAGAAACAAATTATTCTCCTATAACAACTAAGCTTTGCAAATACAATTTCCAAAAAGAGTTGAAAAGCATTAAAAAAATGGCAAAGAAAAAAATATTTTGAAAATCATCATACAGCAAAAAGCAAAGAAAAACTTATAAGAATTGGAGTAAACAAATATCAAATTACAAAAAGAAAAAAACAACAACAATAGCAAACTATAAAACATAAAAAAAAATACACGGTAAACTTCTAGAAGTTGTCAAAACAAAAATAAATCAATTTTAACTGCAATTGAAGCATTATGAGCATTGTTGTGTGTGCTACTTAATTGATCATTACATATCTTTAGCTAGAGAAGTTAGGTCGTCGGTGGTGTCCGTTCATTTTATCCATGTGTGGCAAGACCTAGTGAATAGACGGGTTATGGTTATAGGGTATGGTTAATATGTGGGTAAGAGAATGAACTCAAATATGAAATTAATAAAAAATAATTTTATTTAATGTAATTTAATTGATGATCTATTTTCAAAAATACATCATTTTATTCACTATTAGGTCACACTATTAGGGTTTGTTGGGTTTTCGCTGATCAGCTGATCGACAAAGGATTCACATCCTTATGTTGGAGATGTCGATGAAAGTCTATAAGTTGATTCGTGTTGTGGATGTTGATATGTATTGAGGATGTTGTTGTTATTATTCGTTAAAAATGTTTGTGTTATTAGGTTGGGATTGTGCGACTTTTGTTCACTTGTGTGAACACCTAGAGTTTAAAGTCGTTTCCAAGCAACAATTTTTTCTAGAAGAACAAAGTCGCCAAAGACATATTTGCTCATATTTCGTTTTAGTTGAGATGTCTGGCCTGTGATTTGAACTAAGTGCTCCCAGCTAACAAGTTAGCTCGCACTAACAAGTCGCACTATTCCACAAATTCTCGATTTGTAGTTTTAAATCGTTTTAGTGGGTTTCCATAACCATGTGAAAGCAACAAAATAAAAATTAATTGGCAACACTTACTCGTACACAAGTCCTACGCTTAAATTTGCTAGAATATAACATTATTTTGTATTATTTTCTAAAATTTTCGCTTATTTTTGTTAATTTTTTATTTCTATATTTACGTATATTGTTGTTGCAGTTGTTATTGTTTAAATGTAAGCTGTTTTGTAAATTTCTTTTTGCTTTTTTTTTCCAATTCTTTTTAATTATAAACTAAATGTTGATGTTGTTGGGTGGCTGTTACTTATTGTTGCTGCTTATTAACAGTATCAAATGTTTATTTACCTGATCATATAATAACAACGACAGCAAATAATAATAATAATAATAACAGCACTTAAAAACAAAAACAAAAACAACGGCAACAATAATAAAATAAAAAAAAAAGTACAATCACTACTTTGGCGTCAAGCTGTCTGCTCTTTTCTCGAATGCAAAAAATAATAAAAAAATTCCGTACAATACATGAAATCAACACCAGCAACAACAGCAACAACAATAAAAAGAACAATAACAGCACAGCAATAATATGAACAACGGCAACAATAAAACAACACAACGGTTTCTCTGCACTTACAAAACATAGAGTACAAGAGTGAAAGAGTGGGTTAGTAAAACAAAAAATATGTCTCTCAACACATACACTGTCAGTCCATTTCATAATTTGTTCCTTTATTCTCCATCAAATGCAACTGATCAAATTTACATACATACATACGTATGTACATATGTATGCACTGGTAAAATTGCATTTTTCTTGCTTTTATTTTTGTTTTTGTTTCTTTGTTTGATTATCAAATTTAAAATGATCAAAATTATAACTTTAAACTCCATTTTTAAGTTGTTATAAAGAAAAAGAAAACGTACAATTTCTATAATGGCGGCATCTAACTATTTATCTTGAATACTCTTTGCCCACCACTGTATAGGCCAACGGAGAATGAATACACACACACACACACACTTTTATTTTGATTTTTTCAAAAATCCAAAGTACAATCGTTAGTTTGACATTTTTTTCTTTGAATATGGATTTAAATGTTATTGTTGTTATTCTGTTTGGAGTTTATATAAAAACACATTTGTGTAAATGAACAGTATTGCTGATATGTATGTGTGTGTGTGTGTGTGTGTACAGAGAATATTACAATTAGTTTTGCACGAACTGCGAAAGACATAGAGAGAGAGAGAGAATGAGAATGAGACAGTGTTATAGACAGAGAATGAAAGGGAATTTGTTATTCAAGTGGCCCTGCATTGAAATACATCAACAAAAACAACAACAATAACAATCGTGTACACGTGTAACTTACAATACTTGTTTGTATTGGCATAACAAATGATTTTCTTTCTTTCTTGCTTTTTTTTTCTTCTTTATTTTTTTGTTGTATTTCTCTGTATTGACTGTTTTCCTTATAATTTTTAGTTTTTTTTTCTAGTTTTTTTGTTTTTGTTTCAATAGCCATAATTATATGCGGTTATTTGATCTTTATTGTTAATATAATCACTTTGTTTGTTTGTTTTTATTGCCATTATTATTATGGTTTATTAAGTGTTATTAACTATGAACCATTCATTGTATTATTGGAATTTTTTTATTTTCATTTTTCAATTTTTTTTTTTTTTATTTGCAATTCAATTGCAACTGCAACTGCAAATCATCTACGTTAGACTACCAGACTAGCAATTTCACTTGAAGTGCATTTACTGTATGGGATTTTTTAAAAAAAAATTTTTTTTTATTTATTATCAACAAACTGCTGTCATAATGACTTAAAAAATAATTGCAGAATAAACAAAAGCGTTACGATATTGCAAATACTAATGGGTGATTTTTTAAGAGCTATTTTAGCTTATTAGACAAAAGACCCGGGTTCGTATCCCAGGTCAGACATCAAATCGAAAAATATTTCTTCGGCGACTTCCTCTCAGCAGATTTATGGCAAAGACTCTCAAAAATCTGTCGTTCGGAGTCGACTTTAAACTGTAGGTCCCGCCACTCATGTATAAAATTAACGCACCCAACATAAGAGGTGTGAGAAGCTAGGTCGTAATCCTGACTGAAGGGTTGTACTGGCCAAATATGTATGTATATGTATGTATAGGAATATTTTTCAAAAAAAAAACACTTAAAATTTAGAAAAATGCATGAAATCTTTGTTTGAATCGATACTACGGTCCATATAATTTAATATTTGAAGATTATTTCATGCAAATGTTGACCACGACGGCGTCTCAAATGGTCCATCCGCTTAGTCCAATATTGGCATACTCTTTCCAACGTTTCGGCTGGTAACTCACGAATAAATGCTTCAATGTTGTCGTCCAATGCGTCAATTGAAGCGGGATTGTTTGTATAAATATGAGCTTTAACATAGCCCAACAAAAAATAGTCTCAAGGCAGTTAAATCGCACGATCCAGGCTGCCAATTGATCGGTCTCGAACGTGAAATAAAATGATCACCAAACTCTCAATAAGTCCATTGTTACGCGTGCTGTGTGGCATGTAGCATCGTCTTGTTGAAACCACATGTCATGCAAGTCTTTTGAAAGGCTTTACACCTAAATCCTTCCTCAAAATTGTCTACGTTGTTGAGTAACAGAGGCCCAATTGCTGCAAACGGCGGCGAATCGATAATTGATGGTCATCATTAACACAGGCCGATACAGCGGCGATATTTTCTTCAGTTCGCACTCTACGTAAACGTGTTGGTGGTTTAATGTCCAACAATGTAAATGTGGTGCGAAGCATCAGTGGGTCGTTTAAACTTACCATAAAATGGAAGAAGCGCGCAATGAACTTTCTTAGCAGAGCACGCGTTTTGATAATAAAATTCAATGATTTGCAAGCGTTGTTCGTTTGTAAGATGAAGATGTTTGACAGTGAAACAAACACGAAACGAGCGTGAGCTGATAATCAGTGTTGACAATAGATAATAGCTAAAAAAGCACCCTTTAAAAATAAAACTCTTTATTTGATTTATTTGTTAATAAACACAATAACAAAAAAAATATAGTACAACTCCAACAGTCTGGGTATACGTAAATCCGGACACTCAATAATAATTCGAACGCTTCTACATTTCGTTCAACTTAAAATTTTTACCTTTACAATCCGGATAAGAAAAAAATTTTAATTTCTGTTTTTATCTGGCATGCTTTTTTATTCATATTTTTATTTAAATTTGGACTATCATTACATCAGTTTCGGTACATTCTTTCGTTACCAAGTGCCATTCAAGCGTCCTTAAATAATAAACGCATACAGGAAACACGAACTTTAAAGAAAAAGTTCAATATTTTATAAAGCCTTGATGAACGAAAAACGATTTGCCAGAAGATATCTATAATGGATCCGGTAATGACATGACTGAAGAAGATATTAGGATTTTTTGCAAAAATTCTGCATGCAAATAAACTTGCCATGAAAAAGTTTCTTAAAAATCTTTCACTCAGAGTCGACGTTAAACAGGAGGTCCCGCCACTTACGTATACAATTAATGAGTGGTATTTGAAGCTAGGCCATAATCCTGACTTAATGGTTGTAATGGCCAAACTGAAGAGTATAATATAGATATGCCGGATATTCTATTGTTGAAGAGGCTAGAGCAAAAAGCACAATTTACCTAGATTATTTTAAGAATTTTCACTACGTACTATAGTCCGGACGTGCCTAAAAAAACTATATGTGTCCGGATTGTCGATGTTCCTCTGTATATAAAAACATATTTATTGTGCTTTCCCAACGAAAAGTCAAATTCAATTGGGATTGAATTTGTGCAAAACCATTCTAGTTATGCTAATATGGCACTACAGCAACGATAGATTAATTGTAATTGATGGATTTTATTTTAAAATCTTAATTGTTTTTAACTGCCTTTAAACATATTTCCATTAGTGTTAAAGGCTACATATTGACCATCACCATTTTAGTATTTATTGTATATGCAATATAAAGAATAAACGGCTTACATGGGCGAGTATTCAAAACACAATGGACATCATGTTATCTAATTGTCTGGCCTATTAACCAATGAACCAACCAACCGACCAACTAAACAAAACCAATAACAATTGTAACATCAACATCAACAACAATGATAATGCAATTGTTTTAACAATCTAACGTGTAAACTGCCAACAATTAACTTTAAACATTAGCAGCAACAACAAACTATTGCAAGAACATTCATTAGCCATTAAATTAAATGTGGCCGTATTAATAATTTGCTTCAGAACATGTTCGTTAAAATAAATTACAATTTAAAGATATGCGGGTTAACATGAATGCCAGCCAACAGTTAATATGTACACCAAAAACATTTTTTATAAATTTTTATAATAAATTTCAAAAGAAAAATGTCAAAATGCCATGTGGGGCCAATGTAATTCTAATATTTGATTAATTTTATTGCTGAAACTATAATTGAATAGATATTTCATAAAGAAGTTAAGAAGATAGAAGATAAATTCTTAGCAGTCTTATGCAAAAAAAATTACTACATGTTGAGTAACCATGTTAGGCTAAATTCGATAAAAGTATATCCAAAACGATAAATTAAGCTTAAAAACACCTGTATAAACCATTGTTTAAATCTATGAAATTTAACATGGTTCGACACTACTTTAACCTATATTAAAGACATTGTCATAATTTTATTACATTTTTCACATTTTGTGAAAAAATCAAAAGGGGATGTTATATTTGAATCTCGTTGTGGCAACTTCTAGAAGTTTACTATTAATGTGTTGTTGTTATAATTCTTTGTTTGTTTTTTTTTAATCAATAGGTAATTGGATACAGGTTTGGTATTTTAATTTAATTCAGACAATCAAAACGAAAAAATATTTCTTCGGCGACTTCCTCTCAGCAGATTTCTGGCAAAGACTCTGAGAGTAAAAATTGCCATGAACAGCTTCTCAAAAATCTGTCGTTCGGAGTCGACTTTAAACTGTAGATCCCGCCACTCATGTATAAAATTAACGCCCACAGCATAAGTGGTGTGAGAAGCTAGGTCGTAATCCTGACTGAGGGGTTGTAATGGCCAATTATGTATGTATGGATATTAGTTAAAATACTGTTTTTGCATATACTTTTTTAATAATGGATTATTAAGCATAAAATCGTTATTAACTAATGTTCATTTGAAGGTCATAATAAGGTTTTTTTTTGCATAAGACTGTTAGCCTTTAAAAACGATTAGTTCGTATGGTTTTGAGATCTGCAATTTAAAATTAAAAACAAAATAAAATTCTATTTGAAAACATACACAAATTCTTTATTTGCACAGTTTAAGATCAAATCCTTTAGTATAAAATACAAAACTGTTTAAAAGTCTCGCTTTTTGCCAGTTGTACCATATTTGTTGTTATTGTATTTATTAACAAATAAATCAAATAAAGACTTTTATTTTTAAAGGGTGATTTTTTTTGCTATTACCTTTTTGTCAATACTTGTTTCACTGTCAAACATCTTCATCTTTCAAACGAACAACGCTTGCAAATCATTGAATTGAATTTTATTATCAAAATGCGTGCTCTGCTAAAAAGTTCATCGCGCGCTTCTTCTATTTTATGGTAAATTTAAAGGACCCACTGATGCGGCTATTCGGGCTATTGTAACTAAATTTCGCACCAAATTTACATTGTTGGACATTAAACCACCAACACGTTTACGTAGAGTACGAACTGAAGAAAATATCGCCGCTGTATCGGTCTGCGTTAATGATGACCATCAATTATCGATTCATCGCCGTTTGCACCAATTAGGCCTCTGTTACTCAACAACGTAGAAAATTTTGCGGAAGGATTTAGGTTTGAAGCCTTTCAAAAGGCTTGCATGACATGTGGTTGTTGTGGCAACTTCTAGAAGTTTACTGTTGATTTGTTGTTGTTATAATTCTTTGTTTGTTTTTTTTTTTTCAATCAATAGGAAATTGTATATAGTTTTGGTAGTTTAATTTAATGTTTGCTTATCCCTATATTCGTTATTTCTTCGTTAATGTGCTTCATTTTTCTGATTTTCTGTTGTTGTTCAATTATTGTTTATCCATCCTTTCTAGAATATCCAAATAGTTTGAGGCACATTCATATTCAATTTCAATACGATGCACTTTAATGTTACCCGCTAATGTGATTACATGTTGCTTTGACATTTAAAAGTGTTTTACAGAGTAAACAATTTATAACGATTTAAGCATTTTTTGATTTCAATACATTCTAATATTAAATAAAACGCTCATAAACCAATCATGTCTTTAAAGCTTTCATTGTACATGTTATTCTAATGCTAAGACCTTTCCAATTTGCATGAAATAAGCGTCTCGAAATTGTTTCCAATAGCCGGTGATTACTTAACGAGTATTGTTTGGTTTCAAATGAGTAAGTCCCTCTAAGCTCGCACAAGTGAAATTGCTTGAAACCTCTCGGAATTGCATAGCATAGCACTTAGAATAGAATTCTTCCAAGTCATTTTCGAAAAAATACGGTCCAATCAAATACTTTCAAACCATAATGCGTAATAAACGATCATTTTTCCGTATATAAAATCTTGCCCACAATTATTCCTACGTCATTTGAGCCGCATATGCGTCAATTGTACTTGTTAACGCCATCACCAAGTGAGAAATGAGCATCATCGCCTATGTAAGTTGGATTTTATAGTGATCGATTTGCAAATTCAAATACAAATAATGCCAACATTGTGCCATAATAAAGACCCAATTATTGAGAACGCTATGGAATCGACATACATACATACATAATTGACCATTACAACCCTTCAGTCAGGATTACGACCTATCTTCTCACACCACTTATGTTGTGTGCGTTAATTTTATACATGAGTGGCGGGACCTACAGTTTAAAGTCGACTCCGAACGACAGATTTTTTAGAAGCTTTTAATGGCAATTTTTACTCTCAGAGTCTTTGCCAGAAACCTGCTGAGAGGAAGTCGCCGAAGAAATATTTTTTTGTTTTGATGTCTGACCTGGGATTCGAACCCGGGCCTTTCGTCTAATAAGCCAACACACTACCCACTAGACCACGGCGACTTCGACAAATTCAGATAATCCGCTAAATTCTGCAAAGGTAATGCACAGGCTTGACGGTAAGCCTTCCAATATCTTGAAAATTTAAATATTCTTGATTATGATGGTTGATTAATTATGAGGTGTTGCAAACTATAACAAAATAACAAAGAAATTACGGGAATGAGGATAAACACACATAAACTACAATAACAACACTGCACAAAGAAAAAACGCAAGAAACCAATAAAAACAATTAACAGTAGCTTCTCGAAGTTACCAGACAAAAACTAAATAACGTATAAATAGAGCGAAATGTAAAAGTTGTCACAGTTACAATCATTGAAAATTTTAAAGTTTTAATGTGAACAGTTGTAATACAGTGAACTCACGAAAATGTGAACACTCGAAAGTGCGAACGTCGCAGAAACGTGAACAAGTTTATTTTTCCACAGAGTATTCTAAAACGTAAACACTTTTTTATATTTTGTTTTTGTAATCTGTTTTTAAATTGTAAAATCTTTAGAAATTCACGATCAAATTAAAGAAAATGATCGTGGTTTTAACACAGTGACGGAAGGGTTCAAAAATTTAAATAAAGGTTTGGTGTTCGCATTCTTAAAATATCCGGAGAAAGCTTTCTGCGCAGCCGTAATATGTTGACCCACTTAAGGAAAAGTTAAAAGCAAAAATGGAACAAATTTTCCTTTGTAAAGATCAGCTTTATAATGTTGATGAATCCGGTTTATATTGCAAGCAGTTGCCATATAAAACGTATTTGTTATCACTGGAGAAAACTGCTACAGACGCAAAGACGGAGAGAGCAAAGTTTGAATTTCATGCGCCGGGGACTCACAAGTTTGACTTGCATAATTTACTGGTAATTGGGAAATCTAAAAATCCACGAAGTTTCAAAACCTTTACTTGTCCAGTGAATTACAAATTCTCCAACTCAGCATGGATGACATGTAAAATTTTTTATGTCTCGTATCACCTATGTTTTGTTAAAGAGGTAGACTTCAACTTCTTGACTAAAAAGAATCTACCGGTAAAAGCCATTCAGTTAATAAACAATGCCTCTTCACATCCGGCTGAATCCGGAATTGATTTCTGATGATGGAATCATTTGTCAAATGTTTTTACCACCCTACGTCACATCGTTAATTCAACCCATGGACCAGAATGCTTTTAAAATAACAAAACTGTATTACAGCAACAGTCTCTTGGGCTTAGTAGCTGGAAAACAAATTGAATTGCTAAATTCTTTTAAGATGTTAACTATAAAAGATGCAATTAATCTTTTGGACTCATCATGGAGAAGAATTTCACAACAAATTTTTAACAATTGCTGGAAAGATGACACCGATGATTTTTTTTTACTTATTAAAATACCATTTCTTATATTAAATAGGGTAATTTTGTTCTTTTATTTACGTTATCGCGAGTTCACTGTATGTACTTGCTACGGATTTCGAAAGGAGTTTAGTTTGTTACAAAAAGCTTTAATTGTTAAAAGCACTTAAAGTATGCAATGTCTTGAAATAATTTTTAATAAAAATTTTTTTATAGTTAAACATCCTGATGAGAGTACGCGCCATTTTGAATAATATTTTATTACCACCATTTTGCATACACACACACATGCATACGTATATACCAAGTGTTTTTCGAAAATATTAAATAAAAACTCTTTTCAATGGCGCTGAGACAAGACTCAACAAGTTTTAAGCTTTAATGGCGTTATTTTTAACGCTGTTGTTATAAATTTTGTTATTAAGCCATTGCTATGGCTGGCACATGCACGCATTTAAGAACCTTGGCGCCAAATGTTTCCATTCATGCACTCTCTTTGCTCACTTTTGTTCTCTCTCCCTCTCTCTCAAATGTTGTCATTAAGTTAAAAACTGAATAACGTTTTGTATAATAAGGATAAAGAAATTTGAAAAAAAAAACAATGTTCTTCAAGAGGATTCATAATAAAGGATACTACAGTGGGTACACGTTAGTGAGAATGCTCTTAAGTTCGTTTAATATTCCCCGATTTACTATACTTTGAACTTACTTCATACATACGTATTTATCCTTTTCGGCTTCATTTACTCTAAGAATATGTTTGCATTTATTTTTATATTAAAAAAAAAATACAAAAATAAAAAAACTATTCCATTATTTCTCCTTCAAAATGATTTTAATTTATTCGTTCTTTTTTGTTTCTATTTCGAACTGGCGTGTTATTATAATGTATTGTACTCGTACGAGTAAGTTGGCATGGGTTTGTGCATGTTGTCGCAGTTAGAATGTAAAATTTTCTTTTTACTTTTTACAATCAACGTTTAAAAGTTTAAAAACAAATTTTATTACATATTATTGTAGCAGAATAAGATGCATATTAAATGATAAAAATTTTTTACTTTGTTTCATACTTTTTAGTATTGAATTGATCAGTAGATTCGAGTCATACTTATAATTCCTCATACTTATACGCATTCATACTTATTTTATTATCATGCTCATACTACTCATATTCAAAGTTTGAAGTACCTTTCGTACTCATACTTAACAATACGTATTTTTGTTATTGATCTCGACTTTTCTCGACTTTACACGATGCACAAAATAAGTATGATTCGCGTACGAATACTACAATACTCACAGGAAAGTTGTGTTTTGCTTTTCTTGTTGTCTTTGTCTTTCCTTTCTTCTTTGTTTGTATATGCAACAACAACTAAGACTTTAAATTTTGATGAATGATTCGAGTCACTCGTATCACTTATAAGTAATTTTCTAAATTTGTGTATCTAAATTTATGGCGCTGAGTATGAATCAAACATATTTCGAATGTTATAAGTTTGATGTCAACGTTGTACTCATACTCATTGTAACCTATACTTATAAATCAATGTTGTAGCGAGTACGAATGAATCAGAATAGTTGAATTTCAATACTGTTGAATAACTCATACTCAAAACTGCACAAGTACTTATGAGTTGCGAAAAGATTCATTGCTAATCTCTGATGTGGACCTAAGCATTGATTTTCTTTGTGTGGCCATCTTTCTTCAAATGTTTGATGGCTGTTTAATAATGTACCTCTACTAACGCCGTATACTTATAACTTTTCTGTAAGAAAGAAGCAAAATATTACAAATTTTCATGTTTTTTAAAATACAAATAAAAACCTACTTCCTCACTTAATTGGTTATTACAGCCCGTTGGGTCAGGACTGTGATATACTACCCAAATCACTCATGTTGCATGTGTTAATTTTATTCATGAGGGACATTTCATGATAATCTCTTAGGCTTTTTTCTGGAAGATCGAGATGTCTAGGCTGGAGTTTGAATTTAATATTCTAAATCGAATCTAAAGCGTAGCTTAATGTAATTTATTCTATCACTCTATTCCCAATTTGTAGCCGAACTAACTTTATCGAGAATCCAACTACTACCTCCTTTCGGCCTGTTCAAATCAGTTCATATTACAAACTTTGAAGTACACCACTGGCAAAATGTTAGACGCTAGTCGTAAAGATGAAGAGAAAATAGAATACAAAATGATTGTTTCCCTAACTTAGTTACAATTTATTATGAAGAAAAATCAAAAAAATAAACCAAAAACGTATGTAGTAAGAAATAAAAGAAAGCAAAAATATGTGCCATTGTCTCAATAATTAACAATTGGAGGTCTTTATTGCCCCATGTTGGTCATAAACCTGACATTCATGCCGCTTGGACTTGGATAATCATTAATCTCGTTGCAAAACCAGAAGTCAACTTGTGAACATTCAGTAGTCAGTGTAGTCAGTTGCTAAAAAGAATAAATTCTTATTTATGTTTATTTTTTATGGATTTAAAGTTAAAATAAGAAGAAAAAACATTAAAAAAAAACACGACAACAACAACAAACGAAAACGTAACCAAAACAAAACAGTTGCGTGTCAATATGCTGCTGAGTGGCTCAATATTTACCTTTTTTTTTTGCCATTCAATGGGACTCAATGCAATTGAAAAACTATGCACAAGTCAACGCGTAAATAATTGCCTGGTAATGTTAGCCTGCACAATAAACAACACAACACAACACTGTAAACAACAGCAACAACAACAACAACAATAACAACAAAATTCAACAAATGAATAAACAAAAATAAAAACAAAACAAAAAAAAACAGTTACAATATCGAATAAAAGTCAGTGAATGAGATGAAATGTAAGGAAACGTGATGAGCTGAGCTGAGGAGAGCAGAGAGTATTTGTTTGCATGTGTGATTGCCAGGGAGCACTCGTATTTGTTTTAACAATAAATGTGTCATAATATTGCTATTGTTGCTTGCTAAACTCTATATGTATGTATGTATGTGTACACATGCGCATAATAAGCAGGCATGCATCTGTGAATGTTTCGTTTCGTAATACAGACAAACTTCGATATAACGAAGCTTAAGGGGATCACAAAATACTTCGTTATAGCTACTTTTTCGTTATAAATATGTATCAGTAAAACCTTGGTATAACGAAATTGGAAGATATACGAAAAAAATTCGTTATAACTATAGTTTATTATTTAAATTCTTTCTACTCGAAACTAAAAGAAATAAAACAGAAAATTAAACATTTAAATTTTTATTTTTTTCATTTTATTAGATTTTAGTAAAATATTGTGTTATTTTAGTTTGTTTACGAATCTTTCGAATACAATCATCAATATTTTTTTCGACGGTTGCGAAGCTATTGAATGAACTTAGTGGTGTTGAATCCTGTGCCTCCAGAAACGTTTGCAGCTTTCCGATAATTATTTTTGCTTCTTTAGGTGTTACAATATTTTCGATTTCTTCGGTTTCCTCTTCCTCCTGCTCTCCATTATCATGTAGTTTCGTTACACTAGTAATAATGTCATCATCGGTAAGGGACCCAGTAGAAGCAATGTTGTTATCGAAATTCACAAAATCATAAAACTGTTCTGTTTTTGAGAATAAGTCATTCATCGCTGTCTTGAAGGCAAACATTTTCAGTAATTAAAATATCAGGGCGCTCGACAAAGGCAAAACAATTAAAAATTTTTGATTTTTGAACACTTTCCCATGCCTTGTGAGCCATTCTTATTCCTTGTAAAACATTTATAGAGCTTTTGCGCCCCTCTTCCAGATCGTTGATTAAAATTCTTTATTATTCCCAGGTCTAAAGGTTGTAGTTTCGATGTTGCGTTTGGTGGCAAAAATTGCAATTTAATGGATTTAAGTGATGGAACATTCTTATGTGCCGTGCAGTTATCGACAAACAACAAGACTTTACGATTGGCTTTAGTCATATCGTTGTAAAATTTTTTTAAGTAATCCAGCCATATATCGCTTGTCATCCAAGCTTTTTTATTAGAAGTATAGTCAACTGGTAAACTTTTTACGTTTTTAAAACATCTTGGATTAGCCGATTTTCCGATTACAAATAATTTTCTCTTTTCAGAGCCTGTAATGTTAACAGTAAATAGAATAGATAGTCTTTCTTTACTGTATTTTCCACCGTGACATTTCTCGGATTTGAACGCAATTGTTCGATCTGGAGCGCATTTATAAAATAATCCAGTTTCGTCTGCATTAAAAATATTGTGCGGTTTATATTCTGCTAACAAACTTGACAACAATTTTTTCCAATCAGCACAAACTTCATCATTTACACTGGCACTTTCTCCACTGACTTTTCGAAATCCGATATCATGGCGTTTTTTAAAATTATCAAGCCAACCGTTACTAGCTTTAAAATCGTTGTGTCCCAAACCAGACCTGCAAACTCTTCTGCTTTAGTTTTTATCGTAAGTCCTCCTAAAGGAATGTTTTGGATTCGGCATTGTTTAAACCATTTAGATACACATTCCTCAACGTCTTCATATTCAGCAAACCGCATTCTTTTGCCCTTCAAACTTTTATTGTTACAAATAATCTCTCGATTTCTTAAAATTGTAGAAAGAGTACTTGGCGCTATATTAAATTGTTTAGCAATTTCTTGCTTTGATTTGTCACCACGATCAACGGCATCAATTATAGAAATCTTTTCACTTATAGAAATTGATTTACGCTTTAATGAACTCATTTCGACAAGAATCAAAACAAAACTAACCAGTTTTGTGACGCATTACCTATGTGTCCACTATTAAAAAATTTTTGGTAATGGGACTTTGCCTAAAATTTTTATTTTGCTTTACTATGACTTCGTTATATAGAGGCTTTGCATAGCCACTTTCAAACACATTTAGACTTCGTTTTTTTTTAACGGCTTGCATTTTTTAATTCGTTGTATAAAGGTTTTGGTACGAATTATTCGCTATATAGAGGTTTTATAGCTCAGAATTTTTTCGTTATAACTATAGTGCATTTTTGTATGAAAAACTTTGCAATAAAGAGGTTTTTTCAAGGGACTCAGAAAATAATTTGTTATATTGAGTTTTTCGTTATAACAAGGTTCGTTATATCGAAGTTTTACTGTATGTATGTACCCTGTAGGAAATCAAACTAATTTTAAAGTAACTTGAAACTGGTTTTTTGATTAAGTGACTTTTTTCCTTGTCGCCGACTCATTATTTTAATATAGGCATGTCCTAGGCGGTATTCAATTGGTCATCTCTGCATGACTTTTAAATTGACTACAAATTAATTATTTTTCAACCAATTTGTAATTAAATAAAATATAGTTAATTTAAATATTAGTTAACACTAAATTATTTAAAAACCACTTTTTTTTTTAAATTCAATTTTAAACAGTATTATATACATATATTTATATATAGAAATAATTATTATAATACAAAAAAAAAATTAATTAAATTAAATTAAAAGAAAATTCATTTACATTTCAGAATAAAATAAAAATAATAAAAAGAAGTTAAATGAAAAGAATACTTATATCCATTGGAAAGTTTGTACTGAAGGATAATTCAAAAGAAAAATATTATTAAGTAATATTATTAAGTTTTTCTCCAACACAAACGTAATGAAAATGCCGTTTTTTAATAACGGCTAAGGCGTTTCGTAATTCTTTGTCTGGATCATCACTGAGAGGCCGAAGTGCATCTATCAATGCATCAAAAACTTTTTTGCAATCCTTCAAGCTCTTTTTGCCATGACTGGCATCAATATTTATAGCAAGATTCAATTGCAGAGATAAAATTGTCGTTAAAGTTTTTGGGCATTTCCCTTTCAGTGATAATTTCATGGCATTGGTCTGCAAAAATGCAACAAAAATTTAGAAAATGATAAAAGTAAAGAAGAATAAAAACTCACGTAAATTTGCTGATTTTCATCGATTATGTTATCATTGAGCGCTTTCAGCTCCTTGAGGGTGTTTATTGCAAAAGTAGTCTTAATTGCCACATTGCATTTTTCCTGTCGAACAAGGCTTTCGGTCACTACTTTTTGGGTAGACAATGCTGCCATTATAAACTCATTTTGAGTTCCTTAATTTCGCCTTGAAATATAAATATTTATCAGAAAATCGTAATATTTTGTTAGGACAAAACATATTTTATTTTACCTGTTATTTCTGATAATTTGGCATTCATTTCAGAAAATTTGACATCAAATTGGGGAACATTGGCATCATCATTTTCTGTACTTTTATCTGTTAAAATACAACATAAATAATATGGCATATTTTTACGATTGTACAATATACTTACCAGTAGTGCTCAGATAAATGCGCTTCATAATTGCTAGTACAAGTATGGATTTGGTATATACAAATTTAAATTTATTTAAATTTTTAATGAACTATTTTATTTCACTATCACTTCAATATCACTTTTATAGATTTTATTATAAATTTGCAATATTTACTTGGGTTTTTCCCTTTTATTTTAATAAAATTGAGCACCACCTAAAAACCGTATTTGCTGTGATTGACATTTGATTTACCGACATGCTTCCTTTGTTTTATTATTGTTTTCTTACATTTTCTTATTTTGCTTTCCTTTTTTCATTCTTACTTTTGTTTCTATTCAATATGTTTGGTTGATATTTGCATGAGCAAAATATTTAATTTATAATTTGTGTTTTTATCAAGCGACTACTTTATTTACTACAGGGTATGTACATGGTTTATTGATTTACTTGTGTTCGTTCGTGTGTATTTGTTTTCTTTCTCTTTCCGTTTTTTTTTTACGTATTTTTGTGTGCACTCAGTTACATTCATCACCGATTGTCATGGCTGTCAGTGTTTGTGCGCACGGGCAAATTTCTTTTTCACAGCTTCCTGCTGCACAAGTCATAAAATATTATTTCAACCATTCAAACCATTCACCATAATCCACTCACCCATCCATCCATCCATCCATCCATCCGTCCATCTATCCATCCAACGAATCCACTTATTTTCTTATTTATTTGTTTTTCTGCTCTTTAAAACCGTCTATTTCATGCAGTTGATTTTTCTATTTTTGTCTATTTTTTTTTTTGTTTTAGTTGCTGTTGTTATTGTTGTTGTTTGTGTTTTTAAATTTGTTTTTATTATTTGATTCGCAGATAATTTATGGATTTTTTTTTTCTTTATCTGTTCATCTTTATCTCATCACTTTCCATGTAAAATTTCCGTTGTATTGTATGATTCAATTAAATTCCATGAATTGTTAAAATAAATCGAAAAAAGGCTACCATCATAGGCAGATAAACAAACCAACAAAGCAACAAACAAACAGGCAGGCAGGCAGACAGACAGACAGATATATAGACCCGAATTAATATTATGATAGGAACGAAAAATAAAAAAAAAAATTTTTTTGTTTTTCATGTAATTTGAATTGGTTTTTTAATGTTAATCGGTATCGGTTGGATTTTGAATCTGCTGGAGATTATAATTTGAAATTCAATTTTCAACAGCAAACAGGTGGTCGGTCATAGGAAATAAAATCAAAATTTCTTCAAGAATATGTATTGTTGAACGAACACAACAAGAAATATTCATTAAAACATACATACATACATACATACATACATATGTACAAAGAGAAAAACAAAAATAACGTCAAACAACATAAAAGACTTTCTAAGGAAATATTCATTACAATTGTTAATTCATTAATACATACATATGTATGTATGTATGTACGTATTAGAGCGACTCACCAAAAAAAGGCTTGATGTACCCTTCTAAAAATGAACCTTGAACTTTTTTAAGACAACATTTAAAATATTTCGGCTCCAGCTTTGACCTCTCGTAAGCTGGACCATTTTGAAAAACGATGTATTTTTGAATATTTTGTTAATTTGAGGATCTGTTTCCTTACCAACATATATAATCTCTATGTATATCATAAGAAAGGTTTTTTAAGGCGCATCCAACAGTGTATACAATTTGTCCAAGGACGATCATCCATGTCCTTTTTGTAAGGATATTCTGTAAAAACAAATCGTTTTTGAATTTTTCTCGGCTTAGTTTTGTCTTCCATTTAATACATGCCTTTGGTCTGGGAACCTCCAGCGTCGTTGTAGTAGACCACTAACTCAGGATTATTGGATCGAGTTTCTGACACCATTTATATTGTGTGCGTTAATGCTATACATAAGTGGTGGAATCTACAGTTTAAAGTCGCCGAACGACAGATTTTTGAGAAAATTTTTATGGAAGCAGGCTTAAATGGATTTCCTCTATTTATTATTATTATTTGACTTGAGATTCCAATTCTATTCCAATAAATAGAATAAATAGATTTGGAACGATGAAATAATTTGATTTTTGTATAATTTTTATAAATTCTATATTTTGACCGAAGTCGACTTAGGACATCTTTTTTTTTTTTTGAAGGCCAACACTTGGGTAATGACTGCAACTTATGCAGTACATTGTGCTGAATAGTTATGGAGGAATGATAAGAAAATTTAATTTTTGAGAACTTAATTCAATTAATTCTCACTTTCATTTTCTTTGCCTTTAATAGTGTTTAATACATTGACTGCCATTAACGAGATAACTCGTAAATTGCGTTCCCTTCTAGAGTGCCAAATACGAGTTATCTCGTGGTCCTTTCTCTCTAAAGAAAACATCATTTTTGCTTTCTGATGATATCTCATATGATCTAAAAACAGAATTTTTAGTAATACAATATGAAAAAAAATTAAAAATCAAATCAGACAATCACTAAATGAATCGGGTATCTGTTTGGAATTGAACCCATTTTTAGGACACTGCCAAGAAGACTTTTCCATGACAGGGTTTTTCTTTACCCACAGAGTTTTTGCCAAAAATCTGCTGAGAGGAAATTGCCTTTTTGTATTTTCTTTTGATGTCTGGCCTGGGGCTTGAACCCTGGCTTTATGTCTAATAACCTAACACAAACCAAGCTGTTTGAAAATTCGTTCTACAGTCCATAGCTAACCCAGCAAACCAGTATTTCTTGAGTCTAAGAAGATAGGCTTCATTAACTCCGAATGAATAATTTTCCTAATTAAACTCAAGCAGCATCCCATTGTGCACTTAAGTGAAAATGTGTGTAATTTTT
Source organism: Sarcophaga peregrina (assembly GCA_014635995.1). Taxonomy (NCBI): domain Eukaryota; kingdom Metazoa; phylum Arthropoda; class Insecta; order Diptera; family Sarcophagidae; genus Sarcophaga; species Sarcophaga peregrina. The sequence goes on along the minus strand of CM025789.1, from coordinate 113,498,743 downwards.
TGGTTTTTCATTTTTTTTTTTTGTTTTCTGAAACTATTTGTAAGAGTGTGTTATTTTTTTTGAAATTTTTTTTTGTTCATCGAAAAGAAATTTCTAAAAAACTTTTAACAAAACATCACTAAATTTATGGCAATGTTGTCTTTTTAATGGTAAATGAAAATAATAAAAAAAAGGGGCCAAAAAAAAAAACAAAAATCATCGAAAAGAAACACAAGGTGGTAAAGACAGTAAGGATGTTGATGATGATGTGGAGACTACAAGTAGCATCATCAGCTGAAAACATGAAAGACAGTTTATAGAAAATCTATGGGCCACAAACATGCACTCTTCTTCTTCGCAAATTACATTTGTTTTGTTTTTGTTTTTTTGTTTGTCTTTTGGTTTAAGTACAAAAGATACCTTAATTTCAATGTTTTTTTCTTTTTGTTTTCTTGTTTTTTGTGTGTTCACTACCATCAGCCGTTTTGTTCAGTTTTGTTGTTCGATTTGATTTTCAATTCAAATTGTTGCCTTTAAACAATTGCAAACACATAAGAACGACGCGTACACTCAGGCAGACACACACACACACACACACACACACTGAATTCAATTAAATGACACTGACTCAGTAGCTAAACATGGTAGTGGGATGTACGAAGTTTAACAGCAACTGCAACTGCTGATGTTACAGCTTCAGTTACAACTGCAGCTGCTGGAAATAGTGCTGGAGTTTCGATTGCAACATTGTATGTTTGCGCGACTCACAAGACAGAATGCTTGTCGTTTGTTTTTTTGTTCTTCTCCAGCAATTGAAGCAGAATGTCGCGACATTTTGGGAAAAAAAAATCCTTTTGGTTGGTAGACGGCTTCTTGTCGTTGTCGTTGCTGGTGCTGTTGCTGTTGCTGTTGTTTTCTTTTTATTCTTGTGGCTTCTGTTACTGACATTGTTGTTTTTGTTGCTGTTTTGATTGTCAGATCTTGTGTTTGCCTGTTTTTTTTTATTTTCAATATTTCTTACAAACACACATACACACATATATGTATGTATGTACATAAATTTACAAACCAAAGTGTCAGTTACATTTAGCTACTGTTCAATTGTTTTTGCTGTTGTTGTTGTTGTTTATTTTAAATTTTTCTTTGTTTTTTTTTTGTTTTTATCTGCACCGAATAATCTTTACAAAGTTGCCAAAATGTTTCAAAGAAATTGAAACCAATTTTATAGGATTTCATAACTCTCTTGTCCTGGGACACGGCAACAAAGCTGAATTAGGCATTAACTTGCTGAGAGATAATCTCAATGCAATGATCTCAAACATACTTTCCAATGCTTTTGCAAAGAAAAAATATAGAATAATGAGACCAATTACTTATGGGGACCAAAGAAATCTAGACCGTAATGGATTTATTTAGAACAAAATTGTAATTAAACATAACCAAAGTCCTTTTTAAGATAACTCGTCGAAGAAGTCATTACAGAATCTGTAATAACGGGGAAAAAGAGGAGACGACAGATCATAAGAAACGAATGATAATTCTGAACACTACGTTTATATTTGTTTTTGTATTGCAGAACAACTAAGAATCTATTATGTGGGAGGCACACGGACTAACAATGAAAAATTTATTGCACCACACTTCCATTTGTGATTTACTGTTAAAAACAACGAATGCACACCACTTTTTAATCGAATCGTAATTGATCATACTTAGGTTAGAGAGCGTACTCTTGTTAACTGTGACAAGTACAGTACCCGGAGGTTGAATTGACCCATTGTACAACGTCCTAGCTGCACACACCACTCTTGTCGTGTGCATTGTTTTATACCTACATAACATACATAATTGGCCATTACAACCTTTCAGTCAAGATTACGACTTAGCTTCTCACACCACTTATGTTGTGTGCGTTAATTTTATACATGAGTGGCGGGACCTACAGTTTAAAGTCGACTCCGAACGACAGATTTTTGAGAAACTTTTCATGGCAATTTTATTTATTCTCAGAATTTTTGCCAAAAATCTGCTTATTGGCAGTCACCGAAGAAATATTTTCGTTTTAATATCTGACCTGGGGTTCGAACTCGGGGCTTTCGTCTAATAAACCAACAAACTATCTACTAGACCTCGACGACTCCTGATCTTAGTAGGATCTTATTCTTCGAGGACAGTTTGCCATCTAACCTAACCTGAGGTGAAACTTCGAAGTCACGAGAGAATATTATTCGCTATGAACTTTTACAAGCTGAACAAACGATTGATTCCGTTCGCGGCAATCTACAAGTATCTGAGCTAGAACAGCCACGCCTCAATAATCTCTGTTTATTTCCTAAACATCGAAAGAGCTTTATAGCAATAGATAAGCACTTGTTTCGGCTTTTGCAGAACTCCTTCGATGGTATAAATTCCCAAACGCAATTGAAAATATTTTTCGCTTGGAAAACTTAGAGGTTTTGTGCTGACATAATAATTTCTGTACTCCTGATTTGGCAAAATACGATCTATTTGGGCTTCATAAATGAGAAACAAAAAAATCTTAATAAAATTTAAAGAAATTCTAGAGTTTTAGATTCAGATATGGATTCGTTTGCTTATTTTTTTTTCAATTTTAAAATTTTTCCCCCGTTTTTTTTTTTATATAAAAAAAAAAAATCAAAAATGAATGTAAAAAAAAACGAAAAGGAAAACGAATGAAATAAATTTTATATTTAAGTCGTGTTGTGACCATTAATACTTCCTTAATTGAAGTTCGCAGTTAGAAAAGAAAGAATAAAAACTGAACAACATCAACAACAACAACAATAACAATACCAATATCATAAATACAGCGGCATGTTGTCGTAATATTGGATTAAAGTTTCATACACTTTCGATGCACTTTAGGAGGTACATACATATAGAAGCATACGTTTGTATGTGTAATTGATTACATTTTATATACAATTTGATATACAATATGAAAAAAAAGCAACAACAACACCAACATCAGATGATGATGGTAAAGAGAGAAAAGAAAACAAAACATAATAGCAACAGCAATAGCAATAGCAATAGTAATGCTTTAATATAATACTTGGCATAATTATCGCCGCAACGTGCAATGAATACAATTCACTCACTTACAACAGGCAGCAGCAACAGCAGCAACAACAACAGCTACAGCTACAGTGATACACTGAAGACAACTTTATTGCGTAGTAGAATTGTTGTACGAAGAAGACAATGAAAGAGAAAAATCAAAAAAAATAAAAGATTTTTTTTAATAATGAAAATAAGAACACAAAATAAAAAGAAAATTTAATTTTAATAAAAAAAGAAAAACTACAATACATATGTACACACATACATACATGCATACATACATAATGTATTTACATGCATATGAAGAGTAGAAAATGAAAACTTTAAACCGTATGCGACAAACATTTCCACGTTTGTTTAAAGAAAAACAGGAAAATAGAAATACGTAAACAAAAACAATACAAAACAAACCATTCAAAAGGAGTCTTTTTTATCATCATCATCATCGACATCACTTTAATGCCACAACAAACCAATGAATGCACTCCAATAGACAACATCCACATTAACATCCACATCCACTTCAACGGCAACAGCAACAGCCACAGCTACAGAAGGGCTATGCTAGTAGAAATAATGCTTAAATAACAAACAAACAAACAAACAAAAAATATAAAGTAAAATAAAAAAAGAAATTTTATGTGTACATACAGTGAACGTCAAAATGAAGTAAACACCAGAGGTGTGCACAAGACATTCTACTAGTTTACACTTCACCGAATGCAATACTGTAGTGTACTCTTTTCTGTTGATCTTGATTTTACGAGTGCACTGAAATGTGTATTTCTCCTATTTATTCAATGTTTACAACAACACTCGTTTGCCTGTGAAGTAACAAAACTATGATTTGTGTTGTAAGAGCATATTTTACTACTGAAGCTACATTTTCAGTTTTGCCATATGCGTATAAATATAAAGAAATAAAAAGTTTAAAAAAGTTACTGGCAATGCTGGCATCGACGAAGATGTTCGATTGCCGAGAGCAAAAAAAGAAATGCTTGTTGTGACTCTCTATGAAGGGTGCAATATTTTTGTTGAACTCTTCACACAACTATCTTTTATACTCTTGTACAATGGTTTATGAGAGCAGTTGTTTCTTTTTTTTGTACTCTATCTTTGCTTCACACTTATTTATATTTGCAACTACAATCAATATTTTCGGTCTTGAGAAAAATGCACTAGTATGCAATTTTATATGTCTTGTGCACACCTCTAGTAAACACCTTAAAATCTTGTAAAAACCGTGTGACTTGAGAAAAATAAAATTCATTAACAAGAAATTGAAAAACTAAGGAACTTAACAAATTAATTCACTTTTAGTGGAAATGCAGCCCTTGCGCTGATCAAATTTTTCCTTTCCCTGATTTGGCGGAACTGCGGGACTGCGTTTCACCCGTAGCATAACAACGGGCCGCCATGCGTGCTCAAGTGAGCTTTGTGATATCAGAGCTACCACTACGACCTAACCTAACCTAGTGGAAATGTACCATAATTTTTGCATCAAAATAAACTAAACAATCTAAAAAATTCTATTTAATATTTTTTTTTTGTAATCCTTTTGTTTGTAATCCAGCTGATAATCTTCTAGGCATTGAATCAAGTAAAGTTTTTTCGTAAAATTAGAAGGAATTTTATGCCATTTGTTCGGTAACACTGCGTTCAGGTGATCCTTAATATTTTTAATTCGAATTTTTTTGGCGAGATATTCTCTTACGTGCTCGATGTTGAAGCAACCACTCTTTTACAATTTTGAAGGTATGCTTAAGATCATTGCCATGTTGAAACATCCAGTTCTAATTTCTCTACACTAGGGACTACATTTTTGCTTCAAAATATCTGGAAAATATTTCTATTTCATTGTAGATTCTAAAAATACCAGATTACCAAACCCTGATGCCGCCATAGATCCCCAGAGAATTACTGATCCTCCGCCGTGCTTTACCGTGTTTGTTATATGTTTATCGCTGAATGCTTCGTTTTTATTTCGCCATATTTTAAGTGGTTTTTTATACCAAATATCTTAAATTTGCTTTCATCAGTGAAAACAATATTATTCCAAAAAGTTTGAGGCTGGTTTATTATATTTTTGTCTAAATTTAAACGTTTAACTTGGTTAACCTTAGATATGAAGGGCTTTTAACGAGGTACTCTGCCATGTAATCTATGTTGATGTAAAGATCTTCTGACAGTACTTGCGCTCACTAGCCTTCCAAGGGTTTTTTCAATATTTCCAGCTACTTTTACAGCAGTAGAAGCTGCATTTGCTTACTATAGCTCTTATTTCGGTTTCTGTTAAATGTTTTAGCTGCCTTGCACTGGATAAATTTTTAAAAGTATTTTATTTTGCATGCTTACAGTGGTGCCTTCCAACGATTTCCCCTATTTTACGCAGGCAAATCTAATATGATTCAACCTGTCTCAATTGAAGTTTGTCTTCCCATAGTAAGTTTTTCGCTATTTTACCCCTTTCAACTACTTTAAAGGCTGCTTTACCCTGTAAAATTTTCAAAAAATTTAAAATTTTTACTTTTGAAATAAAAAGTTATTTTATTTTTTTTTTTATTATAAAAACAAGCCCTCAAGGGATGGCCCCTACTCATGCAGTGCATTGTGCAGGTTTAGAAAAATAGGTTATAGGAAGGTGGAAAGAGGGAGGAGTGGAGAAGTTGTGGACATTTGATTTAAACTTACCAATATCGTAATTGACGGGAAAAACTTCCGCAGGAAGATCATTCCACAAGCGAACAGTGCAGGCAAAAAATGAATTTTCGCTGTAATACATTGTGTGGTTCACTGGACAATCAACTACAAAAGGTTATTGCATTTTGCATTGGATGATGCCACTGTTGACTTTATTTTGATGCAAAAAATGTAGTACATTTCCATTAAAAGTGAATTCATTTTTTAAGTTCTTTAGTTTCTATTCTATTTTGCTTTAGTTATTAATGAATTCTGTAACACATTTTTTTTTTTTAATTCTATCATTAAAGCGTATTTAATAAATCCTTTTCTATAAGATTATGTGGTGTTTACTTTATTTTGACGCTCACAGTATGTACATATGGATGTGCATGTGTGCATTTGATTGTCATGTTGAATTATATGAAAGCAACAGTTTATGTTATGTTATGTGTGTATGTATGTATTTGTATTTTTTGTTTGTCTGTGTGTCTGACTGTCTATATGTTTGTTGGTTCCGTTCACATTTTCCTTTTGTTCTATCGTGGCTCTACTTAAACATGCAATGTGCAGTTGTTTATGATTATTTTTTTTCAAAATTCAATTTTCTCTTCATATTTTATTCTCTTTCAATACGCATACATACATACATACATACTTCAACATGTAGTGGTAATTTACTATGCCTGCTATTATCTACTAATACATAGTATATTTGCAAAAATTTTTTTACCCTCTTTGTTAGCCTGTATGTGTATGTATGTATGTATGTATGTATATGTATTGTTTGTTATTGTTTTCTTATTCAAAGCCGAGTACTTAAGCACTCGTTGTTTTGGTTGTTGGCGAGTGATGCCAATTTATATTTCAGAATTAATTTTGGAATTTTTCAAATAAATTAAAAAGAAAGATTTCCTCAATTGTTATGTTTTCCCCTATATTGTTTTTTTTTATTTAGAAAAATATTTTTTATTATGGCAACAACCGCTTTGGCAACAACGATACCCAAAATTTAAGACTGCAATATAACATGAACAGGATTTCGTAATGCAAACCTACTAAAACGATTAAGTTCACATTTTGATGTTACTAGAAAGGTCAGGTCAGACATCAAAACGAAAAATATTTCTTCGACGACTTCCTCTCAGCAGATTTCTGGCAAAGACTCTAAGAGTAAAAATTGCCATGAAAAGCTTTTCCAAAATCTTGCGTTGGGAGTCGACTTTAAACTGTAGGTCCCACCATTCATGCATAAAATTAACGCACACAACATAAGTGGTGTGAGAAGCTAGGTTGTAATCCTGACTGAAGGGTTGTAATGGCCAATTATGTTATGTATGATATTCAAAATTTAAGGCAGCAATATAACACGAACAGGATTTCGTAATGCAAAGCTCCTAAAACGGCACCGAAGCATCTAATGCGAAATGCAGTTTCATAAGTTCACATTTTGATGTTACTAGAAAAAAAATAAGAATATATTGCCTTATCTAACGATTTGATAAAGTCCTAAAACTAATCGTTCGATTGTGGATGGCAACTTAACCTCAATTACATTCTAAGTTCCTATTACATTGTATTCCAATAACGGTAATAGCAAGTAGCACAACTTCAGCTCAGTAGTTGCACAGAATAAACAGCTAGATTTGCTTAGTTTCTCGATAGGATGCTATATCTAGCCCGAATAGTTTTAAGTTGGCCACACTGGTTATAAGTTTTATTCTTATTTTATACTACTAGTATAACCGTTGTTTGTTTTATTATTTTTCTAGCACGACTAAACTGGTTTTTCTGTTCTTTATAGTGCATTAAAGGGCAAGGCACTATTATTTTAAGATAAAACTGGAAAAGGGTTCAAAAGAGAAGAAATAAAATGTTGTTGTTGTGATAAAAACCAAAAGAATTTAGGACGCAAAAACCATTGCATGTATGTACATACATGCATACATACATATCTATGTACATAAGTAAGTTGTGTATCTATGCCTTTTTAAAAATCATTTCTTTATTCTAAAATTCATACGCCAAGTGCCTCTCAGCAAAACAATAACAATAACAATACAATGAACTTTTGATTTTCTTTTTGGTTTCAAATAATTTTTGTTTTTTTTAACATTTTTTCTTTCATTTTTGGAATTTTCCTATTTGTACTGTGCCTGTGTACGAGTATTTTATTTTTTATTTTGTGGTTTCCAAACACTCAATGCAATTATTGCTCGCTAACTGTGCGTTTGTTGTCTTGATAGCTTTTTTACTACAGCGTAGTACGTACGTGCAGCACACATCATAGTTGTTTACATTATTTTGTCGTTGCTTTTCTTCTTTTTCTTCTCCGTCTTCTTGGTCATCTGCTTCTGCTCTGTGTTATTTTTTCTTTTTTATGGTTGTTTTTGTTCTTTTTTTTCCATATTCAGTTTACTAAAGTTCGTTCCACTCTAAATGCCCTACATTATGGTGCCGTGGTTGCGTATAAATGGACATTGTTTTAGCAATAAAATAAAAACACAATATTTCTTCGAAAGATACTTTATTCCAACAAAAGCACGCATGATTCACCATCACTGGTGCCTACGACTCAACCCACCCCTACACACTTCACACACAAGGTATTACTTCGCGGAGGGCTAATTACCTAGAAAGCTTTATTACATTAAGTCAAATTTCGCCGTCGCATTACTTTAGCCATTTTCTGGCTGTATTGGCTCCATTGCGGCCTAGAATTCAACAGCTCCTCCATGAGCCGCTATGGACTTAATCTAGTTTCTCCGGGCATCTAAATCTAGGGTAGCATGTTAGAATATGCTCCGCATCTTCCTCTTCATCTACACAGTTTGGGCATATAGGGGATGTATCATGTCCAAACCCTTGCAGGTACTTCTTAAAACACCCATAAACAGTTAGGAACTGGATCACGTAGTAATTCAGCTCGCAATGTTTGTTCTCCATCCAAGAGGTTATAGAAAGGGCAAGTATATCCGCCTCATCTCATCCCCCAAATTGTCTATTGTTATTGTCTTTGCCAATACCAATACCGCTTCATCAGATATTGTTCTAAAGCCATTTGAAGTCTATTCGCGCTTAGACGATACATCGAGGAGAGTATTCTCCTTGTCGTGCCAATGGAGAGTGGCTCCTACCATATTGGGAATGCATATAGCGTTATCGACGTTACTACCATTGAAATTATCATCCTCTTCAATGGCATTATTCTCCCCAGTGTTCCCTGCGTTACACATGCATTTTCGCCGATGTTATTTACATGCTCCATGAAATTCAAGCTGTCATCGATAATCACTCCCAGGTATTTTATCGCCCTCTTTAATACGATCTATGTGTCTCCAACGTTAACTTTACTCTTCTACACTATCTTCCGGCCACTTTCAAGACGGGTTCCATTTTATGTGCAGCAAACCTGCCTCATCCAGCAATGCCTCAACATTTCGAATCGCTGTAGTAGTTTTCTCCTTTATTATTCTTACCGTCTTAGCTACCGAGACTATGGCAATGTCATCTGCAAAGCTAACAATTGTAGTCCTGTTTGGCAATCGCAATCGAAGTACTCTATCGTTGGACATTATAAAGTAGCACTTACGTGTAATGCACACATGAGGAGAATCTACCCTCGATTTATGTATGTAAGTGCAATTTACGAGTAGTCATGCGAGCAATGCTACATGATAATGCTGTTGAATTAAAGCGAAATCCTAAGATGTAAGAGCTCTGAAGATGGAAGTTCAACCAATGTCTTTCTATTCCTGCATGGTTAATTATTTATTTTTTTTATTTTAAAGCCAATAAAGCCTTCCTAACTAAATACAACAAATACTCTACAGATTAACATTAATTCAGCAAGAGAACATTAACAATTCTTTAAAACTTCTTTAGACTCGGAAAATCCACTACTTGGTAACACTCATTAAAAGTTTTACAGGCTCGTCTAAAGGAATCATTATTTTCATAATCAGATTTGTAATAATTCAGTGAAAGCAGTTCAAAATTGCGAGTAGGTCGGGCAGGAACATTGAATTTTAATCGACTAAGCAGGAACTCTGAATTGACATCACCTCGGTTTAATCCCAGAATAAAAAGAGTACTCATAATGGAACGATGACTTTTAAGAGTTGTCAGCTTAATCAAGGCTTGTCTACTGCGATATGGCGGTAATTCATAGGAGTTCCCAACCAAGACCACGTTAACAGAAAATTAAAAACTGTTTTTGCACTGACTCATGATGACTATAATGGACTACAACACATTTCATCAAATCGCCTGGACTTTGTCTCTATAAATGAGTCATTTACACTCAACAATATGATTAGCTGATCAGCAAATTGAAGGTTCTTCTCTTTTTTCTTCTTTGTTTTTGTTTTTTTTTTTTTTTTCTATTTGTAGGACATTAAATCGATCATGGTTTACCGATCATTTGTTTCCTGCATTCGTATTGTTTACATTTTTTTTTGTTATTGTTATGGTTTTTACGAGTTAAACATGAGAGTCTTTTTCTTCCATTTTCTTCTTTATCTTCTTGGTGCACAAGTTGTTTTCCTTTATTTTTGTTTTACTTTTCTCGATTTCGTACGATTCCATTTAAATTTTGTTTGTTTTTTGTTTTTGTTTTGCTTTTAAAATTTCTTCTGAATTATTTTATTTTGCTCTTCATATACTACCGCTATTATGGAGAAAACGGTGAGCAATGAAAGAAAGATCAACAAACAAAACAAAAACAAAAATAAACTATTGGATGCATGTGGAAAGGGAATGGGTTCTGCAGCGGTATAACAATAAAATCTGACAAAAGGCAACAACAGCACGTCTGGATCACATGGAGCGGGAGGGGTGCAATGGAGAAGTGCATTGAATTTTAAAACGTTGTAAATTCATTTCTTTTTTCATTTTCCTTCTATAGCCGGTTTCTACGTTTGTTTACATTCAAGTTGTTTTCAATGCGTGTACATGAGTGTGTGTGTATGTGATTGTGTGTTTTTATTCTTTTTTGTTCTCTCTCTCTTTCTCTGGGAGTATGATGCGTTCTCGTTGACGTTATTGTTTTTGTTGTGTATGTTTTTTTTTTAGCAATGTTTTCTGTATAGTATTTCTGTCATGCATGCATGCAGGCAGCATTTGCTTTAACGTAAAAAAATGTGTATTACATACACATTTATGTGCATGTTGAGTGTTTATACACTGTGTGTGTGTTTACTGTTGTTGGATTACTCATCTGTTGCCCAATGAATTTGTTTTTTTTTGTTTTTGTTGACTCACGTTTATTGCAGAACATCGTATCTGGTGCACGACTAAACAACGACCAGTAAATATTGCCGCCTAGCCGGTCATGCAACTCCATGAAACATGTGTGTTGTAAAACGAAAGGTTTAACTTCATTTTTTTATTCTCTCTCACTCTCCATTTTGGTTTTGCTTTAATCATCCTTTATTTATGATTAAATTTGTATGTATGTGTCAATGAAAGTACATCCATGTGTGTGTGTGTGTGTGTGTATAAGTTTAAATTTTTCACTTTGTTTTCGTTTCTACTCACTTGTTGTTCTGTTATTGTATGTTATCCTGTTGTTGTTGTTTGTTTGTTTATTTGTTTGTAATGTAATATCATTTTTTTTTTAATTGTTTTTTGTTTTTCTCGTTTCTATGACGTCACTAATGCAGGGCATTCACTTTAGTGATGCCGTTCGTTGCCTTTATTATTGTTTTTATTTTGTATTTACTTTTGATGTTGTTATTGTTGCTGCTGTTATTGTGTCTGTTAAAGCTGGTGGTTATTATTTTGGATTCTTTGACCCATGTAAGCTTGCATGTTGATTTAAACAGGAGTTTATTCGTCGAATTAACAGTGTAAACAAAAACTATCCAATTAAACAATAAAAACAAAAGCAATTAATTTTAAGAAATTTATCCAACAGCTAAATCGTAACTAATTCTAGGTATCTTAATACTATGCTCAGACAGACACTTTTATTGAGTTAATATTCGTTTATTTGTGTACAATATTTTATGTGTTCAGACACATAATATGCGTAAACCAAACACCTGATTGTTTCAGCAACATTGTTTTTATTTTGGTCGAGAAAATTAGTTCCAAAAAAAGCTCAACATTGGAAAAGGTCTTACTAGAGTGTAACAGGAACGCCGATCTGTTGCGGTTAGTAGGAGCTTCTGGTTCCAAAGTTGCTTCTCGCAGAAGAATGGGGAAAAAAATTTACTACTTCTTAAAAGTTTGCAGAAAAGAAAGCCCACCATTTTCGTTGTTGACATTTGAGTTGTCAAATAGCAATTGAAAGTGTTCGGAAATTTGTAATATGCTCACTGAACGTACTTATGACAGCGTTGTATTTAGAATTTTTCTCAATATTATAACAATTTTCGTATTTATTGAGCAATATTGAATATAGATTGCAATAATGGCGTTTATTGCGATTTACGCAATAAAAGTGCCTGTCTGAACATAGCTTAACAATGAATATGTACAACGAATATTGTTTTCATTTATTGGAGACAAATTAACTTAGAGTTACATGCAGGGGCCAGATCAAATGGGAATGGCGGGTGCGATTTTTTATTGCGAATGAAAATACAATTAAAATCGAGTTTGTTTTCATTCGTTTAGATTATTCACAAACTCACACACATCGTTAATAAGTATGTTTTATTTTATTCGAATTTATTTTCGATCAAATTATTTTGAAGGAATGTACCCACATGCCAGGGTTGCTAAAATCGAATCGTTCAGGTTAAAAGCGAATTGTATTCCTTCTATTTAATTCTTAAAGACATATTCCATTACTTCTCTAGTAATAGTACAAATATTTGTCACATTTAGGATGCTCCGATAGCCTAGTAGATAGTGTGGTAATCTATGTAAGAGTATGAGTGTAGTTGGTTCTTGGTTTGTTGGTTCGTCATACATGATATATCTAGTATAAGTTTTCTTCTCGCCTTCTCCTCATTTCGAGTTCCATTTGCAGCTCTCGTATTATTCCCAAATTTACCATAAAATCCTTAAGGCTCGCAAACTGCGATTGCGTACATAATCCATATCTGGACAATGAAATTTGTCTTTAACAAATTGATCCATGTAATGGTTAAAACAAAAATAAATATTTTCTATAAGAATATTTTTAATAACCTCTACCACTCTATTTTTATTTTGTTAATTCAATTATAATTGAAAAATAATTTATTTTCTGTATTTTTTCTTTCTCTTTGCAGGTAAGTTTTCAAGAGGACTGTTGACCTTGGCTTTAATATCTTCCGTTTATAATTATTACAACACATTGGAGTAGTGGTAACTTAAAACATTTCATATTTTCATAACTTGAAAAAAAAAAATAAAGAAATATTCAATTGACCATTAACCAACAGATTCAGTTGATGAATGTTAAACTTAATAGAAATACAACAACAACAACAACAACACTAACAATAACAACAACAAATAGAAATTATAATTACGCAAAATCACGAACAACTTCTTTAACAGTAAATCAGTAACAGAACCATGACCACTCCTTTGCACGGATCACTCCGTCCCCCGTCACAAATACAGTCCGTTGAAACAATTCGAATGTTTTTAGATTGTGGCAACGATGCCATAAGCAACAACCAACAACAACAATAAAAAATACATACATATGTATATCGATAGTATGTATGTATGTACATACATTATACGGGGTACATATATGTAGGCATATGTACATACAAACATACATATTTACGTTTGTGCAAATGATGAATATGAATGCCTAATAACTAACGGGTGATTTTTTTAGCTATTATCATTTTGGCAACACTGGTTTAAACAGCTCATGCACGTTTCGTGTTTTGTTTCACTGTCAAACATGTTCCGTTTGGTCTATACATAATTTAACCATGAACAAACGAACAACGCTTGCAAGCCATTGAATTTTTATTATTAAAATGGACCGAAGATCCACTTCTTTATCAAAAAATTGTGTACAGCAACGAAGCTCATTTTTGGCTCAATGGATATGAAAATAAACAGAATTGTCGATTTTGGAGTGAAGATCAGCCAGAAGCATTTCAAAAGCTACCAATGCATGCAGAAAAAGTCACAGTTTGGTGCGCTTTATGGGCTGGTGCCATCTTTAGACCATACTTCTTCAAAGATGCTGCGAACCCGCTTGACCCGCATGATATGTGGTTTCAATAAGATGTTGCCACATGCCACACAGCATGCGTAACAATGGACTTATTGAGAGGCGAGTTCAGTGAACATTTTATTTCACTTTCGGGCCCGGTCAATTAGCCGCCTAACCTTGCGATTTAACGCCTTTAGACTATTTTTATGGGGCTATGTTAAAGCTTATGTCTGTACAGACAACCCCTGTTCAATTGACGCATTGGAAGACAACATTGAAGCATTTATTCATGAGATACTGGCCGAAATGTTGGACTAATGGATGGACCATTTGTGGTGTAATCGCGGTAAACATTTGCATGAAATAATCTTCAAAGATTCCATGCATTTTTGTAAATTTTATGTTTTTTTTTTTGAAAAATTTTCCTATAGCTCTTAAAAAATTACCCTTTACATACTAGCGTCTTACAGAAAAACAAAAAGGGGCACGACAAATATCATTATTATCCATGTGTACATACATACATACTTCTGTGCATTTTTACATTGGACTACGTATGAATGGATTGATGGATGGATGCCTCTATCCATATTTTTACATTCAAAAGATACTCTAAATTTGAAACAGTAGCCACACTAAACGCTAAACACGGTATTAATTTCTTTCGTTATTTTAACAACCATCATTACCATTACCATTAACAGCAACAACAAATTGTAGTCACTTGTGTGACTCAACCATTAAGCCAAACCTCTTGTACTGCCTCCACAGCTTTATAGCATGTGTATGCGATGTGATTGATTTTGTATGTTTTATGTACGTTGTAAGAGACACTGGAACGAAAAGCTTAAAAATAATTTATTTCTAAAGTGTATGTGTGTGTGTGTGTGTATTTATTAATTAATTTTCAGTAAAGTTTCTCATTGTGTTCATAGACAGTGTCGTCACTTACATAATTAAGATGTTCTTTAATGTCAATATTTTAAGCTGCTAGAAGAGAGTAGGAGATGCAGCATACAAGAAAATATCGAAAGACTTAACATTTTCATGGAAATTTAGGAAAAACAAATATTTTTGATTACATTTTTAACATTCGTTGAATCAATTGATTAACTGGGAAACAGATTAGAACAGTACAATACCATTTATCTTGACATCATTGCAAATAATTATGCCTTTAAGTTCAAACATTTTCAAAATATTTGATGGATCTTGATTGTTTATAACAAAAAGTGTCCATTTCACGTTTGCACGACTATCAGAAGTCGGCTAATGTTTGTGCTTTCTGCAAATAGTATTACTACCCATTGTGCAAACATTGGCCAGAGGCCGCTTCAGGCGGTCTCTCAAACGTGAAATTGTCATATTTTGTGATAAACAATCAAGATCAATTAAAAATTCTGAAAATTTTTAAACTTAAAGTTCATTTGATGAGATAACATCTATAAAAAATATATCACTCGACTGTTAGACTTATTAGATAATAACTACGGTAATTTTTGTCCGATTTGTTCTAGTGATAACTCAATCTCTACACAAGAGAACAGACTTTAAGAATATTATCATTTATCTTATATTTTGTCTTTAGAGTTTGCTACTATGAATGGATAAACTTGAAAAATATGAAAAAAATTTGAATTTTCCAAGTTTGCCTATTCAACAATCGTAGCATATTAAGTCAAATAATAAATAAATTCATCTCTCCTCTTTCCAATAAGATTTAAAATTTGGATATCGGATCAGAAATGTTTAAGTAATTCAGAAATTTGTTCGTAAAGTCAAAAAAAATAAAACAAGTTTGAAGGGTTCGAGAAATATAGAAACAAAAAGTATTTTTGACTTCTTCTCAACTAACTGAACAACGTGGACTATATAGTTACTCGGGTGTATTTTCACGGTAAAAGTATAAAAAATCTCCCTTCTTTTTGTTTGCAATCACTGGCATATCATCGCACTCATTGTCACACAGTGACATATTTCCGGTTCATGGATTTCATAAGAAACAGAGTCTTAATCATCAATTGCTAAAAATCAACCAACAGCTACAGCAACAACAAGAAAGAGGAACAACAGACGTCAAACGTCAGAGACTCACCCAATATTATTGTGGAGGTCAGTTTATAGCGAATAAAAGCAAGATTCCGACAAAAAAAACTAAAGAATTAAAACAAATTCCATCAAAGGAATGAGGGGTAGAGGAGAAACACTCACTTATACAATGTTTGTTTTTTTATTTATTTCGTTGTTTTCTTTTTCCTGCTTTATATGGAATTTAAAATGTTTCTTTTCAGCGTCAGAGTTGCAAGAATTTTGTTTTCAAAATCATACTTAAAGGGGCGACACAAAAGTAAAGCAAAGTAAAGTGAAGTAAAGTAGAGTAAAGTTATTCATAACAATCGAAAGAAGCGTTTCTTTCTTAGATTTTTTTTTTGTTTTCTTTTTGTTATTATTGGTGTTGCAATGACCACAACAGTGCAGGCAGTACAGACAAGCCGTTAATAGCCGTTTAAACAGCTTCATACAACATGTTGAAGATGAACACATCATACGCACTGAAACTGCTCTAGTACGGTCCAATTAACGGACAGACGAATGATGCACTCATTAAACATACTATGGAGACGTCAAAAAGTGCCAATGCTTTCGTTTCTTTTTTGTAGATAATCGTAGACGTAATTGCCGTATACTTTGAAACTAAACTTTCCTTTCAGTCTTTATCAGTTTAAACATTTACGGGACTCTTTCCACAGCACACCAACTCCCAGGGTAGGGAAGGTGGATGATAATGGATCAGAACTAATGCTTAAATATGGCAACGTTTAGTCATATCATATACCATACCATCATATATCGTTAACCCTTCTATATTTATAAAATATTTAAAAACAAAACCTCAAGAACAAAAATTTTAAAATGCCTCTGCGTGTCTAGTATAGAATTTCAACTTTGAATGCGTTTCAGTAATTTTCTAACATATTTACCTAATAAATGTTTTGTGTTTTTATTTCAACGAAATTATTTCCTCTCCAATTACTGCATTTAATATTTTCTACAGAATAAATTCTTCAATTCTTAGCATATTTAATATGGCAAAGAGACAGTTGTCTCTCAGTCAGTTGCGTAAACTCATTTTCAACAAATTGTTTACCTTTATGAAAGAAATTAAATTTTTAATTTAATTTAATTAAATTAAAAAGAAATAGAAATTGGAAAAAAAAACAATACAAAAGAAATTTCTTTTTTTTCCATACTTTTAAAGAGTAAGAAAAAGAAACAAATAAATAAGTAAGGCTGCAAGCCCGCAAGAAAACAAACAAAATAATTTAATTGCGGCACTTAAGCGGATGAAGTCGCCGTGGTCTAGTAGGTAGTGTGTTGGCGTATTAGACGAAAGGCCCCGGTCAGACATCAAAATGAAAAATATTTCTTCGGCGACTTCCTCTCAGCAGATTTCTGGCAAAGACTCTAAGAGTAAAAATTGCCATGAAAAGCTTCTCAAAAATCTGTCGTTCGGAGTCGACTTTAAAGTGTAGGTCCCACCATTCATGCATAAAATTAACGCACACAACATAAGTGGTATGAGAAGCTAGGTTGTAATCCTGACTGAAGGGTTGTAATGGCCAGTTATGTATGTATGTTCTTAAGCGGATATTTCTCAAAGAGTACCCTCGAACACAGCGAGATATAAAATGCAAATTCGAATACCATAGAAACCTATTTCTACCAACCTTTTCGGGGTGAATAATTGAACTTAACGGGATTAAGTTGTTGAAAATAAAATTCCGCTTTATTTGGAGGGGAATGATTTAACCAACCCATTATAATCGAACTACTGTGATCTAGACCAAGCCTGGCATATATCACATCATAAATATCATTTCTGGAAGAAAATGTGTGGCGCATAGTGGGAAGCTGTTGAGTTTTCATTCCTATCCATAAATGTCTTAATTACGCAACAATTGAAGCCGTTTACTAGCAACATTGTAAACGTGCTTATTCATTGCAAACGCAATTTGCTTCAGTTATAAATCTCATTTCTCGATAAGAAAATAAACTCGGAATATTCGTATATAATTGTAAAAGAGCAAATGTCGCTAGAGATTATTTTTTAAATGTGATGTAATGACAAAAGTGACGACGAACCAATTCCAAAACGTTGCAGAATGATTGATCGTACATTCATAATTACAGACTTCAATTTATTATTTACTATTTATTATTTTTTGGATCATTTTGTTTTTTTCTGTAAATAATGAATTAATATTTTATTTTTGTTTATTTTTTGTATGCGATTTTGCATTGATTTTTCAATTAAAATTTGAATTTATGCGGTTTTTCAGGATTTTAGAACGAATCATAAATTTTTATATGAAATTAGACTTTTTTTTAAAAATTTTAAAAATTATTCTCTTATTGTTTTATCTTTTCATCATTTACTTGAACATACACATACATACACATACGTAGATAATTGATCATTACAACCCTTCAGTCAGGATTTCGATCTAGCTTCTCACACTTGTCCATAACTTGCAGTAATAAATACGTCATCAAATTGTTAATAATTCATCAAGCAATACAAATTCAATTGATCAATGGATCAATGAATACGTATGTGAATCTTGAATTGAATTGTATTTTTGCTTATTTTGATTTGATATTAAATTATCCAAATATTATGCATAAAACATTTGCATTTCGTTTAACTTCTGCACATTTATTCTTCTATTTCTTTAGGACTTTAGGAAAAGTCTTCAAACGTTCATTCCCTGAACTTTGTTTGCATTCAACAAAATGTTGCAACAAAAATGAAAAAGAAATCGAAATAAAAAATAAAATCTACAGGATACCAAAGAAAAATCATACATACTCGTATGTACATATGTATGTGAACATGTAACGTTAACATATTATACCTACTCACACATATTTAAATACATAAAGTATGTATGAATGTGTGTATATGTTTATATACCATGTAAATATCATATTTAATGTAAAGTAAAGGGTTTACGTTCTATTTTCTTTCACTCCTGCTGTTCTTGTAAAAGGTTGCTTTTGTTATTCTGGTTGGCGTTATTATTACTTTAAGTCTCGAATACTCGTATAATATTACAAACCCTACCAACTAAAAAATCTGAAAATAAATAAAAAGGGAATAAAAATGTCAATAACCTATAGGAAAATGAAATAAAATGACAATGATGTTTATAATGATAATGATTAAGAATAATGATGATGATGATGATGAGATAACTTCAAACACAATTTGCTTAGACCCTATTTTTATAGAATACGTAGGCACATATAGATTTACATTTGTTCCTATATACATATAGTGTGTGTGTGTGTTACTATGTATATACTTACAACCCCATAAATTTCTACTGAAAGTTATTACATCTATTATTAAACAGTAAAATGCAACTGCAAGCACATGCATACATTCGTACGTATACAGGTGTCCCTCGTATAACGCGATAGTTACGTTCCAGGAAAATTCCATGTTATTTAATTCGCGTTATAGAAGACTTAATTTAAGGGTTATGTTCCAATAAACTTTTTCCAAAATAAAATAGGCACTAAATTAAATCGGTATGTGCGTAAACAACTCAAAATCAATATTTATATTTTATTTAAAAATAATTTAAAAACATAATGAAAAAAAAAGAAAACAATCGGAAACATAAATATTCGCAAGTCTCTGTCATTTACTTCGAACATCATATTACGTCGAAATTATGAGCGTATAACTTCATCTGAAGAAATTTCATCGGAAAAGTTTTCGTCATTTGATAAAAAACATTTTGTTTGACGTTCTTCCAGTGATTGTGGGACTGTTATTAGCATTTGTTTGCTTTTTTTTCTGTTTTTGATATCGTAATAAGGTGCGTTATACAAATCGAAATTTCACGTTATAATGAAACTGTTTTTATTTAAATCGCGCTATATCAAAAACGTTTATACTAGGGATACCTGTATATACTTACTTACTTGATTGGCCATAACAACCCGATTAAAGGATTTCGGCCTGCCGCAATACATCCTTCCAGGCGCCTCTGCTTCTTGCGCGCCTAAGCCAGTTGGTCACACAAATCGATGACAGGGCTTCCTCGACTTCAGGGCTTCATTCGAACGACATGGCCGAGCCAGCGCAGCCGCTGGATATTAATACGCTGCACAACGTCTATGTCGTTGAGGAGCTCATACAGCTCACTGTTAGATCGGATGCGGAAATCATCGCCAACTCGCACAGGACCGAAGATCTTACGTAGGACTTTCCTCTCGAATACCCTCAAGGCTGCTGCATCAGTTCTTAATAGGGTCCATGCCTCTGCGCCATAAAGAAGCACGGGTAAGATGAGCGTCTTGAATTGAATTGTATTTTTGCTTATTTTGATTTGATATTAAATTATCCAAATATTATGCATAAAACATTTGCATTACGTTTGACTTTTGCACATTTATTCTTCTATTTCTTTAAGACTTTAGGAAAAGTCTTCAAATGTTCATTCCCTAAACTTTGTTTGCATTCAACAAAATGTTTACAACAAAATGAAAAAAAGAAATCGAAATAAAAAATCAAGATTTACAGGATACCAAAGAAAAAATCATACATCCTCGTATGTACATTATGTATGTGGAACATGGAACGTTAACATATTATTACCTACTCACCACATATTTAATACATAAAGTATGTATGTATGTATGTGTGGATATGTTTATATACCATGCCACATATCATATTTAATGTATGTAACTGCTAAGTAAAGTAAAGGGTTTACGTTTCTAATTTGTTTCACTCCTGCTGTTATTGTAAAAGGTTGCTTTTGTATCTGGTTGGCGTATTTATTACTTTAAGTCTCGAATACTCGTATAATATTACAAACCCTACCCAACTAAAAATAGAAAATAAATAAAAAGGGAATAAAACTGCAATAACCTATAGGAATGAAATAAAATGACAATGATGTTTATATGATAATGATTAAGAATAATGATGATGATGATGATGAGATAACTTCAAACACAATTTGCTTAGACCCTATTTTTATAGAATACGTAGACACATATTCGTCCATACAGATTTACATTTGTTTCTATATACATATAGTGTGTGTGTGTTACTATGTATATATTTACAACCCCATAAATTTCTACTGAAAGTTATTACATCTATTATTAAATAGTGAAATGCTACTGCAAGCACATGTACACAAACGTACATATACAGGTGTCCCTCGTATAATGTGTTGGTTACGTTCCAGGAAAATTCCGCGTTATTTAATTCGCGTTATAGAAGACTTAATTTAAGGGTTATGTTCCAATAAACTTTTTCCAAAATAAAATAGGCACTAAATTAAATCGGTATGTGCGTTAACAACTCAAAACCAAAATTTATATTTTATTTAAAAACATAATGAAAAAAAGGAAACGTTTGGAAACATAAATATTCGCAAGTCTCTGTCATTTACTTCGAACATCATATTACGTCGAAATTATGAGCGTATAACTTCATCGGAAAAGTTTTCGTCATTTGATAAAAAACATTTTGTTGGACGTTCTTCCAGTGATTGTGCGATTGTGAAATCTGTTATCAGCCTTCGTTTGCTTTTTTTCTAACTGTTTTTGATATCGCAATAAGGTGCGTTATACAAATCGAACTTTCACGTTGTAATGAAACTGTTTTTATTTAAATCGCGCTATATCAAAAGCGCGTTATACTAGGGATATCTATACATACATACAGTATGTCAAGAATGAGTTTTCACATTAAAAAATTTATAATTTTTGTATTATTTTTTTAAAAAAAAAAAGTTATTTTTTTTTTTAATTTATTTATTTATTAATACTACATATTTACAAAGATTTGCAACAAAAAAAAAATCTCGATCAAAAAATAAGAAATAAAATTAACAATTTTTTGAATGAGAAATAAAATCTGTTGCTGTTTTTTATTAAAAACTGTATTAAAATGTTTATTCTATCAAAAATTTTACGGATTTATTAATTTATTAATTTTTTTGCTTCTCCTATAAAGTAACAGAAAATCCAGTTAGGCCTTTTTTATATTAAGCTATCGATATGTACTTATAGGGAGGAAATATGGTATGGACTTTTGTTTTTTAAAGCTTAATAATCTAAAAACGATAATCCATAACAGAAATTTTATTGGCATATGTTTGTACATTCGATCAATTCAATTTTTAACCGTATGGCACTCATGGAAGCCTAAAATATTGACTTCCAATGCTTTAAGATCAAAATTAATTAATTAATGACTTTACATAGATCAATAAAAAGTATTCCACCAATCAAACAATTTAACTGCACAGAAGTGCAAGAAGTGTTAAAGAATTAACAGGTTGGGCTAGGGGTTGTCTTTGCTCCAAATACGGAAATTTGGCTTATTTAACCAGAAATGAGTTTCATCATTAAACTTCAATTCCTTGATAAAAATGCTGATAATTGTGAAGCCAATTAGTCCAGTAATCTGTATTTTATAGGCATGTATGCCAGCTTTCTTATTTAAAATTTTCCACTTAATCGAAGAAGAAACGCCAACAAATTGAGAAGAAGAATTGAAGACTAGCAATTTTCTCTTCAATGGACAAATTTCTTTGTCTTGTTAATGATTTCAGAGTCGGGAAGAGTAAAATTTGTACGAAAATGATTAATAACTGCACGAATTGTATGGCCTGGTACTTTAAGGGGTGCTAGTAATATGCTAGACAGCACTATGCGACAAAATAAAAAAATAAATTAAATAAACCCGGCTAATGACATAGTGTACCTTGTGAGTTTTGGTGAGTAGATCTTAAAATATTATTTTCATATTTTTTGAACCCTACAAACTTTTTATTTAACAAAAACCTGTTTATTTAGACCTTACGCATAAATTTCTGCAATTATTATTATTTCTCTTTGCGCAAACATTGGCCAATTTCAGGTGTTCACTCAAACGTGAAATTGACACATTTTCCCATAAATAATCAAGATCCATAAAAAATTCTGAAAATTTTTGAACTAAAAGCTTATTTTATGAGATGACATACAAAAAATATATAAAATAATATATAAAAATATCACTCGATTGTTAGACTCTTTAAGCAATAACTACGTTAATTTTTGCCCGATTTAATCAAATTATCACTCAATCTCTTCACAAGAGAATAGACTTTAAGAATATTATCACTTATCCTATATGTTTTTTATTAAACTAGAAAAATTATGAAAAAAAAAATCAAATTTTCCAAGTTTGCCTTATCCAATCTCATGGCATATATGTATACCGTTTTAAAGGTGCATCTCTCCCCTTTCCAACAAGATTGAAATTTTAGAAATCAAGTCAGAAATGTTTGAGTAATCCAGTAATTTGTGCGTAAAGTCAGAAAAAAGCAGTTTTTGTCAAATAAAATAAGTTTGGAGGGTTTGAGAAATACAAAAAAAAATATTTTTAAGTTCTGAGTAACTGAACAACGTGGACCATGTAGTTCCTCGGGTGTATTTTCACTGTCGCAACATGTTATTAGCGTCCCACCAGGGGCTTTGGTCTGAAAGTAAAATAACGAATTGCTGGATTTCTTGCTCAGTTCAATTTAAAATTTGCTAAACGTTTTACAAAATAATAAACTATTACACTTTTAAGCCAAATAGAAAAATTCTATTTTGTTAACAGTTTTCCAATACATGCTAATAATATCTACATAAAATATTTTTAGTCCTGAAAAGTTATAGTTTTTTTTAGTCTGAAACAATCCACAAATTTGTTTATAATTGTCCTCGAATGGGTTACAGCGATCATTTCATCTGCTGCAGATGACAAAAAGTTCATTGCTTTTCCACCCATAGATTTGGGTAAGTTCAGTAATTTCCGTTTTATTTCATAGCATTTACCTACTTTGCTTAGATAATTTCTTCAT
Organism: Sarcophaga peregrina; assembly: GCA_014635995.1. Classification (NCBI taxonomy): domain Eukaryota; kingdom Metazoa; phylum Arthropoda; class Insecta; order Diptera; family Sarcophagidae; genus Sarcophaga; species Sarcophaga peregrina. The sequence goes on along the minus strand of CM025789.1, from coordinate 113,474,959 downwards.
TTTTTTTAATTTTGATTTTTTTGTGTTGATTTTTGCACTTCGTTTATTTGCACAGACGAAAAAGAGTCAATAAACTGTGTCTGCTAATTATTGCAAATAATGTCTAGAACTTCTGGTGCAATTTTTCGCACAATTTTCAATTCAATTCAATTTATATTGATAAGGTACAAGGTATGTATGTATGTAACGTAGTTTTGGTTCCGTTTTTTTTGTTTGTTAATAAATTCCCTTGATTAGAAACTACAATCGTGTGATATTTTATTCAAATAAATATTCAGACATTGGCGCGGGTACTGTAGCAATAGCGGTAAGTGAAAATGGTGTCGTTAGTATGCCGTTTATATTTTTTATCTGATATTTGCCTTCAAAACTATTGCATATAAATTTCCGTCACAATTACCTGGTGATAACTATTTGATAAAAATTTAGAAAAAAAAAAACAATAAACAAAATAAAATTCGCAAAAAAATTTGTCGGCTGACGAAAACGTCAAGTAAATTTAAATTTTTTAAAACAATCTTATCTTATCAGTTGCGAGTACTCAACACCAAATACTATACAAAGGTTTTTAAAACAAGCACTTAGGGTGGGGGGTACTTGTTATTGATTACTTTATAAAGTACGAGTTCATTAACATCAATTCTATGCCGTTTTAAAACGGCATTTATTCCATTAAACATCATCTAGATTTTGAAGATTTACAACAAAAGAAAAACTGCTTATTCAAATCAAAGGTGAAAAAAATTAAATGTCATTGATCCTTTCCTATTTTAAACCACTAAATGTAAAAAAAAAACATTCACTATTTTATATAAACAAAGAATTGTCGTTTTAATAATAATTGTCAACGCTGAGTTTTTTTTTTTCTAAATTTTATTTTTATGGTTTTATTACAGTGTGAAATCGTGTCAATGGCCCCTTTAGCCGCCTATAGCGTATGAATAGAGAGTCTGATTTTAGGTTTTATACATACATATTTTATTATTGTTAATAGGTACATACTTTATTTTTTATTTAATTATTATTTTTTAATTTAGTTAATGAATCATTGACATTAAGGCATATTAATTTTAATTTTAAACTCAAAATCAGGGTGTTTTTAACAAATGCATGTAATGAAATTACAATCAATTAAAGTATGTACAGTGCACGCCCGCTAATGTGAACATTGACTTTTCTAAAAGGTAAAAAAAAAGTAAAAAGTCCTATAATTTGAACTGAATTTCTTTTTCATTTGAAATCTTAAAAATTTTTTTTTATTAGTTGGGGGAATCCCTCGTTTCAGGTGTACAGATATACAGAGAGCGTCAAAAGAAAGTGTACATTAAAAAATTATACATTAACAAATTACCGTTACGTTAATATTAAAACTGTTTCATTGCCAGTTTATAAAATTGAAACAAAAACAAAAATTACAAAAAAAAATTCCGCTCCTTATACGATGGGAATTACAGTTTTGGGTAATAGTTTCTTTTGATATTCAAAATTAATATATTTGTATCGAAATATTTTCCAATTCTTATAAACTTACCAATACTCCGGATTAAATTGAGTGCTTTTAAATTTTTTTTTTTTTTAATTTATTTTTAAAAAATTAGAATATTTTTCACAAAATGCTAATAATTGTAATAAAATTATAACACATGACTTTAATGTAGGTTTAAAGTAGGGTTAAACCATTGTTAAATTTATGTCGAAATCTTTTCACAGCAAAAACTTTGCCGAATTCAATCGTTTATCAAAATAAAAATCCGTTTTCTTTTAAATTTTTTTTTATTTAAGTGTAAACGACTATTCCGTTCAAGGGCATCGAAATGCTCTTATTGTGATTTTATTAATTGTTTAAATATTGTTTTTGTTATTTTTATTTGAAAAATTGGACCTGATTATTTATCTCCGTCTGCCGGAATAGTGCAGCGTGTTTCAGGCGGAGATAATGGGCTGCTCAATGGATCCTCGTCAACGATCCACTCGCCTTTCACTCGCGTCTCTGTCTTTTCTGATAGTCAGGCCGCTATAGGATCTCTATTGGGTTTCAGTAACTCTAGGATCGTTAGAGAATGTCGCCGCTGACTCGACCTTCTTTCGGGGCACTTCACCAGTGTCTGTCTGGTGTGGGTGAAATTCCGGGAAACTGTAGGGCTGACGTGCTCACCAGAGCCGGTGCGCTCCTTCCGAAAATCTCTTTTGTTGAATTAGGTATGCCACTTGCCTCGGCCAAATTTCTTTTGGGACGCCAACCTAACCTGGGTCAATGAGCAGTCCTGCTCCACCGCTAGACTAACCTGGGCCTTGATGGACGACAAAAGGCGTATGAACCAATTATTTGGTCATTGCCGTGACGTCATCTCGACTACAGTGGCCGTGTTTACAGATCATTGCGTCATGGGTAGAACCCGGAAAGAATGATGGCTCTCTTTTAACGAATTCTGCCGTGAAAGGAAGAGGAGACTGTTATTCACTTTCTTTGCCTGTGCTCGACTCTTACTAAATGTAAATATAGGTTATTTGGCTCCCCATTCCTTGTTAGCTTAACGGAGCTATCATCTATTGATATCAAGGATATAGTTTAATTCATCAAACTTTCTAGCTGGTTTTCCAGTGCTTGTTCAGTAAAGGGACTGCGTTCACACGGGCTTTAAAACGGGCCGCTATGCGAGCTCAAGTGAGCTTTGTGATATCAAAACTACCACTCCGATCTAACCTAACCTAATCTTTGCTTTTATAGCGTTACTTATAATTAAAAAAATTTTATTTCATTCTTAAAAGAATTTTAATTTATAATTTATAGTTTTGATAAAACAAAAAATTGCAAAAAAAAATTCTGTAAAAATATTGTAAAAGCCGACAAATTGGGCGATTATGTTTCAATTTTACTTTGGTAATGTTTTTATTGTTGTTGTTATTGTTTTAGGTGTATAAAAAGAAATTTTAGGTTCTTTAAACCGTTATGTCAACTTAAAAAGGAGAAGAAGAAGAAACCGCTACCCCAACTAATATCATTAAATGACCTTCAAAGTCTAGACATTTTTGACAATTTTACATAAATAATGTGTTCAAACGAAAAAGTCTCTCTCATTCGGTTGTTTCGTTCATTCATTCGTTACTACTCGCTAACTTGGCTTAAATGCGTTTGTTATTTTGGGTCGTATTTGGGCAGGCTAATAGGTGATGTCTGTTTTTATGGTAGTTTGGATGGTAGTATGATTAAATTGAGTGGTTGGTTGTTTGGGTATTTGATTTTAGAATACTTTTGTTTGTATTTAATGTTTGTTTTGCAAAATTCTTTAGACTTTCAGTTTCATTGTTTTTTATATTTTGGTGTATTGCGTGCGCAGGATATATTTTATTTTGTTGTTTTTTGTATTTTTTTTATAGCAGTTACTTAAACTGATACATACATACATACATACATGCGTACATGTGTAAGTAAGTAGGATTAATTTGATGTGAAAATGCCTTGAGTTGGCAAAGTTTATTAAACTTTTGCAATTTTACGTCTTTCGCATATTTTATTACCCAATAAGCCGTCGCAGCTAGGGTTCGTGTCATCGGACCCCATTATTATTGTGTTTGTAACAAGGGAGATTTTCAACTGTAGGCCATCAACTTTGGCTGTTTCTAGGTGAAAAATGTTGAATTTATCCAAATGGCAGTGTATAGGTATCAGGTCAAAAGAAAAAGCAAATGTTACTGTCTGCATATGATTGTTTTAAATAAAAGAAAATACCTTTATATGGTATTGTAATTTCGTTAATTTTTTTATTTTTTTCAATTTCATTTTGAACTTTAACCTTGTTAATTTGGTAATTGGTTACAGTTATCATTATAACTTCCAACATAGTCGCCATAGAAGTCGCCATGGTCTAGTGGGAAGTGTGTTGGCTTGTTAGACAAAAGGCCTGGGTTCGAATTCCAGGTCAGACATCAAAACAAAAAATATTTCTTCGGCGACTTCCTCTCAGCAGATTTCTTTCAAAGACTCTGAGAGTAAAAATTGCCATGAATAGCTTCTCAAAAATCTGTAGTTCGGAGTCGACTTTAAACTGTAGATCCCGCCACTCTTGTATAAAATTAACGCACACAACATAAGTGGTGTGAGAAGCTAGGTCGTAATCCTGACTGAAGGATTGTAATGGCCAATTATGTATGTATGTAACTTCCAACATATTATTATGTGTTTCCATGTTTCCATTCATCTTTATTATGAGCTATGTTATCATAATTCACAAAACTATTATCAACTGCAATATGATTTTGCTGCTTGCGGCTTGTATATTCGAATATGAAAATTATGGTGCTGTGGCTCTAGTATTATCATTTACTAATGCGGATCCAAACACCAATAGATATTTAAAGGCGTTGGTGGCAAATCATAATGTCTAATTTCTATAATGTCCATGGATGTTATGACGTGCCTGAAAGGAACATAGAGGAACAGAAGTCTTAAGTTGTATAATTAGCGTTGATAAACCGCGTGGTACGCTCTTGTTATCATGTAAGAATTTTAAAATTTCCTCTTGCTGCTGAAAGGCTTTGGAAGAAAAATCAAAGACTAATAAATCGCCATTACTTTGTCCTTACTGCAGACAGATTGTTAAATATAAATTAAATATTTTCAATCAAAAATTAAATACTAATGAGTGTATATATTTTTTAAAATATGTGGACATCAATATCATTAATACAATGTGCCATTATGCCCATGAACATTATGTCACTGCGCATGGTGTCATAATGGCCGTAGACATTATTAAAAAGTGACATTATTGGACATTGGACACTATGACATGCCACCAAAGGCGGTTACGTTTACAACTTTAAAGTCGTACAAATTAATTCTTATAGATCTTTTCGTCATGATTCAAGTTTTAAATCTAATTGTTTGTACATACATATATCCTCCCTGGGATGTTTTTTTTTTTTTTAGAACAAATTAATAATTTTAGAACAAATTAATTATAAACGATGACAAAAGTAGAGATTAAAGAAATAATAACAAATTTCTCTATAAAGCCAATCTATCACGACTGAATATGGTCTAGTTTAGTGCCAGAAGTTTTGGAAACAAGCACGTTTTTCTTCTACTAGGGTACATTCCATTATAGCATCAATAAAGCAGGGAAACTAATTAATATTATGATGTTGTTTAAATGAATCGTCCGGTATACGGCAACTATCCTCGGAACGGTCATAGGGGCAGCCTTATTTCCCATGCAGTTGTATATAATTTTCGATCGGATTCAGTCGTTGGAAATCAAGGCATTTAGATAATCATCTGGACACGAAATTTAATTATCATCTATGACTGTAGTTCAGATGTGAATAAATCAATTCTGTTTAGAGTTATCGTTGCAATCCTCAAACTGATTGGCCTATTAATCAAGAAAGATATCCATTCAAAAGAAAAAAGAAAAGACTTGCGGTATCCATGCTTTCCTCTGAAGGGATTTTATTCTTAGCAATGCATTTTTTTTCTTTCTTTCTTTCCTTTTTTTTGGTTTTGAAAAAAATAAATGCTTGTAAAAAATATGATATTTTCATAGTGTTAGGTTAGGTTAGAGGACGTGTACTTGTGAATTCTGATAAATACAGTACCTAGTACCAGTCCTAGCTTCTCACACCACTTATGTTGTGTGCGTTAATTTTATACATGAGTGGCGGGACCTACACTTTACAGTCGACTCCGAACAACACATTTTTTGACAAGCATTTAATGGCAATTTTTACTCTCAGAGTTTTTGCCAGAAATCTGCTGAGAGGAAGTCGCCGAAAAAGTATTTTCATATTTTTCGGTTTGATGTCTGACCGGGGATTCGAACTGGGGCCTTTCGTCTAATAAGCCAACACACTACCTACTAGACCACGGCGACTTTCATAGTGTTGCTCTCACACAATTAATTACAAAATTTTTCCTGTCGAATAGTTATTGTTGAATGTACCGATTATGCCAAGAGTAGGCTGAATGGAAACTTACTACCTGTTGCTGATTAGATACACTGACTTAGACTCTAGATATTTTATAAAATTTGAATTAGGCATTCCAAATCATAACTTTCCAATATTTTTTTTTTTTTTTTGAGGAGAAAACGATAAGAATATTACTGTGGCTCAATTGAAAACAATATCCAACCTTATAATGTCATTGCCCTATAAATGGTACTAGAACCTAATGTTTTTGTACAGCAGCAGTAATTTACAATAAATATGACTCACTTGAATCATCAATCATTTTTTTTTGTTTTTTTTGCTTAATACTACTAACAATTCTGTTTGAATTCTACACTGCCTTTGTTGTTGTTGTTTGATTTATATTTGTGTGCCGTTTTAAATAAGCGATACTGACTAAGCGGCTTAATAATAACACTTTAAAAAAAATTTAATACACTGCGCTTTGTGTGCTTGTGTACATTGTAAGTACTTGCTCAGTTAGTTGATCTGTGTTGCTATGACGGCGTTCCCTTTTGATCGGGTTGATTAAACCCTGTAAACATAAGCAAATTTTAAATCCATATTTACAGTAGATTGTCATTTAGAATGCACATTTGCTACGAATCGGACAGGCAATGTATGGGGCTAATGTCCATCGGCCGATTTTCATTTCTAGTGCATTGACTTGTGAGGAGAACTTGTTTTTGCGTTTTTAAAAAAATTGTCAAGATTTCTTAATTCAATTCACTCTGTTTGTGTTTATTAGGCTATTGCTACTGTTTGTTTGTTTGTTTGTGTTTTTCTTATGAATGTAACTATGTATTGTTGTTGTAAACGTAAAATTTTAATTAATTTTATTGCTTAAAACCAGCAAAAACACATTAAAACGTTTGATTTTTTCGTTGACGTTTTGGTTTTTCTGTTCTTTTATCTGAAACCGTTTTAATGTGAATTTGTATCGTTTTAATTGAAACAAAAGGTGATTATTTTTATAAAATAAATTATTTGAATTAATTTTTTTATTTGTTAACCTTACTAACTGGTCATTAAAACCAAAGTGGGTTCTACTACACAATTGCTTAAATACCTATTGCTAACACTGCAATGACTATTCATCACCGAATTGTTCTACGAGTATTTGCTGTAAATGCTTATACATTTTCTGGTATCAAATTGTAACTCAACATTGTGTACAAAACAAAAACACTTGATCCTTTTGCAATAGTTTTCGACCTGTTTTTCGACGATAATTAAAAAAATATTTGGTTTTAAATGCTTTCACGTTAAGAAAGCTCTGCCGTTTCTGAGTAGACATGGTCTTTGACGTATCGTCACAAAAAAAAAAACAAAAACAGTGTAATTGTGTCAAATGGTATGATCTTAGATTCTAATTGCGGTCGAAAGAACCAGTAAATTACTCTTTCTGGCATGCAATAAAGCCAAAGACAGTCCTGTAGTGTACATCGCGGCATAGTTGTATTGAAACAGCATACCGTCCAGTATATAATCATCAATTGCACGCAAAAACAAAAAAAGTTTATTGTCATAACTGAACAACGCGGTCCGAATTGCCGCTAATGTTGCTTCTAGCACTAATTTTTAATAAAAGGGGTTCAACTCTATACTATAATGTACCCCAAACAGGCAATGTTTCGAATTGCAATGGCCTTTTCATAATTACGTAACAAATTAATTTCATTGCTGGATACGGCATTGAAAACCTGTCAACATTGAAAGCCTGTCAGCATATCTACTGCATTGTGAATGGTTAGGCGGAGTTAACTGTAGCGTTACTTAGGCTATAATAAGCCGTAAAACAGGCCCTACTGCAGAAAACGCTTTGGAATCACAAAACAGAAGCGATATTTTTAGCAGTGTTTACATAAAACAACATACCCAGGCCTGATTACATCTCTAATAATTCTTTATAATCTTGCCAAATACTTGGGCAATAAACGATTGACGATGATGACCATTGCCACCTCAATACGTTCGACCCTATGTTTAAAACCCCGCTGTTTAATGAGTTCTTTGGTCTGTAGATGGCAAAGCTTTTACTAAATAAATGCAACTTCAGATCAAAGAAGGACAACCTTGCCAGGTCCTATGATTTTGCAACCAATAAATGGATAACCCGATATGTCTCTGCGGCGTGTAAATGTCCTTGACTGGTAACAATGACTATTTGATGGGTACAGTTGATATGTCCTTAAGCACAATGAACTTTTTTCTTAAAATATTCTCTCAATAGACAGAAACAAATCACTGAGGCAGACGAAACAAACTCAAGCTTAGCAACATAGAACGTTGAACCAAAACTCTCATGACAAGAGAGAAAATAAAACGAGTGAAATGAAAAAAGCGTACAAGAATATTCAAGTGTCTGCTATTAAATATTGTATAGTAAATGGTAACAGCAACAACAACAACAACAAAATAACAATCATAAGAATAAAAACCTACACAAACAAGGTTACTGGAGTACACACCAATACTATGTCATTTACAGCAGCAAACAATTTCATAAATTGTGACTGTATTGTGTGCGTATGTTACAAATATTGTAGCCCACTTTTAGGCTGAAATAAAATTACGTATAAATAAACAATAACTGGGACAAAAGTGACACAAATGGGACCACATCCCCATTTATTTTATCATATACAGTTTGCACAGAGTTCATGATGATTGTAAAAATTCAATTTTAAATTGATTTCTTAAATTTAAAAACTTTACTCATATAAACTGACTCTTTATATCATCAAATATTTTATATTTTAATCTGATATCAACATGGCTTTCGAAAATTATGTTCAACTTCTACTAATATCTTGTTATTAACAACTGGATATTACATTTTTCATTTGAAACATATACATTTGCCTCGGCACTGCAAATAATGGCTACAGAAACCAGGTGGAATTTTAAAAGTATTCTGAATGCCTTTAAATAGGCTATAACAATTCATTTACTGTTTACCCCCGGACATATGTTATAATTTTTCTCTTCAATTTTTTCTTAATGATTTTCTAGGCGTAGGTGTTTCTAGAATTCATCATTCACTTCACTGGTTCATACATTCACTATACATATGTTCAAAAAAGGTATAGGGAAAGAAAATAATTGTGTGGGCTCTATGTATTTCGTGATTCACGTCTTCAAATGATTGTAATTGTGTTCCTATTATGCAAAATCACGTCACTTTTCTGCAATGACGTCAAAAACCTTCTCATTGACCTTCAAAATAATATAAACAAGAGAATAATTCCTTTTGTAAATATTAAATTATTCTTTTTTTTTAGATTTTATTTAATGAAATTAATTTTATTTTTTTTTTTTTTGTTCATTTTAGGTAAGCTTTTAAACTTTGAAATCGAAGACATTATTTCTCTTGTAAGCGTAAGTTAGGAATACATAATAATTTTTAAACCGTAATTGCTTTAACTTAAAATTTTTAATTTGAATGAAATTATTACTTCTCATTTCGTTCCCAAATCAAATATTGCGATTTTTGCTTTTAATTTTGAAAAAAAAGAAACTATTTTTTTTTTTCGTCTATTTCTTATTTAATTGGATTCGTTTTCTTCTTTTTCTTTGTTGTGCTTTATAAGCAATAATTTCTGTAAGAGAAAATTACATAAAATTAATGTTACTTTTACTGCAAAATGTTTTTTTTTTCTTTTTGCTTTTCGTTTCGTTTTTCGTTTTCCAAAAAATAATAAAAATTCCAGCGATAATTTTCATTTCGTTTTGCTTTCCATTTGCTGCTGGTGGTGATAGCTTTAATTCACGCAACTGTCTAACTCATAATCTCATTATCACCATCATTATCGTCGTCATCATTTAGGCAGCTCTGTTGCTTGTTGCTGCTGCTAGTTTTTGTTTTTCTGTAAAATTACAGTTTTTATCAGAAAAAGAAAAACCAAAACAACGTGTACCAAAAACAATTTTAATGAAAAAAATTACAACCAAAAGAAACATAATGAAAACACTTGCAAATTCGAAAGTTTGTTTCAAAACACATAACACAAGCTACTATATATAATTTAAAATTGTATACACTACATACCTACATACATAATACATACATACATACATACATACATATATAATTTTAGAAGCTCTTATGGGCACATCATTATATCGTTTGGGTCAACACAACATATAACAAATGCTCTGCAATTTCACTAGCCATTATCGAATTGTAAAATTATTGCTGGCTATCGAAAGATATTCTGATTTTTACGATGTATTTCCTTAATATTGCTATTGCTACTGACCAAAATGAACCATAAGGAAAGAATTATTTTTCTCAGAACTTAAGCACTGTTCATATTACATGCTAATAGATTTGAGAGCAATAGTTGCGAATTTTTTGCGTTAAAAATTAAGACTAGAATTTCGTCAAAATTTAAAAATTTATTTAAATTTATTGCTGCCCCTTTCGTTATTATAGCTTCAATTTTAAAATTTAAACAGTTAAATGTATGAAATTATTTTGGGCCGTTTAAAGCGTGGAATAAACTAAATTCCTGTTTTCATAAGACGAACAATTTGAAATGAATCTCATTATTTATTTATTTATTTATTTAAGAATTACAATACAATTACAAATTATATTATAATCATGTACGAGCTGAGTAACTTCGACCATATGCCCGGTGTAGTGTCACAGACCAGAGCCTCTGGTGGGAATCGAATCCACGATCCTCACGCTAATAGTCTAGCACACTACTCACTAGACTATCAGGGCGCTCAGAATCTCATTAAGATACTCAACTGCTATGAAAACGTGCTATTGCAATGGGTAAAGTATTATTCCACGGCCATGGGCTACCATGTTTGGAATTCGCTTCCCTCGTAATAATTAAACTTATTATAATTAATAATAATTCAATAACCGGACACTGTTTCAGTACCAAAAAAAATTGTAAGGGATTTTTGAAATATTTATTTCTCTCTTATCCACACTAAACTCCCATAACAGGACACGAACACTTTTTTCCACAACATATTGATATTTTAGTTCCCCATAAACGGACATCTTGCAGAATGTTAACAACATTATTTGATTACAGTTTTTATTCGTTGAGTGAATTATTCCATTATTATATTATTGAAGTCGCCGTGGTCTAGTGGGTAGTGTGTTGGCTTATTAGACAAAAGGCCCTTGTTCGAATACCAGGTTAGACATCAAAACGAAAAATATTTCTTCGGCGACTTCTTCTCAGCAGACTTCTGGCAAAGATTCTGAGAGTAAAATTTGCCATGGAAAGCTTTTCAAAAAAATCTGTCGTTCGGAGTCGACTTTAAACTGTAGGTTCCGTCACTCATGTATAAAATTAACGCACACAACATAAGTGGTGTGAGAAGCTAGGTCGTAATCCTGACTGAAGGGTTGTAATGGCCAACTATGTATATATGAATTATTCCCTAAAACATGTACACAAATTGTAAAATTCTTAAATTACAATACCTAAATCAGTTTTAACTATTAAAGAAAAAGAAAATGTCATTGAAATTTATAAAAATGAAAAGCTTAGTCTATGTGAGTTAGCAAAGAATATAAATTGTACTACGAATAGTTTGTTATCGCTCGAATGTCGTTGTAATTACCCAAGAATATCTTAGGTTTTCTCAACCACATTTTCTTTTACCTCCTCTTTTGACACAAGATATGGCATCGAATAGAAAGTAACCATATTTTCCTAGCCTAACTTATTCGCCTTAGCTAGAAATTCATACTAGTGTTGGAATGACGGCTAAATGGTTAAGTAGTATAAATATTCCTTCCTCGTTGCGATGAATTTTCCATAGACCTTGCTTGTTTTGTCCAAGGGATAATATCCCTCTTGAAGCTCGTGTAAGACTTTCCTCTTGTTATGCTAACTCTAGTTTCTGTAGTTCTGTCCGTTAGAACTTTTTTCAAATTCGTTCGGCCTGCCGTTCTGTTTCAGGTAAGCTGTTTTCCGATCTGCCGGAACAGGCTCTAAAAACAATACCCTCCGAATATTTGTTGTAGTGATGGAAACCCCTGATAATCGTCACTTTTTCCCGTTAGTTGGTGGCACTGCCTGATCCTCCTTTGATGTTATAATTTTTTCATTTCCTTGAGGGAGATGAGGGAGCTTCTAAGAGGAATTGAATTGAAGAGGCGGTGAAGCAACTTACTTTAAAATTTGAAAACCATGACTAATGTGTTTTTTCTTCACTGAGATTCGAACCTGGACCTTTTTTTCTCACAGTGGGATTCGAACGTGAATCTTTTTTCCTTTGGGCTTCGAACCTATACTTTGCGGTTTGTAGACAAGCTCTTTAACCACTTATAGCAGTTTACTATACCGTTCCTATTCCCACATATGGCTCATTGCAGACACTTTCTCTGGCAAATGATGTTAGCACAACTCGTAAAAGACTGACGACTTTAGGACTGTCTAGGCTGCCTCAAGGCCCTTAAAGTGATGGCTTAACGATACTATTTTCATAGCCCATGTGTAAGAGGAATGAATGAACAAATATGCTACAAGCAACGAATTTACGAGTGATAACAATATAGTAGCACATTACGTCAACCTTGCCTGGCCATCAAATCTAACCAAGGCTAGATAAAGGGTGCTTGAAAAGTCTAATCAAACTTTACACAAGTATGTTTGGCTTAGTTGTAGAAGTCATTACTGGAAATTGCATTCTGGTTATGTTCAATAACGTATGCAGTGACTGCAGAAGCGAAGAAGAAATTGTACCATTTTCCAACTCTTTAATACAAAGGAGAATGAAGCATCTAGATTTCTACTATACAGGTAATTTCATTGATCTGTTAAGGACAATTATTGGCTTCATTAGGGGCCACCGGACATTCCAGTTTCCATTGAAAAACTGTGGTATCAATTGGGCCACCTATCCACGTAGTAGATTATTGATATTAGACGAATGAAAAGTAAGTAGAGGAAGACTTACTGTACAATTGAATTCATATGATACACAAATAGATTGATACACCGAAAAAAAAACATAAGAAATCAATTCATCTTTCTTACAGTGAACTGAGAGGGAATCAAAAACAGAAAAAAGAGTGCAATTACTGGTTTACAGCCATAACTACAATTAAAACGAACAAATTTAAAAGTACGTATGTATGTATGTGTGTATTTGTATATATGTACATACATACATACGTATGTATAAATATTTAAACATTAAGGCATTGAGTTTTGCCATGGCTTTGAAACACATTCGAAACAGAGCAAAAGAGAATTGCAACTATTTTGCACAGACATATTCCTATACATACATAATTATGTATGTACATAGACTTAAAACTGGGTAACTGGTACATTTAAGCATATACATACATACATACATACATATGTATGTATGTATGTATACATATGCATATACAAATAGAAAATTGAAAGCAAGAGTTTTAAAGTTTAATACAACACACAGTCAGACTCGGGATAAAACATTTACTTAACAAAGGAAGTATGGGTTTAAAAGAAAATGATGCGATATATACATATATAATACATAACAACATATGTATATGTGCTACATATACACACACATACAGATGTACATATGTATGTGCCCTTGTATTTCTGCCATACGCCACAGCGAAAGAAGATGCAACGTTTGCATTTGTGTATGTTCTAGTCTAAGCCTTGTTCTACATATTTTAACTGTAAATATGCTTGACCTGGTTTACTTATTTTTATTACATAGTTTTATATGTATATATATAGGCATATATATGTATTTCTATGTATATACATACATACATATGTATGTACAGGTTATCATTACAATCAAAGCCTTTTACTCTACTACTTCTACGCTAACCACTCTCTTCTTTCTCCTTTCTTTTGTATTGCATTCAACATAGATATGTATGTATGTATGTATGTATTTATGAGCACATACACATATGTATATACACACATACAGAGAGATAACAAAGTAAATGCATTTATATTATGTTTTATATACTTGAGCATTGATTTTGATACCCGAGAAATTTTTTTCTTTTTTTTTTTTTTGGCTTAAAGGGACTTAAATTAAATATGGTAGGTACATACATACATACATATGTTTGTATATATGTACGTACATTTGCTACATAGAAGAGACATCTCTTAAACATTTTATCTTTTTTTTTTATTATTATTTTCGTCTATATCACTCTACAACAGAGAATAAGTATTAGTGTGTACGTACGTATGTAATGACCTACTTTGTTAGTTTTAAATTGCATTTTGGTAGGCATTGTTATGTACAAAACCAAACATAAACGAATCAACATGAAATTAAATAAAACTAAAGTCTCTCTATAAATCATTTTCTATTAATTTTAGTGAATGGCATAGCCTGTACGTATATCTGCACAGTAGCATTGCTATTTCTTTAAAATTAAAGGGAGTATTTATTGTTTGGTGTTGTCTTTATAATGTTTAACTTTTGTTTTCATTTTTTTTTTTAAATAAATTGAAAATTGTAACAACAATAAACGGATATTACTAACAATAAGCAGCGTTAATTTTTATTTGCTTAAGAGAAAATAACTTAAAATAAATATTCAATGGAGCTAAAAGAATTCATAACTGATAACTTTTGAAATGCAAATACACAGTCAGTGATTCAAAAAGCACAAATAACTTGCATTCGTCATTGTAAAACTACAATTCTCTACCTTACATAAAGGTCTGCTATACAAACACAATTTTTAAAAGAAAAATAATAATAGAGTTCGGAAAAGACCACACGATAACTGGACTACCCTATCTTAACTTACTTAATTTAATTGATCGTTACAAACCTTTAGTTAGGATTACACCAATCATGGCTTGAGTTTAAATTTTATCCATAATTGGCGCCACTATCCTTCTTGGAGTTGCTGTTGTTGTTGTTATTATTACTGTTCTTACAAGTGCTAACAGGATAGATTTAATTTAGTCAGCATTTCTATGGCGTCAGTGAAAATACACCCGAGTAACAACGTGGACTGTACGTTGTTCAGTTAGCCTTTTCATATTTCTCGAATCTTTCAAAATTGCTTTATACGACAAAAACTGTTTTTCTGACCCAAAATTTCCAAAATTTAAATGTTGTTGGACAGGGCAGAGATGGACCTTTAAATCGGTATACATATATCTATGATATTGGATGAGGTTAACTTGGAAAATGCGAATTTTTTTCATATTTTTTCAAGTTTGTCCAAACTTTACTTAAAAAATATTAAAATAAGTGATGACATTCTGAAAGTGCATTATCTTGTAAAGAGATTGCAACTTCACTTGTTACCGTACTTATGTATATGGACAGTGGTGGCCTTATAATTAGAAACGACTTAGCAACATCTATGTTTGTTAATTTATTTTCAAAACTTTTTTTACCCATTTTAAAACCAAGAGTTAAAAAGGATAACATAACATGTTAGCTTTAAGTTTAAAATAAAAAAATTTCACAGCATCAATAACATTTTTAAAAAAATTAACTAAAAACAAAAAATACCAATTTTAGGTTGGTCATATAATTAGAAACAAAAAATATTCTTACACAGAGGCTTATCCGAATAAATTCACAATATTTTGTCGGATAGCCCGTTGTTTTTCTCATCTGAGATGCTATTATTGAAGTCGGGTGATACAGAATTTTTTTAGGACCTTTTGTAGGATCAAAATACATATGAATTTATAATCCTGAAAAGCCGGAAAAATACTGGGAGAAGTTTAAAAAAAAACCGGGATTTCGGGTTTCGGGATTTCTCGATTGTCCCCTCTACTAAGTATTGTATAACAAAGTGGGTTAATGTAAAAAATATTTCTTTGATGCAAAAAATAAAATTGAACGAATCGTAACTAAAATACACGCCTTTACATGATCATCAAGTAAGTAGGATCTCAAAAACTATTACAAAAATCATATCAGACAACCTTAACTTCCAGACCTAATCCGGTTATGCTCGTCAAGTTTGTCCTCAAGAACACGAACTCTATTTAATTTTGTCATCATACAATATGTCTTGCATACATACATAATGTAATGTAAAGAAAGGTATGTAATTCATTTGATCATGTACATAAGCTATAATAATAAATTTATTTATTTATTTACATAGCCTTGTATTTAAACACAAAGTAAATGCAAAGTAATCATTTAGTACAGCAACTACAATAATAAAAAAAATGAAAATAAAAACAACAACAACAACATAATAGCAACAACTTGATTGCAAACAAATTTAGAACAAAAAGAAATAGAAGCAATATCAACAGAACAACACAACAAAGTTCGGAAGGAAGTAAAATATTGTAACGGGGTCATAATCATACCGTATACATACATACATATGTATGTACATGAATATTTTTATCTTGTCTATACATGTAAATATGTATGTATTAAATACATACAAGCATACATACATACATACATAGTAACAGCAACAATTGAATAGAGGTTATAGAAAATGACACAATTTTTATAGCAACTGACTGATACTCAAACAACAACCTTGTACCAAAAGAAAAATCAAAAAAAAAGCATACAAAGAAAACACAAAACAAAACGAAAGAGGAATAAAACGGAGTGGAAAAAGGAAAAACCTTCTAATAAGAAGGCTTTAATGCTGCTTTCTAGTGAGGTGATGTGAAAAAAATGGAACGAAATTAATTAAGATTAATAATTATATGCACATATGTATGTATATACGTATGTATACGTATGTATGTATGTACATATGTATGTATGTACATAAGTATGTGTGTTCATTGTTTGATTCGATTAAACGTACAACAATAGCAAACATATTGTGTTGTTAAAAACTATTTGACCTACTTTTTCTTTTTTTCTTTTAAAATATAAAAACATACATTGAGATTAAAGTTTCCAGAGATATAGGTAGCCTATCAACCTATCTACACTAAACAAAAAATAATATGAACACGCAAAAGAAAATGTTTGTTTTAAATTAGAATAAAACGTTGAACTTATAAACAAAATTTAATTCTAGCACATTTTTGAACTTAAAACTATTACATCTGTTTATAACAACTACAACAATACAATACACTTAACCCTTATACGGGTTCGCGGGTTCCTATAACGCCTTATCGCTACAATGCGGTTCACAAACGCTACTCTGAGAACGTGATTTTTATAAAAAATTTTTTGTACGAAATTTTTTTCAAATATTTTCTATTTTAATTTGGAAAAGGTTTTCTTGCCCAAATAAAATTCTTTATATTTTTTGTTAGCACTTGCCACCCTACACTCAAAGTGGCAATAAAATACGTAACTCTTGTCCAACATTTTTAGAGCTGTCAAAATAATATTCTACGACAAAATTAAAAAAGGGGTTTCCCCGCAATACAACGATTTATGCTACTACTTTCAATTGATGTAAAGTAGAAAGTTATCGTTCTATTTTGTCTTTAATTTATTAAATCTTTCAAGTTACGTAGATTAGAAATTTTATTTTATTTTGTTTAAATAAATGGACTATTATTAAATTACATAATATGTATGTCAAAAGTCGCCGTGGTCTAGTGGGTAGTGTGTTGGCAAAGGCCCGGGTTCGAATCCCAGGTCAGACATCAAAACGAAAAATATTTCTTCGGCGACTTCCTCTCTGCAGATTTCTGGAAAAAACTCTGAGAGTAAATAAAATTGCCAAGAAAAGCTTCTCAAAAATCTGTCGTTCGGAGTCGACTTTAAACTGTAGGTCCCGCCACTCATGTATAAAATTAACGCACACAACATAAGTGGTGTGAGAAGCTAGGTCGTAATCCTGACTGAAGGGTTGTAATGGCCAATTATGTACGTATGTCAACACAAAAATATATTGTGCACATATTTTTACTATACAAATTCCAATATTTTATTAAAAAGTTTTTTACTTTGGCACCAAACTCTGATGTTTGTATCGAGTTCATATCTCCTACTAAACGATTCCATTCCCCGCGTTGTAGGAGGGTTAGGTGTACAATACAATCCAATGACAAAATTATTAAGGTTGTAAAAAAAAAAACTTGTAATATTTTCATAGAGACATTTTTCAGGGTTTCTTAATCAGTACTATTGGAGAAGCTGAACAAGCCCCTAAAAACTTCTAAATTATCATTTTAGAAGATGACTAAATGCCGTAAAGTCCACATCATTCGTATTGCAACTAAAAAAAAACGCTTAGTACGATTGAATGGGTATTAATTTATCCATACATGATTTAAAAATGTTTTAGAACTTCTCTTACTATGAAAAATAGCTGGATCTTGTGGAAAGTAAGCTTGATATATGTATGTATGCTTGTATATGCGAAATACTAAGGCTTATAGTCTAATAACATTCAATATTTCAAATTGAAAAATTAAGTTACATATTCAATACATACATACATACATACATATACACAAATACCTATTATATAAATATATAGAAGTATGTATGTAAGTACATACAAACACATCCATATTGTATAAGGTAATGTCATATAACATTTATAAACTGCTTTTAAATGGATTAATTTCCATTTTTTAATTAAAAGAAATTTAAAATGTTTTCTTTTAGAGACGTCTGTATCTAGTATAAGTACATATATTTCCTGCAGCATAAATGTACACACATACATATACATTTTATTCCACACCACCATGTATTGAGATACAGTTTTTCATCAGTTTTTTCGTTGTTTTCGTTTTCGTTTTTTGTTTTTTGGAACAACAAAATTCCTTTACTTCCAGTGACCCATTTTATAAAACTGAATCAAGAAAAAACAAAATTATGTCAGGCATACACATACTATGTGTATCCTTGATAATAGAAATACTCTTTTGGTATGAAACACAACATTTTGGCACCGTTTGCTTTCTATTTAGTTAAAAGAGAAAGAGAGAAAGAGAGAGAGAGAGAGAGTATTTGCTATTCTCTTTTTCAATGGCTCTCTTGAGTTTTATTTAGAAGACATACACACACAACATGAGCACTTTTTTTGCGTAGCAATACTCTTAAAATGCCAAAAGCTTTTTCTCTCTTTAAAAATAAAAACTAACCTAAATGATGCTCTATTTTGTTGTACCTTTTGTCAGGATATATCCAAACATATACTTCATATATTTATGTGTATATATATATGTATAAGTATGTATGTATGTGTGTAATTGACCTAATTTTTAAATTTTCTTTGGGCTTTTAATAAAGTTATATGGGGAAAATTTCACTACACACACACACACACACACAGTAATTCATTTGTGTGTACACTCATACGTATTTCCTCTCTCTAACTCTCTCGTTATCCCTACTACTCGCATACACTTGAAATTCCATGCACATCCTTGGGAACTTTCATGTTTATGTATAAGCAAGTGAATCGGTTATAAATCTTAAGTATGAAAATGGAAAATTATTTTCGACAAAAAATAGCAACAACGGTAGCATAAAGGAGTTAAATAAAGAAAATAAAAGAAAAAGCGATTCATTTCAGTAATAATAAATTCAACGAAAAAGGCAGCAATAATGTGTTTAATTGGAATAGATTGTTAATGATCTTCTTAGTATTCTTCAATTTGTTGGTAAGGGTCATTATTTTACAGTTTATGTGTATGTGTGTGTATTGTAATATTTAAGAACAATAATGAAAGCAGTCGCCGTGGTACACTTACGGCCCGAGTTCAAATCTCAGTTCAGACAACAAAACGAAAATATGAAAATATTTCTTAGGCGATTTCCTCCGATCAAAAGATTTTTGGCAAAAATTCTGAGAGTAAATATCTCAAAACATCTGTCGTTCAAAGTCGATTTTAAACAGTAAGTCCTGCCACTTACATACATATGTATAAAATTAACGCACACAACATTAGTGGTGTAAGAAACTTTGCCGTAATCCTGGCAGAAAAGTTGTAATGGCTGTAAAGAAATCGGTTGTTTTGTTTAAGCAACATGTAATGCTTTGAAGTAAATTTTATTTAATCCAGTTAATTTGTCTTAAACTAACAGAAACTTATTGTTGTATATTCATATATATATTGCTGCTATTTGAATTCTATTTTTAATATTTGATTTGAAGCAAACGTACCTGGCGTGAGTTAATATCCTTGTAAGTTAAAAATGGATTGTAATTCTTTAAAAATCTTTAAAATATATGTTATTTAAATGGACCGATTTTATATACTTTTATCAACTTCTAATTATTAAAAGTAATTTACGTATGTATTTTGAAATTTAAGAAAAACATTTATTATTAAATTTTCATCTTCTGAATAAGATTTATAACCACTTCGTGGATCATGGAATGCTAGATTTATTTGTAATAGCTTTCTGAAAACTATAATTCTTCTAACAAATCTTTGCAAAAATTTACTACGCCCACTTACAGAGTTACTTTCATTTTGTCCTCCTTGTAACACAGCAAGAAAGCAAACATAATTTTTACTACTGTTCCTGCAGAGCCAGTGTCTTTAACATCCATTTAAATGTTTGCCAGCTGACCAGAGACCTGCGCCGATCGGCTGACAGCCGGCTAAGCCGAGCCGCCAACAAAATTTAAAAGCCGCCGCCGCCGAAAATTTATTCGGCTTGATTCGGCTTAAATTTAGCCGCCGTTGTATGTATGTAAGAAAATTAGAATATATGAAAATATGTTTTTAAAATTGTATACAGTAAATTTTAATTATATATATGATATTTATATATTTGTTTTTCTTGACTTAAATACATTATTGAAGTTTTTATGTTCATTTTGTGATATATTAATAGAAAAATTTTTAATTTTTTGATATGGAAATTTTGAACACCTTTTCTTGTTTTTGGTGAATGTGGTAACACTTCTAAGTTTACGTTAAATTTTTTAAAAGACAAAAAATTGAAATGGAGAACCAAAGAACTACAAATTTCAATGATTTAAATGAGTTAAATTCATCTGATTCCGATGACGACCATGCTATTTTTAATGGTATTGATTTCCCAAAACAATAATTGAAACTCCAATTTCAATTAGCTTTTAGCCAAATTTTTTTGGAAAATTTTATTTTGAATACTTATTTCTGATAATTGTTTTGTAGGTGTTATAATATGCGAAATAATTTCAGGTGTGGAGTTTCTGCGTCGACATCAAACCTCTGTAACCATTTACGTGCTCATGGTATTGATGTAAAATCGAAAAAATTTGAAAATTCGAATGCCAAACCTAAAACCATATTGTCAGGAAGTTCTGAAAATGCAGATTCCGAATAATTTGCTAACGCATGTCTGCTTGTGCAAATGTGCTGCAGAGATCTAAGGCCCTTTAACATGGTGGAGCAACCAGGGCCATTTTATTTATGTCATTTCGGATCACAGCCGACCAGTGTTGCCACCTGGTGTGTAATTTTACTTTTTGTTCTAATTTTTTCTTTAGTCGCTTATTTTTAATAATCGATTTGCTAACAATGATTATTTAGTAAATTTACTGGAATTTTTGGCAAAACCTCTGAGAGTAAAATAAATTGCCATGAAAAGATTCTCTAAAATCTATCATTTGGAGTCCAATTTAAAACTGTAGGCCCCAACACTCATATATAAAATTAACGCACACTCATAAGCGGTGTGAGAAGCTAGGTCGTAATCCTGACTGAAAAGTTGTAATGAGTTGTGAGACTAATGTTTCATACATGGATTTACACGTCTTTTTTGTTCTTTAGATGCATAAATGTTGAAAATGTATGATATTATTTAAATAAATAAAGAAGCCGCGAAACTTTACCATATTTCGGGTGAAGCCGGTTAAAGCCGCCGCCGAAGCTTTTCAACTTTAGCCGCCGCCGCCGACAAATTTGCTCGGCGCAGGTCTCTGCAGCTGACTTTATGTATGTACACACATTTTATTTCAACATTTCGGTAATTAGTGAGGCCATAATGTATTTCATTGTGTTTGGAGAACAGCTTTATTTTGGTTTCGTATTCGAAGAAATTGACATCCACTGGTAAACCACTAAAAGATCTATACAAATACAAACTGAAAATCTCCTTTCAACTAAAAGATGGAAATAAAATCTAATAAACAACCGCCTAATGTTGAGCAGTTGAACAGGAAAATTAAGATACGTTTTAAGAATTATAAAGAATTTCGTTAACTTCGAAGCCTAAAAGGACCCAAAATGCGTAGCCATTAATGTACGTACATACATATGTATGTACGTAGATATGTGTTTTTGTAATATTAAAACTTGGATACAAATATGAATATATATTTATATACATACATACATACGTATGTATATCTATTTGAATGATTACATTACAATGCGTGTATTTAACACGGATGTTATATTTCTCTTTCTATATTCGTGTGTGCATGCAATGGAGGGGTATGTGTGTCAGAAATCCATAAATTTTTATTTATAAACATAAATTGTATGTTATGTTTTTTGTTGAATTTGTTTTGTATTGTTATTGTAAGTGATTTTATGCAAATAAAAACAAAAAGAATATGTATGAGAAAATTTATTAATTAAAACGAAAACGTAACAACATAACATAATGTACGTATGAACATATAATTTGTATATACATCAGGGGTTACCAATAATTTTTTGGTTGTGTATTAGCGACTAAGAGAGAGAAAATACGTTGAGAGTTTAAAGTCGTAGAAAAATTTTAGTAAAACAACCTATTTAGATTTCACCTCTATGGCCTCATCGATTGATGGGTCAGGAGGGAGAGCAGAGACGTTGGGGGAACGGATCGGGTTGTTCTGTTTCTAGGCGTCTGTGGCCTGCTGTGGACAGCAAGAGGACAGAGTGGCTGCTAGGCTTGGTTAAGGCCAGCTTAAGGTTGGTTGTCGGTTTTATCACGGGGCACTGCGAGATTAGGTCGCTGACGGGGATCTGGAACAGATCTCAGCCGGACTATTGCAGGGTATGTTGCGATGAGGAGGAGTTGGAGACTGTCGAACATCTCCTCTGCAACTGCCCAGCCCTTGGTATGTTGAGGCTGAGGACCCTTGGCAGGGCCTTCTTTAAGAACTTGAGTTCTGTGTCGAGAGCCGACATCAAGGCTCTCCACAGATTCATTAGCAGCTTGGGCCGGTTGAGAGGTGCTAGGGCTTCATAAGTGTAGTCGCACTCTCAACCTCTGTTGTTTTGTGTCTGTTGTTTTTCGTTCCTCTGTTTCCTATTCTCCCTCTCCTTCCCTATTTTCCTATATCCTCCTTTTCCTTCCTCCCCTAAGGACAATGTACAATGGGTCAATTTGGACCTCCGGGTACTGTGCTTGTCTTGACCGACAGGTGCACGTCCTCTAACCTAACCTAACCTATTTAGATTTTTATTTCATCAACATACATAAAGTTACACAGCTTCGACATAATAATTAGGTATAATTAGGTAATCTATTTTAGAGATTTACTGGGATCTAATTTTAGTTCATAAATTTCCTCTGCATGCTAATAGCCAACATTTTAATTCTTCCAAAATATTACTTTATGCCTATAAAAAATTTGTACTCTTTCCATATCATAGGAATCAATCAAAAAATGTTTTAAGAACATATAAGACTTTGAATCTTAAAAAAGGATTTTTTGTCATAAAATATTTTTGCTTGTAACCATAAAAAAAAGTAACATAACATCCGCTGACATGTGCGCTCGTCGCAGTCTGATCGACGTTTAAATAAAAGAGCATAAGCAATGTGTGTGAATTCTTTCTGCACAATTGTGCTATGAAATGGTAATGCCTGATATACATATGCACATACATATTGAGGGTAACTTTAACTTAAACACGGCGTATACTCAATATTCAATGTCAACATTATTATATTGCTTATACGCCGTGAAACATAATAGAAGCTTATGAAGTATGCACGAAAGCATGTTTAAATTTTCCATTTCCTTCCTATATACATACATACATACATAATTGGCCATTACAACCCTTCAGTCAAGATTACGACCTAGCTTCTCACACCACTTATGCTATGTGCGTTAATTTTATACATGAGTGGCGGGACCTACAGTTTAAAGTCGACTCCGAACGACAGATTTTTGAGAAGCTTTTCATGGCAATTTTTACTCTCAGAGTCTTTGCCAGAAATCTGCTGAGAGGAAGTCGCCGAAGAAATATTTTTTCGTTTTGATGTCAGACCTGGGATTCGAACCCGGGCTTTTTGTCTAATAAGCCAACACACTACAACACAAAATGCAATTTAAGTTTTCATGACATAAGTCCTATGATCTATTTGCAGCAAACACTTTTTGTTATAACTTCGGTTCAACATGTACAGAAAGTCTAAAAGAGCAGTTTTGCTTAAGTAACTACAAATTTTTAATTTTTTGAGATATAACTATGTTGCAATAAAGGAGTGATATGTACATTATTTACACTACAAGACCTTTCAAAATTATAAAAATAAAAAATCCACCTTAACAATCCTAATCCTTTTTTTTTTTTAAACAATTGTTGACAATATGGACATTTGCGATACGGGAACTTAACGGGACAGTAACAGTTTGTCTACCTAGATCGTCAAATTTATATATTGATGATAACCTGTTGAAATAAGCCTTAAATAATAAGTCTTAAGCATGTACATAAGCATATTAAAGAAGGAATCCCAAAATTGTATACTATTGGGTATGGTAAGTAAAAATTCTTAACATAAGTCTAGGGTATAAGTTGTCAGTGTTGTTACAATGGGATAATATCTAATCAATTACTCTCTGATATATTTCACTACAACCTACTTACAATGATTGCAATATAATTTATAATCGTAGTCATTAACTTTAAAAATTCGTTCTAATGTAAGTAGCATAATCAGCTTTTGTTTAATTTTATATCAATAAAGAATTTATAAAATAAAAAATTTTTAATTCAAATATTTATGTTTGGGTATAGAAAAAGAACCTTCAATTAAACTTCTTTGCTTTACTTACATAGATAACCTTGAAAATTTCATACGCATTATTTAACACTAGCATTGGCGCACGTCCCCATTTTTTACATACTACATATGTATGTATGTATCTATAGACTTAAATATGTACGAATAAAGTGGGTCAACAATGGCAAAAGCATCAACAGCATCACCAATGCAATTTCCATTAGCCCAATACAATACAAATTCGAATTGAAGTCCCAATAAAAGGAATCATAAAATAATGCATAAAGATTTCACTACAAAAAAAAAATCATGTATGTACATACATATTAATATTATTGTTTATAGCAAGAGTGAAATTAATACAAAAATATTACAAAATGGTTACGCATTTAAGATGACAGTACAACTAAATTTCAATTAATTTTAGGACAAAGTTACATAAATTACTGTTTTTAATTTTATAGCATTTGAAATTTAAACAATTTATCTTAAATTCCATATACATACATACATATATATATATATACTGAACAATTTTTAGGAGAATTATTATATGATAGACAGAAAATAGGACAAAAAACATATGCGTATCATTAGAAATAATGTAGAAGCCACAAAATAAACTTCTAGACATTGGTTCTTAAATAGGAGTTAAATTTAATTTTCGATTGTATATAAGAAGTGTATATGGTAAGAATAGATCAGATGGAGTAAAATTTTTCTATGCCGTCTTAAGAGACCAGTTCCAGCGAACTCCACGTTGAATTTTCATATACAGAACACCATGAACATTGTTACAGATAATATGCTATTAATGTTAAGCTTATAAAGTAATAAATTATCCTATTTGGCCGACCGAATGCATTCGAAGATTGTCACAAGACAGGATGCAAGTGTAAGTCTTTTTGTCTTAATATCCTAATGACTCGATCTAAATTAAGAACTATATAAATGGCAGGTATAAGTGTCATTGACAAAAAGTCTGTATTTTAGCTGAATGCATCTCAAGAGATTTCATTTATAAAAATCGTAAAAGCGCGATAAAACGTTAATATATCGCTTACCTACTTAGAACAAGTCTCACAGAAACCGTATATTCTGTTGCTTGTTAGTTTTATTATACATCGTTATACGAAGCTTTACTTTTAAAATAATAATTTATTGATGTCTGTTTTTTTGTAATATTAAAGAAGAAATACTCCAATACTCTATGTGCATGTATATACATAAATATATGTACATACATACATACATAGTTTTTTATGTGTGTCAAGGTTAGCGTGAACAGAAAGAAATTACCCATAATAATTGAATTGCATTAGAATCTTAGATCGCATTAATTGTCACATCTTTAGAAAATATTTATTGAAAACGGAATGCTAACAGTAATAATAAATAAATGAAAAGTATATAGATCTTATTAAATACAGATATGTATGTAAACTCATATACAAACATACATGCATATGTATATACATAGTAGTATGCCCTTATTAACTTTTAATGTTATCCTTCATATCTTTTATACGAAAAGCAAAGCCGAAAACAAAAGTTGACCCAGTTTCTAAAACTTTATAGATATTATATGCTGCATGACATACATACATCGACTATTGTATGTACATACATATGTACATGCAACAAAAAAAAAATTACATTTTTTACATGCATATTTCTAAAGGACATATAAATGAATACACAGTTTAGCATGTAATATTTACATTTTGTGTATATTACGACCTCGTGCTGATTTTACATTTTCTTTTTTTTTCTATTTTCTTCGTTTGTATATTATACACAATGTATATATACAATTAGATATACTTCAATATCATGCAATAATAAAAGCAATACTAATAATAATAACAATATATAATGCATGCCCAAACATGAACACGTTGCAGTTAACCCTAACCTCTCCGTTATAATAATTAAATATGGCAACACTTGCCTACATAACCACCCCCTCCCCCTCCTCTCGTTCTTATCATTCTTACCACACTGCTTTTTTTTTTTTTTGTGCTCGCATAGAAAGCAGAAAAACTGTTATTTCGTCATCGTTTCTAGTCGGCATCCTTTCGTTCTTGGCTAATATGAACACACACAGTATATAGGCGCTTGTGAATGTATGTCGATTCTAGGTGATGGCGCTCAAAATAGCATAGAATAGCGATGGTTTTTTTAATACTGCCTTACCACTACAATCTCAACTGCAACCGGTAACACACCGGTTTTACAGCACGAAAACTCGAAAAAGTAATTTAAAATTTTTTAGTTTTTTTACGTGGAATCGATACAAACAAAAACTTAAGATTAAGATTTAAATGTTCCAGTGACAATTTCTATACTCTTGTACTACACTACATTGAATAATGAAAAATTGTCCACGCATAAGAAGGCGAAAAGTAGGCAATAATATTGTTTGTATATGTACACAACACACATACATATACAGCATACATACGTGAATTGGACAAATAATAAACGCATACATATAATATATTTACATACTAAACATAAATAAATATTATAATATTAATAATGTATTCAATACTTTTGTTTTAGCCCAAAAAATCAAAATTCCTTTGTACCTGGAAAGGCTGCAATATCAGTGAACACACAAAAGCCAAAATTGAACGCCATATACGTAATAAACATCTTGGGTAAGTTAAAATTTATTATAACATTGCAAATCAAAAATTAAATAATTAAATAAGATCCTTTTCTACAAATAATTTTGACACCTCATTTTTAAATTACAATCCATTTGGAAAGATCTTCATCCTTGCATTGTTTAATAAAATCCAAAGACATTTTTTTTTTTCAATTAGAAAAAAATGTTTTTAATTGAAACATTTAAATACGAATAGCATAAAAATATAGTCGTAGTTATTTTATTTAAAATCATAAAATTTTGATAATAAGCAGTCAATTCAACCTTGAAAAGTAAAAACTACAGTAGTTTTGTTCTACATATTACATGTACTTGGTTATAATATCTATACACACAAGCTTGCGTATTCCCATTACTCTCAATGTTACAATATTTATGCCTCGTCAACAATATTAGTATTGCCTTGACCAAAGCAAGCAAAATTATTTGCAGTATATTTTGAAAATAAATGCGCCCGCGCATTAATGTTTTTTCTTTTTGCTGTTTTTTTTTTTCATTTTTTAACTTATTTTCAAGTATCCTTAAAGCAAACAGCACTATACAGTACTACTTTGTATTTACTATTACAGAAAATGTAGGTTACATTAATAGGAATACATAAAATACGAAGTAAAAGCAAAGTTCTTGAAATTTACCGGCATAAAAGTTGAATGTTTAATATTTGAGGCCTTTTTACTTTTTCTATTGTTTTACAGCGGAAAAAAGGGGAAATAATTTTAGACTGTTTGATAAAATGATTTTCTGATTTACGGTCATTCTTCTTCAAAAAGCTTTTGTGAAATTTTTTTTAGATCAATTTTTATTTATTTTTAGCAAAACCACTACTACACTATTACAAATATTAATTTGTTTATTTATTTTTAATTTTTTTTTATTTAATTTATATATGTAGAGAATGTTTATAGTTTTTGTAAAATATATTTGTATACATATTTATAGTTGTATGATCTGAATCATTCATATAATAAATGATTTGAATTCATTTTAAATAAAAACTTTGTTTTAAACACAATTCATATGTTGTTTGCTTATGTATAATTTATATTTTTAAAACGCGTACATTATTATATTAATATATATATATATATCTAGTATATAAATATATATATATATATATTTATATGCTATATATATTATATTGGGAATATATAACATTATTGACCTCACATATTTGTCCCACCAAAAAGAAATTATAATAAAATTCGTTTTATATATTCATTATTAAAATAAAATGAAGCTTATATGCAAATAATATCAATTAATATATTATTTTCTAACATAAAATAATTATTTAATAATAAATTAAATAAATACATACGTACGTACATTAGTTTAAAATGGCTGTATAGTATGATTTAATTTTAATTATATTTGTTATATAACTCCTAGCTATCATACTTTAAACTAATAGTTCGTTTCTATTTCATGTTGCTATTTTGTTTAATAAATTTGTTTTCTTAACATTTACAGTAATTTTATTTGAAAACCTAAGCGTATTATCGGTTATTTTTAGAGTGTCCACTTTAAATAATTTTATTTAAATATGTTTTTATTTTTGTTTTGGTTTGTATTTTCTTATATTAAAAGTATTATAATAGACTGTCATTGCATTGAAGCTGAGGGTCCCAATAAATAAAGACAAAAATCAAAACATTTATATCAAATCATTTTAAATCATGTGCAAGAATAATAACTTTCTGTTTAAGATAAACAACAACTTGCCATGTTTTTATATATATATATGTAGTATTATAATATGAAAAAAAAAGTTAATAATTTACGTTTCTTGTATTTCACAAACAATAATTAAATTTCAAACCTACATATATTACTGTAATCTAATTAGAAACGTTATTTTTACAAGCTAAATTGCTGCCAAAAACCAATTCATATTCCATCTTATTTATGAAATTGAAAAGAAATTCTATGCTGAAAGTAAAAGCTTATGGTCAATATTTCTAATACAACAGTTAATAAAAATATAATGTATAAAAGTTTATTAATTTTTAGCAAAAAAAGTAAAAAAAAACACAAATTCTTTAAATATAGAAAAAAGTAACTTAAATAAAAAGCTTTTTTACCAGGATATTATAAATGACAACATTACATTGCATGGGGAAACTTTTCAAAGTAGAAAAAACAGAATTAAACTTTTTTCATAAAGACAAACATTTAAATTAAAATTATTTTACTTATGCTGTTACATCTTTGATTTTCTATTTAACTAAATCTAAATGGTGTATTTTTGTAAGGAAGATTTAGAGTTTAAATGTAAAACCTCTGAAAACTAAACGTACAAATTATCTAAATATATGTATAAATATATATTATATATTAAAAAATATATATTTATAAAATGTATATAGATATATATATAATAAATATATATATATATATAAATAAAACTAAAAAAAAAAAAATGAATGTTTACACTTAAAACATAGAAGAAAAAAAAAATATGAAGACAATAATAATTGAACATATGTATATATGTATGTAAAGGTGGTTTTTGTTTTTGTTTTTTTTTTTTTTTTTGTTATAATGCGGGATTATGAAGAGGGTCGGCTGTTCTATTTTTATTGAATTTAGAATTTACGATTGAGGGTGCATAAGTGAAATGTCCATTGTAACATCTGTTAGGCCATTTATAGCCATGCCATTTACCACATTACCAGCTAAAAACAAATGAAACAACAAAAAAAATAAAAATTGGTTTACAAAAGCGCAAGTGTGATTAAAACTATTTGGTGAAATTAAAACTATGCTCACTTGTACGCTGACCCTGGGAATCTAATTGAGACCAGTATTGTTCGGAAGGACTTTGAGTACAAGTACCGGGTGGTGCTTGAACAGGGGCCCCTGTATAACGGAAATAGGGATTCTTTAAATCTAATGTATTGCTGGAGGAAATTAAGGTGCCCTCAATATGTAAATCAATAGTGACGTCGTAAGACTGACGTCTGTTTGCTTCAAGTAGTACTCTGCCAGTCAGAGTTTGGCCTTGTTTGATAAATATTGGCATAGGTAACAAACAACGAACTTGATACCAATGCGTTAAAGCCGCAGTAGGAGATGTTGAAAGCCAAACATGCTGTATGGAACCACAAAATTCAACATCGAACCAAAAAGCCAAACCATGGCAAATACCAGTTTGTAATATATGAAATTCCAGAGGTATATCTAATAGAAAATTAATATTACTATAGAATCAAATGCTCGTTTTTTTGTTGTTGTTGTTTTGGCATTTCTTATACTTACCAATATTATGTAAATCATTTTCGTTATCCCTTAGAAAATCGCAAACATGCCTAACAGATTTAGCCATGCAAATGCGTATGTCGAACGTATCAACTATGGGTTGGCGGAAGTACTCTTTCATTCCTTCCTTGTGGAGAGTAGTCAAGTCGACACCATGAAATGCAGATTGATACCAAAAGTTCGCTTTATTGTATTGCTCTGAATACAATGCCTCATCGGAAAAAGGTGCCACATGCAAATCACCGTGGGTGGGAAACATCTTGCCGTTTGGTTTTAGCCATTTACGAGCATGTAAATACGTTTCCAACATGCGTTCGTTGTATAACATATAGCCCATGGGCTCCGATATAATTACATCAACTTGCTCTGGCAAGTCGATTTCCTCTATTTTTCCTGGCATAACGAAAATTTTATCCTGAACATGATTCGATTCAACTAATTGTTGTGCGTATTGAGCCATATTTGAAGCTTCAATCGCATATACTTTGGCAGCACCAGCTTGCACAGCAAAAAACGAAAGGATTCCTGAACCTGCTCCCACGTCCAAAATTACTTTATTCTAAAAATGAAACAAATGATAAATCTTTACAAAAATCTGTATGTTATTATTACTTACATGGAAATCAACGGAATTGCCTAAGATAGCCCTTTGATAAGTGCTTGTTCTAACATAGTCTTGCATCATGTTTTGTTGCTGCGACAAATATCCATAAAATTGAAAATACTGCGAAGCTGACGACTCTTCAGTTCGCTGTGAAAAAACTGATTTGGGTCGCAGCCTTTTGACATGATCAATCAACTTACGAAATCGTTGTTGTTCTATAGTATAGTATAGAATTGTATCTTTAAATTTTATATCCAAAAAAAAATTTAGTGAAGTACAAATCTATTTACCTTGTTCAGAAGGAAAACGTAGTAAAAAATTTTCACTGCCAAATGATATGGCAAATGTTTGTCGTCCAATTTGTGCAGCATCTGTATCGCTTGTTATCAAGTAATCCTTAAGTATGTGTGTAGGCGATGATTCTAGAAATATATAATGGTGATTACAGCACATTAATATTTCTTTATTATTATTACTATTACGATTATTGTTATTATTATTATTATTATTATCCGTTGATTGTATTACAAATAACGTACAGAGACAATGCTTTGATATTTAATGAAGTTTTTCCTTTGATTGGATTTTATGGAGAGGTGATATCTCACAAGAAAACACTGTTTCAACGTGTCGTTTAATTTTTCTTATTATTATAACTGAACTTTTCCAACCGGATTTTTACTTTTTAAATTTTATAATTAGTAAATACTTTCTAAGTAATTATATAAACTTCATTAAAATATATGCCACAATAGTCTTGTTTTCGAATTCGACCGTTCACTTTTTACCATGAATTCTGAGTGTTTATTAATTAAATTGCAATTAGAAAATTATATACTTATGACACCATCAAAATATTCTAATTAAAGAAATTTCATGTTTAAAATTTTAAATATATCCTGGTAGTATGTGGATAAAACTATTCTATTCCCCAATAAAGCATGCAATAATAAAATAAACTTCTTAATAAACTAATTGTTTGTGTTGTTTAAAACATATGTATGTTCAAAGTAAGATGTATTTTGTTTTCAAAAATACATATCGATAACGGCGGTCGTAATTATATCTATGGCATTAAATAATAATAGCTTAAGTCGAAATTTCGTGTTTAGAGGTATTAAGGTTTTTGTCTAAAATAAATAATGTTTAAGTTAAGTAAAGTTAAAATATAAATCCGTATAGTTTTATTTATAATGGCATTTTATACATGAAATTTAACTGAGTAGTAGATCTTTGAAGAAGAGAACAAGAATATGTAATAAAATTAAAAAACGCTTATGTCAACTTGAGCCATTATCGTTTATTACCAGAGATATATTTGTTGTTAGATTGTTAATATGATGTTTGTCAATATGATGGAAAATCGTTTCATTTTGTTTGTATGCATATGAAACTCTAAACTGAAATAATCGTTTATTGTTTTATTTTCAATCATTTAATGGTTGTTATACTATATTTCTCGATCTACTTACCCAATGCAATTTTAACAAGGACTCCCTGCGAATCATAACTACACAACAATAATGAAATGTCCTTGTATTTAGGGCTAAATTCTAATTTCGATTCATTGGCAATTTCACTAATTAAAACGCTATTAAATGTACAAGTACCACTTGCACTCAGGCCAGAACTGTTGACTGGCGAGCCACCAATGAGTGTCGTCGTTGTTGTTGTCGATGTTGTGACAGGCACAATGGCATTATTTCCACTAACGGCAGCAGTAACAGCTGAATTAAGTGCAAGCGACGACGAGGAGGATGTAGAACAGGAGTCGACAGATGTTGAATTTTTCGTTAAACTAATATTCGAGGAAATAATAGACATCCTTTTTCCTTTTTTCTTTTGCCTTTATTCTTTAACTTCTTTCTCTCTTAGCGAAACGTCTAAACGCTTAAATAAAAATCCACTTAGTAGTATATATAATTGACAATATTTATTGTATTTGTTTCGACGTTGGTTGGTTGCTCTTCTATTCCTTAAGCCAATTTTTTACGCTTGTGTTCAATTATTGTGTATGTTAAACTCGTTTTCTCTCGTCTATACAAAATAAAATATTTAGGGGTTATGTTCTTCTTCTCTTTGTGATATCTTCTTTTCTCGCCACGAAAAAGTTACTTTTGAAAATTTAATGATTTTCTAGTGATTTTGAAAGCGTTATGTATTTATAAATATAAATTTTATTGATTGCCTTTATTCTTTTCCAATAATTTTCTTTCGTTGGCCACAACAAAGCATTTGGTGAACATTTATTTCTATCTTTTCAATTGTTGTCTTTTTCGTGTTAAAATAATTATTGTTGGTATTGTGCGGGGTTGTATTGTTGGCCGATTGATTGTATGTTTGTCTGCGTCTAGTTTTTTTTTGTTGTTGCTGTAATGAAAACACGTTTTAATTTCTTGAGATTTTAAGTTTGAATATATCTCGAGCTTTTCATTTAATTTTGCTGGCAATTTATAAAAAACACGCTCTTGATTACAAATCTTTCAATTTAAGTAAATAGCACAGTCACTTTTTATTAATAAATTTGCAAAAATGCAAAAAAAAATCACACACAACACCAGCAGAGCAAACGAATAAGTAAATGAAAAATAAAATACAAGCGATTAACAAGCGAACGAGTATCAAACAATGTTGCATTTTCCAACAAAAACAGAGATGCTAAAACATAATACTTTTCAACACTGTTTTATCTACACTGCGAAAAATATAATTAGAACGTTTTAATATGAAAATTCTTTATAATAATTAAAAAAAAAAAAATTTAATTTAAAAATTAAAATAAAATATTGAATATTAAAATAAAATTCATGCGCACACAAGAATATACTTTACTTGTAAACGTAACGTAAACAATTTCGTGATTATAAATAAAGAAATCCTGATCTTTGACCATTTTTAGAAATGGAAAAATTATATTTAATTATTAGCTGTAAGTTAAGTCATAGTTTAAATCAACGTAGTTGTTTAGTAAAATTTGCTATATATATATATATTCTTTTTTGACGATTTCTACGGTTTGTGTTCTTTTTTTTTATAATTTTAGTATAAAGAAAATACGCCGTGGCACTGACCATTTAGATAGTGACAGCCATGACAGTGATAGCCACGAAGAAGAATTCTATTACACAGAAGTGGAAGATGATGATGATGACTGTAAAACTCCTAGTCCTACATCACCACCAACTCTTAGCCACCGTGATATGGCGCGTCCTCCTCATGAAGATCCCGAATACCAAAAACGTTTTGTAGGGAATATCAAGTGAGTATTGGAATGAAGAAAAGAAGTGTTTTTCCATTCATGTTTTTAATGTCAAACATTTTTCATATATTTTTCATAAAATGAAGACAAGGGCGTGTTGCTGCACAATTACAACAACAACAATATCAACAAAATATTCAACAATATAATAACAACGGTAAAAGTAAGAAGCATCTTAACAGCAACAGCAATTGTCCACCCAATATCTACATTAGTAACAGTAATCAACAACAAATGCAACAATTACAAAATAACAATACCAGCTGCACACCAACATCGCCATTAGTCCATCATAATTACACTTATCCTGCAGCCACAGCTACAACCGTAATTGCAACGTCCGTTACCAATACCGAAAATTCAAATAACAATGCTGCCGTCGTGAGTAATTTCCATATTAATCACAATCACAATTATGAACAGCAACAATCGACAACTGGAACGACATATATAAAACATGCTCGGGCATCGCCCCGTCCGTCCCAATCAACAGCGCCATATCCATCACCAACATACGTCCACCAACATCACAATTACAGTAGTTCAACACCAATCAATCCCAATAACTCCATGACTGGCATAGTGACAGCATCAGCGCCAGCCGCCGCAACAGCGTCTGTTACAACAATTGTCAATCATCATCAGAACAACAACAGTGCCAATAGTGTGTTACAACAATTGTCGCAACAGAATGTAACGGTAACAACACATAACAATAATAGCCAACACACTACACAGCAACAACAACTGCAACAGCTGCAACAGCAGCAACTGGCAACTGTTACTATAACACCTAATTTTACACATGCACGAGGTATGAGTGGTAATGGTCATAACGATGCTACACATAATCATCAACAACAACAGCATCAATTGCATCATCAGCACCAACAACAGTCATTGCATCAACAACAGCAACAGCGTTTACAGCAATCGCCAACAGCCACTGCCAACCATAGATTGGTTGCCTCAAATGCTGCCAACCCCAACTCCAATAATATTAATAGCTCCACAGTTGTGGCGTCTGCCTCAGCAGTCTCCACAAATGCAAACGCGGGACACGTTCATCAACAGCATGTTGCGGTACAACATGTGAACAAACAAACACCCAACTCACCGAATCGTCGTACAAGAGGCGAAAATAAAAAATGCCGCAAAATTTATGGTATGGATCGCCGGGATATGTGGTGCACACAATGCAAGTGGAAGAAGGCCTGCAGTCGTTTTGGTGACTGAAAAAGGCCCAAATCGTCGAAAATAGCGACGGCGACGACGACTACAACAACAACAAGTACGACAATAATGACTGAAAATGTTATGTTGCCGTCGTTGCTAACGTCGACGACTTGCATTAATCCTTCAACAAACACAACAACAACTTTTAATAATACTAATAAAATTAGTAACAATAATAAAAATAACAACAACGGCAACAACAACAACAATATAAATAATAATAATAATAGTAGTAATAATAATAAAAGTAATTGTAATAATAACAATAACAACACAAATATTTATAATGTGGCTTCAAAGACTACAACAAAAAGTCATTTCAGCATCAATCAGAGTCAGAATCAGAATCAGAATCATAGCAATAAAACAACATCAACAACAACGGCATTTTTAAATAAAGAATTAAAAAATTTAATACAAACAAATACGACAGCGACATCTGCAGCTCCAGTGACTACTCCTACGCAGTTGCACACAAATCCCACCATAATTACCACCAATGCGAAAAATAATATTAATAATAACAACAACAGCAACAGCAATAACAACTGTATTACATCTTTAGGTTCGATTGCAACCACAAAAACAACAACATCAGGAGCCGGTAATTTATGTGGTGCTGTAGCAACTTCAGTTATTGTTAAACCACCAAAAAATATTAACAATTACCATTATCATAGTCAACAGCAACAGTATGTCACCAATAATTCTAATACAATGACGATGTTAACAACTCAACAACATTTAGGTCCAACAGATCAGCAACAGCAACATCAATCCCAGTCAATGAACACCACCTTCAATAATGCAACCACCGCCACTGCTAGGCATGTTTTGTTAAAACCTTCTATTGCTCGTACCATAAATGACATTATGACCTTTGACATTAATACGACATCTATTGCTTCACCTTCAACAACAACAATAACAGAAACAACAACATCACAACAACAAGTGGTACTATTAAAATGTTAAACGATAACAAATTTAATTTTTAAAGTTTTTTATTTTTAATTTTGTAATAATTAATTTTATTTTTTATATTTCCTAATCTAAGTATTAATTTCTAATTGAGTACAAAATAGTAAAATTTACAATTTTTGTTTTTTATTATTTTACTTTTATTATTATCATTATTATTATTATTATTACTATTATTATTATTATTATTACTATTATTAAATAGTTAAACTAATGAACATTAATAATCACACTTAAATTTTCCTTTTTTTTTAACATTTTATGTACTTAAACATAAAATATTGTATAAATAATCATTTGTTTAGTACGTGTATGCGTTATCTTAAAATTTGGGATCTGTGAGAAAATTCATAGTTTCGCAGTTAAATTTTAATTAATTAGTGGAAAAAAAAACGTAATATTTGGAAAGACATAATTCAAAAATACGGCTTTAGATGGCAAAAGATATTATTTTCTTTTAAATCTTCCAACAAACTAATTAAAGCTTCTTTAAAGGATGTACAAGGCTCTGTACAATAAGAACGTTGAAATGTAATTGTTGTTATTATTATTTTAATATATGTACATACATATGTAATGTATGTATGTATTTACACAAATTCATATGTATATTACAATATGATATTAACTAATGTGAGATTTTTCATTAAACTTTCTGAGTTATTTGTTTAGTTTGATTTATTTGAATACTAATGTTATGATTGGTTATTGGTTGAAGGTTGAAATCAAATCAAATGTTATAAATTCAAATTATTCAAGTTGTTGTTACGATTACAAATACAATTCTTATTATTTATTTATTTTTAAACACCCGAACTGTGTACTGTTGTTGCTTAAACGTTTTATTGTTTGTCTGTAAACCATTTACTTCAATATTTACATTAATACGTGTTTTTTATTTATATTTCTTACGTTTTTTTATTTTTTAGTTCATATTTTTTTTTCATGCATATACATATATGTATATACAATATATGTATGCATTTTTTTTTTTTTGTTTTGTTTTTTATTTCTAATCAAACGTTCAATATTGTTTACACCATTATAAATGCATAAATATATACATACATTTATTTTAATTATTTTTATCAATTTATTTTATAAGATTCTAGACAATTTTTCTTTAGTTTTTAAGATTTAAACAAATATATATGAAATATACGTACATATGTATTTACATAACATTAGTGCAACTTGTATAAACTTATATAAAATACAGTATACCATTAAGAAAATAAAAACAAACAAAAAAAAAAAAATAAATAAATAAATAAAAATAAACAAAAACAAAAACAAAACAATATTATACTATAAAATAAAATAAGATGGTCCCCATAAAACACAAATATTAAAGTAATAAAATAAATCTAGATCAATTTTATCATAAACAGACATTTAAAAACTAAATAGTTTATTGTAAATTTTATAAATGAACACACACATATATATATATATGCAAACTGACATACATACATTGTTATAAAAATAAAGCAAAACAATAAAAACTAAAAAAAAAAAAATAAATTTATTAAGTATTACAAACCGATATCTATCAATCTTTACATCTATCAAAAGGCAAAACAAATTTAATAAAATGTAAATTAATAAAATTACAAAAAAAAAAAAAGAAAACAAATAAACAAAGAGGAAATTATAATAGAATATATACTAAAAAAGAAATGATCACACTATATAATAAAATTTAATTATTTATGT
Source organism: Sarcophaga peregrina (assembly GCA_014635995.1). Lineage (NCBI taxonomy): Eukaryota > Metazoa > Arthropoda > Insecta > Diptera > Sarcophagidae > Sarcophaga > Sarcophaga peregrina. The sequence goes on along the minus strand of CM025789.1, from coordinate 113,436,448 downwards.
ATAACAATATCTGTGTATTCAATTAAAAACAAAACGGAAAACATAAATAGAAAATAACATCCATCCATACTATCCAAGCAAAGTAGCTGCATATATTTTAATTATCTTAAATGCAATAAATATCAAAAAAAAAAAATATATATATATATATATATAAAATAAAAATAAAATAAACAATATTATTAATTGTACATTCATATGTATGTGGAACAATTTAATTGCTACAAATCATTATATACTGTATGTACATATATAAAGTATATAATATTTTACAATAATTTATTTAAAAATAAATAATAAAAATATGGCGTTAAATTCTTGTAACGAAATTTCTATTATGAACAAGAATATGATAATGTAAACACAAACTAATTAACAAAAATATTATGATTGCAACTATGGTACACTGAGAAATAAATTATAATTAATACTTTTAGACAAATATGTATATACTCTACCCTACCCTACTCTACTCTACTCCACTACACTCAAAATAGAAACAAACAAAAATTTATTAATTCAAATATAAGTGTTTATTTGATTTGAAATTAATTACTTAATAAGAAAGAAACAAATTCATATTATAATTGCAAACAAATAAAATTGATTGAGAAGAAATAAATTACATAATTTTAAATATTATTTTCGAAAACCATGTAGCTATTATGAATTTTATTCAATTAAAATATTATCTATGTTGGTATTGATAAATGTCAATTTGATTTATCATGATCTTTGAAAAATGTCTATTCTATTGAACTGTTCAGTTAAATGATGTTTTCTTAAGTCAGATTTTCAAACCGGGCACAGATCTTAGTTACGCATTTTGACAACGGCTCTATTCTTATTAGCATTATTAAGTTATATGCTTAAATATAAACAAACATACATACTTACATACATACATATATAATACATGCATGCATACTTGCATACATTTGAATGCATGTTAAATGTGCCTAAAAAATTTATTGTTAATTCCTCACTGATTGTTTTATTTGTAAAATTTCTAAAATTATAAATCTGAAACAAAAAAAAAAAAATTAAAATGAAAAGTAATTTCTTTTATTTTTTTTCTTTTTTGCTAAAACTTACAAAATATTAATAAACCCGTGATTTGAATGAAATTCGTATTAGTGGCCATTTTCTTTTTTACCAATTTTATTTTATTTTATTTTATTATTCTTTTTTTTTAAATTTAACTATATACATACAATGTATTTTTAATCAAAATTATCTTTTAAATTGTTTATTTTATTACCTTAAAATTTGTTTTTTCTTGTTAAACATAAGTGATATTTTTAATAAAACAAAGTCGTTTTTTTTATAAAATTAAGTTTATTTTAAAAATTTATTAAATTTTTATTTTTATTATTCAAAGATTTACAATTCGTTTTTCAATTTTCCTCAAAATGATCTTATAAAAAAAAGTATGTGCAAAAACATATAATTAATAGAAAACAAAAAAAAATATATATATATTTTTAGAAATAATAAAAACAAAAATAAAAAAAAAAAAACGTGAAATGAAATACAATTATATATGAATGTGCAGCAACAGATGCCTGAATTTCCCCCATATATATTACATTATATCAATCACCATTATTTTATAATATAATTTTGATGATCTTTTATATGTTTACATTACATTATTACATACATATTAAATAAACAAAACAGCAAAAACAACCATACATATTTTAATGCAATTACATATTATTTGAAGAGAAGCAAAATATACGATTGTTATTTATAATTAAAAAGAACCCAAAAGAAATGTGTTTTTATTTATTTATTATTATAATTTCGTTTTTTTTTTCTTCTTCTGTTTTTTTTTTTAGTTATTAATATTCAATTTGATAACTTTTCGAAATCGTTTTAACATTTCTAAAATATTTTCTTAAAATATTTTTAAATAGACCTGATATAAAATACTGTTCGCTCAATATGTGTAGAACAGTAGCATTTTGGAAAACTATGTTTATAATTTGCATTAAGACGAATTATAAAGTAGAGCTTGAAGATGTCTAAAATGGTTTTAAATCTATGTTCTGACTAAGCTTATACAATATTTTAAGACTTAACAACTTCTCGAATAATAATTATGATTTCTAAGTGTATTGGGGGGGTTTAATACAACAACAGTATTGGAAGATTTCATTAACAAAAATACTCTATATCGGTTTTCACAACTGGTTTCTAAGCAAATCTTTCTTTATAAAATATATTGCATTCGTTTTTTAAATATAATATGGAGCTTATTGTTAAAACAAATCCAGAGTACTATCAACGTACAGGTACAAATACAAAACAGTTGATAATATATTGTTTAAGAAGATTAAAATAAAAACCAAATTCAAATGCATAAAAGAGGTGAAATTTATAGAAAAATATGTCCCTATTTCAAAAGCTGAGATACTTTACTCTAAATTCCTAAAGTCATGAAATCTTTTTTAATAAACGAAGCAAAAAAATATTTTTCTAACGGCTTACAAAATGCTACATACATACATACATAAAACATATAATGAATAGAATATAAGGAAAATATAAAATAAAATAAAATAAATAACCAATCCTTTTGAAAGAAATTGAAAAAAAAATAATATTAAATTTTTATTGTTAGAATGATACGGTAATGTAAATAATAAAGAAACAGTTAAAATATTGGAGTTGAAAGTAAAAAGCACAAATTGTACAAATTTAAACAAGAAGATACTTTTATATGTACATATATGTATATGTATACGGGTATACAGATACATATATGTGTATGGATATATAAAAATCTATAAATTAAATATTTAGAAAATAAAGTTAAACTCACTAATCATACATAGAGATACTGATTGGAAGACATTTTAGATTTTAAAATTAAAATTATCTTTTTAATACTTAAGCTCGAATTTCTTTATCTAAGAGAAATTCAAATTCATAAAAGCGCGGTACATTTACTACACTAAATACAAAATAATAATATAATATTTTAATATTATATAACACTGAAAGCATATAAATAATAAATTAAATAAAATTAATTAAATTAAATTAAGAAAAAAAAAATATATTGGTTAATCAGCAATCTGAAATGAATAATATAGAAAAGCCTTCGATACTTGTTATAGTTGTAAAATATAATCTATTTTTTTTCCTTTTTCTTTTTAATAAATTTCGATTTACATTTAAATAAAAGTAAAGTTTTAAGGGAATAATCATTTTCTCAAATTAAGGCTGATTTAGTTCATTTTTTGAAATTCAAAAAGAAAAATTCTAATATATGTATGTATTATTCATTTGTCATATCAAAATTGTTTATATATATATAAAGGAAATGTAAAAAATGAAATTATATTGAGCGTTAAAAATTAAAATTTATTAACAATTATATAGTTTATGAAAAAAAATCAATTTGTTTTCTTAATGCAAACATTAAGCATTTAAATATGGATACGAATCGACAATTGAAACCAAAAGAAAAAAAGGAAACCAAAATAATTTACTTTAGAAATAAATGCAAAATAAATTAAAATATATTATGTCAACTTACCAACGATTTATATTTATTTTAAATAGAAACTACATTTGTCGTCTACATCAAGAAATGTATGCGAATGTATGTTACATTTGCGTACAAATATTTGTCTTATATACATACATATGTACTATGTATATATGTATGTACATATTCGATATGTATTTGGCATAACAAAAAAAAAAAGAATTTAGCCGTAGATTTTTTTTAATAATATTAAGAAAATAATAAAAATAGATTAATAATTTTTAGGTGTCTGTCGTTCAAAAGTAGCAGCATAAAATATTTAATTGAATACCTTACAATTCGATAACAATAAATGCAAGCTTAACTTGTTAATAATTACAAATACATATATTATGTACATATGTATACTTTATGTATATATATATTGTGTTTATAAAAGACTTAACTAAACTTAACAAAAATACAAATACAATATACATTCATTATCAAAATTAAAAGCTAAGTGCGTTTAATCTCGTTAACTTTTCTTTAAATTAATTACTCTTAAGCACTTGGAGAAAACTTTGAAAATGTTGCTATTTTTAAAAAGGGTTTGGAAAAATTTTAAACAAACGCCTAATTGTTCTCCAAGTTGAAAGTGTTGTATCTCGTATATCCAAGATAACATATTTAATTTTTTTCTTTTTTTTTTTGTTGCTTTTGTTTTTAAACAATCATTGTGTATTTGAATATTTTGGTTTCATACAACAAAATATGATGATTTTAAGTCTTTTGTGTTAAGATGCTCATAATAAGACCACAATACATTAAACGAATTTGAAGAAAACATTCTCCTCATATGGTAAACAGAAATCGAATGAATGTTGAGCAACTAGATTATTTATTCTTCTGTTATTATCTTTCTGCCCTTCTACCTTTTAATAAATCCATTGCTTTCAGATACAAATTAAAAAAAAAAATTTACATTTTGAACACTGCCAATTTATGTTTAACTTAATAATAATTATATTGCACAATATGTGCCAGTAATTAAATTATTTTAATTATTTGATGTACTCTAAGATTTAATAAAAATGAAAAAAAAAAAATATATATATACATACATACATACATATACTCGTATATATGTATATATAAAAAGCAATACTTAAAATTTTAAACAATCATAGAGAAAACTCGAAAATTGAAATAAGAAATATTAATTTGTAGTAGTTAGTTCTACGAAATATTTCTTTAATTTTTATTTTGTTTTAATTAATTTTTTTTTTTTTATTTTCATTCTATGCATTCAAAATTAAAACGACTGAAGTAAATATTTTTTAAAATTAAATATTTTTTAATCAAAATTTTTAATTAATAAAATCCCTCGAAAGGAAGACACAACATTTTTTATATTAAAAAAATTATCGAAAAATAATTGAAAAAAAAAAGAAATTAAAAACTAAAAATATCTTCCTAATTTTGTAATTGTTTAAATTAGTTGTAGATGTAAGCCACAAATGTCTTCAATTTTTGTATGAACATATTAAATCGAAATTATTAACTAATTTTATTAATAAAAAATTACAATTTGTTTTAATTATTTGTACTAAAATTTGGATTCGTTGAAAATGAAAAGTAAATTGAAAACTCTGTTTCCTTAGTACTTATACATATAATTATTTAAATATAAATAGTGTGTCTTCGTAAAATCGTAAAGAAAATATTTTAAAAACAACAAAAATTTGTGTTTTATTTTAAAATTTAAAGTTGCCCATTAAGTTTTTCTGTCACATTCTCTTACTCTGTAGGTAAAACTGATCCTTTACCAATTGTGTTATTAACGAACAAAAAATAAAAGAATAACAATAAAATATTTTTTATCTAACTAGTAAAACTGGTTGTAATTGACTTTTTTATTATTATATAATACAATTATATCTAAGTATGTGTCTATATAAATCATATAAATAAGTTACAATTCATAAATATTAACACCCATTTTAATATATTTATTGAAAGAAGATTTAACAGAAATTTTGTCAAACTTATTTAAAAATTTATTAGCAATAGTTTGAAATGCGTAAATTTATTAAAAAAAAAATAAACAAAAAGAAAAAATGTTATTAAGAAGAACTAATTGATAAAAAAACAAACAAACAAACAAAAAATTCTATAAATTATTAAAATATACTCTAAGTATTTAAAGCAAATGAAATAAAAGAAAAGTTGTCAAAAACAATTATTTACAATTTCTGCAAATAATTTTAATTATTTTGTTAACAATGTATTATTTTTAAATATTTATTTAAACGTAAGACGAGCTACTCAAAATTAGAATTTAACAAAATTGAAAATATTTTCTGAGCATGTTAAGTTGAATTGACCTTTAATTAATACGAATTAAATTATCCTTTACATTTGACCATAAAACGTAAATAATTATTTCAAAACTAATAAAATAATGTGAAAATTTTCACTTTGTGTATATTTACATTAAATGATGTCCATACATTAACTTTTCGTAAAATACAAGAAACAGAATGAAACAAAAAAAAAAAAGAAAATATAGGGTGAGTTAAAATATTTGAACATATAAGATTATCGTATACCCATAAGCAACAAACTAAAATATTATGCTTGAAACTATTTTTGCATTGTACCCTCAGAAATAAGAAATGGAAACAATTATTATTACAACAAATGAATGATCATGTCTGTAAAATATGAAATAATTATACTGTCTTCATAAACAAAATAACAAAATAGCAAAACATATTACAATAAAGTAAAAACAAATTAAAATGTAAATCGACATTAACTAAAAGTACACTGATCATAACAAAAAAAAAGTTTTTTTTTTTTTTAAATAATAATAATAATGACAAGGACTTACAAATCTATGCTTGAAACATGTATGTATGTAACTACGTTTACCTGCAAATACCATTGAAGGCTACGAAAACACTTGATTTATATTAAAAGTTTTCAAAGTCTTGAATTGATTTTATTTTTATCATGATTTATAAACCAAAAACTGTCTTGTTATAAGCTAATAAAATAATAAATATACACACAAAAAAATACGTATAAATAATGCAAAGAAAAATTATGGTAAACCTAATCTAATTTTTCTAATATTTAAACACGAATACTTCAACTACCGGCAATCATATTATGAATAGTATTGATTATAGTTCTTGTAAGCAATTATGTGATCAATTATAATAAATTGCTTTTACATTATGATTACGTTAACTATAACTTTTCTTTGCGTATGTAATTACAATAAAACTCAAAACTTTAAACAAAATACAACTCAATATATTGGATAAGACGAAAAATTTACATTCATTGAATGCGTCAATGTCCTAGAATATCAATATTGTGTAAATTATGTATACAAATTTTAAAAAATAAATATAAACACATGTTCTTTTTTTATTTTATGAAATTAATAAACATATACATACATACATACCATAACAATATACAAAAAAAAGAAAAATTAATAAATAAAAAATTTCTTATTTAGTATATATGTATATACTAAAGAAAAGTTTAATATACTATAAATACATAAATATACATACATAAATGTTAATTGAACAAAAAACAAATCGAAAAACAAAAAAGGAAGAAAAATTTATAAAAATAAAAACACAAATGTTGGAAGAAATACTATATATGTATATATATGTACATTTTGTATGTACATTTATATATGTATATGAATTTCATATATAAATCTACTATAAAAATATTGAAGTAAATAAAGTACATATGTGCATATTATAAAACAATTGCAGATTAAAATAAAACATTTAAACTTTTTATTGTTTTAAACTAAGACGATCGATGTATTTCGGTAAGTGTTTGTATTGAATTTTTAATAAGAAAAAAAAGTTTAAAATGAAAAAAAGTGAATTTAGTACAATCGGACTGAAAAAAGTGTCACCCTTTTGTGAAAGTTAGTACAATTAGTTAAGATCAAGATGACAAAAGGCCCGGGTTCGAATCCCAGGTCAGACATTAAAACGAAAAAATATTTCTTCGGCGACTTCCTCTCAGCAGATTTCTGGCAAAGACTCTGATAGTAAAAATTGCCATGAAAAGCTTCTCAAAAATCTGTCGTTCGGAGTCGACTTTAAACTGTAGGTCCCGCCACTCATGTATAAAATTAACGCACACAACATAAGTGGTGTAAGAAGCTAGGTCGTAATCCTAACTGAAGGGTTGTAATGGCCAATTATGTATGTATGTATGTATAAATATAAAGGATTCTCTAATATCAGCTTTACTGAGCACTTTTTATTTTCACTTTAAAAAGCTTTAGTTTTTCTTTAAATTTGCTATTAAAAATAATATTTATTTAGAAAGAGGAAAAGGAAAGTGTGATATCCCATAACCATTATGGTACAAGGAGACAAGTGTTCCAGAGATAAATACCATGCTAAATATATACCCCTAAGAAGTTAATTCCGTTGTGAAGGGAAGATCTCATTGGCTTTCTAAGATAGGGGTCATTAGAATTTACTCTTTAGATTCAGAAAGGTTCTCAAAGAATATACAAAAACGACTAAGCTAACTCGTAGCACCTCAAAGGACAGCATATTTTACTAGATATGTATATGCATAGTTTTGATTATACACCAAAGGCAAATAATTTATTGTGGCTGCTATAAGGTTCCTTGAAAGACCTGTTTTACTTAAACCTCCTTTACGAAACCCTACCACAAAAGGTCATCTGTCGAATACCTAAGACAATTTTCACTTCAAATGTATGCAACGACATAATCAATTTGACTGCTCCTGTGGCTGTACCTCCTTATGTTATTCGTTCCGGGTTTCGAAAAATCAAAGAAACTATTGCCATCTATGTATCATTATTATTCTTTTTGGTTGTAAATTGTAAGGCAAAGAATCATGGGGAATCTCATTTATGAATCTCTCGTAAGATGAATTTGTGAGTTCCCCCAAGCTAAGGCAGCAAAGTTGCAAGGTTTGTTATGGAATACTATTATGAGGAATAGCTTCATAACTAGAACAAATTCAGAAGCATCAAAACAAAATCTTACGGATGATTACAACATCATGTTTGTGGTATTTCCAAAGCTCGAAAAAACATAAAGATGTCGATATCCAAACGATGTCGATGTTAACACTAAGATTAAGTAATATTCACACAAATACTTGAAGAATCCCACTTTCCATCCAAATGTCCTGGCTAGTAAAATATTGACCTTCCTAAGCTACAGTTAATTAAAAAAATAATATACCACAGCTGATTTTAGTCCTGTTAAATAAATTTAATGAACAAATTTTATGTTTCTGTTTTATGTTTTATTCTTGGGGCTAACCCAAAAATTTTTCTAACCCTTAATCCAATGAAGCCCATGCTGTTTGAGAAGGTTGGACCATCATACAATGAATGTTATTTAAATTAATTTTTATTTATTACTGTCAAAGACAGTTTTATAAACTGTTGGAATAATTCAACAAACAAACAAACTAAAATTAGCCAACTCTAAAGAAATTATGGAAACCTTTGAAATATACAGTTGCTGCATAAGCACTTGGCTAAAACTACTAATGGTCAATCCCATATTGTACTGCAAAATATGTACATACAACACAGCATAATACAAAACTTTTAGTTTGTGTCAAACTATCATCGAGAGCGGTTCTCATTAAAAGCGTTAACGCATCAAAGATCTTTCTAACAAATTAATTGGAATAACTTTTTTTCTATATTCTATTTAAAAATGGATTCATCAAATACAAAACATCTGATTTAGATAACCTTGATTAAAACTGAAATAAAAACAAATTAAATGGAATTTTTATTAACTTTAAAAGTGCACCAAAGCAAAAAAGAAAAACCAATTTAAAAATACTTTCGCAAAAAATAAAAAAAGAATAAATTGAAATTTAATTAAAATTGTTAATAAAAAATTATTAATAACACTGCAACGCAAAGTAATTTCTTTTTTGTACAACAAATAAAAATCAGAACAACGAATTTAAATGAGCAAATTGCTCAATTAACGGAAGCACAAAGAGAAGATAATCGTTTGACAATTACAACATCAGTCACATACTATATGATCGATCTAAGCTAATATCAGAAACGATTTAATAAAAATATTTCTTTCGTATTAAAAATGATACTGATATTCCAAGTAATGCCTTTAGTAACTGTGATATGGATGAAATCAATTAATTCTAATGCACATTTGATACACATCGATGAGAAAGCGTTCCGATCTAATGGTTATCCCAGGCCACATCTTCCTTTGTCAAATGCAGATGAGCTTTCATATCATTTATCAACTAAGGAGTTGACCCCTTCAGAATATATGGTGGATTTGACAAATGATTTAACATTTCGAATTTTACACTATCACTCGATATTGAATCGCAATAATTTTGCATTTTCGCCAACGGCCGTAATGAGTGTTCTTATTGCCCTCTTCGAAGGTTCAGCAGGCAGAAGTAGAATCGAATTGCAAAATATTTTGCAATTACCCAATAATCGTGATATCATTCGTGTCGGATATCGTGATATACATCGTCGTTTGAGGGTAAGAAACAGCTTAGGATTGCTTACCTTATAGAATTAACTAATCAGCTAAAATTGATGCGCTAACTATTTTCTTCTTAAGACATAATTGAACATTTTAAGTCATCAAAAATTTTGTTTTATTACAAAACTACTAGGACACTTGTATATAGATATATACGTACGAACATACAAATATAATGAATATAAAATACTGAAAAAATACTAGATTTGTAATAAAAATTTAGTGGCATACTAAATTAAAAAAATTTATTGTATTTGAGACATTATCCAGTCACTAAGCAAACGGACGACGCATTTGAAAGGTTTCGTCGGAATTGTGCATTTAATATCTTTTCTATTGACTAAACTCAAGCGCTATTGTAATCTACTACCGGTATTCCGAATTATTCGTGAGGCTTTATCAGTTATTTTTTAAACTGTGTTTTATGGCTTCTATTAATAAACTAGCGACTTCAGGCAGTCTTTTAACATCTCTATGAAATTTAACAACTGAAAGAAGATACTAATTAATTAATTATTAGTTCTTTTAATCTTAAATTTGAAAAATCTGCTTGGAATACCCTATGAAATTCTCAAAATACCCAAATTTTTTATAGCTTTTTAAGAATATGTATACCTTTAAATAAAATGTTGAAAGCCATAAATGTTTACGTAGTTATAAAAAATTACAGTGAATATTGTATTTTTCCATTCGCAAAATAATTATTTGTTCCTAAAAATGTTTGTAATTGAAAACAGTATTAAAAAGGAGTATACGTTCCGATGGCAATAAAGTATCGCTTTTAATCATTATACGATAGTTTTCTTGATTTGAATTTTCATCCCATTATTTTAATTGTGGTTCATGTTCACTACGACTTGCTGGCGTTAATGTCTCACTCTAACCTGCAGTTTTCCACTGAATTAAAAGATTAAATAGAAAAAGAGAAATAATTTAGGAAATCGAAATGAAAATCTATATTGATATACATATACTGTGTGTGAGTTTTTTTCTTTTTTTTTTTTGTTTGCCTTGAGCCGTAAGTGGTAACTCTTCGAAAGATACTTTTGTTCCAACAAAAGCATGCACGATTCACCATCACTGGTGCCTACGTACTAAACCCATCCGCCCCCCGCGGGACTGCCGTAAGGTATTACTTCGCGGAGAGCTGGTTAGCTCGAAAGCTTTATCACGTTGTCTAAAATTTCGCCTTCGTTCCTCCAACCTACGGAGTACCATCATTACTTCGGCCAATTTCTGGCTGTATTGGTTCCATAGCGTCCTAGAATTCAGCAGGTTTGGTCTAATCTAGTTTCTCCGAGCCATCTAAATCTAAGGCAGCATGTTAAACTATGTTCCGCATCTTTCTCTTCATCTTCACAGTTTGGACATATAGGAAAAATATCATGTCCAAATCTGTGCAGGTACTTCCTAAAACATCCATGACCAGTTAAAAACTGGGTCACGTAGTAAATCAGCTCGCAATGTTTGTGCTTCATCCAAAGGGTTATAGAAGGGACAAGGTGAAATGTCCATCTTTCCTTTAAACTGCTCACCATTTGTGCATGGAAGTCCTTCTATCCTCCGCTTTTATATCCGCTGGCCGTCCTTGATACTCGAGACGGCGAAAGTATATCCGCCTCATATCATCCGCCAATATGTCTATTGGTATTGTCTTTGCCAATACCAATACCGCTTCATCAGACACTGTCCTGAAGCCATTTATCCGTCTAATCGCGCTTAATCCGCGCTAATCCTCCTTGTCGTCCCCACGGAGAGTGGCTCCGAACATATGGGGCAAACGTACAGCATTATCGACGTTACTACCGCTGAAATTATCCCTCTTGTGTGTGCGAGTGTGTGTTCTTTTAATTAAATAAAATTAACAATATATAACATTTCAAATAATATATGCACACATTGAAACCGTTAAACATTGATAAGGATAAAGTGCCATGGGGTTTTGTTGTAGTCGTTTACATAAGTGGTGCTAATTAAATTGATAAATACATGTTGCCACAATACATGGTGGTCTCACTTGCATAAAATTTTTATATAAGCCAAGAGTTTCCAAACTTTATTCTGACACAGTATCTAATTCCGATCACATTTTCTTTACGCTTTTTCAAGATTTTTTTAAAATATTCCCTCTGAATTGCGTGATCTTGTGAAATACAATCTAACCTATTGAACTTTCTTACCTGCTATTCCTTTTCTACTAATTTTACTTCTTTTAAATATTTTATACGTATGTCCATATATTGTTAAAAACATATCGCTCCTTTATTGCAACATAGTCATATCTCAAAAAAACTTGGCAAAATGCGGTTTAAGTTTTCAAGACATAAGTCCTATGATCTAATTGTCGCAAACACTTTTTGCTATAAGTTCGGTTCAGCTTGGGATATAAAACTGATTTTTTTTTTTCAATATGTACAGAAGGTCTAAAAGAGCAGTTTTGCCTAAGTAACTACAAATTTTTAATTTTTTGAAATATGACTATGTTGCAATAAAGGAGCGATATGTATACCTAAATACCTAACAAATATTAATGAAATATAAAATATTAAAATTAGAAACTAATGAAACAAAAAACAATTTTAATACTAATACGAGTATGATATATATTTTTCAGACTTACTTTTTTGGATCGGATAATCCTTTGAAAGGCTTAAGCCTTAACAAAGAAAATGTAACAATAACTAGAGATTATGAAACAATACTTATGTTTTATGGATATGATCTGGGTATAGATATGGTGTCGTCAACCATGACTACGCCTATCACAACCACCGGAACTATGTCGTCAACTGCATCGCCTAAGGAAGAGGAGTTAGTAACTATGCCAATGTCAACTTTGTCTTCCACTTTAGCTACAACTGTCACAACGCCTCTAGCAATTTTGCCTAGCAAAACAAATATTACTACAAATACTGCCACTACGGAATCGACATTACCACTTCAGGTTAACGCGACCACAGTGGAAAGTACAAAACTTACAAATATAGATAAGGATGGAATGTCAACAACCTCTAAAACATTTGAGGACACAACTGAAACAAGCAGTATTAAAACAGAAGATCAGGAAATTACAACCGAAATCGAAGCAATTACAGAAACAGTGACAGTTTCAAGTGCAACAGAAACAGAAGCAAAAGAGGTGGCAGAATTAATATCCTCTTTTGTAGCTGAGGACAATTTGGAATCATTTTTAGGAACACAAAAGGCACGTGTCACCCGGTTGCCTAGTGCTAGACTTCAGGCTCCTATAACGTCAAAGATTAAACCACAGAACAATTATTTACCAGTGCAGAAAAAGTCTGCTCGCTTAAGTAGGCGCAGTAAACGTCACTTATTTGATCTCAAAGAATTCGATTCAAAATTGTTTATAACACTTTTCAACAGCAAATCGGAAGTTAACAATCCATTACTATCAACTAGCCCAGTATTAAACGGACTGCCTGCCTATATCCAATTATCACATGATTATGAAGTTGACACAGACCCAAATTTTATAGCATCTCCACATACATCATCGAATCTTAAACAGAATTATAATAGCGATGTCATAAGCCATGTGTTTTATTTAAATAGCCAGCATATCATCTACACCACATTTAAAGTTTACAATGCCGTTTTGTACTATAAATATTTTGATCATTTGCAAATGAGCGTTTTAGAGTTGGAACTGGACTCAACAGAGTATAATCTAATCATACTGCTACCGGATTACAATACTGAATTAGCAGCGGCAGCATCATCATTGCGTTCCGCACCAAAATTGCGAATAATGCGAAAACAGTTAAAGCCGAAATGGGTCCAGGCCATAATACCTGATTTTAAATTGGATGGAACTATGTTTTTGACAAACGATTTACAAAATGTAAGCAACTTTTCTTTCCTAACTGATCGAATATCTTCATTTAGAGTTTGGATATTAGATATTTGGATATTAGATATTTTGTTAAAACCGATATCTTAGAATTTCTATCGTATACGTCTGATTGTATTTAATTAATATGTTTATGCAAGTAGAGAGAATGTATTTTAGAATTTTGCGAAAAATTAACACTAATTGTTATGCTATTATAGTGTATTTTTATTTTGTTAATGCTTACAGCTGGGTATTTGCGATATTTTCGAACCAAATCGTGCAGACTTTCGAACCATGACAGATGAAAAAGGAATATACGTCAAACATATTGAACAGTCCATAAATGTTCATATACGTACGAATCCCATCAATCACATAAGACGTAAGTATTTTGTTAAAGATGCAGAATATTGCAAAATAAATCTATTCATACGGAGTAAGTAGATACTCGTACAATTGCATTTGCCCATTTAGGAAATCAACCAAGCAAAACGCTTAAGGGCGCATTACAAACCAGGCCAGCAGATCTACATTCTTGCATATTTATGTACAAACATTTCGAAAGATTCAATCGAGATTGATGTTTCTCACTTTGTTTTGTTGTTTGTTAATTTGTTTCTTTTGCTTTTTCTAGACAACAATGGAGCACAAGCTCAGCCCATTCAAATATCAGTAAACCATCCGTTTATGTTTTTCATTATTGATCGTGATTTGGACGTTGCTGTAATGGCTGGACGTGTTTTAAATCCACTTAATGTCCGTATTCAGTAAAACAGAATGTGATGGACAATCAACAAATTTTATTAAACCATACAAATGAGAATGTATTTGAATAAAAATCTTGATATGTATTACGCAATTAGGCAGCAATTTTATTTTTGTTTTTTTGTTTATTTGTCGATAAATTTCATTTGCTTCATCTTCACTGCCAATAAATTTATAGTTTTTCCACCGTCAATGACTTGATGAACACTGCGTGGCAATACAGCATTTGAAGTAATTCAACAATCTATCATAAATGCCTCTAAATCCTTGGTGATTGCTATTAAACATCATATTAAAACCCGTTAATCAAATAACTACTGCAACAAATTGGATGCCTGTGACATGAATGCCTACTTGAACGGATAAAAATCATGGAAGAAATTATGATTCGTTCAAACTAAATACATTCATATGTTATTAAAACCAGACATACATAGATATATACATACATATTTAATACAAATCAAATTTGTTCAAATCAGTCTTCTGTTGACGGTTGAAACTTATAACAAAAATATTTTATAGATGAACATTTCTACCTCCTATTACATATACACTTGCCTATAGCATTCTTAGACAGTTGAAAACTGAGGCGAAAAAACTTAATGAGGATGACTAACTCACATCGATGTACAAACAATATCAGAATAGAATCGTCCTTGTACAGCCAGTTTCAATGTACACTCAAAGCTGCTATTGTGTAATAACTGTAAACTCTTAATTTTCTTTTCACAAGGCTTGATGGACTGAGTTCGGTACCCCAAAGGCTACTTTAAGCCTACTCGAAAGCGTACCGTTTGTTCTCCAATTATTTTTCATTACAAAACTAACCCAGTCTTTTGTGTTTCTTTGCTTTTTTTAAACCAGAAGGTTCGGTCGTGGTCGACAGGGTTTCTAATACAATACAATAGAACTTCTAGGACTAGTTGTATACAACATGACACCATATTTTTGAACTAATAAAACCACATTACATGAATATATCTACATATAAAAATGATATTTTCTAAAAAACAGTATCCTATTTTCGTCGAAGCTCACGATGAAATGTAACAGTATACTTTCTAACTTACTTTTTTTTTTTTGGTTTAGACAACGTAATGGTCGCCGAACACTGAGAATAAATACATGCATTCTAAAAGCTAATATAAAAACTATACATTCTCGTCTCTCATTTTTCTTTCATTTTAATTATACATAGATACATTTTAAATTAACGATTTATAGCACATTAAGCAATACAAAGAAACAAAGATTAGATTTTATAATAATGTAGTTAAAATAATAGTTAAATTGCAAACCAAAATTAAAAATATGTCAAAATTATTGTATTGTATAATAAACGCAATGAATAAGCAGGACTAATAAGTTATAAACAATCATATTACATTACAAATTAATGCGACTTGTATCGCGATTCTGATTAGTAAGATTGCGAAGTATTTGCAATTTTAAATTTTGTATTTCAACATCTTTACGATAAAGTATACGATCACGCTTTTGCTGTAGCTTTAAGCTCCGCAAACGTTCACGCTCAACGGCTATTCGATATAAATGCAATTGACGCAAACGTTGTTCACGTGTTAAAGTGCCTCTGATGCCATTGAAACGGATTCGACGTAATTGCCGGCTTTTTTGTTGATAAGTTTTACGGCTTTTTACTTCAGCATAAGCAGCAGCAGGAGCAGAATTATTATCTTTTTCATGATCGTCGTATACATTTTCTTCATTTTGTCTTGTGAAAGCTGTGTGAGATGCCACTGCTGATGTAGACTGAGATGGAATAGTATTTGTTATATTCGAAAGTTTTGTAAATTTGTCATCAGGTTGGTCATTTATTTCCCGAGCATTGAGTTTAGCTAAAGATTGCACACTCTGAACGGTAAAATGCATATTATCCATTACACTGGAAGCAGCACTTGTATTCAAATTTTGAGTACCGATTATATTAGGTTTTAATTGGTAGTTCTGTGTTGTTGTGATGTCTTCTTCTCTGCTTTCTTCTTCATTCGTTATTGGTGTTTCCTCTATTTTAATATATATACCTTCTTCTTGACGTGACATTGTCAAAGTTGATGGTGACGATGTCTGAATTTGATCATTATTTTCATTTCTCGAAGTATATAACGATTTAACAGGATTGTCTTCGCCTGAATGATTATCGGATAAGATTTGAAAGTTATTCGCATGCTCAACTGATAAATTCCTCTCAATTGCGTCTTTTATTTTTTTAGCTTCAGCAGCTCGTATTCTACCCAACTGTTGTTTTAGTCTCTCCTTGGAACGATAATATCCAGCCGCATTCATTCTTAACGCAATCTCATCCCATGCTTCAGACTTTCGCTTTATAGTCATTGTATCACTACCTTTATTTTCCAATATGGACTGATGCATTCGAGTCAAGGACAGCAGTAACTGTTTTTCAGATTCTGTCCAGTTTGGTTGTCGTTCACGTTTTTCTCTATTTAACTTTTGCAAAGTGTACGCTAAAAGAAAATTGGATGACCACATTTTAGTTTATGGCTTTCTATTATATTAATTTTTCTTTTTAATTTCCCTTTCCAGTATACTAAATGTATTTATTTATATATGTATGTATGTATATACAATAATTTTCTTATTACCAGTTAAATCCATAGCTTGCTTAATTAATGTGAAACTAGCAAAGTCTTAAAATTAAATGCTTTTTGTATCATTTACTTCATTCGGTTCTAATTTGAAAATATTTGGAGAGTTTGCTTTTGTAACGTTTTCATAAATAAATGTTAAAGGTTGCCAAGGCTATTTATTTTTATTAGTGCTTAATTTTAACTAGGAACAATTTTCTAAGTTGATTTCAATTAGAGTTCAGTTATTTGCTCTTTATAATTAAAATGGTGTTATTTGAAAAATGAAATTGAAATTGTTATTTGAAAATTGAAATTTTACCTCCAAGTTTTTATAAGAAATCGAGTTAATTTTAGTTTCAAATTTCTTATATTTCTTATTTGTTTAGCACATAATTTTCGGTTTAACTTAAAGAGACTCTAATAGTAATATTTTTTCTATATTACAGTCTTTTGAGATCCATATTCGGCTTGTAATCGAAAATAATTTAAACATCTCCACACGAAATCCTTTTACGCAAATAACTTGAAATCTTAAAACTTCACAAATATAATCCTGCCAATCTTTCATACAATACCGTTCAATATCTAAAGATTTTATTGAATTACACAAAAATCCCTTGTATTAGAGATAGTACATGTTTACCCAATTAATTTATAAACTATTCTTTTTATTCGATTTAAGTATTTACATGTCTCTATGGGAGAAAAATTGTAAATTTTCAAATTAGAATATTGTAGAGTTTAACTGTAGAATGTTGCCATATTTAAAAAATCAAATTGCATGTATTTATAAAATCTCACTTCCAAGTGAATGAATAAAAAAAGAAGAAAGACAAAATAAACCGAATTGCTTTGTCTTGCTTATCAGATTTACTTATCAGGGAAGAACTTTGTTGTAACAAACAAATGAGTAAATAATATTAATGGTATTAATGTTATTCGTGTGTCCTTTTAAATAAAACATATAGAATAATTTTTTCAAAAATGGCAACAAATGAACGCGACAAAATTTTTAAATCTTGGTCGGGAATAAGTGAAGTGGCCTTAATAAAGGAAGTGGCTACGAAGGGTGAGCACATTCAATTGTGTATACAATATTGGTCACGTAAACGAAAAATGCCAGTGGCTGAATACGAACATTTTTTCCACGACGTTGTCCAAACGTATGTCAACCGTTTGTTAACTGAACGTTTGGTTTGCAAGGCCGAAAATGTTCTGCGAAATGTCCAAAGAGATGTTAAATGTTTCTTCTATCAATTTGCATGTGAATCTAACGATCCGGAATTAAGAGAACTAATAATAGAGCGGCTGAGTAAAAAAGAACCCTGCTGTGACTATGGAAAGCAATTACAAAACTTAAAATTTCATTGGGAACTATTGCAAGAACTAAAAAAATCAGAGTCCATCATGGTAAACATAAAAAAACATGTAAAACGCGTAACGTTGGAAACTTTAATGTCTTTAGATTCGGCTACTTTGCAGAGGCTTATGATCGAATTGTATTTTGAAAATCACAATGAAATTCTACTACAACATTTGAACAAATTTATATTGTGGGATTTTCTAGTCGAAAATCAAAAAATTGAAGAAATTATACGATGGTGTAGAATTCAACGTTTCCCAAAAGATTACACTTGCCGCAAGGATTTGACTGATTTAGAATTGAAATATTTACAGTGGTCTTTGGAGCCTGATATGTATAAATACGCTATACGTTCATTACATGATAATAGTAATAATGTTTTAAGGAATTATTTTGCTTATGGTGGTTTCTTCTTCGAAGATGAAAGGGATTCTGTTTCCCGCACTTTGCAGCGTATTTGTATGACTGAAAGTTTTCGTTTTAACAATGATCACATTAAAAGTCTCCCGTTGCCAGAACTCATAATTGAAAAGAAATTTTACTTTTTGCTGTTGTACGACTTTGTGGAAAGCCGTAAACTTGAAGAACTAACAGAATTAATGGAAGAACATGGAGCTTTATTAAAATTTATAATTGCATTAAAAACAAACAATTTTCAATCTTTAGACAGTTACAAAGAGGTAAGTACTAATTTTATACAGCGTTGAAATATTTATAAAATATTATAGATTATAGGAATGTGAAGCGCTATATGTTGACGAACATTATAAAATGTTTCTGTACACGTCTGTGACAATAAACGATAATGGTTTAATTTGACATCCATAAATGCTTTTTTCATTTTATTACATATTCGTATTCTGTCCTTTAAGATTCACCAATCAGCTAAATTTCATGCATAAAATGACATTATTAATAAGTCCATACGCATTTATATTTTGACTTACCTTAAATACAATTTATTTTAGACAAACCCTTTAATAAATCTCTAAGGATAAATGGAATCATCTAAACTATTGTAAAGCGTGAGATGAAAATGATCAAAAGTTGTGTTTGATTCCAATGAGTTGAAAGATGATAGCTTTTCACTGGCCATCTACTTCGAGGTTCTCAGATCGATATGTTCGAGAGGTGCGTCTTGAAGAGCAATCCTTGAGTTTCTTAATTTTGGCAATCCAAGGTCCATCAGATTTACCAATGTAAGATGCTATTGTGTACTGTATTCTTCTCTCTGTAGGACTTTCTGCAAATCTTTTCGAGTCTCTGATTAAATAATTTTTTTTTTTTAATTTCATATTATAGAGCAGAAATCGTTCATTAGTAGTAAAAGAATATATTTTTAAAACTCTATTTAGAAAAACAACAATCCTTATTAGAAAATGGTTGGTCTTTTATGATTACAGACGGACCAAAAGATATGAACGAATCAACTTCATATGCCATAGTTGATTTTAATAAAAATATTAAGTGTTTAAATTTCTTTCGAAGTATACTTCTGTATTTATTGCGGAAACTTCAGCCATTGCCAAACCAATATCTTTCTCCACCTAAAATAACATCAACACAGTGATTTGAGCTTATAGTCTTTTTATGGTAAAATCGATAATTAATCCAGCCTCTTTGAGGTGGACCATATGAAGTAGATTCGGGATCTGCTAATTAAACACGGTAATAGAATAAAGATTCTTAGGTTACTAAGACACAGCACAATAGAAGGGCACGTCGTTGCCGATCAGTTTGCGTAATTTGTTAGTAGTGCTGCCTTGTTAATGGAGCCAATAACAGAAAACCCTAACATACACAATTTAGTAAAACTATATCTCTAACAGACATATATTTTTGCTTGGTCTGGATACTACGATTCCTATTGTAAAGAAATAAATCACATTCCGCCTGAATGTACCACAGATATAGACAGACGCCAAATAAGACACCCGATAGCACCTTAGACATTCGTTTACCAAACATAATTAGATTTTCCGGAGATAAGCAGCTCCCCTATGTTATGTTATTATATCCGTTATACACTTCCTACTGCACTGTCCGCTTTGTGATTCGACAAGGAAAAATGTGATTGAATGTGATATCTCACTATTGAAATCTCCTACGAAAACTAACACTTTAAGGATCCACAATCTTAGCAAGATTGGAATTGGAATTCGTTCGTTAAGAATTCTACCATTCACAGTTTATATCATCTTTTACTATTTAAGTCATTTACAATTGTTACTTAGTGTTGTCGGCCTCGTTGCTAGTGCTCCTTAATTTCTTATTTAGATACTAACAGATTGTACCCGGCGTTGCGTGGGTTATTTTTTCGCCCCTTTTCTCCTTTTTGGACCCCTTTTGGTCCAACTTTAGAAACGGAATACATCCAACAGATATTTGGGAAACTTAACCAAGCTAAGTCGTAAAAAGTTTCCTATTACCATTTTTTCACCCTTTGTCGCATTTTTTCTCCCCTTTTAGCCAAAATTTTGAAAAGATTTATAGCCTATAACCTGTACCGACTAAAGCTCATTCTATATCCAAAATTTCAAGAAAATCAGTTCAGATGTGATTGGCTATTCACTGAATTTACACATTTTTAGGCCCTTTCCCCCTTTTGGACATATTTTGGTTCACCTTAGAAACGGAATACCTCCAATAGCTATTTGGAAAACTTAAACAAGCTAAATCGTAAAAAATTACCTATTACCATTTTTGGCCAAAATTTTGAAAAGATTTATAGCCTACAACCTGCACCGACAAAAGCCTGATCTATATCCCAAATTTCAAGAAAACAGTCCAGGTGTTCAGACGTGATTTTGATAGCCAATCCCGTCTTTATTTATAGTCTATAACCTGCACCGATAAAAACCCGATCTATATATCAAATTTCAAGAAAATCGATCCAGGCGTGATTGGCTAACAAACAAACAAACAAACAAAAAAACAGACTTACAGAAAGATTTAAATATATATTAGGAATCTAATGAATAATAATAATAATAACAAAGGATATAATTTTTATATTTCAGATCAGTTTTTATGCAAAAAACTATTTAAATGATGTTGGAATAGATTTTCAGCAGGAGCAAACAATAGCTACTCTTTTCGAATTTTTGACTACAGAGCCCTCTTTGCCTAGTCTACGATGCGCTGCCACATCAGACGCTCTAAAATCGCTAACCTATTTACAAATGATTCATCATCAGGAACCAAGGAGCATATCAAATTGTATAAATCATGGATTGCCAAATGTTTATGATCTATTAAGGACATTTAAGGATCTTGATTATAAACATTTAAGAAAAGACGCAGATATGTATGCAAAATTCTCCACATTTCCAGAACATCAGCAAAGTATAGACAGAGCAAATGTTCGAAATACAGGTCATTTAAATTTTTTGCACTACATAAAACAATCTCGATGTGCATATGCTGTTTACTTAATGGTATTACATCAACTTCAAGGTTATGCTCAATTAACAGAAGCCTACATATCTAGTGCTTGTGAAAGTGTTTACAATGTAGCTCTGCATACAGCATCAGTGGATACAGAAGTAATATCACACTGTATAGCATTCTGCGAAATGTTAGGTTTCGATACGCAACAAATTCGATGTTTACTAAAACTAAAGCGGTTGCTAGTGCATAATGAAAATATTACTAGCCTAAATATAATTTCCGCAATGCAACTAATTGAGCGTTTATTAATAAAAAAAGTAGAAACTAGTAATGAATTCCTCTTAACCGAATATACTGCTATAATACGAGTTAGTATGATCGTCAAAAACTTGAATAAAAACTGTCGAGACTATTCGCCGTTGCTTATGCAGCACTATGCAACGCTTAATGATTATTGGCGACTATTAGTTCTCTGGCAATATTTTGATATATCATTGGATAAGATTAAAAACTTGGTAAAATATTTCACTATTCTGCCAATGGGAGATCATTTGTTAAGATCCCTGACGTTTGCAACTCAGATAAATGAACAAAATAGGAATCTAAGACGGAGAAGCAGTTTGACAAGACGTCAATTAAATTCAAATAATAAACTGAAAGGAAAGGGTAATAGATCGGTTATAACCACTACATCAGTTGAAACGATGACATCATCCTTGGCGTCTTGTAATGAAACGTTGGGCGTTATAAATTACTTAGAACCAAACAGTGATAGCTTTATAGCAAATTGCTCAAATGGCGGTCCGGATTTATTTTCACTTGTTATAATTAATACAAATACCAAGCAGGGGAAAGATTTAAATCATATAGAAGATTTAAAGCAGTTTTTGGAATATTTACAACAGAAACAAAAACCAACGACATCAAACGCAGTTAACTATTTGCGAGTAGCTGTCGAGCAACAACTTCCAATTATGGCTCTTTTGGCAGCATCTATGTGTGGAGAAGAATGTTGCCAATTGGATTGGTGTTGGTTGGTGTGGTTATCGTTAACAACGAATCAGTGGAATAACGTATTCAGACTAGCAAACTGCAATAATATGCAAGAGTTTCCTTGGAATCTTATTGAACAACTTGTTTGGCAGTCCCAGGTGAGGTGCTTAGTACGCAGTTTTTCCATATTTTATCCTCAAAATGCATTACTTCATCTATTTAATTTTCTACAATTAACATCTCAAAATGATTTCGGCGAAAAAGCGGTACATGAATTGCGCTTATATGCATTATCGTGGAGTAACGATGAAGTTGGTCTGCCTCTTAGTCCGTGGTTAAAACGCGAAAAGCTTATGAAGCGTACAATTAGACTTTTACTTTTACATTTACAGAATAACTTTGAATCAGTTACCCATCAAATGAAATTTCTTACATGTGTCTGTCAGTCCGGGCTCAGTGATATTACAGGTCAGCTGGATTTCTGTTTGCTAAGGGGTATTTGTGAAATTTTGCTTTTAGCAGGAAAAGGAGCAACACAAAGATTTCCCATTAACTTTATTCAACTCGTACAGAATGATTCAGAAGAAAACAAAGAGTATGAACGAATTTTAAACTTCGTCTTGGCCGAGAAAGAATACGACATAGCCGTGCGAATAGCATCAATTTTGCACAAGCCCATAAGTGATATCATTTACAGAAAATGGGTAAGTTCGCTAGAATTCCAACTCGAAGTGCATGAAATAGAACAGTTCGATAATTACAATTTTAATTTTGAACAATATGAGCTGGAAGTGAGTACTCATTCATTGCCACCAGAAACACTAGTAAACTTTCTACTATACGCATCTTCCCGACTACCCTCTAAATCGTATCGATCTCGCTATTATGTATTGCAGAAAGCTCTAAATGTAATAAAGCATCATCGTTTGTTTCCCAATGAATCATTCGATCGCGATCAAATTGAATATGATATGATCATAAATTATCTACTGCTAGAAGATGAAGATGCAACTAAGTTAACTCTGTATCATTCGGAATATTATGAAGAAATTATGTCAACAGAAAGGTGTGTTCTTTATAAATCGTTTCTCGAACTAAAGGAGTTAGCAGGAATAGACGACTTAAATATAAATTGTAAAGTCGATCTAGATGAAAAACAACAAAAAAGCTTAGAATCTTTGATATATCGTTTGCTTGACATTGGAGATGTTGTAGAAGCTTTACGTCTACAGGAACTTTTCGATGTTCGTCCATTAGATTTGCGTTTCGTTGTGTTTTGCATGGCTTTGGCAGAATCGATGTCAAATATATATTTCATGTCACCGGATGAACGGCAGTTGTTAAGTGAAGTTGAACGTTCGTCTTTTTCCAAATTTACCAAACGCACTCTTTGCGATGCATCAGGTAGCGGCAGTTATTTATCGGACAGTTCGTCTACATTAGAATTCGAAGAAATTCCATCAAAGGAAAAACAAGAAACATTGACAATACTTCAGGGCATAGCTTCAAAACTGAAATTTGGGATTACTATAGCAAAGCGTGTTATTTGTTGCTATCGCGCGGCAATGTATTTGGATAAGGAATATTTAGACGTCTTACGTACAAAAGACATACAAATATTATTGCAGAGTATTGCAGAGGAAGGTTGCATACATCGTCTTTTGGTTGTCAGCGACATTGTGACATCAACTCATATGGAACCTCAAGAAATTGCCGAGCTGTTGGCTTTTGAAATCACAACTGCTGTTGTAAGACCACGTTTTTATATATTCAGTCCTGACCAACAAGCAAAGCATATGTTTCGAAATGCCGACCTGTGGGGATATAATATTGATAGGGACTTACACCTCTTTCTAGAATTGACACCAGATCGCACAAAATTGGGGACGTGTTTATTAGAGTATTGCGATGCTTTAAAATCTTACCGTAAATATCAAGACAATAAGCCATTTGACAAAAATATATATTTTGAAAGATTAGCGGAAATTATAACGCGATATGGTCAACCTATTACTAACAGTAATATTAGTAATATAAATACTAATGATATAACACCCGGCCCCTCAAATTCGGCCCGTCCTCTACAGGTTCTTTCACACAAAAAACAGAATATTATTTACGTTGAACTGCTGATCAAAGCTCACCAAGCGTTTATACATGAGTGCTCCATGGAGGGCATAGCGAACGTGTTAAATCGAGCTAAAGCTCTAAATGCAATACTTGCGCAAGCCAAATCTTGGTCTTTAATAGTACGCATGCTAATAGGCATTGGGCGTTATCGAGAAATGTATTTTTGTTTTGATACGCTTATTGAAAATGAACAATTCGAATCATTACTTGGCCAATTTGATGTAGAAAAAACTATAGGCTTACGACAAGCTATATTAGCCTATCTGCGGGAATATTGTGCACCAGAACAGGCGAAAGAACTTTTCAAGTTAGCTGCCTTAAATTTCTTGATGTATAAAGACTTAGCTGAGTTATGGGAACAAGACGCTGAAGATATGCGTAATAAAGTATTAATTACATCATCCGTTGCAGACGATGCGGATAATAAATTTTCAAAATTGAATTGTACAGCGGATATGATGAATTTTCTTAACCTATCTCTAGAGTATTATGTACATGCTACAGAAAACTATTTACTTGACAATAAATTACTTTTGGCACAGAAAAGTTCATCTCAAGCTGAACTGTTAGCTTTGCAAATTGATTTGGCGCAAAATGTTTTGGAGGGTCAATCTGCATCAAATGGAAACTGCTCATGCACCTGTATTATAAAATTAAAATCAAGGGAACATTTCAAATTATTGGTTAACAATGAATTAAGGTGAAATCAACTAATGTATATAGAATATTTAATAATCAGAATAACATATTGTTGTTGTTTTTTTTTTTTTTTGTTTTCAGTGTATCTCAAACATTAGTACTTAGTCGTGCTTATGGATATGATATAAATTGGTCTGAAGCTTTAATGCACCAATTTGTTATTTTATCAAAAATATCATACATTAATGATTTCCTACAACATGTAGATATTACTGATGAAATTATCGAAAATGTTGTAAAAAGGTAATCTATATATGTACATTTGAAGTGTAAATGATATATCATATACCTACTATTATTTGTCCACAGTTTTCAGCTCTATTGTCATGATAATAAGATAAACGATCAGATGGAAGAGCGCATAAGTCAACTTGTGGACATGGTGCAATCAGTAACTCTAAAGTACAAATTGGCTTCGTTACTAACAATCAAATCTACTATATTAACATTAATAAATGATCACACAATACATTACCTTAGAGATATGAACTTCGGACGAAGAGAACAACATCAAAATAATTAGCATTTTGCAAGTTAATAAACATTTTTACAAGCGTTTAGTTTTATCTTTACACCTACTCTTTAAATAAACAATTATAAATATTTTTACTCTTGAAAATAGTGAAGTAATTTAAAAATTTGAAAAGAAAATATGAAAAAAATATATATTTACTACATTAAAACAAGTCATTCATAATAGTTTTTATTATTTCCAATTAAAATACAATGACAATGCACCATGATTAAAGTTTGTTGCTATAAATCCAAAAAGCCACCCATCAGCAGTGATTTTTACCCTTTTGTTTTCTTTCCGAATTCTTCAAGTATAAAGAATAACGCTCACAATTATGTTTGAAAAAACATAGAATGAATTCAAATTAATGATTTAATTCTATACGATAACTTGAAACTAATGGCTATTGGTCCATTTGTCACCTAATCCTTTACAAACCGCGGGGGATATTTTACTATAGATGATCTATGCGGTTGTCGTTAGATAACGTGGTTTTAATATTCACGCTGTGCGAACGGCGAATACGTTCCTTGTTTTCAATTACACCAATTAACCTTATGGGTCCTCAATGTGTTCGTCCTGCACTCTGTCATATTCGTCAGGGTGTGCGGCGTAATAATCGCATTTGGCTATTAAATACAGCTTATTATGTACATTGTGTTGAAGTTCAACAAGTGCAGAGGCTAGAGAACGACAACATCACAGATAGTATTATATCATAACATGAGACATGAACAGACGTCGGCACAAAGTATATAACCCAAAGAAAATTTGTTAGTAATAAAATAGGAAAATGTAGAAAAAATGTACAACGATAAATTCCTACAGATTCCGTATTTCACTTCCAAAAATCGAGATCATTTCTCATTGTTACTAGCGAATCTCATTGAATATTAGTGAATTCTACTGTAATATTTCTTTGGTTGTATAATTCAAACCTGAAAAAAATCGAGATGTACCTTTTTCCTTCAAAGCAGACAAGCAACTGAATGCATTTTTACGCATTTTTTAATGAACATTGTTGATGTTCGTATCCTATGTGTGTAAAATGCTGAAGATGTTCAGACCCCGGGGGATATTGGTGGACATTAATATTATATGCTATCTACTGAGCATAATCAATACAGAACAAATGCAAAAATAATAACGACGTATTTTTTGTATTATGTACAGGTAGTCACCGACTTACGACCATTTTTTTCCAATTTTAAATACTTAAAGAAGACAAATATGTAGGTTGCGGCGAATCCCTAAAACATATTATTATTTAAAATTAAGTTTGATTTATATGAATTTTGGACAATTTTATTTCACCTGACACTCAAAGTTAGTAGTTAAGTATGTCATTTTTTCTTATATTTGTTTTATATGAATTTCGACTTACGACTTAATCAACTTACGACCTATGACCAGGAACCTATCTCGGTCGTAAGCCCAGGAATATCTGTATTAATGAATAAATAGAAAAAATTGTTTATTTTTAATTTTAAATATACTACATGTCGTAAGGTATCAGAGGTCAGCAATGAATCGGTTTTTCGCTACTCATGAAATTGTGAATATAAGTGAGCCGACAATATTGAAATTCACTCTGATTCATTCATACTCAATACAACGTTGATTTAAAAGTACAGGTTGTGATGAATATGCGTAAAACGTAGACATCAAACTCATACCTTTTGAACTATTTTTGATTCATAAGTCTACTCAGTTAGATTCATAACTGATTCAAGTGATTTGTATCATTCATTAAAATTTACAGTCTTAGTGGTTAGACATTTACATCGTACGTGTTGTTTGAATATGAGTAGAGATTCCATGATATTAAAATAAATATGAATGTGTATAAGTATCAGAAATTTTGTGTGTGATTCGATTCTACTTGTCTTTTGTAATACTCATTGCTGATGTAAGGTACGCAACAAAATTCATAACTAAAACTTAAAATAAGATTCTCCTTTCCTCTCCAATGGAGAAACTAATATTGGAGTTATGCTACAAATGATTGCATCATTAATCACAAATGTATTTATGAAGTATCTATAATATTCTGACCGAATATAATCTCCAAAGTAGATCTCATGCAAGGGACATGGGAAATTGCAATCCACAATGAAATTGCCAAAACGAAATTGATCGTGTTATAAGTGATATTAAAAAAGTTATTTTTATTAAATTATTTCAATAACAGATACTAAAAAGTTGTATTTGAACTGGCCATTATTTATCCGTCGTCTTTATGTGAACTTTTATTTTTTCATACAAATTATTTTCTTTTTTTTTTCGTTCGAAACTATTTTCATTTTTTCCGAGTTCAAATTTCATCACGAAATACTAGGAGAATGTTATTTGCTGAATGCTGAATGATTCACTTTATATTGAATTCATATTTTTTTTCGTAGATTTGTGATCATTTTCACAAAATCACCACCGATTATGTAAAACCATAATAAGATTCATTTGATGTTTTACAACATATCGCACACCCAGTACAAAAGTGACTCAATTCAAAAATTTTAATTTTCCTGAAACCGATTAAAGACTATTTTTAATTTAATTAGAAATAGTTGAAAACTAAATCTTTAGACCACTTTTAG
Organism: Sarcophaga peregrina; assembly: GCA_014635995.1. Taxonomy (NCBI): domain Eukaryota; kingdom Metazoa; phylum Arthropoda; class Insecta; order Diptera; family Sarcophagidae; genus Sarcophaga; species Sarcophaga peregrina. The sequence continues at coordinate 113,407,467 of CM025789.1, read as the reverse complement.
TAACAGTTAACAACAATCAAATAAATGAGTGTATTCTACATAGTTTAAGCATATAAACTGGAAAAATGAAAATTTTGAGTTGAATCACTTTTGAACTGGGTATGCGATATGTATATGTATGTACAGTAGCGAGCACAAAAACTGCAACACTGTGCCATATGATCTTTAATAAGATCTGTTTCAAAATAACGGTAACTAATTTATCTATTTTCTTTTGCTGTTAATTCTTTCAATTATAAGTTTTCAAAGTAACCACAGTTTATTCCAAATTCTGCTTTAAAAAGTTAAATATTTTTGAATTAGTGAAAAAAGTGCAAATTTTTAGCGAACAAAAAAAATGCAACATAATAAAAAAATAGTTAAAGTAATTATAATTGAAAATTTCTTAAACAAGTTATACAACATGTGTTTTGTAATAGAAGCATCTCTCAGCTGACAGCAAAACTGCAATCATTAAAGCCTTAGAAGAAGGAAAATCCATGCGTGAAGTTGGACACCTCTTTGGTGTAAATCAATCAACCGTATGTCGGATTAAATCTCGATTTTCCTTGAGAAATAGTGTGGAAAGGAAACCAGGTAGTGGTAATCCTCGAAAAACTACCTCTCGCCAAGACCGCCAGATGATTGCACTGGTTAAAAAAGATCCACGAAAGTCCGCAGTGGACGTTGCTAATTTCGCAAATGAGCAAATGGGAGTCTTTATAGGGGTTCACACTGTTCGCCGTAGGTTGAAATAGGCTAATTTGCATGCGAGACGACCCGCAAAGAAACCTCTCATCAGTGCAATCAAGGATTGGTCAAATGAACAATGGGCTAAAGTCTTGTGGAGCGATGAAAGCAAATTTAATTTGTTTGGCTCCGATGGGATAAATTTTGTTTGAAGACCGCCTGGACAGAGATATTCTCCAAGATATCAACTTCCAACCGTAAAACATGGTGGTGGATCAATAATGGTGTGGGGTAAGGAACGATATGTTTAAAACAAATTATTGATTTTACGTCACGTATTTACAGGTGCGTTTTCCCGTGATGGGGTAGGTCCCTTAACTCAAATCGAAGAAAAAATGGACGCCAAGAAGTACTGTGAAATCCTTGGAGAACACATGCTTCCTCATCTGCGGGAAAAAATGCCTCCTGGTAGCATATTTCAACAGGATAACGATCCAAAGCACTCAAGTCGCTTAGCTCGAAACTTTTTAAGCGACAATGATGTCAATGTTTTGGATTGGCCATCACAGTCTCCCGATCTAAACCCCATAGAAAATCTATGGGAGCTATTAGATCGGGAAGTTAAGAGGAAACATCCGTCAAATAAGAGGCAATTAGAAGAAATTTTGAAAAGAGAATGGGAGAAAATATCCATTAACACATTAATAGCTTTAGGCGACTCTATGCCTTCTAGGTTGCAAGAAGTCATAAAAAATAAGGGCTACGCCACTAAATATTAATTTTAAGATTTTTTTTGTAAGAATTACTATTTAATTTAAATAAACACATTAAAATTTATGCTGTTGCATTTTTATTGCTCCCATGAAATTCGCACTCTTTTTAATAAATGACAAAATAGTATATCATTAATTAAAAATATTTACATAATGTTATTGATAATAGGTATCTATAACTGTAGGGATTAATAACCCAAAGAAATATTTTGAACTGGTCACCATTTTTTTAAAATTATCGCACTTAAAGATAATTTTACCCAACGTTGCATTTTTTGTGCTCGCTACTGTAAGTATGTAGACTGGTAACTAGATAGTTTTTTTCGTTTAATTTTTGATAGATTGTTATTTAAATAATGACGAGCTGCAGTCCATGACATAATACCAACGCTGCCGATTCGAAACCTATGTGGGTTGACCCAATTTAGTGACTTATTGTTATCATTATTGTCTCAGACACACATTTGTTCATCCATATCTCCTTTTATTTATTTTATCTTCTTCTAAATTAACAATTTTTAGAATTGTGTAACATGTATTAATTTTACATGTACAGTCGAACTTCTATAAATTGAATCACCATTATCCAGAAAAAAAAACTTCAACTTAAAGAAACTTCAAGTAAAGAAGCAAAACCTGATGGAATTTATCTTCAAGATGCTGTTGCTTTGCTTCGACTTATAAAAAATTCAAGTAATAGAAGTTCAAATTATTGAAGTCCGACTGTAATTATATACATATTTATAAAAGAATCTTAGATTAGTTAAGAAGATGAGCTGTGTATCTATGCATGTGAGACAGTACGAGTATTGTATTATTGAATAATATATAGTACAATGATATCTAGCACCACGTGTCTTGGATCTGTCATTTGAAAGCATCTTTTCTAAATAAATTTTACTTCAAAAATGTAAGTACATATGTATGTATTATATTTATTAATAATAAGAGTGAGTAAAAAGAGTTTTTCAATGATTAAATTAATTTGTTCTAATTATGTTTAACAGCCTCATAAAATGCTGGTAACTCCGATTGTAAACGTAATAAACGAACATATGTAACAAGGCGCCAATCTCTAGGGTCTTCATTCGCCTGGACAAATGTCGAAGTATACGAAACAAGTTCCTGTGAACCATCTTGGTCCAGATCGGCAATTAACATGGAATTTTCTTGGTTATTTAAATCCGGTTGACAGATAATCTCTTTTCTGTCGTTTCGGCAAAATTGTACAATATTACTTTGCGAGGTGTTTTCAATACGAGTATCAGCACCAATAAATAAAACTAATATAACCGATTCGGTAATTCTTTGCATTAACAGACCATTGTTATTTGAAGACTTTTGCTTTGTACCATTATATGACGGTGAAGTACTACGTTTGAATCGCATCGTTTCCAATTTAATGTTATACGAATTTCGTGCATGTACAAGGTAATCAAATGCATCAAATTCTTCATTAGGCAACAGATTTTTGTTAGCGCTTCGGCGTCGCCGACGATCAGTTTTACTATCGCTATTACCACTGTTTGCACGAGAGGTATTTTGGAAATGATTCTGTTTGTAAGATTTGGTTGCATTATCCTTAACCGTTTTTATGGATTTCGATTTTGATTTGGCGCTTTGAGTCTTTTGGAAAGTTTCGTTACCACGTGGATTAGAATTAGCTGCTGATGACGAGGCTTGGTTATTTGCAGAATCTTCACTGATATTCCATTTCCAAAACTTCATAACAAAACCGGACATATTTGGTTTTGTATTTTTAAAATGCCACTGAGCCGGTACCATCCCATACATACCACTACTGGTGAAATTTCGTAAAGTGAAAACTTTTCCGTTACGATTTTCGCTCAATATTAGTGTAACATTGCAATCTTCGGGGCATTTACCTCGATTTTCGACAACAAGCTCGCGACCGCTAAGGGAATAAATATTTCGTTGTGAATCGATTTCTTTACGTTGCCCATAGTGAAGGTGTTGGGTAATTTTCGAGGCTGCTAGAAGTTTTTGTCCCATAAGAGACTTGTTAGTAATAAGAGCAAAAAGCTCAGCTAACGTTTTTGATCGTTGAGCTTCTGTGTTATTATGTATACAATTAAATGATATAGTTTGAGCACTTTCTAACTGCAGTTTTCGCAAAGTATCACATTCTATAACTTTGAAACCATCGCCAATAGGTTGCCCACTATGACCCGATAATATCCGCAAAAAATTACGTTGTTCAAGAACGTGTCCGTTTTTGCTAACAACATCGCCTTTACGCATATAATGCTTAGTTCTTTGCTCCAACGTTACACTGGTTATCAATAATATGTCCATGACTTCGTCATTGTCCAAATCAGGTAATATTACAGGAAAATCAGATGCATCGACTTTGTGAACAGATCTTTCCTTAAAGCGCCAGTGCCATTGACCAGACACAGGATTTATTGATCCCAATTCACCATATTCATCAATTACTAGACAATCCGGTCTACCATTTCTATCTACATCTAGCAGCGTACAATCTATAGCGACCGGCTCATCCGTCATTTCATCAAACCATGCAACTGCACCGGAACTGCCAATTAATGAAATAATACCATTTCTTTTGGAATTATCCGGTCGAAATTCAGGAAAAAAAGCATTCCCACGATACAAAAATATCAAATTATTTTCCCAACTCCTTAGTCCACTTACAATATTTACGCCACCCTTCAATTCGATTTTTGTATAATTATTATACCAATTGTGAGTTTTCACACGATCTATAGGCGCTGGACAAGTACCGTCTTCGCTGCAAGGTATTACCCAGACAAAAACAATTACAATGAGTAGACATAATAAAAGTGATGCATAAAAGCAACAACGTCGTGCTGGCGACATGGGTTCATTTATATCCAAGTCTTTAGATGAATCGTTACCTCCCAAAATAGCAACATTATCAGCATCAGTTTGATTGCGCTCATCATATTCGCTATTAAAACTAGAAAAGTTATTAACTGCACCACATGGCCCTCCACTACCATCTGCATTTATGCCCATGTCTGACATCATAACGGACCGTAGATATGTATTTTGCATGCTATGGGTTTGATTCGTATCCTTTTTAGGCTGCTCGTTACCTGCATGAAAGATAATATTGTGTTCAATAATATTCGATTTTCCTCTTAAGTTAAGCTCTAATCATTTAATACAAATGTACGTTTATTACAAACTTAAAGAAAGGACAGCAATCAGATTGATGTGTAGGAGTTGGTAGACACATAAGACTATTGCCACCCTTAGGTATGAATATTGCTTTTACTCCTCTCCAAATTTTTAAAATACATACCAATGTTAGATATGATTACATTAAATTAAGATCTTAGATTACTAACTTTTGTATTAGCTTCGCACGTCTGTTGAGGAAGCGCGCAAGCAGTGTTAAAAATGAGGCAAATAAAAAAATTCTACTTAGATCTATAACTCCATATGGTATATCAAAGATGTCTCGAAAAATTTGGAAAACTTGTTGTATGTACGTGTTGATTCGGTAAAAGAGTTTTGAAATACTCTAACTAAATAAATCAAATAATCTAAGAAATAAAAAATTTTATAAATATAGGTGCCAAATTTATCAACAATTCTAGCCATGTATAGACATATGTACGTACATATAGGTTGTAATGATCATATCCTATTCTACAGTTTAATTTTCTTTTGAACAACTTACCCGTTGTTATATTGATTATTGCCTTATGAGTATTGGGATATAAATTCTTTTCCAATTGTCGCTGACGTTCAATTTGTAATTTGCGGCGATTTTGTTGATAAGATTTTGACTGCAAATTAAGAGTATTTGGAGGATTGCGTCGGTTATTAGAATGTACGTTTAAGTCGTCTTGTGGCTCTTCTTGATGTTCCTGTAAAAATTGTTTTTGTTGCACCTGCAACCGTTGTAGTTGGCAATGCTTAGATGAGTTGTGAATTTCTTCTTCTGAATCAGAATCTGTCATTGCCTGGCTCAGTGGAGCATAAATGACCTGATGTTGTGGTGTTTCCATTGAGAGCATTGTATCTGTATACATAGAATAAATAGAACCAAACATCCACACATATATTAGGGAGAAAAATCAATAATATACCGTCACTATATAACATACGAGAACTATAACGAAGATATTGTGATTATTTCTCAGCATCCACATATTTTGTTTATTTAACTCATACAATTTAAATTTACAATTTATTTTAGTATATAAAACTATTTTTTAACTGGTTTTCTTTAATTTTAATAGCGAGCGCAATAAACCCGAATGTAATTTAACAGTAATTTGCTTCACTACTATCATAGCAGTTGTAAATTATGTGTTTAAATGTCTATTCGTACTTTATTTACAGTCCTGTAAAGGAAGCATTTAATAAAGAAATGTCCATTTGAAAATTGTTTAATTTAAACTTTAGTAAAAATAAAAAAAGAAAGATACTAAGATTACACTGTCCTATATTCTTAACTTGAAGAACTTGATCAGCGGTTGCAGTAAACGAACAGACTAGTTCATTCAATTTCTTCTATGCTATAAAGTACTTATTGTAGGCATAGTAACTTGTAAAATATCTTCAAAATTTCTATGTGCAGTTTTAGACAAAGGCTCACTCTCCTCATGTAGTCAAAAGCTAGGATTTCTTTAGTAAGAATACCCTCATCCTAATCACATTCATGTACCTATATCCAAGTATTTTGAATGTGAGCGGTCAGATTGTTGAACGTTTTATAATATTTCAGTATTGCATTGATTGTAAAAATATAACTGCCAAATACCTTAAGGAGAGATTGATATCCAACATTGCTTTCATTATTACTCCCAAATCACCTTTAGAATTGCATTCCAACAGAGTTCACTAAGGTCTTCCAAATGGAACATTTTGAAGTCCTTGTTCAAGATTTTGAATTCCGTGGTCTATACACCGCTAAATGAATACTTTATTTCAAATCAAAACCAAGTTACGGTTAATTACAAAATATTGACTGGCGCTTAAAGATTATTTTATTGAAGCAAAGTCAATTTTACGTACCCAAGGACTTTACGATTAATTTTTAACACAGTTTTTTGAATTGAAATTGATTTGATTGAGTGTTTCAATATTCGTTCAGCAAAACGCTGATGTATTTAAATAGGTTTTCTGCTACTGTAATTTTTTATTGTTTTCTTTGCGAACGTACATATATCTCGAAAGCAATCATTTGTACTGCAGTGTAAACTACTCAATAGAAGACCTTAGCACCGAGTATTCGTTTTTTCTTTTACTGCAAAAAAGAAAGTCTGGCAACACAAGCAATATAAATATATTCTACCAGCACTTTTTAGCAATCGATAAATATTTGCAAAACGGGAGGAAAGATTTTCTCAACCAAACGTTCTTAAAACAAATTTTGTAAAAATTAATAAATTAAAGAAAAAAAGGATGGTGCGTGGCGGTATGCGAGGTGGTCGCCCAATGCGTGGTCCGATAAGGCCGCCATTTAAAAAAACATTTGTGCCAAGGCATCCTTTCGATTTGACTTTAGCTGAAGTGGTGTTTCCCAAAGTGTCTCCGAGCGTAGATGATGCGGCATTGACAGCAGTAAGTTGTAGAGAGAATATCCAAAGAAAAAAATAATTTTTAATTTATCAACTGCTATATTATTCAGGCATTACTAAAAAGAAATCAAGATTTGAGCCCAACGCCAGCAGAGCAGACGGCTGTTGGAAATTTAGTTTCGAAAGTTCAATCAGTTCTCGATAATTTAATTGTTGCCCCAGGAGACTTTAATAAATGCGTAAGTTGTTATTGTCATTACAGTAGAATAACTATATTCGTACGTGTTAATATTTGTTTACTGTTAGCAACTGGAAGAAGTACGCCAGGTGGGATCCTTTAAAAAAGGAACAATGTTGACTGGCAACAACGTTGCTGACATTGTTGTAATCCTTAAGACGGTGCCCATAAAGGAATCATGCGAAGAATTGGGTAAAAAAGTTGAAGCAGATCTTAAGAACGCTATGAAGACTGAAGTTTTAACAAAAGCTGATCATATTAGTACAACATTTCATGATCGGGGATTCGATATATTCAATTCTCAGGCTAAGGTTAGGATACTTATTACAACCATACCACAAAATATGCGAAAAAATGAATCGAGTATGTTTCCTGATGGCAAAGTTATGCAGGCGCATTTGGCAGCTATACGACATACACGATGGTTTGAGGAAAATGCACATCATTCTTCTATCAAAGTTTTAATTCGTATACTTAAAGATCTTTCTAAGCGTTTTGAGGCCTTCTCGCCACTTTCACCATGGATGTTAGATTTAATGGCCCATTTAACAATAATGAATAATCCATCTAGACAAGCTTTACCAATAAATCTCGCTTTCAGACGGGTTTTTCAATTATTGTCAGCTGGTTTATTTCTACCGGGTTCTGCTGGTATTACTGATCCGTGTGAGCCTGGACATAACCGCGTTCATACTGCAATGACTTTAGAAGAACAAGATTCATGCTGCCTGACAGCACAAACATTACTCAGAATTCTTGCTCATGGAGGATATAAACACATTCTGGGTATGGAAGGTAATTCTAATATTGTGAAGGATATGACAGTTTGGAATGGCGTAGTTGTATCACCTTTAGAAAGAGTATATGAAAAACCGACAGATAAAAAGGATGGGGAAGGCGACGAAGACATGGAAACTGTCGAAAACGATAATGTAATGGATGAAGACTCTGGAGATCAGTAGTAGATCAATATTCCTCTTCATAAACTTATATTCGTTTAATTACTGCTTGGTATTAACTGAAATTACTTTATTTAATAAAGAGTAACAATATCGAATATTAATGTTCCTTCTCTCTACATATGCATATTTTTCTACCAACCAACGCTTTTCTGTTTCATAAGTACTTTCAAAAAAGCTGATTATTTTAAAAATTGGTCAGTCATACCAATTACGTGATAGAGAAATTTTCTTTAAATGAAATAAATCTAGTAAGTTTTTATACTAGATTTATTTACAACAAAAACCAAAAAAGGGCTATTGTAAACCAAACGTATAGCATTATTTTCCTTGGTTTGGGGTTCTGCTAATTAAGAAAAAGAATAAGTTCGAAGCGTTAACATCGAAGAGATCGATTTTGTTCAAGTTCAAGGCCAGTCCGCTATGGCATGTAAAGTATCCTGTTTTGCTGTCATTAGCAACAGCAACTTATCCAAGAGAATTACTGCAACAACATAGCAAATTCATTCTCCTCCACTTTCGGTTTTTTAAGTTACAGTATTGGTCAGGGAAAGTTTGTCGTCGTTTCAGATAGTTTGCCATTCACTATTGTTCCCTTATGCTAATAACCGCTCTTATTGGGCCGTTTATTCATAATCCTCATCTACTTTATCTGAGCACTGCGAAATTGTGATGTTTGCTAGAAGCTCTTGTCAATTTAATCCATTAATTGCTCTTATTTTTCGCAACTGCTGCATATTATATTATATTGTATATATTTAGTTCGCCGTAGGTAGGTAGAGTGTTAATTTGAACTGTGGCTAATAAACTGCCTATATTAGCCACGATTCAAACCCCAAGTCCCATATCTCCAACAAAACGAAATGTGTAACAATATCTATCAGGAGATTTCTAGCAAAAACTCTGAGAATAAATAAAATTGCTATGAAAAGGTTTCTCGAAAATCTGCAGTTCGGAGTGAACTGGAAACTGTAGGTTCCCCTAGTCATGTATAAAATTAACACTCACAACGTACGTGGTGGGAGAACCTAGGTCGTAATTCCGACTGAATAATATTATAACGGAATCTGAACTATGCTTAAAGCGGCTGTCAATTTAGCATAACCTATCCAACCATTTACTATGTCAATTAGGCCTTAATTAAGAGTATTTCTTAATCTAATATATAGGATTCTTCCTACACGTTTTCTCGAAACTCTCTATGTGGATTAGGCAGAGGTCTAATTGTTAATCCCTCATCTCATATTTCTACACTTTTAAATAAATTCCTGAAAGAAATACTACTAGGTTTTGTTCAAATTGAAAAGAATCGTTAGTTTAGAAGTAGTCGTCTTCCTCAAAAATCATAATTTATGATTTGAATATGGAAGGCAACTGAATTTCAGTTGCATTATCAGTATTTAAATTATATAATTATTATAGTTTTATAATTATTATTATATTTTTATAATTATTATGCAAGTTATAGGAATAACAAATGCGATTTATTATTTTTTTATGTGGTCCCATGTTAACGGACAATCTTTCTCGATGTCTTTACTTAATTTTGCACCCAAAACATCATCCATAAATTCTGCATATATTCCATGAGGCTCGCTTACTTTTATACATATATCCCCTTCACTTACTATCTGACCAGCTTTTAAATAATGTTTTGCAATTAATGATTTTCCCAATTTTAAACGACAGTTCATTTCACAATATTGTATTATTCGATCGTAATTGCCCAAAGACTCAAACGTAGATAATGCTCTTATAACGCTAGTTGAATTTTGTAATATAGCAATAACTTCGTCTTTAGTCAAATATTCCTTTTCATTTTTGTACATTAATTCATGAATTCCAATTATTAATGTTTTCATTTCAAGAGGATCTAAAGAGCATTTGTGGTCTGAGCCTTTTTGTTTCTTATCTAACGTGAAGTGTCTTTCTATAATTCTGGCTCCCAGTAAGACTGCCGCCTTTGAAATATCTATACCAAGTTCATGACCAGAGTATCCGATAACACACTGGGAGAATTTCTTTTTTAACACGGGAATCATTTGAATTTGGCAGTCATTTGCTTCTGTCGGATATGATGAAACGCAGTGAAGTAGAGCATAATTACATTTGTTCTCTTTATTCATTATTTGAACGATTGTTTCTATAGTTTTCATCGTTTGCATGCCTGTCGATATGATGAGAGCACGCTCTAATTTTGCTGCTTTTTTTAGTAATGGAAAATTGTTTGCATCTCCAGAGCCAATTTTAATGAATGGTACATTAAGATCATTTAATTGCTGCAGTGAAATCTGTTGCATAAAATAAAAATTACAATACATAGTATATTGAAGAGTTCAAATAAAATTTTAATTGTACAATATATACACAAGCAACTTTTGCATTTATATATTTGTGATACACACAATTAATTGGAAACTTCTTTAAGAGCGAATTCTCCGAAAGGATTAACAATTTAACCAAAACCTATCCTGAAATTTTGCATTTCAATTCATTCAGAGTACTGATATGATCGAAAGGGATTACTTCAGATGGTTCATAACAGTGGATCAACTAAAAATAAACAAATGTTATATTCGTATTGCAAAGCACTACCTACCTCATCCATAGCAGACGCCGTAAAATCGATATCAATTTCCCTGCAATAGCTTTGCAATTCCCTATATTCTTCAATGCTGAATTCTAAATATCTTTTATGTTCGCCATATGTTTTTCCCCAAGAATGAATGCTATCGTATGGTCGTCGTAATGCTGATTCAGTAAATTTGGCTTCAAGACATGACTTTTGAAATTTAACGCAGTTACAGCCAGCGTTCTGCAAGTCAAATAATTACGATTTTTTTTTACATATTAAATATAACGTTATTCACCTTTGCTTCCAAAATCATTTGCTTCGCCACCTCTAGGTTTCCTTGATGATTTTGACCTATTTCTGCTATTATATACACTTTATTTCCATTCCGTTCAACTATCGTCTTGCCTAATTGTAAAGAAACCATTCTACGACAATTGCTACAATTAACTGATCAAGTGAATTAACGACTTTTTAATATAAAAAAAGCTTTTAATTAAACGACAATGTTGACAACTTTTATAATTTTTTTTACTTTACAAAAACGCAATCGTTAGTTTAGGGTTTCTTGAGAAAAAATGAACGGGGAAATTTGATATAAAAATTCTGTAGGCTTACGAAGGATTTGTTTTAATAAAAATAAAGAAAGCCTGGCAGTACTGGCACGAAAACAAAATGTAATGGTAGTGCAGTAATCTGCTTGGGGTTACCATATTGAGGACTATTCATTTTGCAAATGTATATACATATGGCAACGATGCACTTGCAAACCGTTTACTGGGTTTTTTTTTAACCGATTGTTAAATCTTTGTGTGTTCGTTCGTTCTTCGAATTCGCCTATCGTTTTTGGTAGCTGTGAAAAAATCTATTAAAAATATATAAAAAAAAGAAAACGAGGCACACACATTACAATTTTGCAAAATAATAAAGTAAAAGTATAAAAATTTTGATTATCGATAGCAAAGTGCGTTCGACATAAAATTTAAAGAAGAAAACTTGCAAGTTGAGAAAATAAACCCACCAACCAATCAAACGAACGACGACCGACCAACGCTCGATATATTAAAGAAAAAAAAAGAAGTAGAAAACAGTGAGAACAAAAGAAAAAATATGGTTGACATAATAAATATTGACAGCATCATATCACGGCTCTTGGAAGTGCGTGGGGCTAGACCTGGAAAGAATGTCCAGTTGTCGGAGAGTGAAATAAGAGGTTTATGTCTTAAGTCGCGCGAAATATTTTTATCTCAGCCGATATTGCTTGAATTAGAGGCCCCCTTGAAAATTTGCGGTGACATTCACGGACAGTACTACGACTTATTGCGTCTGTTCGAATACGGAGGTTTTCCACCCGAGTCAAATTACTTATTTCTGGGCGATTATGTAGATCGCGGAAAGCAATCACTGGAGACCATTTGCTTATTGTTGGCATATAAAATAAAATACTCGGAGAATTTCTTTTTATTACGTGGTAATCATGAATGTGCCAGCATTAACCGCATCTACGGTTTTTATGACGAATGCAAACGACGCTATACCATCAAGTTGTGGAAAACATTTACCGATTGCTTTAATTGTTTACCAGTGGCTGCCATAGTAGATGAAAAAATATTTTGCTGTCACGGTGGACTCAGTCCTGATCTCACAACCATGGAACAGATTCGCAGAATTATGCGTCCTACTGATGTACCCGATCAAGGTCTTTTGTGCGATTTGCTGTGGTCTGATCCCGACAAAGATACCATGGGCTGGGGTGAAAATGATCGTGGCGTAAGTTTTACATTTGGAGCAGAAGTTGTAGGTAAATTTCTAGAAAAGCATGAATTTGATCTGATTTGCCGCGCCCATCAAGTAGTCGAGGACGGATACGAGTTTTTCGCTAAACGCCAGTTGGTAACATTATTCTCCGCACCCAATTATTGTGGTGAGTTTGATAACGCAGGAGCCATGATGTCAGTTGATGAAAATCTTATGTGCTCCTTCCAAATATTGAAACCAGCTGATAAGCGTAAAAAGTAAATGATGATGCAGTCAACTACAAAAATTGCGAATACTTCCTTTGTAATTGTAAATTAACATCATACAAACAATAAGCAAGAAAACAATAAAGTATGCCCTTTCTCAATCCTAAATTACGTTAGCCCTACAAACCGACAAAATTCTTCACATTTTCCCACCTTTCATGGACACAACCATTTGCTTAAACTTGATCTATCCTTCTTTTCTCTACGCATTAGAATTGCATGAACCAGTCAACCAACTTTATTTTTAAAAATTCTACTATTAAATGAATACGGATCTAGAGAGAGTGAGTAGGATTTGAAATTTCATTTAACTATGTGAAGATTTCAAGTAATTGCCAAAATAAAACATAAATTTATAGTCATGACATTCATATAAAATATTTTTGCTCATACGTACAGAATTTGTCCAATTTTTTTTTCTTATTAAAATTTCATTAGACGCCGACAATTTTCATATCATGAACTATATTACCAGAAGCGGAAAATTATCATGGCAAAAGTGTAGTCGACAGCATTTATAAAATGTTGCCGAGTGCATGCATGTGTTTTCAATCCAGCTTAGAAGTTATATTATTTTTTTCTTTTTTTACAAGTATTTAAAAAACAAAAACAGCTTGTCAAATTTATTGTTACGAAATTATTTTTCATTAATAATCGGTTGACCTGTTCGACGTTGACTTACCACTCCCTTCATCCTTACTTACTTTTATAATGTAAACAAAAATAAAATGTGTTTTATATAAATATATTTTCAGCTAAAAAAAAACAAAAAATTATTCATTAATTATATTCAAAATCTGTATTATTAAAACCACTACAAGAAAATATCCTTTATATTATGAATAAAAATAAAATTAAAAATTATAAAATAGTATTATTTTATTCTTTTTCAGAAATAAATAAATAGTAAATAGAATTTCTCAACTTTTATTAATTTTCTTTTTATTAACAAAATGCTATTTTTAGCGTATTAAACCAACCACATCAACTCATTTCTACTAATACACTTCCATATATACACGCATAGACTATAAACCAGTGAATATTATTCATTGATTTAACATATACAAACTAATTTCATACTGTCAACAAAATATATCAGAAATTCGTATGTATAGGTTAACAGAACTGTTGATACTTTATTTTGGAAACTCTTCTATATATATGAACAATAAATATATTTGCCATATTTGTTTATTTTCTAATTTAATAGAGTATTAAAACCTTTTACTCAAATGAACGTAATCATTCATAAGATAAAAAAAGTTTTTAAGTATGTATTCATATTGTAAATGGATCGATGCTCTTCAACTAATTGTTGATAGTAGCACCTTAGCACGGTTGAAACCAACTTGTCTCTTTTTAAATTCCTTATTCCTTATAAAAATTTATTTAAAAATGATTATGTGTTGGTGAAACATTAAACTTGTATGACGGACCTTTTTTAATACACCGCGCTTGTTAATGGTAACATTTAATTTGAACAGTTTTTTTTTTAATTTCAATCGTTAAAATTGTGTGTTTTAGTTGTGGGAATCCCGATTTTAAGTATACTTAATGTTGTCGAAAATCCAAAATCAATTTTTCTAATTTTACAGCAGAAACAAAAAACATAATATAATTACTTCATATATAGAATCATATCGAATTCTTCAAATAAAAATGTTTTTGGTCACAAAAATCGAAAACTTGCTACGGATATATTAGATAACCCTACGAATCATAATCAATCAAAAACTCGATTTTGATTTTTTTGATAATACGTACTTTGGGATTTTCAACGACGATATACATATATATATATATATATATATTTGCTATTTAGATACTGTGAAAATTTGGGGAGATTAAATTATAAAATGTGTCTTAAAAATTTGTTTTAAAACCGGAAGAAAAAGCCAAATTGTAAATGCCCTCCAACAGCTATTGTTACTAGTCTAGGAAGACAGTACGGAGTTGCGAAAACAACAGTATGTATGCGCCATTACAAATAAAAAGAGGCAATCTTAAAGTGCGTCAATAATACATTTTCAGGACCAGGAAAAAGAAAGGCCATGCGTGTAATTATGAACATATTTATACATATCAATACAAATAAAAAATGCATAAATAATGATTTTCGTTTAAAAGATTTTGATATTCGGAAATGTAAACAATTCGCAAAAGTGGACAATGCCAGATTTAATTAGTTCACATTAGCGCGGGTGCACTGTATGTTAATTAATTTGTGTTGTAGGTTAATTATAATTAAAGGATAAAACGATTAACTGTTTACAATACGATAATGATAAAAATATGCCAACTAACAAATACTTTAAAGAATGAAATTTAACCAATCCAATTAATCTATTTAATAAAATCAATTAATTTAAAATTTTAGCAAGTACTGTATTCGCCGTTAACTTCAGTTATGACTATGAAATTGTTAATAATTCGAGTATACTTGAAAAAATTCTAGAGATATTTAGTTTTCAAAACGATATTCCTTTTTAAAGATATCCAAATAAAAATCAACATGAGCAATCGTCAACTTGATACATTTTTGATATTAATAAAATTATATGGAAAATAAATCACGAATCACAAATAATGACGACATGAACAAAATTTCATTGAAATTTTGCTATTTGATTTTTTGCTGATTATTAAATTAGAGATAACATCAAGAATGATTTCATTATTGAGCTGATGGCCTTAGCAGCTAGTGCTCCTTAACTATATACCGACGCCTCCATTCTATAAGTACACTTAGAACGCTCCTAATGTTCTTGCATTTTTAAATTCTACGTTCTCTAACTTAAATACTGTCAGAAATTGGTTAAGATGCACCCATCCGTTCCGAAGTTATAGGGAAAAATCTACTTAGAATACACAGATAGTCTTAAGGCGCGTGAAAGCTTTGGGAGCTCATAACTCAAAACACACTTTTTCGACTTAGAAAGTTATAGAACGGAGGCGACGATATAATCCCTTGATTTATATGAACAAATAATAATTTCATACAAAAAAATACTCCTATCGAAAAGTATTTTGTAATATGAACAGTGCACAATAACGACTGACACAAATAGGTTTACTATTTTATACATAACATTTATATTGAATTGAAAGAAGTGATTTAATATTACTGAACTGGCATATGTATGCCTTGCAATGCTATATATATTTAATACGTGGAATAATTTGTATATCGTTATTATAATTCGCAAAGACGCCAAGTCCACTTTCTTTCAAAATTGAGATTTTAATGCAAAATGCTAACAGTATACAAAATACATAACCTTTACTTTTCAAAACTGCAGGATATTAAGCATTGACTCAATTAAATTAGAAAAAACCTCTTTAGAAATGAACTATTTTTTTTTAATAATAGAGCCATTAATTCTATTCTTTCTTCATTCAATTTTATATAATTTTATTATTTAAAATTATATTTAATTTTAAAAAGTATTTAAAATTATATAATTATTACTATATTTTTATAATTATTATTATATATGTAATCATTTAACATAATTATAAAGAGCCAAGTTATAAAAATGACAAATGAGATTTATTATCTTTTCTTTTGGTCCCATGTTAAGTGACAATCTTTTTTGATGTCTTTACTTAATTTTACACCTAAAACATCATCCATAAATTCTGCATATATTCCATGAGGCTCGCTTACTTTTATGCATAAGCATATCCCCTTCTTAGTCAGTGAAGGGCCAACCGAGCTTTTAAATAATGTTTTGTTCATTTCGCAATATTGTATTATGCTTTTGGAACGTCTATGCCAAGCTTCACGACTAGAGTATCTAATAACACACTGAGGGAATGTTTTTTAAGAAGGAATTCATTTGAATTTGGCAGTCAATGCTACTGTCGGATATGTTGAAGCGCAGTGAAGAAGGGCATAATTAATTTTATTCTCATTACATAGTTTTTATAGGTCTAATTTTGCTGTTTTTCTTAGTAATGGAAAATTGTTTGGATCTCCGGAGCCAATTTTAATGAATGATACGTTAAGATCGTTTAATTGTCACAGTGAATTCTGTTGCATGAAAGAAAACAAGAGATCAAATAAAATTTTAATTGTAAAATTATATACACAAACAACTTTTGCATATTTTTGTGAATCAAAATTTGTATTTAAATTCTTTTAAAGCATTGAGTTGATCGAAAAAGATTACTGTCATCTGCGATTTGAGTAAATTATGAATTTCCAATTCAATACGATATTTCTACCTCAAGTGAAACCTGGTTGAATTCATACAAATATATATGATGACAAAAGGAATACAATTTCCTTTCATAAAATCATACCTTTGTTGACTACAGCGGAACTAAAACCATGGCTGGATAATTTGTATATTGATCCAAACATTTTATATATCCATCGAAAGACAATTTTTCTAACAATAAAAAAGGTATCCGGTATCCTAAATCTAGTTTTTTAAAGACATTGCTATGAAATAAATCTAAAATTAAAACAGCTGAAGTGACAAGAAGTCTATAATAACGTTTCAGCATTTTATTTTTTGTCCATATAATGGGAAATGGATTTTATGTACGAAAAATTTTTAGAGAAGCTACTCAGCACTCGAAGTCAACTCATTCTGAACACCATTAATTCCATCAGATTCTTGAACATTAGATTCGGATATTTGCGTATTTTGAAGTGCTTCTTCTAATGGGGTAACTTCAGATAACTCTCTATCAGGCTGTACATTTTGTTCATCCAGCTTCTGTAAAGATGGTGTTATTTCAGGTTCTTCATGTGCAATGACTCCTTCACTGTCATTACATTCATTGTTACAATCATTATTTGGGTTGGATGATTCTTCCAGCAATTCTGGATTAATTCCACGAATAATTTCTGTTAAACGTTGAATCTCATTTCGGGCTTCTTCCAACTCGCTCTGAAGATACGCAATATTATCGGCTTGTAGCCGAGCATCACCCAAATTTTGCAACAAATATTGAGTAGGATCTTCCGGGCGTTCCTTAAGTATCCTTACGAAAACTTTTGTTAGCGATTCGATTATTCCTCCACGTTCCAAATAGCGTCTATATTCATCCCGCTTTGGATCAATAGGCTGCAATAAACAAATCAATGTTTCATTAAAATTTCCTAAAGAGAAATAAATAAATTCTTATAATACTTTAAATGCCATGTTGCCGGTTTATTGTTCGCAATGGACGATTCTAGTAACGACTGTGTATAATGCAGTACTCCTCTAAATTGTTTTGTTGTGCACTTAAAAATAACTGTTCTATTTAAAGGAACTGGAATGCAAATTGTGAAAAATTTAGGTACAAAAAAATGTGTACTTTTAAAAAAAAAGTAAACAAAAAATTTCTACCTGGGTTAGCACACAATCAACGTACCAAGTGTTGCCACTTCTTTTATAATGCACAAGCTGTTAGGTTAAAACACGATTGTTGTTAATGTATTTGCCGGGCTATTGTATTACCAATCGGCAACATTCATTTTGTTTTGGTTGTCTCTTGACATCTTTCGCATATTTCACATCTTCAATGTTTACTTTACAAAGTCTAGATTTTAGTGAAGTAAAGAGAAAAATTAATTTATTATCTTGTAAAGTCTGTCAAGTTGTACGATTTTTGGAGGGGAAAGAAGAGAGAATGAAAAGTAGTACAGGCTTTGGCCGTACGTTCTTTTTTTCTTATTCGTTTGAAGTTCAAAATTGATTAAACATCATATATTGGATGAACGTAAACGCAAGTTAAAAATATAATTTAACAAAGATTTAAAAAGAATACTTGATCTGTGTCAATCTTAACGAAGCGGCTTCGTTCCTCGTTCGTTGTTTATATGTAGTTCTGTAACTAACGTCAAAATCCCGTGCATTGGTCAAAGTAAACTTTGAATATGGAAACCCAAAATAATTATATAGAAATAATTTGAAAGAATTTGTTATATTACTTCTTACTTAATTGACCAGAACAATCCGATTAACGGATTGGAAGGATGTATTGCTGAAGGCGTCTCTGCTTCTTGCGCGCCTA
This sequence comes from Sarcophaga peregrina, assembly GCA_014635995.1. Classification (NCBI taxonomy): domain Eukaryota; kingdom Metazoa; phylum Arthropoda; class Insecta; order Diptera; family Sarcophagidae; genus Sarcophaga; species Sarcophaga peregrina. The sequence continues at coordinate 113,388,677 of CM025789.1, read as the reverse complement.
CGCCAGTGGAACACGGCAATCGGTTACAGGCCTTTTTCGTCCTTCCAAAATATACAAAGCGTCCCTTCGCCGACTCCCGCAGATCCCCGCAACAAACACCCGTCTTCATTCGAACGACATGGCCGAGCCAGCGCAACCGCTGGATATTAATACGCTGTATAAAGTCTATGTCATTGAGGAGCTCATACAGCAAACAGTTGGATCGGATGCGGAAATCAACTCCAACTCGCACTAGACCTAAGATCCTACGTAAAACTTTTCTGTCGAATGTCAATCTCCAGACTGAAATCATTTTTAGTGGTAACAGATAAATAAATTCCTTGACTGTATGAAAAGTATAGTTATCGGCCGTAATCTGAGAATTAATACGCCGCACGTCTCTACTTGTCGATAACACATACTTTGTTTTGCACTCGTTTACTGCCAGACCCATCTTAGTAGACTCCCGTTCGATAGCACTAAAGGCAGCAGTAATATCTCGCTTGGTACGCCCTATGAGGTCGATATCAGAAGCGTACGCAAGCAACTGGACATTTTTTGAAAAATAGTGCCATTTCGACGTACTCTTGCCTTTCGCAAAACGCTCTCAATGACGAAGTTGAAGGGGTCGCATAATAATGACTTGCCAGGGCTGAAGCCGCTCTTATAAAGTCCAATAAGTGTTTTGACGAGTGGCTTCAGTTGTTCAGACAATACGCCTGTAAGAACCATATATGCAATAGGGAGATGGCATAAACCCCTGTAGTTGGCGCGTATTGCCGGGTCTCCCTTTTTCAGGACAGGACTGAGGACACTGAGGCATACTTTCCTCTAGCTATGTTTTGTAAATAAGCTGTTGCACGCACCCTACCAGCTCAGGACATTCGGTTTTAAACAATTCAGCGGGGAGGTCATCAGGCGCCTGCCGTTTTATTGTTTTTAAGATGCATAATCGTGACTTTGACCTCTTCATGGCTAGGCGGCAGAATATCCACGTAGTCATCATCGATCGGGTTCGGAATATCCTCTCTAGAGGCGGTATTTGTGTCGTCATCGTCTTGTAGCAGAGTAGATAAGTGTTTCCTCCACAACCTCAGCACCCCTTGCGGATATATAACCAAGTTTCCATTCCCGTCTTTCGTCCTCGGTTAGACGCTTAAACTATTGATAAAATTTGCTAGCGTCATTCCTCCTACATATATGCATCTCGATTTCCTCACGCTCATGCCTTTCCCGGTCCCTTTTCTTGCCTCTTCCCTTCTCCTCTCTCTGTAGTTCTCGACAAAGATATCGATAGGAGTAGCAAAGCACACTGGGTTTTAGCTTATTTAATATAAAGTAAGTTTAACATATTCTGTAATTGGATCGAAAACACGAACTACAGTAAAACTTAACTATTTTTAGACCAAAATTATCTTTATATTAAGTTAATAATGGTTAGGACTCGTATTTTAAAAGCAACAGAATAATACCTGCAACAGAATAATATCTGCTCCAAATTTTATATATAAGTTATATTGTGCTTTAAGAATACAACACACGGTTTGATTCCCTTGGTTGCAGCAAACCTAAAATGTTGGTAAAACTTAATAGACAGCTTACTTTGACTGACCATATTAATGTTATCTGTAAAAAAATATACGCTATGTTAAGGAATATATAAATAATTACTATATCAATTCTTATTGTTTTTATAGCTTTACTACTTTTTCAGATTAAACTGAACGAAATATGAATAAAGGTCGCCGTGGTCTAGTTGGTAGTGTGCTGGCTTATTAGAATTAAAGCCAGGGTTCGAGATTCCGGCCAGACATCAAAATAAAAATACAAAAAGTATTTTTTCGGCGATTTCTGGCAAAAACTAAGAGTAAAAATAAAATTGCCGTGAAAAGTTTCTCAAAAATCTGTCTTATGGAGTCGACTTTAAACTGTATGTCCCCCGCCACTTATGTATAAAATTAACACACACTACATAAGTTGTGTGAGAAACTAGGTTAATAATCCTGACTCTTCAGTCAGGTTGTAATAACCAATTATGTATGTATGTATGTATGAAATATAAATAAATAAATATTTTTCAATTTATACTCTAAAGTCAGTAGTTGCACCTCTTTTCATTTTGAAATTTATAAAATTTGTTTAGATTTTTATTTTTTGTTTCATGTAAACTTACAATGTTGGGAGTATTTAAGTATCTGAACATTTGGAAAGTAGTAGGGTAGCCTACTATCTTGAACTTGTTTAATTCAAAGTGGGAACTGATGCACATTCCTTTATTTTTTGGCTTCCCATTTTTCATCCAACAGTTACGAAATGATAGGCAATCAGTTGAAGATGAAAAGCAGTTCCTTATATTACCTGACGTTTACTAGTTTAAACAGATATTATAGGAAGGCCAAGATATTGAATTAACTTTTTTTTTTTTATACAACATAAAGCAGTCGAAATCTTACCACCGAAAACAGGACGAATACTTTCTTCAAAATTCTTTTCGATAGATTAGGATTAGAAGTTTGATTTTTATTACCTCATTTGATTCTTATTAATTTCAAAATAAACAACTAAGGTGCCAGTTTTACAGATTTTGAAATTACCATCAGTCCGTCTATTTTTTTCTACGATTACGCATGTCTTCGATTATTTAAACGTATATACACACAAATATGTACACAAACAATTTTTCCAGTACAAATATTCGACTATACTTGTCCTAAAAGAAATTTCATAAAATAGGTATTATCGTCACAAAAAATATTTTTTATATTAAAAATTTTTCATTTTTATCTTGAGATATAATAATTGAATATAGGTATATACATTTGTAAATATTAACTCGTAAAATGATTCAAATTTTTTGGCTTTTGTGTAAAGAAAGTGCATATACTAATTACTATTTACATTCATATATTTATTATTTAGAATGAAAACCTTGGAAAACACTTTTATGCGTGGTTCATCACCTTCTTACTCAGACGAGGTCAATTCCGAAAATGTTATATCAGCTACTCTACCAATTGGTTCTTTACGCCAAGTAGATCGGGAGACAATAAAACCGTTGAATAAAAATAGTTTTTACAAGCCACATAGCGAACAAGAATTGGAGCAACAGCATCAACATGAATACGATGTGACTAAACCTATTAAACAAGGACGAAACACTTTTGCATTTTGGACTGTAGTCATTATTCTATTAGTTTTGACCTGTGGGAAATTTGCTTCTAACTCTTACGATAATAGGAGTTCTACACATGGGTAAGGGTATACATGGCATGGAATTGATACCAGAAGAAGATGTTGTGAAATTCTATGGCGATACAGATCTTGATAGAATCTTTTCGAAAAACATTGGACAATTCGAAGGCTTTATCAATGAACCTGTAACTATTACTGGCGATGGTTCTCCAGTATATGTGCGTATGCACCACCGGAATAGTCAAAGCGTAAATCGTATAATTATTGACAAGATGGGTGTACAGTTCCGTGGTATAAATAGCTTCGAACTCAAAGATCCTGCCAACGGTGATACAATTTTTACGACACATCGTCCACACTATAACATACCACAGGGTGCAGAGAAGCTAATATCGAAAACCAACAGTGCTAGCCGTATTGTTAGTTCTACTGAGAAGAGCTTATCGGTTTCCTCTGCAGATAATCGTATTTTCGTTAAAGGTTCTGAGGGAATACACGTAGATTCTGCAAATGTATACATGCAAGTGGAAAACAATATTCAAATAAACTCAACACAAGGAGGTATTTACCTGCAAGGAGGTTCTGAAGGCATTTATCTAGACATTAGTAAAATACCTATAGTAAATTCTGAAATGGGATTACGTACTGGCAATGTGCAATACAAGCTGTGTGTTTGTTTGCCACAAGGTATAGTTTTTCGCATTGCCATACCGCGAATGCATAACAGCTCTAAAGTTTCATGTGCACATTTCAGTGGAAAACATGATCCATGCTCAGTTAACTAATGTTGCACCACGAGTACATATATGGGGTCCGAAGACCTTTATACCACGAGAACGTACTTTCAAAAAGGAATTCGTCATACAAAGTATAATTTATTCGTTTTTGTTATTCAACATTAAAATATAGAATATTTCTGAAAAAATTTAAATAAAGTAAACTTGAGTATGTCTTAATATAAAAGAAAAATCTGAACTGTGAATACATTCACATATGGACATTAAAAGTGATACTGACTTATTATAAGAATGATCGAAATCAATTTTTTTTTATTGAAAATATTTGTAAACCAAAATAAAAGATAAATAAAAAAGTAAAAACAAAAGATTCACTTGGTCATTAAAACAAGTACATTAAAGAGTAACATAATAATAAAATTATATCAATCACCACTATATTTACCAATACCTATATAAGCCAAAACCATCTGTGAATCCTATCTAAACTGTTCCACAATTGAAACTTATTTCAGACATTCTCGTTCTTAAGTCGTCTTTTTAACAGTTCCCAAAAATTTACAACTGAGTTGAAATCCTTAATTATAATTGACCAAATCCTTAACATGCCTTCATAAGTATTTAGTGTCCTTAGTAAATATATTAATCATCAAAGAAAATAATTACATCCTTAAACCGACCTTTATAAATTTGCGAAGTTACCGCATATACTAAAAACTGCTAGAAGCTCGCGAATTTATAATTAGTTTAGTACAAAATGACAAAAACTTCGGGAGAATATAATGTTCAGTTTTAGCTCGCGAAAGAAAAGAATAGTTTAAAAATACAACTAATTGGTTGCTTATCGAAGGAAATTTGTCGACAATCGACTTTCTGATTAAAGTAAGTGTGCAATGTAAAAATGGTGCCGAAAATGTCTCTAATATTCTTAACTTTCCTCCTCTAGATCTAGGAGATGAGTAATAAGGATTTGAACGTGCGCAAGGCAATGCAAATATTGATGAAATTGTGACCAGAAGGTTTTTCTAATGATATCTGAATATGGATAATAATTGAAAAGTTTGTGTATAATATTATTAGGATCAGTTGAATTCAATATGTCAAAAATTCGCACTGATTGGCCGTAAATTTATACACAAATCGGAATTAAGTTCACGTGCAAGCATAGTAGAGACGTCAACTATGACTTGAGTTGAATAGGATTATATTACAACCAAAGCCATTTTCTTTTTTTTATATTTATTTTCAACATTTTTTACACTACTGAAAGAAATAGGCAGAAGAAAACAAAAAATTCTTATTCACATGAGAAAATGTACAACAAACTTATCATAGCAAAATTGTATTTAAATTCAGTATTTTCCAAATTTATGGTAATCGTTTTTAACAAAGAGTCATTCCATTCGAATACACCATATAAAATTACACAAGCCTATGGCTAACTTGATAATAATTATTACTTTTTTTAATTCGTGGCCAATAAATCTAAAAATATTGAAATAGATAAATAAGTCATTAAGCTGAATAAGACCTTTATGTTTTTCTTGTTTTTTTTTTCTTTATAACTAGTTATAGCTAATGATAAAAATAAAACTTATAATATGTCTAATATATGTATGTGCAGTGTACGAATAATTTGTTTGTTGAAATAGAAGCCAATTTACAAAAGAACCTAAACCCCAGGCGGTGGTGGTTCTTCGTAACGTGCAGCTTTGCTAGGGGTTATAACAATGTCATCTGGTACCATACTAAGAAGCTCTGCTTCACTTAGCTTTGCTAACAGGCTAGTCGTTGCATTTGCACTTGTATCTCTGTTTGCAGCTGATGTCAAGAAACAATTTTAAGTGTAATCAGAAAATTAAAATAACTTTCAATATAATTTATGTTGCTTACTTGTTGATGCCGTACTGTCTATTGGATTATATTGGTCTACTGATGATGAAGACGTAGTCGGTTTTAATAATGATCCAATGACTGGTGGTGGTGGGGCAACAATTGACTGATCTTTTCCTGTTGTTTTAATACTAGCTAGAATTTGTGATAAATTCGACGGTATTGATATATTTGCTAATACGTTTGACGTTGATGTAGAATTCGTACTAAATGACTATAAAATAAATATTATTAGCACCATTTGTAATTTTGAAGTGTTGATTTATTACCGAAGGTTCTCCAGTTAATAGCCCTGCGATTTCCATTTCTTGTGCCGCTATCTGCCTATTAATTTCTTCCATTTTACGTTTTAGATCATCTTCAGCAGCTTGCAACATATGGTCTCCACCACTGGACATTTTTATTGGCAACAAAGGTAAATCGTCATCAGAACTTCCACCCGGTGAATACGGCTCGTCAGCATCATTTTCATTTAACTTCGACAAAGGCGGTGGGATAATCGCTGAAAAAATATTAAAATAAATAACAATCTATTTATTTAAAGAACAAAAACAGAATTACATTTTTGTGCTTTAGCCGTTATGGGTGCCTTTATTATAGCATCTATATCAATTTCATCAACTTTTTTCTGAGGAACTGATTGACGAAGTTTTTTTGTTTTTGGACTTCCAGGTGGGGTAAAGGTATCCACATTGTCAGTTCGAACTGAATGCTAATCAAAAAAGAACCATATTTACAAAATAAAAATGTAATCACAATCAAATATACTTTGTTTAAAGTGGATGAAATGCTTGACGCTCCTAAGGCCGATTGATTTGGAACAGTTCGTTTACTACCAACTACTCGTACTATGATACCAATTAAAACATCTGGCCGGCATTGATCATCATAAAACTCCACAGGCTCCGAGGGTTCCAATTGAGTTGGAACATTTTTTCCAGAACCTAGAGGATATATATAAAAATCCTTTATTTGTGTAGATATACTTTTGATGACACCCAATCTATTGCGATTATCAAGATATTCATAAAGAATTTTGTAAGCAGGCGTTTCTGATTCGTTAGCTGGTATTAGACGAATTACAACTATCTCCTTGTTTGGACTTCTTTTAATTTTCGAAATGTAATCCCATACAGTTTCAGGACCTATACGGCCAACTACATCCAATTCCCTTGGCAATAGTTTAGCTAGATTTGTTGAATTGCCAACTATTGGCTGAATTGTTAGTTGAAATGACGTAACATCGACCATATTTATGTTACCAGTCCATAAAGAAATTATACTGTATTGAATATCGCCCGAATATGCTGACGAAGGACCTAAAGAGGTCATGAACTTAGCATATGGGTCATGGGGTGGAGTAGGTATGGAAACAGTGCTAGTTGGTTCTTGATCACTTTCCACCGAACTCATATTAGCTGGTATGTCGACTGCAATTGAAAAGTCGCTGCTGCTACTACTTGTGGATACTGTGGATGTTGCAGACTGTATTGCCAATGGTGTAACCGCAGTTTTTCGTAGGTTCTCACACTCCTTATCTTTATCTGTAGCAAGGTTGGCTGCTTCTTCTATAGTTTTTGTTGATTCCAATATTTTATCTATTAAATTATAAGTTTCCAGTGGGTTATTTGATCCTTTCTGTTGTTCGCTTTGTTTTTGTTTAGAAACTTGTTTTGAATGCATTGCTATGTGCTTTCTCGTGTCCGATTTCTTTTCATTGCCTTCAATACGATATTCACGGTCAGTGCGTTCCTTACCGCGGTCCTTATCTCTTATACGATCTTCCCGATCCCGTTTTTCCTCTTTATGGCTACTCTTGTATCGTTTTTCGCCCCTTATCACGACTACGACTTCGAGAACGGCTACGACTTCTTTTTCTTGAACGTGATTTATCATGATGTCGATCCTTACTTTTATGACGTTTCTCACGATCCCGTTCCTTTTCTCGACTTCTAGAACTTTCTTTTTCTTTCTCCTTTTCCCTGTCTTTGTCTTTGATGCTTGGACTTGATGTCTTTACCTTATCTACATCATACATTGTAAAAGACTCAACATCTGACACATGTTGTTGGAGTTCTTTGCGTTCGGTTGAAGTATCCGCATTATCTGTGAGTTCGGATTTATTTAATGCTGACACAACATCTTCCACTGGTATAGTAATGTCAACGTTTGCATAATCCGATGATTTACCTTCAATAACCTCTTCTCCCTTATGCGTTTTAAGAACATAATTTTTTGCACAAGCTAGCATATCCAATTCGGATTTCTTAATCATTTCCAATTGATGTTTTGCTTCTTGCTCTCGCCATTGCGCTAATTCCTGACTGGCCATTTCTTCAGGTGACATACGTACTAACTGCTTTGGTTCAATTAATTTGCCACAAATCTTCGCAAATAAGGTATGATTTTTTCGGTCTTTAATATTAAATATTAATGAACGATATTTAGCTTTATATTTACTTCCGGTATCACGATTAAAATAGTTATACATTTCTAGTTCTGTCGTTTTTACAAACTCTTCTACTTCCTCTTCTGATAATTTGGGAACGCCTCTAACTTTTGAACCTTCGCTATCCTTTAATTCAGTTTCGTTGGAAGAGCTTGACATTCCTTCTTCTTTAATACGTAAAAGAAGTTGTTCCTTCAGGGTTCGCCGAACAACGAAACGAATGGGCTCTCCATCAGTATTTGCTGATTTGCCACTACTTTCTAAACTTGTTTGACGTTTTGGAGCTAAACTTTTATCTTTATTAACAATTTTAGACTCTTCCGTACATTTTGTTACCTTGTCAGGTTTTATTCCTACTTGCTGTGGATACTTTTGTAATTGCTTAGGTGTGCTTGGTCGTGAATTCGTGGATGTAGGGAAACTTTTTACATGTTCAATCATAATTTTATTCGTTTTAATCGCGGTTGGTGAAGAAGAGCTCAGAGGATTTGACTCTATTTTAGACAGTGGAGCATTGCTGGCTAATGAAAACATTTTTAAAGGCGGAGGCGAAGTTGCTGATTTTAATATACTTGGTGAAGAAGAATGTTGTGAACGTATCTTTTGTTTTTTCTAAGAACAAAATTCTCTTGTTAAAATATATATACTAACCCCAATATAATGTGTAGTACTTGCCTCCAAATCTAAAGCTTGAGCACTACCAGGCTGGATTACTTCAAATGTTGGATTATCTTGTAACCATTTTTTCAGATTTGTAGTTGTAGGAGCGTTATTTCCTGTTATTATGCGCCCAGATTTCCGCTCATATACATTCACCTAACGTAAGATAAAAATTGAAATGCATCTTTAACAAAGAGAGAAAATAATTATATTTTTCACTACTCACCCTTTCCAGTTTGGGCTTGCGATCGGCTGCAGAAAGTAATTCTTCGAACAATCCTTTCGGCTTCTTTTTCAATTTCTCATCGCTAGCACCTTTGCTTACTGGACTTGATGTGCTATTATTTTCCGTATGCGATTTGGTCATTAAGGAATTTAATGCATTCTGAGCATGTTTCCTTATACAATCATCACTACAGTATATAGAATTGAAACGTGCAAACTTTTTGCAAACTATACACAAAGTTGTATTTTTGGTTGGGCTTGTACTTGTTGCTGTTGTTGATGCGGTGGAAGAAATTGATATGGTCGCAGTTGTTGCAGAACTCAATGCTGTAGTAGTTGTTATTGGGGATAGAGATTTAATAACTTTCACACTATGATGCGGCTGTTGTTGTGGTGTCGAGATCTGTTTTACTACCGTTATTGTTCTAATAGGTGTTCCCGTTGGCGTACACATTTTTAAATTAGCTTGTCCTGACGATATAAACAATTTTTTTGGACCAGACATCATACTGCCAGTGGTACTATTAGTCGATGTTTGTATAATTGTCGCCCTTTTCGTATTCGATGTATTGTAATCTTTCAAATTTATAATTTGGCCACATTGCAATTTTACCGGCGGAATTGATTCCTTAGTGGAAGTGGATTCATTACTTGTAGTAACAGTTATGTTATCAACAACATTTGATTTGTTTTCAGTTGGTAAATTTTCGATAGGCCTTCTAACATGGCTATCTGCTACTGTAACAGTAGAGGTCAAAGGTGGTAACACTGATGAGACATTAACAAGAGTAGCATTATTAATTGTTGAAGGTGCTAATTGATCCGTATTTGTTGTTGGTGGTTTTTTAATCAACATTTCGGTTATTTTTGGTTGTTTCTGCAAAAATGTGTTTTGAATTTAATTAAGGTTTATTAAGAACATTTTATATTACCTTTTCCTCTTGCTTTTTCAAACACTTTGGACATGTCCAATCGATACCTTTTTGTTCCATTTCTAATCCCATTGCTTTAGTTATACTAACACAAGTTCCATGAAACCAGTCTTCGCACACATCACAACAAATCATAAATCGATTATTATGTGGTTGTCGACAAATACACCAAAGTCTATAAATAACAACAATTTACTATTTTTAATGTCATCGAGAGTTAAATATTTCTGTCAGTAAACAAACAGTAACAGTCTGTTTGCTTAAAATGTAATTTCTTAATACATTTTACAAAACTCTTTAGTAAAAAGGTATAGAAATAGTTTATTAAATATTTTGCATACTTATTTGGATCATCATCATCGTCCTCTTCTGAATTTGTGGCTTCAGCTTCAACTTGAGATTTATTTGCATTAGATTTATTAGCACCCTTCTTAGCTGCTTGTTGTTCTACGGCCTGATGCCGATTTTTGATTACTCGCTGTAATATTCTCTTTAGAACCTCGTCTTTTACTGTTAGTATCTTGAGGTTTCTTTTCCTGTGCAGTAGCTATTATTGTTGAAGAATTGGAGTGCAACGAGCAGTCTGAAGGAGAATCACTCGACATAGGAGTAGAAGTAAAAGTTGTATTCGTTGCAGTGGCATTAGCAGAATTGGGCTGAGCTTGCGCACGTCTTTTTGCTCGAGTGGTAGGAGCTTCCATTGGGGGCAAAGTAATTACACGACCATTTCCCCTTACAATTTGTATCGGTTCTTTGCGTAATGAAGTTGTTAATTTTGAAGATTGATTAGATGACGTTGTTACTGTTGTGCCACCTCCAATCTTAGATGTACTATCTGCATTCGATATTATTGTCGGCGACGAACCTAAACAAGTTGATACATTTGATATAGACATTTGAATAATACTCTTAGTGGTCGAGGGAGACTTGTCCTAAAAGAAATTTTAAATAAGAGTAAAGAGGAAAAAATGAGTTTACAATAAAAGCTTACTTCAATCTTTAAGGTCTGTTGGGAAATTGGTACCAAAGGAGGAGGATGTTGGTTGCCAATTATAGTACTGTTGATGTTTTGATCATTGCAAACGCTTGTACCAAATACTTGCTTTTCAACTGCTTCTTGTAGCGTTTTATCATCCTTTATTAATTCTACCACTTGTTGCAATATATCATCAGGTAAATCCCCAGTGTCGTCTCCGTCAGATGTGGCTAACAAGGAGGCGCTTGTTATGTCAATTCCTCCAACGATGTTATTTGCGGATGACGATGATGTTACAGTTTGATTTAAAATGTTGAGATTATCCGAAATACATTTGTTACTTACACTGTTGTCGGAAACTATCTGGGATACGTTTTGAACCGTTTCAGTTATGTTACGTATTTGCGTATTTGAGGATACTAAGACTTTTTCAGTACTCTCTAACATTTTCACCAATTCTGGAATATTCTCGTTCAAATTTGTTATTTTATCATCAGTTTTTTCATTTGATTTCTGCATCTCATCTTGAACAATTGAATTTATAAGATCTAACTGCTTATCGTGCTCTGCTTCTAATTCGGATGAACTTTGATGCGTTTGAATAGATATTTGCACAGGCAATTGATTTTTCGCTGCTGTTTCCAACGGCATAAAACCTTTTATTGTTGACGAACCTGACGATGTCGGTGTCACTGCTACTGAAGATGTTGTGGTGCCAGAATGCGACGACTTTGGTACTGTTATAGTATCAACTAATTTAAGCGCAGTCCGTTTTTCACATTGATCTATTAAGGTTGTCAAATCAGTAAATCCTTTTGTTTTGGGACTTGTCATAACCTGCTGTAAAGTAAAGTCTCACTGTACGGTTATGTACCTCAGTATATTCACTTCTTACTTACCTTGTTTATAACTATTTCCTTATGGGTTTGCGGAGAATTTTGTAAAACTGTGCTTTTTTGTTCCAATGACCCCTTGACTACAACGTATGTTTTCGGTGATAATGATATCGAATTTGAATTTCCCGGCGCACTCATTAAAAGCTTATTTTCAGTTGGTTTTTTAGGAATTGGTGGCAACGCTGCCACAGCAGGGGATAGTGTGTTTGTTTGCGCAGTATTATGTAAAACCTTAAATGGTGTCGATCTAACAGTTATGCGAGATGTATCTGATACATTTTTTACACTCGATTTTTTTGGTATTACATTCGACGAAGTACTAACGATAGGCGTATTTGGGAGATCGTTAGTTTCATCTTGGCTATAAAATCGTCTAGGTTTTGAAATAGATTTATTAACCACTAAATGACGTCTTGATGCTTTTGAAAGTTTTGCCTTGCGTTTTCGTCCTTTAGGATTGTTAACATCAAAATCTAAATCACTGTCGCGATCATTATCAGTTTCGGCTGAATCATACGTTTCACTAAAATCACTTTCATCTTCGCCACCAATTTCATCATCATTTTCTTCCGGCGATGAAAGTTTATCTTCTTCTTCGATGTAGTCTTCGGGTGTTACTTTTCTCTCCTTGTTGTCTTTTTTAGCCTTCTTACCACTTGAAATTCCCTTGTCTTTCAACATATGAGAAGATATGATTGATTTATTCGTAATGTGATCTAATTTTTGTGAAATTTGCTGTTTCTTTCGCACAAATATCTGTTTACCCCCTGTCGACTGCAAAATGTTACCTTTACGAATTGCCGCTTGTTTTTCAGCTTCTAATTTGTCAGCAGCTAATTTTGCTTTCATTTGTGACGGTGAAGTGAAAGGAGTATAACAATGATCGTTTTGTATGACAAATAGCTGAAATTCATAATCACTTTGACTTTTCTTATCAGTTTCTAAACCGGCCATTTCTGAAAAGATTATTAATTATTAAAACCTTGGCAAAGGAAGTATAATATTATAAAACCAATAAACTCACTTAAGGCTTCTTTAATAATTTCATTCGCATCATCTGGCGGATAGAATTCTTCTAAACGCAAACCTACAATTTCTGGACGATCCTTTTTACGCTTACGCGAAAGCTTCTTTTGCCTGGTCGCATTCGGTTGCCGTCCACGCCGACGAATTTGCTTCCTTTGTTTAGTTTTATTATCTTCTACTACATCAGAATCTGAATCTTTGACAATTTTTTTCTCCCCATTGTTATCTTCATCATATGAAGAATCCCCATTACCAACACTATCATATCTATTGCCACATGAAGAACTGCCATCTTCATCTGAGCGTAAACTGTCATCTGCAGAACCAACTTCCTGCCGTCTCAGCATATCCTCTAATTTTTCGGCTTCGTCTTCTTCATTCTGCATGCTCGGCGTTGGAGAAGTCAGACGTATAACACTAATCGAAGAAATTCTTTTTTCTTCTGTAAAAAAAAAAATTAATTTATATTTCTATCTCATATCGATTTCTATATAATCGGCTGACGTACCAATAAGATTTTCTAATCCCTTATCATCAAATCTTATACCATTTTTACCATACACTACCACTAAATTTGAGTCCGATGCATTAGCATAATCGCTGGAATCTCCTGTAGGTTGTGAATTGCTTTCAATGAACACAGAGCTTGACATCTTCCTGAACACGATTGTTATCACTATTTGTGTATAAAAAACGAAAGTTTATTTGTATGTTCAAACAATTTCTAAAATATATTTACATTTTAGAAATACAATAAAATTAAAACCATCACTTATTTTACTTCCTAAAGTACACTAGGTTCACCCGGTATATTGGTTTTAAACTCGTCGAATGAAAATATTACCAGTAACGAAAATAAAAACAAAGCAACTCAAGAAATAAGACACTGTTTTTTTTTCTACTTCTAGTTTCTATTTCTTCTTTAGCTGAAGAAATCGCCTTAGAAACGATTAATTTTATTTCTTAACTAAAATATTTGAGTACTTGTGATTAATTATAGGTTACAAAATGTAGAATATTTTATATTATGAAAATAAAGCACTGTTTTTACAAAAATTTTGAGTTTTCATGGCTAAATTAAATATTTTTGGGTCGCGTAATATAAGACAAAGCGCAAAAACAGAAATTAACACGAGTTCTAAGGTATTCCACAAGGTGGCGCCTACAACTATAAATAAATATTTAATATTAAACAAGTGTTGCCAAAATAACTATACAAAAACGATAAATTAAACAAAATTTAAAGAGAAATATTAAAATATAAATAAATAATATATTCCATACCAGCTATGGTAAGAGAAAATTGAGACACTCGATTGACTGCTAACTAATTCGAATGAATGGATTAGTAAAAAACTGTGAGTATATTATAAAATGGAAGACTACAATTGAACGTGAAAGCTCCAAGTAACTTCTTTACAGTAGTTGTACTAACATTTCTTCGTGTTCTTAACATGTAGTTATATTTCATGATAATAATTTTTATTATTATGTACTCTAAATATAAAAGCATTACAAATTAGGAATAAAAAATCTTTCTTATACATAATATAGTACATAAATCTGAGTACTGTCGATTGTGCTTGAAGTAAACAAAATTTACGAAGCAGGCAAAATGTTACTGAATCTGGACTAAGATAATGTAAAGCAGTAATTAAACGAATGTAATAATAGAAGGCAAAATTTTGATCAACATTATTATTTTTCTCTCTATATGTATGTACTTCGACCTTTTTCTTCGGAAAATAGTTGCGTTTTATTCTTAATCTCTTGACAGCATTGAAATATTTAATAGGAAAGTCAACTGTAAAATAAGACATAATTCATAATTGGCATCACTGCCAACTAACGAAGCAATTCAACCACGACAGAACATTCAATTTCTGCAAAAAGGAAAACAAAATTTGTGTTTACATCTAGTCTATTTTATTTATAGTTTACAATGGGACAAGAAAATGTAAACTCTCAAAGTAATGAGAAAAAGATGCCTGCTACAACCACTTCCTACAAAATGCGCCCTTCTTTAGGAGAAACATTTAAAGGAATCCAAATTAAACATATAGTGAGAGAAGTAATGTTTGAAAAATTACAAGGTACAATCATTTGGATTTATTATATTTACTGTTTTATGTAATATTTACGGAATAAGGATCTCTTTCAGGAAAAACCTACAATGTGGATGACGTAAAGAACTGGACAAGAGATATAGCCGATAGTATTAATTCCGCTATTAAAGATCGTTTAGTTATGCCTCGTTATAAATACGTTGTCCAGGTGATGTTAGGGCAGCAACTGGGAGCAGGTTGCCATTATTATTGTAAATGTTGTTGGGATGCTGAATCGGATTCTCAAACCTCCGATGTTTTCACTAATGCCAGTCTGTTTTGTGTAACTACGGTGTTTGGTATTTACTTGTATTGAAATAGTTTTTTAACCATTAGTAATAAAAAATGTAGAATAAACTCGATAAATTCCATATTCCTTCTAAACGAAAGCCCTTTCAGGCTCACAAAGTTTCCTTCGTTGAATTCTTATTTCGTCTTTGAAAACATTGCACATTTTTTATTACGTCTGTAGAAACTTGTAACGGTCAACGTCAAGCTCCTTAGTGTAGTTTTCGAAATATTTATAAATGTTTTCAAAAGGCAGATCGGCTCTAAATTTACCACCAAGAAAAGTAAGAAAAAGCAATAAAGTATTTTGTTTTTTATTCTCCTCAAGTGATTCCTTTTCAGAAGTTGTTTATTTCACTTAGAATTTATTCCAAAAACAAGTATTTGCTGCTTATTTTGTCACATAAAAAGTAAATATAAACAAACTTTCGCATTATTTTTCACGATTCTGAGACAATACAAAAACAAAGACAAAGCGAATTGCAAAGCACTTTTCAACACAGATATAAACTTTTAAAAAGTCTTGAGTCTAATGGAAAGAAAGGAAAATTGAGCAGAGTTAAGTTCACAGAATTAAAAAAACAAAAGAAATTGTTCTAATACTTTGAAAGTGCAAAAGCCATCGTATATCCCGTTTAAAATGATGTTCTCTTTAAAACTATCCGGTAGCATTATCTGCCTCTGTCAAAAATTATAAAAGTTTTCATATATTGGCAGCATTGATTGTCGGTATTTGAGAGGACGCGCTTTTCACAACTTGTGGTTAATTTTACAGTGAATAATTTTACAAGTGAAAACAAGTCAATAATGGGCATTGAACAAATGGAAGTTGAAACTACTAAAGAAAATGGAAAACAAGAGGTAGAATTGACAGAAACTGAGAACGAGTTATATGATCGTCAAATTCGTTTGTGGGGACTGGAGTCTCAAAAACGTCTGCGAACGGCAAAAGTATTAATTTCTGGTTTGAGCGGTGTAGGAGCTGAGGTTACAAAGAATATTATTTTGTCTGGCGTTAATTCCGTTAAACTTCACGATGACAAAGTTATAACAGAAGAAGATTTCTGCTCTCAGTTTTTAGCTCCACGTTCATCTCTTGGCATGAATCGCGCTGAAGCATCAATTGATAGAGCGAAGGCCTTAAATCCAATGGTGGAAATATCTGCAGACACTGAACCACTTCATAAAAAAGAAGCAGATTTCTTCGAAGCATTCGATGTGGTCGTTGTTATAGGGGCCAATAATGACGAATTAGTACGCATCGATCAGATTTGTCGACGAAATGAAATAAAGTTTTTTGCTGGTGACGTTTGGGGAACTTTCGGATTTTGCTTTGCTGATCTGCAGAAGCATAGTTTTGTTGAGTAAATGCAGAAAAAAGAAAAATTTTGTGTAAATTAATCCTATTTTAATTTTCAGAGACACTGTAAAGCACAAAATTATTTCTAAACCAAATGAAAAAATTAAAACTGAACTGGTTACAACAACAGTTCAAAGAGAATTAAATTTTTCCCCTTATGAGGACACTTTAAAATTTGACATAAACTCGGCAAATTTTCAAAAGAAGTTAAAGCGGACTGGCCCGGGTTTTGTTTTACTACGAATCTTACAAAAATTCCGTAGTATTCATATGCGGGATCCTAGCTACAAATCAAGGGAAGAAGATCAAAAGGAATTGGAAAGTATTAGCAGTGAATTGTCAACGAATTTTGCAGTTCCACAAGAATATTTTGAACATGTTTTCAGTCAAATATCCCCATCTGCAGCCGTAATAGGAGGAGTTTTATCTCAGGAAATAATTAAAGTGGTGACGAAAAAAGAAGCTCCAAACTGCAATGTATTTATTTTTGACCCGGAGACATGTTGCGGATTTATTGAAACAGTTGGTATTAATTAACACTCGCTGGTAATCAATTTCTCATTCTTAATCAACAATATCCGCGGAATAAAAATACCATTTTCTTTTTTTTTTCTTTCTTTAAAATAAAAAATGTAATTTTTTTTTTGAAAACATATATAAAACTACGTTTTCTGAAACGTTCACATTAAATACATTTTTACGGTTTTCTATATATTACGTCTTGTTGTTCTAAGGTATATTGACTAAATAGTCCTTTACAGTGGCTGGGTCTAAACGCTTAAATCCATTGCGATCACAAATGCCAACTTCGATATTATCTGCTGTCATTTTTCCTTCAAATCCTTCTTTTAGAGTTAGAATAGCAGTGTGAACGGCATCATCCAGTTCTAAGTCTTCGCTATAACTGTAATCGAAAACAAATATGTTAGGCCACAAAAAGCATTTTAAATAGTATTAGAAATACCGTTTTTCCAGGAATGTTTTGCCATTCACAGCGTTTTTACCCATAGCAGTAGCTTTCCAAGCAAAATATGCTCCAGAAGGGATCACATTGAAATAAATAAGGACGGTCGTTATCCCAACCGCAAATTAGCAATGACACTCCGAATGGTCTGACACCACTGAAATATAAAATAGTTTATCAACATGGTTATGTTCTTCTAGTTTCCCGTTTATAAATATGTATATCGTTTTCGCAAAATGTTTATAAATGCTGTTGCTATGAACGACAAAGTTGTATTCAATTGTTTTTAAAGAAAAAATTGGTTATTTATCGCTTGGTAAGTCTTTTACATGCAGTTCACAAAAGCCTTCAATCTCCGCAATAACTATTATTGGGCGAAGTTCGTAGTGTACGCAGTGACTGAGCTATTTTTCTAACAATAACAATTTGGAATTGTAATTACAATTTCGTCTTTTTCTTATTCGCTTTTTATACAATTCGACTCAAATTCGGTTGCCATACATAATTAAGCAATAGTAACAGTCAATACTATTCATTGGAAAACTAATATCTAATAGATAGATCTTCAGAAAAAGAGGTATAATTCATTTCCGACTGAGGCCCAAATTTAAATATAATTGCAATTAAAACTTTTAGCGAAATATAAAAATGAAAATCAATATTTTGGTATAAAATTATTGGTTTGATTATAGATTCCATCTGAACTTCAGTTAACAACCAACAGACTAAAATTGTTCTTGGCAGAAATACTTTTTCCTATACACGCACATCTAGAATACTTTTAAACATAACCAAGTACTCAAAAAATGTTAACATACCCGCTTTGAGTGTATTCCTGCATTAAAGTTGCTACACGTTGCACAAGTTGTGAGACGGGAATTGGTTCTTTATAAGTAAGAAAGTAGTTTTGTGCAAGCTTTCGTGCCTGCTTTACCAATAGACGATAGTCCGGCCCCATTCCTGAATAAACCATACCAATGTGCTCCGATATCATTTCTACCCGATGAACACTGTGTTCTTCGTACAGGATTGATTTGTACTTATTCTCTGTTGCAATAACGACACCATTTGATGCTGCAATTAATTTTAATCAAGTATTGTTTAAAAATATTTGTATTTAAATTATTAAAACTAACCCATTATTCCGACAGAAGGTGCACCGGCAGAAACAGCTGCTAAAGCATACTCCAATTGAACTAGTTTTCCGGATGGGCTAATTTATTATAAAAATTTATTAAAGAAAAATTGAGTGCATTAATAATATGATACTTGTAAAGTCATTGTGTAGGTTATGTTTTGATTTTGCAGCGGTAATTCTTTTCAACAACAAAATCTAATAAGCCTACCTGAAAGTTGTTAATGAAAAACTGTAACGTTCCGATGCCATTATACTTGGTTTCCTACGAAAAAACTTATTTTAAGAGAACTTAATGACAGCGAATAATAAAAAAAATCGCGATATATTGTAACAAATTTAGCAAGTAAACTGAGAAATGACACAGCAAAGCTGCAAACAAAAAACAGTAATGATAAAAAAGCGTTTTTTACTTTAATGTAGCGACTTATCTAATAAGGGAATATATAAAATCTGTATAAACACGATATTTGAGATATATATTTATTTACACGGAAGTTTAAACAGAAATTGTAAATGTGAACAAAACTTATACTTGACAAGTGGCTTGCCATTCTACTAAATTAATAATGGCCGATTTTTTAACTATAATTAGTACCTAAACTATGAGACCCTCAACTAATAACACATAAACGTTTTCCTATCCTCCTCAAAATTTTGTGAGGTTGTTGACTGTGTGTTAGAATTTTGTTAGCTTAGACAACATTTTTTCGCAATTGGAAAAGTTTTAAAAAATATTTACTATTTAATATATATTTTTTCGTTTTAAAACGTCTATTTAAAAACTCTTTTCTTAGATATTTCAACACTGTAAGTAATTAAATAAATGTCAACTCAAAGAGTTGTATTTTAAACGAGGAGTGGCCAGACTGTAATAATTCTAAACCTATTGAAATGTTTTAGTAACTATTTCTTATTCGATTTATTTAAAGAAATAAAAAAATAATGTTATAAATAGATTTGTTCAGATAACTTTAAGAAATTAACTTTAAGCTTGAATGATTAATGTAAATAAATAATTCTCTTACAAAACTTTAAAAGAGGTATAATTCGGATCACATTTAATGGCCAAAAATGGTTTCATAATTTGTTTTGAATGTTGTATTTTCAAAGTACTTTGAAAAGTCTTGAGTTTGTAGCAGAGAACGGAACGTTTCTATATTCTTTGTTCGTCGTGTATCGATGATTGTATACACAACAACAGAATATCAAGAGTTTGTCAAAATAAATTTTGAACGTGATACAGCGAAACAAAGTTTAAAAGAAAGTGTGAATAAGTTCGCCAAAATTCTTTGCAAAGTAGTTTGAAGGTGCAAAAGGCGTCAAAATTATGTTAAATCAATTCAATTCAGTGTGTTGTGTTCCAATAACAATATGCCTATTTACGTTCATTTATCATTTATAGATATATTTTAAATGTTGAAAAATTCATTTTATTTTCACGGTAAAAGCAAAAATTTTAATTACTTCCCCATAAAAGTTATCGTTTATCAAATTTACCCTCTTTTTCTACCTATTTGAATTTTTGGTAAAATTGAGAAAGAAATATTTCAACGGCTGTGTTGGCTTATTTGAAAACATTTCTTCGGCGACTATTTCTCAGCAAATTTCTGGCAAAAACTTTGAGAATAAATAAAATTGCCATGAAGAGTTTCTTGAATATCCTATCTTTCAGAGTCGACTTTAAATTGCAGGTCCCACCACTCATGTATAAAATTAATGCACACAACATAACTGGCGAGAGAAGCTAGGTCGTACTCCTGACTGAAGGGTTGTATGTATATTTCTACAGTAAAGTACTAATTTCCAGATTTTTATGTTTCTACTGTTTCGACATTTTTGCAGAATTCCACTTGAGATTTCTTTAATCCTTAAAATAGTGTGGAAATTCTTAAGAAATAATGATTTTCCTATTAACCGCTAAATAAAAAATAAAAATACCTTTTTCGGATAAGCAGCCCTTTTCTAATTATACTCTAAATCTCCGTGACTTGAAGGAATTTTAACGGACGAAAGACTCAACAATAATTTTAATCTATATTTTTCAGGAATATAAGCGATCAAACTATAAAAACTATCATTTATAGGAAATGTAGTTTTAAACTTTGAAACAGATATACATACGTAGATAAAACGTTTTGAAAATAAACCATTTATTTACTTTAGAAATTATTTGAGTAAATGCTATTACATACATAATTGGTCATTACAAGCCCTTCAGTCAAGATTATTGACCTAAGTTTCTCACACTACTTATGTTGTGTGTGTTAATTTTGTACATAAGTGGCGAGACCTACAGTTTAAAGTCGACTCCAAACGACAGATATTTTGAGAAACTTTTCATGGCAATTTTATTTACTCTCAGAGTTTTTGCCAGAAATCTGCTGAGAGGAAATCGTCGAAAAAATACTTTTTGTATTTTATTTTGATGTCTGGCCGGGGACTCGAACCCTGGCTTTACGTCTAATAAGCCAGCACACTACCTACTAGACCACGGCGACTTATACTATTGGATGGGGGAATTTTTCTTGAAGGTAGTTAACGTATCAATTAAGCTTTAGTTCCAACCCTTTTGTATGAATGTGTTGATAAATTTATGCCAAAGCGGTGTTTATTAGGTGCAGCATCTAGCATTATTTAAAATTAAATAAAATAAAATAGAAATGCGGAAATTATTTTAAAACATTATAAACATAATTTTCTTTTAAAACAATTCAGTAAAAATGTTATGATTTTTTAATAATTAGAGTTTTTGTTATCAAATGAGGCTAAGCAAATGAATAATTTTTTAGTTAAAAAGGGAATTTGAAAAATTTCAATGCTAAGGTCATAAGGCATTTGTAAATATATTGAAGTAATAAACGCTGCTATACACACATACATATAGTCAAATCGTTAATAATTTTTTTCAAAATTTTAGAAAGCTTAAAATAAATAAATTTAAATAAAACGAATATACATACCAGCCAATAGCTAGAAAAATACATGTATATGTATGTATGTATGTATTGTATAAAATAGTATTAAGAAATTTAAAAAGAGTTTTTAATATTCGATTACGCTTCAAATTTTAATACGTTAATAGATTTAAATAAATTACTGTTTGATATTATTCATTGTAATTATGTTGGCATATGTTACGCTTATTAAAAGCAAACTGATTATCCATACATACATAATTGGCCATTACGACCTAGCTTCTCACACCACTTATGTTGTGTGCGTTAATTTTATACATGAGTGGCGGACCTACAGTTTAAAGTCGGCTCCGAACGACAGATATTTGAGAAGCTTTTCATGGCAATTTTTTACTCTCAGAGTCTTTGCCAGAAATCTGCTGAGAGGAAGTCGCCGAAGAAATATTTTTCGTTTTGATGTCTGACCTGGGATTCGAACCCGGGCCTTTCGTCTAATAAGCCAACACAGTACCCACTAGACCACGGCGACTTCAAAAATATATCTCCCCTGTTCCCAAATATTTTGTTTTACAGACGGACAGTTGATTATCCCCATTATTAAAAACAAACTTTAATGGAATTTCCATCTTATTAGAAAAAAAAATTTTTTTAAAAGTAGTTATGCAGAAATATCAAAAATGTACTGATTTTTATTGTAACCAAGTTAATAACTCGGATTAAAAGTAACGAAATAAGTATTTCTTCTTGGAAAAATAATTTCTCGCCAGGAATGTTTGAACTTTATAGACGGCTAAACGGCTGAACCGATTTTCTTGAAATTTTCACAGTATCTTCCTGTATGTCTGGAAGGAGTTATCGTTATATTTTAAAATTTTAATTAGACGAGGTGCCACGCCCACATATACTTTATTACCCACTATTATAAGCTAATAACAAGATGGGTATATTGGAAAAATTATAAAAGCAAGATACCTCAAATTTTGTACAAATAACTACAATTTCAATATATATATTTGGGACTGAAATGGCTTGAACTAGCAATAGTGGGTGTGGCACCTCCCATATAAAGTAAATACGAAAATCTGCATATCTGAAGAACTATAACAGCTAGAATCCCATTTTTTAGGATCAAAGCTGATCAGCTAAATGCATGTCTAAAATCATCATTCCTTTGGCGACATGTTCACATTCTAAAATTAACTACTAATATGTGTTTTCAGCTTCAACTTTTTCCAAACAATTGCTTGATTTAGAAAATGGAAGAATTCCTATGGATCCTATAACAAAGTATTTAAAATTTCCATCAGACTTTTGCAAAATGACACAATGAAAAGAAGAATTAATAAATTGTGTATTTCCCAATATCGGGCAAAATTTTAAAAATATCCAATGGTTTTCTGAACGTACGTTACTAGCATCCAAAAATATTAATGTTAATTCCATCAACAGAAATATTCTCAAAAGATCGATAGGAATCTAAGAACTTATTAATCGATCGGCAAAGTTTCAAATATTGAGGATGTCGTCAATTATCCAGTCGAATTTTTAAATTCGTTAGATTTACCAAGCTTTCCACCACATGACTTGCAGTTAAAAAAACGGTGTTTCCAGTATTCATATTATATAGAAACAAAGCGTTAACTTGAGATTGTTTTATAAAGAACCCGTCAAATGCGAATTTTGACATAAAATAAATGATTTTTGTTTTATTTAATACATTCGCTATTTTAATATATTACCTAATATAAACTATAATTAAGGATCTGGACGAAATTTAAGCATATTTTGGCATACATTCGGATCAAAGATCAAATCTATAATTTTAAAATTCTAATTTACAAATTTATACAATACTACATACATAATAGAGGTCGCCGTGGTCTAATAGGTAGTGTACTGGCTTATTAGACGCAAAACCAGGATTCGAGTCCCCGGCCAGACATAAAAATAAAATACAAAAGGTTTTTTTCGGCGATTTCCTCTCAGCAGATTTCTGACAAAAACTCTGAGAGTAAAAATTAAATTGTCATGAAAAGTTTCATCAAAAATCTGTCGTTCAGGTGTCGATTTTAAACTGTAGTTCTCGCCACTTATGTATAAAATTAATTATCCAATTATGTATGTATGGACGTATGTATACATATGTATGTACATACATAATTCCCCCTGTGTCTGTAAGACGAACGATTTCCAAAAACAAATCGCATTCATACATTCATAGGTTGTTACCAGAATACAAACAGTCCTTTGTTATCGCTTTATTTTGCTTTACGATGGATATTTAATTATGATTATTAGAACGAGTACATCAGTCCCTAATTATCATTAGTTCTCGTATTGAAATCTGATTGGATTACGTTCCTTGTATTTATTATAAATAAATTACTATTAAGCGTAATAATATTTTTCCTGCAATTATTGTGTTATGTTCTAGTTGCTTTGTTTACTGGGATGTTTTTTATATTTAATAAATGTTTCCTGTATAAATACGTAAATTTTCAATTATTTTATTTCAAATTGTCTTTTATACTTAAGCATATAGAAAATTTTGGTTTTTTTTTTTTTCTTATAAATTTATTGTAAATATCTTACAAACATGTGTGAAAGTAATATTATATCGATTTTATGGCCCAAATTCGATTCTTGTGAACGAATGCGTTATGGACGAGAAATTTGCAGCGGCTTAAGTAAATTTTATGGATTCTTTTTTAAATCTGGTCTGGATTCCATGAACAATATCAATTTATTATTGCTATACTCATTCCTGATTTCTTTTATTGGATTTATTGTTGCTGTAACTATTTCAATTTTTGAACCAAATCAAAACGTGAGCAATTTACAATTTAATTTTAGTACATTTTTATGATCCTTTGAATCACTCAAAACTTTTAGGTTACTCGGGCAATAAAATTAAAAGTACAACACTTCTATGACTCAAAGGCAAACCAGCCCTTATGTAAAACCTAAAAATACAGTTGTAAAGGATATTTGTGTATCAACAATAAAAATTGTTACTGATAAATAATGGTGAAACCTATTATAGTTTTAATATTAAATGATTTGCAGTAAGGAATGTCTTAAATTTATGTCAAAATTTATGTAAAATAAATGTCAAAAATTAAGTAGACAATATTTAAATTTCTAAAAACTTTGTTATTAAGAATTCCGTAATATTTCTGTAATTTTAACTTAATGGACCTGCTGACAATTTAAAAACGTGAGATTGATCTTTGGTAAACTGAAGGCGCTGTTATTGACGGATTGCATTTAATGGAGGTATTCTCTTTAATTTTCGGTGTTGTAAATGTTCACTGCTTAAAAGAGCGTGAAGGACTATTGATTTACTTGCATTAACTCCTGCTAAATGCTTAATTTTAGAGGTATAATAGGCTAAATTTGAAACAGTTCGAAAAATTTTTCGCTTGTCCTGTGTTGTAAGAGCTGTGTAAGTATCTCCTTTGTAATTTTTATTATATTTTTCACGATGTTTTGTGTAATTCATTAACACATGACTTCGTCCGATAAGAATAATTTTCAAAATTGAAAATCACATGTAACAGTAAAGGTGCTTTATAGCTTTAGTCTAGAGTAGCTCAAATTATTTTTCAAGATTTTGTGTTATTTTCCTATACGTACATACATATTTACAATAATGATATGAAGAAAATCTATCTATTGCTTTTAAAGAACTAAACATTTAACCTCTCATTTTCGTCGTGCATTTAACAAAATTAAATGCAAGTGCGTAGTTAAATAAACTACTTTAAATGGGGGATATTATAAGAACGTGAGTCGAACAAAGTTTAGGTAACGAACCAGATATAAGACAGGTAGGTAGGAATTGTGACCTTAGGGAAATTGCCAGTAGAAGATAAGGAGAAGTATATTTTTGCATTACGTAAATACTGTCCGGTCATGGTTATTTTTAAAAATATATTTGTAGAATGGGGAAAGCCGAAAGTTATTGACGATGCAAAACATACGTTCTTTAAATGCAGAAGATGGGAAGATGAATGGAGAAAATTGAGTTTAAAAATTTTATATTAAAGAAATATAGTAAACAAATGCTATGTAATATAGAGAAATGATAAAAAGTAGCTATATTCCTAGAATATCACTTAAGAACGAAGAAAACTATTCTGGACAGTAGATCCGGAGTAATGCTTACGTGATTCCGGACAGAGAAATTCTTAGACGGGGGTAGGATTTTAATTGAACCAAGATTTATTTTAAGGACTCACTCACATATGATCCCTAGGGTCTATTTCAAATCCATTTGTTTATTAAATAAAATATACAATATTAATTAAATGTATGATATATGCCTGTTGCTATATATGGATATATGTATATAGTACAAATATTGGACTGCTAGAAAAGCACTTGGTATACGCTAGGACTAACATATTTTTCAGTTGTAGAAAAAAGAACGATCTTCTAATTTGGAGTGATTTTTATTTTTATTAAAAAAATATGAAAGAATCTTAATATAATATAATGTAATACAATATATGTATGCTTTAAAGGTTGGATTTAATGACGATTTATATAAATTGTTTAAAATAAT
Source organism: Sarcophaga peregrina (assembly GCA_014635995.1). Lineage (NCBI taxonomy): Eukaryota > Metazoa > Arthropoda > Insecta > Diptera > Sarcophagidae > Sarcophaga > Sarcophaga peregrina. The sequence continues at coordinate 113,362,375 of CM025789.1, read as the reverse complement.
ACAAAACATACTTATAATTCGCTCGTTTTATTTTTATTATAATTATAAATAGTTTGTAACGTGTTTTGTATAATAACATCACTTCTTTCTACAAAGCCATCCAAATGGGTCCAGAGGAACCAAAATATCAAACAACAGATCATTAATTTGACTACACGGTCTAAGATGTACAGTCGACGTAAAACATTTTTAGCATGCGGAATTGTTAATTCACTTTCTCCTAAAATATAGGTGCGCATACCCATGATGTAGGTGCGTATATAAGCCTCCCAATTCACTTGAGATGTATCTGTATCAAATATATCCTGGTCTATTCGATTTAGTTTCGTTTGAAGTTTTTGAAAATTCTCACTTTTGAACTCCCATTCCTTTGTGGTGTAATACTGAAGCAATTTCAGACCTGAAGAAACTTTCTTTTGTACTTTTACCAAACTAAAATTGAAAGTTAAAATAAAAATAAAATATTTGTCGTATAAAAATAAAGGATATGACTTACAATCTTTTACGGCCCAATAAAAGTAATAAAAAATCGATTAAATATGCTGGCAAATAATGAAAGAATATCACACAGAACAAATGATGGTAGTAATTCTTTTTTATCGAACCATCAGGATACCAGAGTGCAAAACTTAATGGTGTTTCATAGAAGAGACGTTTACCCGTATCAATACATTCACCCCAAGTGTATAGAGCCTTACTATTTATACACAAGTTACAAAATTCAATATTGTTTGATTCTGACTGTGCCCGAAAGTAGCCAGACACAATTATTCCATTTATCGCCTTATCTACAGGTATAACTGTTGATGTATAATCTGGATTACAGTGCATCGAACGTATAACACCGCGTGCAGCGCCAATCATAATGCCTGTGGGACCATTAATGCCTTCAACCCAGCCGGGTAGTGGTTCCTTTAAGGCTGCCGTAACTAAAAACGATTATAGAATATTTACATTTAAATAATGCGTTAAACCTTATTATGAGAAAAATAAAAATGCAATTTCATCCCTTATGCCGATAACAAATGGCTATTATCTTTTATTAATAGGACTAAAAATTATATGCTTTGGATATGATTATGATATTTAATTTTTTCCTACCAGTTGCATAAAATGTCCAATAAAAAAGAAAATATTTATGGAGATGTTATATTTCTTTAAATACATGAGAATTAAAATTTCATTGAGTAATAAAAGTCGAATAATTTTAATTTTTCCTATCACTTTTTTTGTGTTTGATTTGAGTATTTTATTCTATAGAGCTTAATGTTAATGTTTGTACATAAATTAAAAAAATAAAACTACCTAAATTTTAATTTATTGTGTACATATTTATATAAGTACAATTACTTACCAATTGACGGTCTTGTAATTATAATCGGTAATTTACTTTCATATCTACTAATTAAATCTTCAGTTAATGCTTTACTATAAGCATATGTGTTGGGCAGTCCGTTAAGTAGACTAAATAAAGGAAAAACAATTTTTTTATATTTTTTGGGAAATAGTTTAATTACTAAGTCGTACATGACCGTATTAACATCTTATTGTAAATTGATATATGAGAAAAAGTACTCACCCAGGAGTAATTTCAGCCAAAGCATTGTCGTCCATGGTATTAATCATGTTAATAATTTCATAAGGATTTTGTGGTGCTGGGTAAAAACGTTCCTCTACAATACTTTCGTTGCACTTAAAATTAAAAATTAATTTTCTCAAAATTGAGATAAATTATCTGCTATAGGCTTACCTGACAATAGGATGTTGATACATGAACAAATAATTTTAAGTTTACCATTTTTTCAGCTAATTTTAGTACTCTTAACGTACCCAAGACATTCATTTCAATCATAGGACGCAATGGTTGATCGAAACGTACATTGGCAGCACAATGAAAAACAATATCTATATTTGATATCAAATGATCTCTGTCATCGTTCCCAATGCCAAGGTTATCTTCTAAAACATCACCTTTAATAAATTGTATTTTCTTTATAATCTCTGGATTATTTTCCAAAATTTTTGTAAAAATCTAAAACAAAGAAACGAAAAAAAACAATAATAACTTGTACATACATATGTACATAATTGGTCGTTAAAACTCTTTAGTCAGGATTATTGACCTAGTTTCTTACGTCACCCACGTTGTGTGCGTTAATTTTATGCATGAGTGACGGGCGGGACCTACAGTTTAAAGTCGACTCGGAACGACAGATTTTTGAGAAACTTTTCACGACAATTTTATTTACTCTCAGAGGTTTTGCCAGAAATCTGCTGAGAAGGAATCGCTGAAAAAATACTTTTTGTATTTCATTTTGATGTCTCGCCTGGGACTCGAACCCGACTTTAACGTCTAATAAGCCAGCACACTACCTACTAGACCACGGCGACATGTGTTTGTCGTAAATTTTGTAATCTCTTGGAGTGATTCAATATTATAAGGAAACGCGAAACAAGCGAAAATTAATTTGTATCTACTTAATGAATTTAAACCATTGGAATTTAAATATCTTACCCTTTACTAAATAGTCAGCAACTACAAAATTAGTTTTTCATTCTTTGTGACACACCACGAAGTTTTACAAAAGTTCTATCGTTCAATGCATTAATTTTCATTCAGTTCTCTACAATATCGAAGTGCCATCACTGTAAAGTGAAAATCACTTTTATGGCCTTTTAATTTATCAGAATTTCTTGTAGCCATACGATTAAGTTACTTATGTTAAAATAGTTTTAATAGCAAAATCATCAATCAATTGTTCGTTGAAAAAAATTTTTTTTTTGCAAAACTAATTTCGGTCGTTCAATTTAAATGGACAAATAATAAAATCATATAGAAGAAGAATAAAAACAATTTATTTCAATTCGTTGATTTTTAAATAATACTATTTTATACCTTTAATATTTTGTTAAGTACTCTTTTTGGCAGATTATGTTCGCGTATCTGTCTATAATATTAATTCCTTCCTTCCTCAATAATGTTCAGAACTTATTTTCTTAGTACATTGCTTTGCTGAATCTTCTTTCTTTCAATAGCTTAATTAATTGTCCTCTTAATCTTTCGATGCAAAAATAGTAGACCATTAAGGCTGTATTGCACCGCTTAAAAAATTAAAACGGTACGAGTGTGCTGACTGAGTTTTTTTTTATAGTTAAAATAAGTTTCAATAACCCTTAACCTTCAAGCTTATTAAATAATCTATTGTTTATAAATTTTGTAGTACTAATCCTAAAAGTGTTTCTTTTTATAGCGTCTTTTAGACGATTTTTTTTTTGCTACATCCTAGTGTGTACAGATCCATTATAGTATTTTATTATTATTCATTAATTAATTCGTTCTTTACGCAAAGTTTTTAGTAACAAAAATATATATTTACCACGCATTTTAAGTATTGATCTTTGCGAGCTTCAGCCGTCTGTCCACGTTTTGGGCGTATCATCAAATAAAGATTTTTGACATCCGGACAGCTTCGGAGCAATTTTTCTACCAACACTTTGCCCATGAATCCTGTGGCCCCAGTTATAAAAATATTTTTCCCAGCATACCACGAAGCAACTTGAGACTTTTCACCCACTTCATCACCTTGTATTACATCCATTGTGTATAACAAATTAATAAAATTAAAACTGAAACTGAAACTGAAACAATGCAATTTGAAATAAGTTTAAAAAAAATTAATACAAATAAAACAATGAAATAATCTTCATAAAACATTGGCAAATCACTCGAACGTATGTGAATTAATTTTCAAGAGCTATGTACTCATACGCTACAGTCCATTATAATACGACAAAGTAGTTGACAACTTTATTTCTTTTAACTATTATAAATTGTATTTATCAACATGTATTGCTACTAATGTATGTATGTATCTATATAAATCACATTGTTTACTACATATAATTACTTAAATAAATTATAAATACCAGCCAACAGTGGCATTTTTTAAGTCAACAACAGGTAGGTAGGTTTGTTAAACGAATTAATTACCTCTAACATCTCCATTATTTTGCAATAAACATATTTAAATATAAACAATGTAATGAATGGATCTATTTGAATGCTATGGCATGTATTAGGAAACTGTTATAACTGAAATTTTGTCTTGCTGTACTCTATCTATCTTCAGTTGAGCTATTATCCGATATTCAAGTAATTTACTTTTATTTATTTATTCTAGGATTTCCGAATATAATTATACAAATACAGGTATCGCTCGTATAACACGGTACTTGTACAACGCGGTTTCGGTATAACGGGATATAAAAAAAAAATAAAAAGCTTCATTACAATGCGAAATTTCGACTTGTATAACGCGCCTTATTATTAGCGTCTTATTAAGAAATCGAAAAACAGTTGGAAAATAAAGCAAACAAAGGCTGATAACTGATTTCACAATCGCACAATCGCCGGAAGAATGTCCAACAAAATGTTTTATCAAATGACGAAAACTTTTTCGATGAAATTCCTTCTGATGAAGTTATACGCTCACTATTTCGACGTAATATGTTGTTCGAAGTAAGTGACACAAACTAGCAAATACTTATGTTTTCCGATTGTTTTTTTATATTTTTTAATTTTTTTAAAATAAAGTATTAATACTGATCTTGAGTCGTAAACATACATCCATCTTTAATTTAGTACCGATTTTATTTTGGAAAAAAGTTTTTGGAACATAACCCTTAAATTTATAGGAAAGCTAAGTCTTCTATAACGCGAATTACATAACGCGGACTTTTCCTGGAACGTAACCACCGCGTTACTGCGAGGGACACCTGTATTAGAAAACTAGAGTTTTAACTGAATTTTGTTTCCAAACATTTTAAACTCAGCATTATTCAAAATTGTGGAGTTATGGTGCTTTATGAATATATAATTTATAATTTTACACCATGGCCTAATCTGTTACAGATGGGAACCAAGACACAACAAAGCTATATATCACATTGTTTAGTAATCTAACACCCACTTGACGATTTACACAATTTTAACGCTAACGATCGTATTAGTGGCAGCTAGTTATGATTGAACTATACTTAGACATTATGAATGCGATTTTAGGTAATTTATATTTGGATTTGATTGGTAATAGACTTGGTGTGACTGAGATAAAATTTTAATTATTAAGATTTTTTATTAAATGTTGTTGCATGTGGTTTAAAAACGTAAAAACTGGTTGATTATAATTTCTATAACAATTTAGTATAACAAAGTATGTAGAGAAAATTTAACATTACTTACATATTATAACTGTTTAAATGAATAGCTAAAAACCACAATCATTTGATCTCAAAAATATTATTCATCAAGAAAGCGTAAAATTGTTTTGATTTCTTTTTTTATAAAAATTTATGTAATAGAACAAATTTATATTTAAAATACTATAAAGAATTAATGTTATATGTGTATCCATGTATATTTACGAAAATTCATTTGCTATCAATTTAACAATCAAACAAAAAAATTTCTCAAAAACCTATTATTTGGAGTCGATTTTAAACTGCAGCTCCTGCCACTCATGGAAAACACACGTCATCGGTGGGGTCAGAAGATGGATTTTAATCCTGACTAAAGGATTGTAATAACCTATTAAAAGTAAATAACTGATTATTATGCAGTGTTATTACAGTACAATAACCGAAAATATAAAAATTATCGATATCAGATTCTGATAATTAATAATTGATAATACGAATCGTAATCTTATTTTTCAAAGAAACTATAATAGATATTAAGAAAATTGTATTCATTATTCTGTCTCTTGCGTTATAACAGTATTTTAATTCGAATTGTCTATATAAAATAGTAAACAATTTATCTGCATAACTTTTGCCTTATTTCGTCAGCATTTTGCAAAATGTTAAATTCGCGGTAATGGGAACTGCTAATAAAATGAAATGTACTACACAATTTACCTAATTACTCAATTTTCAATATTAAAATTTTACAACATCTTAAATAAAAAAATTTTATCTTCTTTTGCTAATTAGAAGGTCTTTATACAATTTGATAAATTATAATTTGCTGTTAAATAGAATAGGTTTGATAGAAAAATTTAAATGCACTACTTTGTACTTTGTTGCAATTTGTGACTATTTTTAGCATACACTGTGCATTCATATATTTGTATACTAGAGGTGTGCACAAGACATTCTGCTAGCTTACCATTTATGGTAAGTATCCAATACTGTAGTGTACTGTTTTCTGTTGCTCTTGATTTTACGAGTGCACTGAAATGTGTATTTCTCGTTAATTCAATGTATACGGCAGCACTCGTTATTTATATATATTTTACTACTGAAGCTACATTTTCAATATTGCCATATGAATATCAGTAGTGTAAAAAAGTAGTAGTGTAAAAAAAGATTTTTCCCCAGAAATAAAAACTTTAAAACATTTACTGGCAATGCTGGCGTCGATGCAGTTGTGCGGTTGCCGAGAGCAAAAAAAGAAATGCATTTTGGGACTCTATGTAGAGTACAATATTTTTATTGCACTCTTCAAACAACTATATTTTATACTCTTGTACAATGGTTTACGAGTGCAGTTGATAGATAGATATAAATATATTTGCAGCTACAATCAATATTTTCGGTCTTGAGAAAAATGTATGCCTTGTGCACACCTCTACTGTATACTCTATTTTGTAAATTTGATTCATCTAATTTTGAAAAACAGAATGATGTTTGTTACAGCCCTTATTTATATAATTTATAATTGTGTAAGTGTTTAATAATATTATTGTTGACAGTAATTAGAAACAAAAATCATTCGACAATAAAATGAAATTGATTCCGACTTTTGTCGTTATTTAGTATTTTACAAAAATAGAGGAACAGAACATATTCGGATCTGAAAAATGTTTATTAATTGGTTTGTATTGATAAAAAAATATTTTTTTTAAATCTGGAAATATTTCAATTTATGTACTTCTTTCTCACACATTTTAAATATAAAAATTAAAATTTAAGTACACATTGCTCGTATTTAGAATTTACAAGCGTTTGTCACGCAATTGGGGGAAAAATAAATAACGAAATATTATAATATGTAGCGCTTGGAACGGAAATAAATTTTAGCCAACTCATGGTTTTCATATTGTACTTTTTTTCCTTTTTATAATTGTTAAAAGTTTGGTAATTTGTTTTTACTATTACTTCATTTTATTTATTTACATTTAGTTGCTCATGGTTAAGTTTAAAATTAAATTACTATATGGATTCACTTTAAATATTTAACTTTCGTTTTTTAAGTTTTTAATTTAGAACATAATCTTTTTACAAATATTTCTTTTCCCCTTGCACGGAGAAAATATCGAAGGAATATATCGAATTAGTATTTGAAAATTATTACATTCCATGCTTTAGTATGTACATTTTAATGATTGTAAATACTATGGTTTTTGTATTAATTTATGGATGATTTACGTTTCATATACATACATACATACATAATATGTAGATTTAGAAGTAAATTACAAAAATAAAGAAATTTTCAAAGTTATTTAATCACTAAGATATTCAATGAAAGAATTCATGTATTTAATCTATTAACACTTTATTGGTTGCAAATATATTAAATGTCAATATTTATTTTGAACTCACTTCCTGAACACAGTATTTATTATATTTTGTTAAAAAATTGTTTTTTTTAGCAATTACCGATTTAACTTTTTTCACGTTTAAATGGTTTTATGTATGTTTTTAGCTTTGATCGTGAATGAATAAACGTTACTTCTTTAGATTTCTTCTATACAAAATGTTTCTTGTTACGAATAACCAAGTTTTAAGCGCGATTGTTTCAGGTTGAAGTTAAAGTACCAACTAAATTCAATAGTGTACGATCAGTAGAAATTATACGGAAAATCACAGAAAGTTGGCAGAAAGAATCTCGCACTCTTCGTTCACCTATACAATTATTCACACATAAATGAACTTGTCTCTATATACATACATATGAGCAGTTATGATAGGGCCAATGCTAAATGGTAGTGGTAATAGTTTCTCTTTAACTTGTAATTCAAGTACGTAATTCGCAAGCCAAGTAGTTACTTGAATGCATCGGATCTTGTAATCTTTTTGTGTGATTGTAGTTGATAACTTAACGTCATTTATGTGTGAAGGTGTTATATTGAATGTTTACTATGATATTTTTATTGCAATACGTTTGTAAATATTTCTAATGAGAATGATAAATATTTAAATGCAGAGCGCTAGAGTTTCAGCGGACATCTGAAAACAATGTTTTCCGAATTTGTAGTAGAACAATTGGAATTTCTAATATAATTTCCCTTTTTTATGTTTAGATAATATATTGCGTAGAATGTAAATAAAACGTGATTAGATCAGTTTAATTGTAAACAAAAAATCTCATATATTTAAGCCTTCGTAAAAATCTTTGGCTTTGTAATAATATTGAATTTAATTATTAAATTGATTAGAAAACATGATTTTAAATTAAAGAGCAGCCGTTAAATATAAATTCGAATATACACTGAGGGCCAAAAGTAAGTAAACACCACTGAAATAATTCATTGTCTTAGGATAGTGAGAAAGGTAAATGAGAATAGTCGAATAAATTTTCAAAAATAAAAACGTTAAATTTTTACTTATAAAATGTTAAAACAAAAACAAAATTATTGTTGTGCTACAAGTATATTTTTTATAATAGAAAATTTAAAATTATGTATAGTGGGTGTTGATTCACTTATGGCGCTCAGTGTACATACTACTTTCAAATTATAAAGAAAAACTTTAGCCAGTAATTGATATTGAATTTGAAGAAAACAATATTTCCGAAATATTTCTTTTTATAACAGGAGGAACAATTACAAAACTGTATAAATTATGACTTTTAACCCACTTTTTAAACGTATCCTAGACGCTATTTATTTATTATTTATTATTAACATGACTTATGAAACGGCGAACCTAAAAAAAAAGAAAAATTCCCAATTTTCATTAATACGAAAGCTGATATCATGGAATTCACTTTTTCTTCAGAATATATTCACATACATACATACCTATATATACTCGTACATTGGAGTCTGGATAAAGTTAACTGAATAGTGCAAGGCCTGTACACTTTATCCAAAAAATTTACTTTATCGAGATTGAAAAAATAATAAAAACAATCATTAAGTTCTATGTTAAAGATGCAAAATTTATTATTTTTCATTAAAGTTAGTTTGTTTTGTACGGGCACTTTTGACTTTTTGTAAAGCTAAATCACGAAATTTATGTAACATTAATATTTTATAATTTCATAATCACTAGTATTGTCCTCAGCCCATTCAATGGCTTTTTTAAAAATTTGTACTGCTTGAGTTGCTGGAATGTATTCCTTTTCTAGTGGTACCTCAGTATCATTATCTTCATTATCTATGCTGATATTCAAATCGTCTTCTTCAGTATTTGGTAACACAGCTTCAATATTACTACATTCTCTGATAATAGAGAATTTGTTCATTTAAAACTAAAATCAAAAGTTAAAAATCTCTGAAAACGCAAAAAAATAACGGTGGTGGCAAAAAAAAAAAACACTAAACAGAGCAAAAACTGCCAATATACAAAAAAAAAAAACAACGTCCGTATAAAAAATGTTTGTAAAACATTTTGATTCTCAATTTTATGCAAGAAAAAAATGTTCACTTTATATAGTAGAGGCTGGCGATGTTCACTCTTTAGAGGCTCCAATGTTAAAAATTATGTGTTTGTATTATCCAGTAGTTCATATTATCCAGTGTTCACTCTATCCAGACTCCATTGTACTTCGAAAAAAACTGGCGTATATTTTTTGTTTGCGGCAAGTTTAAGTCCATTTGATGTTATTTCCTATAAAATCATATAATAGATTTCTCTGTAATTTGGGTATAAAATTAACGTTTTAAAATAAAACTGTATGCTTATTTTATATTACCTATTTTATTGAGATACAATGCTTCGTTGTCAAAGATTAACCTAGTTATTTGCTCCCATTGTCAGGCAGAGTTGCAAATATTTGTTAAGCAGTTACTATATATCCATTTTAAACATCCCTAACAGATCAATCTCTTCACACACTTCCAATAGGAGAATAGTGGTCATGGCAAACACCATGGACGACCGCAATCACTATTAACATAAAATAATTATTTTAACTTTAAACTTTAGTCACAAAACACAGTCTGTTTAATGCGCTAGAATCATGGCAATTTTAACACTTCGGATGCGATCGCACCAGAGAAGCCGTGTATATTCCACACATAATAAATCTTTTAAAGAGCGTAAAAGTTTCGCTGATATCTCAAACACACCTCATTTTATTTAAATTAAATTTGATGATGTGAAGTGCTTAAAAAAACCGTACACTATTAGTGTGATGTGCTTAATTTGCATAAAAACATTTGATGCAATTAATATTGCCATTATAATCTATAAAGAATTGAATATGTCAGGCTATTATTAAAAAAAACAATAATTTAACAACGGGAAAAGTTAAACCTGAAAACCCTTCTATTTGAAAAGTTTACTTTACTCATAATAACTCATTTTATTCTGAACAAGGAAATTATTTTTTAAAACCGAATATTTCCAAATAATAAGTGGCCGTTTTGGTTGCATATTTTTTAAATTTGATTTCGACCTACCGTAAATTGTTAACTATAGTAAATTTACTCCTCCTTGCACTTTGTCAACACGGCTAAAAGACTTCAAAAGGGATTCTTTAGGAAAAGATTCAGTTTATAAGTACATACATACATATATACATACATACGTACGTAGTAATCACATACTTGTATTGGGTCTAAATTTTAGACTCTAAAACATGTTTTGATATCGGAATTTTTATATTACTCTACGTCTGTATATGTATGTGTAACGTTTAGTTCGTATCATTTTAAGATTTGCTTAACTGTGTTTGTTGGAAGTGACGTTTTTTATTTCGTATTTTATTCGTTTAACCTAAAAACACAAACAAAAGGACAAGTTAAAAATATATACACATACATACATACATGTACCTACGTGTATAGGTATTTATTGTAAAGGTTCATAATACTGGAAATTCCCAAGGCCATGCAAGATTGAAGTAAATTTTATACTTGTATCTTCACAATTTCTGCAATGTAAGAGTGGCGGAATGTAATACAGAAAAACAAAAACAAAAAAAAACAAATAAAACATAAATAAAACTAAATTACTCAGCAATTGTTGAACAGCGAACAATCTTGTAATAATGGTCAACAGGTTTTTCAAAAAAAAAAAATTCAATTTTTGCAAATACGAAACCTAACGACAAATTTTGTGATTTAATTTCCAACATAATAAATAGGATTCTCCCCCTAGCTCCTATAAGTCGAACATTTTAAAACCCAATGATGTACACACATCCATACACATGTCCATATGTACGAACGTTTATTCTTTTTAAATAAGAATGTTTTCCAAAGAACAATTTTCTAATGAGCTTAAATAATTATAACCGGAACTAGATTGTTAAATTGTGGATTTAGATCTATTCTTTTGACGATGAAATTAACAAAATAAAACTAAGTCTGGTTTAGTCTTTATGTGTATAATCTATAACTTATGTAAAAAACAATGCGATGTTAGCGTATATATTCAAGTATTTCAAAAAGTATTCAAGTACCTTGAAATTATTTGCATTATCCGACCTCCTACTACTTTATTTTCATTACTTAACCCGACCAAGAATCTCATAATATTCATACATTAGTCAGTGCCTAGAAGCAGAGTAACAATTTGCCACTTGGACTCTTTCACATAATGCACTCCTTGCTGCCGTATTCGAAATTCAATAAATGAGCGAAACAGAAAAAAACGAGCAATTGATTGGTTCCGGACATGTGATTGTTTTTACACACCGCTCTTTATGCAGTCGGTAGATTTTTTTTCAATATTAAGCTCTTTGTGCATATAGCGCATCGCCTATTGTATGAATTTTCGTATATGAAAATTTGAATTTTTTAATTTTATTATTAGATACAAATTTATTTATTATTAGATTTTATGAAAGATCTATTTATTGCACTCTCTTTAATGTTATCGCAATGGAGTTTAAAGTTAAAGGAAGTCAGTTTTGTTGAAACTAAATTGTCAAGAGGTAGCACCTTCGGCCATTGACTCAACCTCTTATTCAAACTCTATTTGTGAATAAACTTCGGACATGCAATTGTCATTTTGATTCTAAAATTTATCTTTTCGACGTAATTAAAATTTATTCACTCTATTTTATTTTACTATTAATTTCTTATTTTGATAAAAAAAATAGTGTTTATAAAATTTTACATTGCATTTAAACAATACTAAAGCAAATATAATATCGAAAAATTATTGACTTTGAATAAATTTAACACAATCGTAATTCTTCTCGACTGTTTATAAGAAAGAATTAAACTGCCCATGATGACGATGACAGTATGGTTTCTAAATCCTTTAATTTATTAGAGCGCTGTCGCATCATTAAATCGTTGATCCAGAACCCTATATAAAATGAAAGGTTTGTTCCCCAATATAAAAGATGTTTACGTAGTTCTTGTCAGTCCTATACACTATATCCAAGCCATCTAGAACGAGGTGCTCCTTTGAAACGAAAGCTACCAATCTACTTTTAAGTCCCGTTTTCACTCTCAACATTCACATTGTGTACTTTGCAAAGTTTTAAAAACATATCGTATATTACACATATGTATGTTTGATTTATTTCACTTAATATTATTGTTTTCAACCCCGAAAAATTCTAGGAAGCCATTCCTCTTGAATGTTTTAGGACGTACTTGTACAAATTTGGACATGATACTTCCCCTGTATGCCCAAACTGTGTAGATGAAGAGAAAGATGCTACCCCAGATTTAGATGGCCCGGAGAAACTAGATTAGAAACACACCGGCTCATGGCGGAGCTGTTGAATTCTAGGACGCTATGGAGCCAATACAGCCAGAAAATGGCTCAAGTAATGCTAGAACTCCGAAGACTATAGGAGCGGAGGTGAAGTTTGATGCGGTTGATACGTTACTGGCTAATTCACGTAAATCGAAATTTAAAGTTTTGTATGGAAAAACAGCGTAAAACGAATACCTACTGTAAAAAAGCTTTTCCATTGAAAAAATATATAGTTTTATACTGTTAATAATTTATTAAAGTATTATTTAAGTAAAAAAAAAACAAATATTTATTCCATTAAAAAATACACATACATATACGTACATAAAATTTTTAAACTAACTTAATAGCTATCATTTTCAACAACAAGTCTTTTTTTTTCTATGATTTCCGACTCATAACTGGATAAAGTCATCTCATTAGATTTCAATTTGAATAGTTTCGTTTTTAAGGAAAGAATTCAGAGATAGGATTTTGTTGCTTATTTCTGTTAGTCATATCTTTGTAGACTTCATCATATTATTTTAATAGCTCATTAATATTTCGTTGAAATGTAAGACCACGATTTAAAATGACATCTCCTTCTTAGAAAATGGTTCCCTAGTTTTCTTTCTAGTGCAAGTCCCTAGTGAACAAATTTAACTGTGAATACATTCGTTTCATTGCTTTCGATGTCAGACTCAACATCAACGTTAGCACTATTTTTCTCACAATTTTTAACCATTTCAATTAAGTCTTCTGCATTTAATTCTTCATCTTGCATTAATTCATTAAAATCTGCCTGAGATAGATCTTCAAAGCCTTCTCCACCCAATGGTTGACCCAACTCAATTATCTGGAAAAACTCTTCATCCAAATCTGTGCTATATCTCATACCATTTAATACGTCAGGCCATAAAGATATCCATATATGACATGCTTATGTGTTTGATACAATCCAACATTGTAAATTTTTTCCAGGCATCTATGATCGAAAGAGTTCCATCATTTTCCACATGATTTAAAATGTATCTGAATGACTTTTTTATATAAAAAACATTGAAGGTTGAAATTATTCCATGGTCTAGGGGTTGTATCAAAGAAAACGTGTTCGGAGGTAAAAACACAAGGTGAAGCTGTCCTGGAGCATTATCAAGAACTAGAAGGGCCTTAAAAGGTAACCCTTTTTTGATTAAATATTTTTTCACGTCTGGCACGAACATGTTATGGAACCAACCATCGAACAACGTCGCAGTAACCCAGGCTTTTTTATTAGCTTTCCCAATAAACGGGTAGATTATTAATATTTAATCCTTTAAATGAACGTGGTTCGTAGGCTTTACCAATTACCAATGGCTTCATAATATGGTCACCAGAAGCATTACTGCAAAAAAAGAATCGTTACACGATCTTTTGCTGCCTTGTGACCGCTTGCTGCTTTATTATTATGCTTTGCAAGAAAGATTCTTTGTGACATTTTTTTTTTTCAAAATAGACTGGACTCGTCCGCGTTAAAATCTGGTCTGGGCTGTATTGCTCCTTTTTTTTTTTTGTTTGGTACAATGGGTCAATTTCGACCTCCGGGTACTGTGCTTGTCTTAACCGACAGGTGCCCGTCCTCTAACCTTTATTGCTTTGCGGAAATAATTTCAGCAAACTTTTGTGAATATTTTTGTGCTTCGTTTAAATCAGTAGATGCCTGTTCTCCTTTAAATTTGAGATTATACAGGGAATGTCTTTGCTTACATCGCTGGAACCAGCCACGGTTTGCGCAAAAAGACATCTTTTCTGCAGAAGTAGACTGCTTTTGATTTTCCAGTGTGGTAAAAATACTTTAAGCTTTACTTATCAATTGGTATTCTTTTTTGATCTTAATCTTCCACCCACATTATTAACGTCTTTTCCATTGCATCATTTCTAACATAAGACGTTGTACTCATACTCGGAAGCATTCTAACTGTTACACTTTTTCTAATTGAATCTTCGTTTTGGTTTATTGTGTCACATCAATTACTCTTTCTTTATTTTTTAAGCGATTCAAAATTTCAATTTTGGTTTTTAAAGAAATAATTTTTCTCTTCATATTGGTTTTGTTTTTTTTATCTATTAAATTAATATTTAAACTAAATTGTAAATTAATTACTTACTATACTTAAAGAATGAATGTTAAAAATAGTGATTTAAAATAATTTAAATTTTTTACTCTTTGTTGTGTCCGTTTTTTTTAAAAAACCGAAATAAATATAACAGCTGCACAAAGTGTTACCATATAAGAATAAGATGTTATATGACGGTAGCTTAAAGTGTTACCAAGTTTGAGTGCAAGCAGTTTTAAAGAATAATTATTAAAAATCATATATATAATTCTTCGTTTTAAAAACCGCGTAAATTCGAAACCGCGTAATCCAAGTTTCGCGTAAGCCGAGGTTCAGGTGTACATATATTTACTATATTCGTTTAGATTTTTTGTTTAAATTGTAAACGATATTACGTGAGATTTCCTTAACATCTATTTTAGTTTCTTGATAAAAATCTATTAGTCATCAAAAGCAGCTTTATTATATTATATGATATACAATAACAAAATAAAGTATTTATTCAATCGAAGAATACCCTGCACTAAGTCCATTGATTTAAAATGCTAATTCTCTAAATGACGTGTGGTATATTATTTATTAAATTATTTAATTATAATTAGTAGCAGAGTAGAATAATTAAGATTATATATGCTATGTAGTTGTAGTTTATTAAACCAGAATCTCTAGTGATCATGGAATCTGTGACCTTTACAACAACATCGGTAATAAGATATGTATTGGCTAATATAAACAATTTTCATATCTTTAGCTGTAAATGCATACAAATCAGAAATTACAGATTACACAGCTTAAATTGTGTAGGGTATGGCCATAAATAAAAAAATCTAATTAACATAATAACATTATAAATATGTATATAAAATTTCCTCTAGGGGATTTTATATCTTAAATCACTTTATTTCTGTAATTAATAAAATAAGGAATTGTTGAGTCATGTTTAAATTGGGTTTATTATTCATAAAGGGATACTATGATATCATTCGAATTTATACTAATGTCCTTCCATTTCTTTCGCAATAATTCAATTAATTAATTTATATGTTAAATTCTTATTGTTTTAATATTTATAAATATTTATACCAAAGGTTAGGTTAGGTTTGGTTAGAGGACGTGCACCTGTCGGTCAAGACAAGCACAGTACCCGGGGTCGAAATTGACCCATTGTAAATTGTCTTTAGGGGAGCAAATGTCAAAAATAATGTCAGAAAATTATTTCTAACTTGATTTTATAATTTTTGACGCACTTTTCTTCTATTTAACCATATTTATATTAATAAATCTTTAATTCTTAATATCTTAGTCCTTAACCAGCATTGTAATTATTTTGTACATTGACGACAAATATCGGAACTGAAGAGCAAATGGTATATTTATTAGGAATAAAGGACTATCAATTATTGTCACATTGCCACTTTGTTTCATAATATAGAAATATTATTTTAAGTAATAAAAACTGTAGAAAAGTTTCAAAAATCATCTTTACTTTGATAACATATCGCTCCTTTATTGTAACATAGTGATATCTCAAAAAAACTTGAACTTGTCAAAATGCGATTTAAGTTTTCAAGACCTAAGTCCTATGATCTAATTGCTGCAAACACTTTTTGCTATAAGTTCGGTTCAGCTTCGGATATAAAAATGACTTATTTTCAACATGTACAGAAGGTCTAAAAGAGCAGTTTTGCTTAAGTAACTACAAATTTTTATTTTTTTGAGATATGACTATTTTGCAATAAAGGAGCGATATATATTTAGAAAATATTATTGTGTATTATGCAAGGGATAAGATACTATTCCTTATACTTGGCTATTCGAATTTCCAGTCATAAATATCAGATACTTTGACCGGAGGGAACCTAATGCTAAAACAACTAGTCAGACTAGCACTCAATTTCGACCATTACGTTGTAAAGTGGTAGAAATAATCAAGATCCTAAGCCCCAAATGGTGATCAAACACATCAACAACGAATTAGTCTACGTTTTGTAACAACTTCATTCGATTCTTAGTAAGCGTATTCTTTATTTATCTTCTCATCATTCAGCAATTACCTTATTAATGGAAAGTGATTAAAAGAAATCAATTTTTTTTTAATTTTTATTTGTTTAACTATAAATTTTATTATGTTTTATTTTAATAAAAATGAAGTTTTCATTTATTCCAAGAAGCAAACAAGTACGATCCTTTCTTTTCACTGAATCAAACAGTCATTATATATATATTTTATATGTACAATGTATGCGTGTTTAATTAAGAAATATGTTAAAAATATTCTGACTGTTTGACTTTATTGTGTTAATAATTAATAACACAAAATTGTTGTTACTTTAATGCTTGTTTAATTAAATAATATTGCAAAATGTTGAATTAATTAATAGTAATACATTTTAAAATTAAATAATAATAATAATACGATAACTAAAAAATAAATATAACAGTAAATATTTTGTTTTTAAATTTGTATAAATACAATATATATTAAATATACGATATGCAGCAGGTATAAACAAAATAATAAGATAATTTTTAATTTCACTTATTTCAGTTTGTGCATTATTTTTCGTTTTGTTTTTTTTTCAGAATAATACATAACAAATAAAAATTATATATTTGTTAATGTATTATTATTTATAAAATATAAAATAAATAATTGCTCTTTACATACTTAAATACTCTCATATAGCAAATGAGGAAGAAACAAAAAAATACTTTTAATTAAACTCTTTCAGATTTTATGATTTTTCTTAGAAAAATTTCAACTAAAGAGTAAATTGCACGCTTAAATATTAAATAATTAATAATAGAAGAAAAAAAAAAACAATTTATTAATTTCGTATAAGAATTAGCAACTACAATACTAACAATAATTTACTGTTTTAAAAATTATTTCAAAACTCTTTCAAATGGAATGACAAAAAACAATAAATTTACATTTATAAAATTAAATTTAATTTAATTTTAAATTAATACACTCGTACAGAAGAAAAAAAATCAAAAGAATTTAACATAAATTGTTTTATTTAATATTTGTTTGTGTAGTGGATGTTAAGTTTTGTTATGCAGGAAACTCTGATTGAAATTGTGCACTTGTTTGCAAGGTTTTGTTAAAATTTTTTTATTATTATTTCTTTTTCTTTTTTGCAAATGTATATCGTTTGTTTTAAAAAATATTCGATTTATATACAAGTTTAATTGTTTATTTCTATACTAAAAGTGCATGATTGTTGTTAGATTTCCTTTCCTTTCCATTCATTTCAATACAATATTTAATACTTAAATACAGCATAAGGGCAAAGTGAAAAGATATTTCGTTTTGAAAAGCATTTTTCTGTTTGTAAATTAAACAATATTTTAAGTTCGGTAATTTTATTCCAGTAGTAGCAGATGAGATTGCTTTTATCGAGCGGAACTTATTAACGAAGAAGAAAAAAAAACAGATGTAATCAATATGAGAAGAAAAAGTCAACTGAAACATTTCTAAAATATTATACTTCAATATTCATTTTATTTTATATGCCTTATTAAAACAGTTTAGAAAATAAGTAGTTGTGTTACAATTTTAAAAGAAAAACATAGGCAAACTATGTATAGTAAACGGAATATCTTTTTTAAACGCTCAGCGTTTTTCGGGAGGGTGCATAACATATTGTTATGAAACAAAATATTATATGAAGTATAAAAGAGTATATATAAGAATTATGAATGATGATTATTTGTGGAGACACTAACCATTCCATTGCCACTACTACAGCTAATAACACCACCCTCAGCACCACCGTTACTAGTAGCACCAATACCGCCGCCATTGGAAGATGCATATGAATGGTCGCTGCCAATATTTACAACGGTAACATTACCGCTTGCTGTTTGGGCCGTTGTTGTTGTGGTTGTTGTTGACATATTGGTAGGACTAGTATTACGACTCCGTGTAAAAGTACTTGTGTTTGAGTGTTGTCCAGCAGCTGCCTCCTGTAGAGCCTTCTGTTTGGCTCTTCTAGCTTTTTGACGTGTATGTTCAATTTGAAAGTCTTCAACACGCAGGTTTAAGCGTTGCATGTGATTAATAATAAAATCTTCGTCTAAAACATTGTCAGGTGGATTGCGTAGAACCTCTAGGGTTTCACAAAGTCCGTTACATTGTTTACGTGTTTTGTGACTGCTGAGTGATGCCCCCAGAATCACTAAAGCTACCTTAAAAATGACACGTATACCTTCGGCGAGAAAACAATCCCAAACACGTAACAATGTCTCCCATGGTAAGGTACGCGTCATGGCACATAAGAACCAATCTGTCATATACAGTAAAGGTTCTACTTTGTGTTTTTGTAAATGTCGATAGACTGGTGGACATGTTTTTTTTAAAAGACCTTCAAGTATGCCAGCATCGTTCTGTAAAACTTCTAAACCACTTATAAAATAATCCTCCAAGTATCTAAAAAGAGTTTTCAATGAAATTTATATTTCAATACATTTATTTTAGTTTTAAAAATAGCAAATAGAAAAATTTAATAAAAAAAAAAAAAAATTAAATAAACTAAAGCCTAGACAAGGAAACACAAATCTAACATAACATTGGATTTTTAAGATGAAACATTAAAAAAAAAGTATATTCCAATTGGAGATATAAAGCTTCGCTACTTTGCAAAATTTAATAAAAAAAAATAAAGGAAATTACTAATTAAATATGTATTTACTTACACATCACATACACTAACAAACACCCAAAAGGCATCTTCAGCTGGCAAATGCATTAAAAGGAAAGCTGCTATCGGTGCTTGGGCTTGGCAAAAGCCAACTTTTGGATTATAAATCGAGTAGGCCTTTAACACATTAAACAACTCAATTTGACCCACTTTATCTTCATCTAAAAACATTTCATGAAACGGAAACTGGCGATGTTTATCTTTTTTTATCTCTTCGATGACATGTGGATTTCCTGGTTTCTCTAGTAACTCTTTATACAAGTTCGGATGTTTTTTCTTCAATAAATAGGCACCGGATAAAAAGAACCATGCTCTTGGTCTAATCGATTTTGGTATGCCTTTGCGGCAACGATCACGTATCTAAAATTATATTAAAAAATCAAAAATTTAATGTAAAATATTTATTAATGAATACAAAACGAAGAAGAAGAAAAATACCTTTTTGTAATTCTTTGACATGTATAATGACCAATTATCGATCATATATAACCATTTCTTTTCTCTGGCTATGATTTGTGCTTTTGATAAGGGTTCCTTGGGTTTGTCAGTACGTTGAAAACCACCATAAAAGCCATTACGATCTGGACAACTTGATACTGTGGAACAAAGTGAAATTGTATCAGCAGAACGTGGTGATGTCGCCATTATAAACTGTAACAGATAAAACAATAAACATGAAAAAAACTACTACAATAATTCATTCATCTTATATAATCATAGGCAAATGAGTAATAAAACCTTTAAATAAACGATATAAAAATTTACACCCACTAATTGACAAAATAATACATATTGTTCGTTTTTATGTTAATTAAAACAGAACGTACATACATTCATACATACATACAATAAATAGTACATGTTATATACTGGATATGACCCCGTGTTGATCAATTGACCAAAAAACAAAGCCAATATTAATGAATTTAGAACTTGTATTTGTTTTTTGTTTTCCCCCGGCATATAACAAATATCTTCCAAGCATTAAATATTGATTCTGTTATTTGTTAGTTAAAAAAGAACAAAATACTTTTCTATTCATTAAATTTAAAATTCATTTTAGATGTAAATGCATAGAGTGTTCTACTGAAAAAAGTTTGGTTTGCTTAAAAAAATTTTAACGAAACGAAATGGTGAAAGTTATTTATGTTTTAAGTGAGTGCATGGCAGCATAATTTTTTTATTTAAACTTGTTTTGTATTTAAATTTGAAATATAAAATTAATACGTGCATAGAAAAATAAGTCAAATATACATGCATATACACATGTTTTCATTAAAAACTAAAATCGGTTCAGTAAATGCTAAAATTCTATGTTTTTTTTTTTTAGAATGCTAAAGGTGGATTGATAATAAGTCTGGCTAAAGGGTCTCTTCAAACTTTAATAGAAAGGACTAGTTTGTAGGACACTGAAATCCTCTTTTTTGCCGGCTATAGCGTAGTCTGGGGGATTCCGATGAGAGCTAAACCAAGAGTGTTTTAATTTAAGCAAGGGACACTACCTTCCTTCATGTACACCGGAATCCTATTGGTGTGATGAAAAGTGATGAAAGCAGGTAATGTGGTGAAGAGACTGGTATACTTTCTTTTTTATTTCATTGCCCAGCTGAATGATACTATCCCTGATACCAGTCTCAGAAGTGTAAACTGGAAGAAGTTAAGGAAATTTGAACAAGATACAGACTTAATATAGATAGTAAGGTTTGTTGTCTATAATGGTGAGGGCGCAACAAGCCCTACTTGATAGTTTAGTTATACCAAAAGACTCTTATGCCCCTTGGTTGGTCTACACTCCTCAACCTACCTACCTAACAATCTAGCATTTTGAGTTGATCAAATAAATTTTATGCCTTAATCCTGGAACCCAAAAGGCCTAGACTGTGGATACTAAAGGTTGCACCTTGAAAAATTGCATAAATCCTTATTTGAGCTATACAAATAAATTTCTTAGCCCTTAGGTAAACAAAATGTGTGTTATCACTTCAATGGCAATTTTATAAAGAAATATTGTTGAACAATCTTAGGGCAATATAAACCAAAGTTAGCTTAGTTAAAAGATAATATAAAATATAGTTTAATTAAATTTAATTAAAAAAATAAAAATAAATAAAAACAAAATTTCTATAAATCAATAACCATACACAGTACGTATTTGTAGTGTTTACTTAAAAAAGATAAGATTCTTGAAAATAAATCAGGGTTATATTACAATTTATTATATATAAAAATGGTTAAGGTCACAAATAAATGTTAGATAAACTGTTTGTATATTTTTGGTTACACAAAAAAAAAAAAAAATAGAAGCACGAAATCCATAAGAAAAAGAAATATTTATTATAAAACTGCATGTGATAATAAGTAAAAAATTAATTTGGTATCACGTATTATTCATCCCCATTTACGGGCTGTTATGTATGTAATCATTATTATCGGTTAAATGTTAGTTAATTGAAAACAAACTTACACTGTATAAGGGAAGGGTAGCTAATACAATAAATGTATATTAACTGAAAGCATTAAATAACTAATAACAATATGATTCTTTGTGTAGTTATTCTTACTTGATAAGTTTAAAGATATTCATTCAATTGATTGACAAATCAATCAGACGTTGTGTGAAAAATTTTGTTTAATAAATTCGTTAGACAAAACTATGTATAAAAGATTTCACAATCAATTTTGTGGTTCTTCTCAAATGTTTGCTTTTTAAATTAAGATAAACAATGCGTCATATGTGTTGGAATGTGTACTTTAAGTTATATTTTAAAGTTTAGTTAAAAAGTTAAGATTTAAATTTTTAATATAAACTATGCAACCATAACTTACGAATTTATGTTGCGATGAAGGTCAACGTTCGTAATGAAAAGGGCATAATGTCAACATTAATTTAATAAGAAAAATAATCTGACAATTTTAATTATTGTTCCATTTATACATATATAAAATTTTATTTAAATTTACAGTAGAACCTAAGAAGATCTTTGGTTTGTAAAGTTAGCAAAAGTTTAAGTTAGTGAAAGGTATTGCAGTTTAAATGTATTTAATATTATTCAGACACCGTAACTGTTATAACTTTTATCGTAAAATTCAGAAAATAAAAGTTATTTTTTGACTTTTATTTTTTCGAGCAGAAATAACATTTATTTTCGGTCCCTGATATTATTATATATACCCTAAGGCGTACGAAGATTTGTAGTAAAAAATTACTTATTTTTGCATTAAATTGAAGGTTTTACGTTAAAATGTTATTATAAAAACGCACTTCTACAATGCAAATTCAAAAGTATACTCTTTAGTACGTTTTAAATTATAAAAATTAAATAACACTTATGTACTTATATATATAATGGTAATATTGTTTCCACTATGCTGCTACCCTTGTTTAGCTTTCCCCACTTTAAAAAAGTAAAAACTTGTAAGTAATGTTTATTTGTACTATATGACTTTAATGTTGTACGTATGTACATGCAACAATAAATAATAAAATTAATTCATTGGGTCTATAAATACCAAAATATAAAACAATATGGGAAGAAGTTTTGAATAAAACTACGCAAAGTTATAGGGGAATATTTAATTGAAATTAAATAAGTAAAGTTATATACATACACATATCAAATCCATTTAAATAACTTTATTCTAGATCATACACAAACTTAACAAAAATTATAAAAATATATGGCGGATTTACACAAACGGATCAATATTTTGTATAGTCTGCTAAACAATTCTCGAATGAGCCTTCACATTTAAGAAAGTGTTTGAAAAATAAATAACAAACAGGAATATTTTGAGAAGTAACACCTATTTATATATAAGTACCTATATACACATGTATATATGTTTTTATATAAAAAATTTAGGAGAGATTGGGTAAAAATGCTGGTATGGGGTTAAGAAGACTATTTTCGAAATGCGTGTTTCGTTCATCAACATTCGATTGAATGAACATTTTGAACTCTCCACTATTTGTAAGCATTACAAGGTTGTAAGATACCTTTTTATGAATGATTGACAACTAATTTTCTAAATTGGTGACACACGGCTACGTTGCTCTACTGAGCACATATGTATGTACATGGCGTGTAAATTTAATTATTGGATTCCAAATATAATCTCAACGGAGTAATGGCGTAATGTAATGTGAGGCTATGATTCTGATTACAAAGTTAAGCTTTCTTAAATACTTTTATGCCAGAAATTTTATTTTTTTTTTCTTTGTACAAAATTTTCTTCGTAATCATAACGGAAATAACCACTTTCTTCGATTACCTTGAGGAAATTTTAATGTCAATAGAGACGAAAACCTTTACGAAATGAGCAAGTTAGCGAACTAAACGTTGCATGATCTTAGCTTCCCATAGTACATAATATTCTATTCAAATTTCATTCAAAAATAAGGGATTTATTTTTATTACACCTTATACTTATACCAAACAATGATGACTGTTTTTGAAGTGCTGTCTACAAAGCAAAACCCAAAAATACAACATTATGCGAAATATAATTAAAAATATATATTATAAATTTAAACTGGTAAAAAACAATTGCATAAATAAATAAAGCAAAATAATCAAAGAAAAAATAACAACAAAGTTTTATTAATAAATTCAAAATGAAAACCCCCAAAAGAAAACTTTAAGGTGTCACTATTGTTGTTATGCTTTGTGTGTGGGGGAGCAACTTGTATTTTATAATTATATTCCAGTAGTTGTTGATTGTCAATGTTGTTGTTGTTGTTGTTGGTGTGGTATTAGTAAGTTTTAATAATTCAATGAAACCCACACACTTACTCAGTGAATAAAAAAAAAACACAATTTTTAACTAAAAGATGGAACTACTACTATCTACCTATTACGTTCTTATCTATTGTCGTAATTAATTTCTTACCTATTTTTGTGCAAAAAAGGAATCCAAAGTATATTTAGAAATGGTTTAAAATTTTGTATTCTTTTAGTGATTTAATTGCCAATTGTTGTTTGCTTAATTCCAAGTTGAATGAGTTTCGGGAGTAACCATCCATTAGTTCAACCTTTTTTTTACACTTTTTCGCCACAAACAAAAAGAATTTCTTGAATTTATTCTACTTTTGTATTTCACTTATTGGTGTATTTCCTCTTGTTTTTTTTTTTTTTTTTAGCTACACTCTTTTTAGGTACGAACACAATAAATAAAAAAAGAAAACACACACTAACTGGATTCTTTTTAATTTATTTTTGTTTTAATTCTCAT
Organism: Sarcophaga peregrina; assembly: GCA_014635995.1. Taxonomy (NCBI): domain Eukaryota; kingdom Metazoa; phylum Arthropoda; class Insecta; order Diptera; family Sarcophagidae; genus Sarcophaga; species Sarcophaga peregrina. The sequence goes on along the minus strand of CM025789.1, from coordinate 113,337,474 downwards.
GTATATTACGACTAATGCCTTCTCGCTCACACCCTTCTTATACTTCTTTTTAGATTTTTGTGGGTTTGGACACTTTCTAATTGTAATTTTCTTGTCTTCCTTTTATAATAAATTACCGTTATTATTGTATTTTATACTATTTATTATTTATCATAACCGGCAATATCATATAAAGAAATGGTTATTGTTAAACAAATTTTTTATCCAGTAAAGAATATTTTGGCAATAAATAAAAATATTTTGCAGACGAAAGAAAAAAAACGACGTAGTTCGATGAAAATAAGAAACAATTTTGACACTTGCTTTGTGATGAGACGTTTCAAGGCTGCCAGCTGTATTAATAAAGTCTGATTAGACACAGCAATACCATATCGTCAAAATTAGAGTTGAAATATTCCTTAATCCTTTGAAGACGTCGCATTTTTTTAAAAAATCTACTATATAAAAAGTCATATATATTCACAGTTATAGTCCTGCGATAACGTATTTTTTGAAACTTTTTTTAAAAACAAAAATTAAAAATAAGCTCGCGTTTTAATAATTAACAAAGATTTTTTAATCGATTAAACATTTTGCTTTAAAGTATTTCTCATTTGGCAATGCCATAAAAGATAATTCAGCTGTTCATTGTTGTATTGTCTGTTTGTGTTTATCTAATCATTGTGGAGGACCGGTGGAAAATTTTCATTTTAAAGTTAATTCTTTTTCTTTCAACTCTTCACTTTAAAATTTCATTAGTTTAACAGCAGGTTTTCAAAAATGTATAACGTTATAAGAAGCACACTTAAATTGGGTAAGAAGTATATCATTTGAATATGTACTAATATGTGACAAAATTCAATACATATTAATTAATGCAATTAAACTTTGTATTCAACATATGCAGGTCATAAAATCAATCCTGTGCAACAGGCTGTACAGCGGAATATTGCCTGTCTGTCTGCCTTGCCTGAGACCCATCAAATGTTACAAAAAACCTGTCGCGATTTTGCCAATGCCGAACTTGTGCCCAATGCAGGTAAATGTGATCGTGAGCATTTATATCCCGCACAACAGATTAAGAAAATGGGAGAATTAGGCGTTATGGCTGTAGCAATACCAGAAGAATTGGGTATGGAAGGAAGGAATAATTGTTCATTTCTTAGATAATTTATAAGATTTTTTTTAATGATATTTAGGTGGCACTGGTTTGGATTATTTGGCTTATGCCATAGCCATGGAAGAAATTTCTAGAGGTTGTGCAACAGCTGGCGTTGTTATGTCTGTTAACAACTCTCTTTATTTGGGACCCATTTTAGGTTTTGGTAATGATAAACAAAAAGAACAGTTTATTACTCCTTACACTACAGGAGATATAGTAGGTTGTTTTGCCTTATCGGAACCGGGCAACGGCTCAGACGCTGGTGCTGCTTCTACTGTGGCTGTAGACAAAGGTGACCATTACCTTTTGAACGGTACAAAAGCCTGGATTACTAATGCCTTTGAAGCCAAGGCAGCTGTGGTATTTGCCACCACCGACAAGTCCTTAAAACACAAAGGTATTTCGGCCTTTATAGTGCCCAAGGATATTAAAGGATTCTCTTTGGGTAAAAAAGAGGACAAATTAGGCATACGTGGCTCTTCCACGTGTCAACTTATTTTCGAAGATTGTGTAATACCCAAAGAAAACATTTTGGGTCAGCCTGGTTATGGCTTTAAAATTGCAATGAAAACTTTAGACGCTGGTCGTATTGGTATTGCTGGTCAAGCATTGGGTATAGCTCAAGCTTCCTTGGAATTAGCTGTTGATTATGCTCAAAAGAGAACTGCTTTTGGTAAGCCCATATCAAAGTTACAAGCCATACAAGAGAAAATTGCAGATATGGCCTCAAAAGTAGAATCGGCTCGCTTGTTGACGTGGCGTGCTGCTTGGTTAAAAGATAATGATAAGTCGTATACAAAGGAGGCCGCTATGGCTAAATTGGCTGCTTCAGAAGCCGCTACCTTCTGCAGTCATCAGTGTATCCAGGTTTTGGGTGGCATGGGTTATGTAAGCGATATGCCAGCTGAACGTTATTATAGAGATGCCCGTATCACAGAGATTTATGAAGGCACCTCCGAAATTCAACGTTTGGTAATAGCTGGTTCAGTTCTTAAAGAATTAAGTGCTTAAAGAAGATTACTTTATCAAACGGTAGGTGGAACAATTATTTTTAAAGAGTCTTTTTTTTTCTAAAGAGTATATTTGATATAGATCTATTTTAATAAGTGCATTTATTATATCATTATACATTTTTGACAATTGTTAAAATTAAGTTTAAAATACTATATAATACTATTTAGTCTTGTTTTCTTTTACAAATAAATAATTTTAATTATTATGAACGAATATTACTGTGTGTCTGTCTGGATATCGTTACCATAAAAATGAGAGGATTTTGCAAAGAAAGAGGAAAAAAGGAAGTAATAATAATAATAATGAAGACGACCGAATTCAAATTTGGTATAACCAAAAATTTTTTACTGAGCTGTTTTTGGAGCAATTAATTTTAACAGATATTTTAACATCTTTTCAAGCAAATGACAACTTGATTGAGCATCAGCTCAGTTATGTATTGCATGATATTAATTTTATGTTTTTGTATTCAGGCCTTTTCTAAAATCATGTGATATCATAATTTGTTGTGCACAGAACACCTTTTCTGAGATTTAAAATCACTACGACAATAAGTGATCTCAGGAACATACCTGATAGATCTACATAATATTCAAATGGAAGTACTTTTTCAATGACAGTTATGATAGCACAATCATATTCGATAATTGACTAAAAATAGTTTATTTTTTTTTAATAACATAATATACAATCAAATCTTATGGCGCACGCAAAGATTGTTTAATTGGCTATAATCTCTCTCGTTCAGAAAAAAAAAATTGTATCTCTTTTTGTCATCATATAGCTTATCTCTTTATAAAGAATTATTATTTCTCTTATCTAAGGTTAAAAAATTGCCCATAGGAAATTTAGTATATAATCTGAATGAACGATCCCTTGTACGAAATACACAATTTGTTTAATCTTACGAAGGCCAAAGATAAATCTGTATATGTTATTCAATATCAATAGTGGATAGGTATAACATTATATATTTTCAATCTTATTCATATCTATATATGTATATACATATATACAGTGTCAAAGAAATATGTATTTTTTCTAAAAGAAATCTTAAACCTTTTTTCTTGTTTATTAATTAAGCCAATTTTTAGACACTTTTCTTATTATTATTTCGTTAGTGAAAGTTTGCGAGCAACTTCTCGCCAATTATGTAATAGATTAAATTATGTCTATTGATTTTGAATGCAATCTTTTCTTTAAAGTAAAGGTCAGTGGTTATAATTTAAATAAAATAAGATGTTAATTGTATATCAATTTTTTTCCTTATATATTTTTTTAAACATAGTTTGAAACTCCTTTTATTTATAAAAGCCCCAGATACCATTAATATCATTGTTTAGGTTAGGTTAGAGGACGTGTACCTGTCAAACAAGACAAGTACAGTACCCGGTGGTTGAACTGACCCATTGTACAATGTCCTAAAGGATGAGGGGTTAAGATGAAAGGATTTTATGTAGGAAAAAAGGGGGCGTGGGAAGCGGAGGAATCACACAGACCAGACAACGAAAAGGGTGGGAGAGCGCAACTACACTGTTGAGGTCCTAGCACCTATCAACCATCCTAAACCACTAATGAATCTGTGGAGAGCCTTGATCTCGGCTAACGACACTAAATTCAAGCTCCCAAAGAAGGCTCTGCCAAGGGTCCTCGATCTCAATCTACTAATGGCTGGGCAGTTACAGAGGAAGTGTTCGAGAGTCTCCAATTCCTCCTCATCGCAACATACCTTGTAATAGTCCGGCTGGGATCTGTTTTAAATCCCTGTCAGCGATCTAATCTCGTAGTGCCCTATGATAAAACCGACAAACAACCTTCAGCTGACCTTATCCAAGCACAGCAGCCAACCTATCCTCTTACTGTCCACAGCAGGCCATAGACACATAGATGCAAAACAACCCGATCCGTTCCCCCAGCGCCTCTGCTCTTCTCCATAACCCATCCAATGATGAAGCAATAGAGATGGTAGACTGGGGGGTCAGGGGGGTCATTGTTTAGCTCTACATGAATATTTAAATATTACATTTAGAAATCGAAATACATTTTCAATTTTACAATAATCGTTTAATTAATGTAAAGTTTGTTTCAATTCCAATTTGTTTCACTCTGTATTTACTTCTATTAAATGCAACACTGCAATTGTTTTTTATTACATTTTGCTCTTATTCCTTCCTCCATATCATTGAATTTTCGTACACCATCAAATAAACAGCTAAAGTTAATTGTCCTTTCATATAATTTACGAAAAATGTAATTTTTTAACCGTTAAAATAAAGCAAAATAACAATAAAAATGTGATAAATAACTAAATAAATAAATGTTTAATCCAAATTCGTAGATGGTTTGACGAAAATTCAATAAAATTTAACAAGAAAATCGCTTTGAAAAAATGGTTTGAAAAATTTTCTCATAAGTGTAAAAACATAAAAAAAACGAAGAAAAGACAACAGAAAATAATAGAAGAAAATATAAAAAGAAACTAACAAATCAAAAGAAATATGAATAAAAGTGTATAGGTGAAAAAAAAAGAATGAAAGAAGAGAAACAACACAAACAAAAATAACACAACATAACAAGTATAATATTACACACGAAAAAAAGTTTATTTTGTTTTATGGTTTAATAGTGTTTAAAAGTGTTTTTTTGTTTTTTCTAATAAAGCGGCAAATTGAGAAAGACAGTAACAACGACGACAACAACAACAACAACTTGTAACTTAAAATTTAACTTAATGAAGAAAGGTAACACAATTCAAAAGAGGAAAAAATATATAAAAATTTCTTTTTACATTTAAATTCATAAGAAAAAAGAAAAAATAAAACAAAAATACAAATCTAAAAGCCAACCAACCAGTGGAATGGAATTATGGAATGTATGGAGTTTAATCAACTTGTGTGCGTGCGTATGTATATGTTTTTTTTTCTTTTCCTTTGCCATAAGCGTTTTCATTTTCTTGTTATTATTTCATTGAGCCATACTGGGAGGATTACGTTAATTTTCTTAGCTAGCCAACTACTAACAGACGAGCCACCAGCCAATAATTTTATTTCTTGTTGCTTTAGCTTTTTAGTGTCTCATTGCGAAAATTTTTTTCCATTTCATATTTGGTTTTCTTAATTAAACTTGATTTTCCACAATTATATCATTTTCTTTGCTTTGCTGTTAGTGCCCGCAATAATGGCCACAATTAATTATTTTGTAATCCTGTTCATAGTCTTTTAAACAATAGTTGTGTGTATACATATACAAATGTCTGAATTCGAGTGTGTGTGCGGGTGTAAAAAAATATAACAACAAGAAGAAGAAAAAAAAAGAGTTAATAAATAAGAAAATGTCAAGAGTATTCAAGCATAACTGTGTGTTTGTGTGTGCACGAATAAGTGCATTTTTTTATGCGAGCATTTTATATTTTTTGTTGTTCTTTAAATTTTAAAGAATGAAATGGGTTCTCTTTATTTTTGTTTTATTAACCCTTGACCTACCCTATCAAAAGTTTTCTTTGCATTCAAAAAGAGAAAGCTCTGCTTTATCGCTTAAGAATGCATATTACGAATGCCTTCAGAAGAAAAAATAAATAAATAAATACTTTAAATTAAAAAAGATTTTACTTATAATTAGATTTTGTTTCATATGTATACAACACTTGTGTTTAGTGAAAGCCGCGCTGTTTGTTTTATCAGATTTGTATCAAGTGTTAACAATGTAGCGATTAAATTGAAATAAAAATAAACGTTTTGAAACTACACTGCTGGGCAAAATACTCTAAAATGTCAAAAGGTATGCTTTTCTGGCCCAATGAACTGGATAACTGTTGGATCTAGCATTCCAAAAAAGATTTTGAAATAGTTTTCCAGCCCACTAGCATCATTTCCCCCACAATTCCAATTCTTTTTTTTTTGCTTATTTAAAGAAAACAATTTAGTTTCGTCGTATATTGTTTTAGAATCCCTGATCCAATATCTCTCCACTCCAACAGGTCCGAAAACACTCCTTTTTCAAATTTGATTAAATTTTGTTCAATTTATAAATAGCACTCTTTTGTTCTTATTAAAAAGTTAGCATCATAGGCTGTATTTGTCGTCCTAAAGATTACTTAACCGTAACGAAAACTGTTAAGGAATTCTTGATCTAACTTACTAAGCTTCAACTTTCTAAGTTCGAAAGCCTCAGCTTTTTATCGATAATTATTATTATTTTTTTGTTTGTTTAAAGTAGGACGAATTCCTTTCACTTTTTCTCGAATTTATCTCCAATTTAGTAAACATTTTTAGATTTCCTTTCTCCCCTTTTCCCAATCCTTCAAGCATGTTAACTCAACAGTCTCAGTTAACATAGCATTCACTGTAAAGAAAAAATAATACAACTTTCCTACAACTGCACATACATTCTCCTCCATTACAGAATTAAATGATGCTTTATTTTACAATAAGAGGTTATCCTTAGGCTCTACTGGATACATGACTTCACAAAATATCTTTACAGCAAAAGCATAGATTACTTGACACACGTTTGTAAGTGGTGAAATTATGAGTCTTTATGAAATTTTTAGAAAACGAAATTTTTAAATCAAATTGTAACTGAAACAATTCCTTATTGAATTGTATCTGAATATTGAGATAAAATAGCAATAATATTATTTAAAATGTTCCTGGCTTACTAATTTATAAGGCAATTAAATACATGTCGTAGCAAAGTCTGCGGCTTTTGTCATAGTTCGCTAAAATTCAATTTGAAATAAATTTTGCGTGCAGGAACAAAAATGGACTTTATTTGGTAATTGGTTTGTTTAATTAATTAAATTATCTACACATGTGTTTGGTAATTTGGAAATATTTATTCTACATGTTTAGCATTAAAAAAACATTTGCCCAACGATTGTATGTGTTTCATACAAACAACACTCTTAATAGGCAAACTTTTTCCCAACATTTTTTTTTTTTACCAAACCAACCAACCTTCACTTAATCGTACTTAACTTGTGGTTTTTTTTTTGCTTGTTTGTACAAACATGGTTTTTATCATTGATACATAAAAACAATCTTTTAACCAATTGAAAAAGAAAGTGTTTCTTTTTTTCTTTCTTTTCTATTTCTTTTCTTTATTTTATTTATTTATTTTCTTGTTTATATTCATTACAGCTCCACTATTATTATTATTATTTATGGTTGTTTTATACGCCAACCTAAAAATTATAAAAAATAAATACTTTTATTTTATATACCACATACAGCACACAGCACCTTTGTGGAAAAGAAATTGTAAAACAAAAAAAATATAAAATAAAACGTTTTAAATCTAATAATTATTGCTATTTGTATATTGCCACTGCCACATAGGTACCTACATATGTATATAGATTTGTAAAGATTGTATGCATTTATTAAATCTATTAATTTTTGTTACACTCACAATTTTACTAACCAAAAAATTTTGTGGTCGTTAACTTTGCAAAGAAAAAAAAAAATCGTAAATAAATATTGGTAATGAAAAAAAAGTTAATTTAACGTAAATAAAGTTTATATGTACATACGGAGTTTCTTTGCAACTAATTTTTATTTACTAAATCATTAGAAATTATTGTAGCTTTTTATGATCAATGAAGAAGGGTATGTAACAGATGCCCATAGGTATCCATAGAATTTCAAATAAGTTTTCATTGCAAACAATATAAACCGAAATTGTAGAGCAAAATATTTTTCACTTTCCATCTACAGTTCGATTGATATAAATGCATAACTTTTTATTTATAATTTACAAAATTGCAAATAAAAAAAGTGTTAAACTGTCGATGGAATTTTTTACCCTCTCAGTAAACGTTAACTACTTCGATGAATTGGGTCCAAACTCCAAAATAAAAAAAACAATTTTAATTGTACATAAGCATTAAATGAGCTCTTTTTCATTTTAATGTTGCATTTTGTTGTTCAAAGACATCTGTGGAGTATATCATTAAGCAGCAGCGTTATAAACAAGAGCGAAGACTTTTAACTCCTTTGTTTTATACTGGTTTTGGGTTGTGTTTCCTATCATAGCATGTTGGTGTAAAATATTCACCATTTGACACCTTTATAGTGCGGCTTGATTAATTTAATCGGTTTTGTTGAAATATTTTAGGATTCCGAAATAGAATCATATATATTATTTCTAAAGCACTTTTTTTTGTCAGTTGTAAATATCTCATATACCACCGCATCAAATTTAATGAATGATATCTCATTTTAAAGCTTATATCTAACACTAATGGCGAAAAATAATTAGAAATTGAAAAATTAATATTTTCATTGATAAAAATTATATTTTATATAGAACTGCATGATAATACTGTTGTCATTATGATTATATGTTTTTGTTCAAGTGTGCTAATACAGGGTTGCTTAATAGTAATGCAGTTCTATATAATATAGTATGTATTAAAATCCATTCTGGCAATACCACTATTTACTATAATGCCGTTTATTACTAAGTCAGTTATATATAATATGCTTATTATGGTGTAAAAAGTTGTTTTGGCAATTATTTTTATGTTACAAAAATGACAACTAACGGTGCGAAATATTCGCACGGGTCATCTAGTCTCTACTATATATACAGATGAAAGTTGTAGCCATAGAAAAAGAAAAGTCATTAAAACGTTAGTGCCAATTTGATCTAACAATAGTCTTCTTTAGCCAAGTTTTGATGTACCAATATTTTCTGACCTATCTTTGGTCCTATTTGCTTACTTACTTAATTGGCCATCAACTCTGTGCCATAAAAAAGCACGGGCATGTAATAATCTTGACCTGCCGTAAGGATTCCAATATCCCAGGCGAAAATGAAAACTTCGTTCATTCTCCTAATAAAAAAAAAAACCCCCGATTTAGACCTCAATTCGATCCCTATCGTTATGGAGTAAGCTGATCGAAGCAAAAGAAAATAATCTGCATACAAAGAACGGAAGGCAGTAGTTTTTAATACTAAAATATCTATTAAATATCTGATCTGTAAAATTATTTGAAAATTTTTCACCAAACCTGTATTTATTTTATTTCACTAACAATTGCTTTCGGCAATAATTTTCTCTTTTTGTTTTTTTTTTTTTTTTTTTAAGTAATTATCACATCTTGAATGATTTGTTGAACATTAACATGAGTTTATGATTTTCTACTCTATTAAGGTTCACTAACTTGTCGATTTGGTGACAATACAAGTTAATAACTTTTGTTAAAAAACGATTTTGTTGGAAAAAAATATTTCAAAATTTAAACTTAAAATTAAAGTGTTTTAGAACACTACAGATACAAAGTGTTTTATTTTTTTTAATATGTTCATGACATGAACTATTCTACAGTATTCTGAAGTGGTTCCGACAAGTGTATGTGTTAACAATTAAACAATTGTTAAAAAGAAGATAATTAAGCCTTTGATTTCTTTTGATTTTTTTGTTTGCCTTTTGCTTTAATGATTTGTAGTTTTTTAAAAGATTGTGTTTAGTTATTTTAATATTTCCATTATTTCGTTTACAGATAATGTGCAATGAATATTGAGCTTGTATTTTAAGATATCAAACTTTCAGCTTTATTAAGAATGGCATCAAAAGCCAATACTTCCGTATTGAACAATGAAATGAAAATTTTTTTTCTTTGTCAAAATTTAGGTATCAAAAACCAGTGCAGAAATAAATGAATGAAAAACTTTGTAAATCTTTTATAACCTATAAAAGATACATATACATATGTACATACAGTGGTGCAAGAAACAATAAGTTCAAAAAGTAGGTTATCATACGGCCAGAGGTAAATGGCAGACGTTCTTCTGTATTTAATGACGCCTCCAGATTACGATACTTTCAAAAACTCGCTATTTCTGGATGCAATGGTCAAGCATTCTGGAACCATCGCGTGATAAATATATTTCGTTGCTGAAAAAAATGTTTCCTCTAGCCTCAACGGATGCATTATTTTCATGGCAGTTCATTTTAAATGGTGCACAGGTCTGATCGCATCTCTAATGCTTTCAGTCTCTTTATAAGCTTAGGCAAATTCTTGCACATTTGATCGATTGTATCGACCATAATTACCCGTAATTCTTTTGCACACTATTTTATGTGCAACCTTTTACTAAATAAATGAGACTTCAGGTAAGAAGTATTTAACTGACAGTCTTACCAGATCTTCAGTTTTAAAATCACAAAATTGATAATCCGATACAATCCGCTATTCAGTGTCAGACTATTTCAGCGTAGTATGAAGTAAGCAAGATCCTGTTGATCAATTCTAATTGAATTGCCTGTTCTCAGTGTTGTTAATTATTAACAGCTGAAATCAGAATTAGTCGTTTGTTTAAATTGTAGAAGCTCATAATAAACAATTCTATTCCAATCCTGCAAGATAGAATTACCCTTTTAGGAGTAAATCTTGGCAAAGCATCACTTTGTTTTGTCCGTGATCTTTTTCAAACATTATAATTTCCTGTAATCATTTACAGTGTTTAACGCTGTAATCATTTAACGTTTATTCATACGTTCATTCAATTTTTAGTTGTTACTTTACTCGGTATCCAAACATTAAACATTGTTGTGTATCCAGCTTTCTTCAAATTATTGAAAATTGTTTCGGAGATGAATGCCTGATCTCAGTACACAAAATTTTTTTATTATTTCCCTATTATTTCTTCCACCACTGTACACTGTATGTACAGAGAAGATACTTTTATAAACATATCATGAGTACTTCTTTTTTAGTAAGTGTGTACATAACTATTATTTACCTTTTCACATAGATACCTTTAAACCTACTTCCATTTCTAAATGGAAAAAATAAATAAAATTAAAGAAAAAGAAACGAAAAAAAAATATATATTTCTTTCCTCCACACTATGAACGTTTGTTATTGTCTTCTTATGCGACTGTGTTCCCTTTCAACGTGTTTCCATTTCCATTCAGTCATCTTCTTCTTACTTTTCCTCCTTCAGCATTTCTTAACAATTAAACCAATCCATATTAATATTTCATTGTGTTGCCTGCAGACATTTAAAATAATGAATTCCTTAATAAGTAGCTCTAAAACGATAGTATGTTAATGTTTTTGATAATATTTGTAACCGGCAACAATATAGTTTGAAATCAGCAAGTATTTATCAACCATTTGAAGAAAAACAAAAAAAATAACTCGATACCCAATGAAGATGAATGTATTAATTTAATGCATTGAATTTCCATTTGAAATGCACAGCTGAAACGGTACAAAAACAAACTATTTATGAAAGGAATTGTTACGGTATGTAAAAGACAATTGTGTGTTCAAAAGGTCAGGTCCGAAGCAAGGCGTTGTGATTCAGACTTTCTCAAAACTTTGACTATTTAACGTCAAATACAATTTAAAGGTAATTGTTCATTTTGCGTTTCTACAATTTGGAGCAAACGATGGCATTTCATGTCTCCTGTCAATAATTGACGAGATTGATGCAAGTAATTTACTTAAAACGATCATAATTGATCTGCGGAAAATGTTCTGTATTCCAATATAATATCACGGCGGAAACCGAGAGTTTGATTGGGAAGTTTTGATGCCTATTGATTGATTCTGATTTTGAAGTTCTTGTGGCTTTTCTTTGCTCTGAGAATGGTGTAGAATTGTATGAGCTCAGCTATACGGCTGTTCTTTTCGTTGAAGTTTACTTTCTTCAAGTAAAGATTCTAATTAACATTAAATTTAATTTTCAGATATAAAGAAAAGTATGTTGTCAAAGTTTTTTCGTGCGATAATGAAGAACATATTTATAAATAATGTGCCATTTCTTGAATCTGTGTGTCCAAATAACGATTACGTATTATGTCGTAACGACGATTTAAAGAATAAATTCTTTTACAATACTGGTTTAATTCTATTCGCATAGTGAGTTGTTTGAGTTTAAATGCAACCAACATATGCTGCTGCCATCAAACTGTTGACATTTCTATGTTATACTGTTACCAACAATAGCAGTTACGGCGACAAAAATAAAAAAGAAACTTCTGCGATAATAAAAATCATAACAAAGAGAAATAAATGCAAAAAAAAAATAAAAAGAAAAACTTAAAACTAAAAACTAAAACCAAAAAACAAAAATAAAACAATAACAACAATAAATATAAACTCTAAATAAAGAAACTAGACTAGAGCTTCATTTAAATGTGTTATTCAACCATAGAAGAATTATTGTATACCACCACAACACCATTTCCAATTGTATTTGGAAATTTTAAAAATTTTATATTTACTTAGACTACTCTGGGTCTGATAAACTTTCTGTCAATTGTTGGAAATCTCTATTATTTCATGAAATTTTAGCAGCAGCAAAGCACCATAGGATGCATATGTTGACTAAGATAACATTGTGATGCACTTTTTGGTCAAACAATGTTAGAATCAGTCCGACTTCCAGTCTATCCAAACTATAGAATTTGTTTGTTAAGCACCAAAACAGCATAAAGAATTTAACTTCTCCAGAGTTTTTTAATTAAACAGCATGCCATACTGTTAGGAAGGAGGCAGCATATATCATGGGATTCTTGACTTCTGTAGCCATACTTGAATTTTGTCTGAATTTCCTCAATGTGGTGGTGAGACTATGTCGTGACTCGTTACAATATAAAACATAATGTTGAACAGCAATGTTAATCAAACCCTCTTGACTCAATCTTGTTCCAATATCGATCTTTCAGGATAATTGCGAATCACGTATAATACGGCAGCAGGGCCATATAGATTTCTACTGATCTAACATAAAGAAGATTATTAAAGATCTTTTCCAATAACCAGAAAGTTTAGACACATATGCAGGTATTGGATTACAGCTATACTTTTAAACTGCGAGCGAGCAACGGCCTTGTTCACAGCTTGTAAAAACTGGATTTGAATTAATCTTTGAAAAAAAAAACTTTAAAGTTTAAAAAATGTAAATGAGCGAATGAGGTGTGTTTGGAAATGGTGTAGCCTACATTTTAATATTTTTTCCTTTCTTCTTTCGGGTTCATTATTAAGAAATATGAAGAAAGGGAAAAAAGAAAACCCTTAAACACCCAGTGGAAGTAATTTTCATTTAAAAAAAGAAACAAAGAAACTTAACAAATAAATAAATAACGTCAGTTAGTAACTTGTTAATTATTATAGATTTTTTTTAATAACGTTGACTATGGAAGGGCCCAGAGGTTTTTAATTGGAAGTGAAAATTGACCTCAAATAATTGAAAGTGAAGTGAATGGTAAAAGTAAATGAAAATTTAAATACTCTATTGCGTATTAAGGAGTACGCACAAAAAAATTTTGGCATAGTTCTAAGCTTTTATATTTAGGAAAATAAAAAAAAAGAAATCTGTATTATGTTTTAGTAAACGAAGTGTAAAATTTCACTTTTATTTTACAAAAAGAGGACCGGTATTTAGTCTTCCTTTATTAAGAATTAAATTACCACAGGGGGCGTACTAAATCTATCTAACTCCTCATCATTTTCACATATCCTGCAGAAATTTGGCTTATATCTATCCTAGATCATCCTCGTCAGCAACTTGATATCGCACAGTTCAATAAGGAATCCAGTTGTTATTGAGTCTCGAAAGTAAACTAGTGCTTAGTCACATACTAATAGGGATGGTTGATTGTAAAACTGTAACCCACAGCCAGCCGCCTCATGATAGGAATTCGAACTTGGAAGGAGACTAGCCTTCTCGTTAAACTATTGTAGTATAATGACAGTTTGCCCTTTGAGAGATTTGCATTAATTAAAACGACAAACACTGCTCTTATTTTACCTTCATATGTTATACTATCTTAATGAGGAGTACGCATAGAAAAATTTAGCAGCACTTTAAGGCTTATATCCTTAATTGTGATTGAAAGGATTAATAACGTAAACCGTAAAGTTTCACATTTTTTTAATGTGTGCCTCTCGATTGGCTCTCACAACACTTAGTCAGGATTACGACCTACGGATTTTACATATATGAGTTATCCATTAGTGGACGGATGGCCTACAGTTTAATTGTCGACAACACGTATAACACCAAATATTTTTGTGTGCACTCCTTTATAAGCATATGTTGTTCTTATTCTACATTTTACTATATTCGAAATAAGTTGTTTTGTGGTTAAGAAGTGGAAAAAATATTATTATTTTTCGCTTTTAATTACGATTAAACCGCAAATCTAAGGAATTAGACTTTAACAAATTCTATATATATATATATATTTATTGTTGACCTTATTAAATAATATGATATTATGTTATATACAGATTTTATTTTTAATAAAGTTAACCAACATAATATGCAATTTATTAATAAGTGATGATACAACACCAAGTGTGCACATGTGTTAAAAATGAATAAGAAGGTAATTTTTTCTAATTTCTCGAGAGAAAGTACGTCATTCTAGTTAAACAGGTTCGTTTACTGTAAGAGATCCTAAGATGACATCACATACATAATTGGTCATTACAACCTTCAGTCAGGATTTCGACCTAGCTTCTTACACCACTTATATTGCGTGCGTTAATTTTATACCTGATTGGCGAGACCTACAGTTTAAAGTCGACTCCGAAAGATGACATCAGGTCCATCTATTGCCTCCTAGAAACAGTGCGAAATTTCTGACATTCCATGAATGTTTGTTGTTCATTTTATCGTCTGAGGTGGGAAGAGATCAGTGTGTTTTCTAAATAGTAAGTAATAGATCTTCTATAGCAGGTTCTAGAATGATATCGTTGCCATACGTTACTGCCTAAAAACAACGCCCACTGTGAAACACAGGGATCTAGGACATAAAGACGAAACGAAAATTATGTGTCTTTATGTAAATATATTTGAACCTAGGATGATTAGGCTTGTAAGCAAGCGTTATTTCTTTCTAAATTTAGCAAATTGTCTCAATAGCTAAGGCACTTGTGATAATTGATTTCCTTTTATTGGTCAAATAGAGTCAAGAGTTTCCATGGAATACGTTTAACCGAATTACCTTAAGAATGACAACATGTTATTGAACGAAATGATGCATATTTCACGAAAACCTAACTAAATAGTATTTCATTTCAACTATAATCCACGCTTTTATCTAAAATTGTGAAAATAGACAAAGTTTCCTTTTAAAATGGAATATGCATAACAAAACTTTAAATTAATTATAATCTTTCGATTGTGTTCTCCAAAAATGGAAATTCACAGAAAACAAAACAAGTTTTAGTGAGAATTTACAAAAATGTGTCAGAAAATTGAAAAAGAAGAAAAAAAATAAAGAAATATTTTCTGTTGGAAATTAATTCCCATGAAATATTTCAAAAATTGTTTTTATTTCTATATGCTTCGGATAGGAAGCAAGGAAAACAAAAAACTAACAAAATTAATAATTGCGTTATGGGTTAAAAGAAATTAAATTATTTACAGTTTATAACGAACAAACAGTTTCATAATCCAGACGAATGGTGCAAGACACAAAATCTATAACTAATGGTTATTAAATACATGGATAGACACAAATATAGGCTTCACTAGAAATCGCTTCCAATGGTTAAATATTTGTGCAGCTGAAGTGTTTGCCTATTAACCCTGACAAAGTCTAGAAAATTGTTTAAATTAAACAACAGTTTCTCCTTTTTCATTGTATAAGTTTAATTATTACAGCATAATTGTTATTATATAAGTATGTAGATAATATTCTCATGGAATTTTGCTTTTTTATACACTTAAAAAAAGTCTAAAAAAAATACACTCACATATGTATACGTATACATTCCTTTTGAAAATGAATATTTAAAAATTATTTAATTAAAAACAAAAATAAACATATATGAAGAAATATTTACAAAATTATGCATGTTTAATGAATTAAAATTTTTCTCAGTGTATCTTGTATACACATGTTTGCATACTCTTAGATTGTATACAAATATTTAGCAGTAATACCACCACCACCACCCATGTACCATAGATTAACATCGTTGAAATTTATGTTTCTGATAAATTTTGAAATTAACTTTTTTTTTAAATACATTGTGGACTTATGTACATAGACCAGGTATGCTTCGCTCGCTATTCTCATTAAAATTGATTTATTTTAGCTATCACTGTAAGTAGGTCGCACCTATCTGTATTGACTACTTACTGAACGTGATTAAACATTACGCTTTTTGGAGGTAGAGTCTTAAATACAAGTATGTATGTCTTTATAGATTACAAGTCAAGTAAACCAACACATAAGATCGCCCATGTTGTATGGAACCCAACTAATGTGAAAGGCGGAGCTCTGAAATATTACAGTTTTAAACAATTCCGCGCTCATAAAAATTTAAAACTAAATGAATAAACCTATAAATAGATAAGAAAATATATTTTGGAAACCTTTCTGTTTATTAAAGGAGTAAAAAAGAATGAAAAAAAGAGAAAAGCGGCAGAAAACTTTAACGAAAACTTAATTGGAATGTGATTTCAGAAAAACATTCCGAAAATCCAAGCACGCCAAATACGCCACAATTTACACTTGGGCAACAATACATCATAATTAACAAGATAACATAACATAACAACAACAAGATTAGGCAAGCTTAGGGACGATTTAATTAAGTCGGAAAAACCAACAATACATTTAAAACATATCGACGCATCCGTTTATAACAGTTAACACTCAAAGTGACATACGATTATATGTGTATTCTGAGTACATTTTTCCTAATAACTTCGGAACTGATCGGCGCACCTTAACCAAATTTGGACAGTATGTAAGTTAGAGAACATAAAATTTAAAAATACAAACATACATACATACATAATTGGCCATTACAACCCTTCAGTCAGGATTACGACCTAGCTTCTCACATCACTTATGTTGTGTGCGTTAATTTTATACATGAGTGGCGGGACCTACAGTTTAAAGTCGACTCCGAACGACAGATTTTTGAGAAGCTTTTCATGGCAATTTTTACTCTCAGAGTATTTGCCAGAAATCTGCTGAGGGGAAGTCGCCAAAGAAATATTTTTTTCGTTTTGATGTCTGACCTGGGATTCGAACCCGGGCCTTTTGTCTAATAAGCCAACACACTACCCACTAGACCACGGCGAATTTAAAAATGCAAACGTTAAAAATGTTCTAAGTACAGTTAGAACGCTATAGAATGAAGGGGTCGATATATTCGAACGCTTTATTAAATCATTCGTGCTTTAGACTATACATTTATACTTGCTGCCTCCATTGTATGCTTAACATTTTCTAGTCCATATTGAGTGTTAACTCAAACATTTTAAATGACTCTGAATTTATGGGTGTGATGATAAATTTGAATTCAACTATCAAAGTGAAAAATCAGATATTTTAAAAGAGCCAATGTTAAAATTAACAGAGCAATGTTAAATGTTTAACTGAATAAATAATAAATATACGCTATTCGGAAATTTTCCCCATTTTTATCCCATATGCTGCTGAGTGAAACAGCTTCTCTGGTAATTAAAGTTAACAAAACATGGAACGAGATACAGATAGGCACAAATGAAATGCATTCGCCGAGGTCCTATAATCCTTAAAGGAATAATAGGAATTGTTTTAAATTAATTGGGATAATGGGTTACTTTTTATTTCATCTTTACTTACTTAATTGGTCATTAAAAAACCAATTAATGGATTTCGGCTTGCTGTAACACACCCTTCCAGGAGCCTCTACTTCTTGCGCGCCTGCGACAGTTGATTACTCAAATTGATGATAGGGCTCCTCGATTTGGTTCCTCCAACGCAAATAACGTGATCCTCTTTATCTTACATTTTCTTTCTTTCTGCAAGAGAATATGATACATAAAGCTCTATATCGATCAAAATAACGAAACATTTAGTTTTCTGTGCATAGCATGCAGATGTAATGTATATACATACATACTTACATACAATAGATATGTATGTAACTGTACATATGTATGTATGGTTAAACTATTTTAAACACCGCATAAGTCAAGGGAAACAAATATTGAACAAGTAAACAAGTTTTGTTTGCATTCTATGTTATGCTTTGGAGGGTCACAATAGACAAAAATAAAGAACAAATAAAGTTTTTTTTCTTTTGTTTTTTCGAAAAAGTTTATTAAAAATCGTTCTTTTACAAGCAAAGTCATTGGAATTTCATTTGAAAATCTTGTTATATTTTTAAATTTTTTTTTCTTTTAGTTTAATTTAAACAATATTGTAGTGCGGAGGGTGAGTGTTTTGTATTTTTCTTATTCTGCAAGTTAAGGATTTAATTTCAATTCGTAAGTTGTAATAAGCATAAATTGAATTTGTTAATTGAAAAGATAATCTTTTTTTTTTAAAACTGAAGATATTGTCTAGTATACTTAGTATATTTAATGCATATTGCTCAAATATGCAACGTTTTGGTCGATAATTTGTTGTAATTTTAACGCGAATACATTATCCTTCTCTCCTTGATTTTGAGTCAATTTTTTCTCTAACTTTCTTCATGAAGATATTTTGCTGATTTCAGCGAAACACTGCCTTTTTCTCATTTTATATCGCTGGCTCAGCGTAGTTCAGGTGGACATTATGGCCCGCCGCTAATGTTGTCATCCTGGGAAGATCTATGAGAAATAAAACAACGAAGACAGAAAATCACGGTAGCATGAAGATCGGTTCTACGGACTACCATATTATAATGATTGGTTTTGTATTGAAATAGGGAAATGCAGGTACAATGGGTGCTAATGGGTTAACATAAATTGATTGAGTGCATGTTCAATATTTCATAATCTTATGGAGATATTTTCTAGGTAATCCTTTACTAAATTGTTGGATATAGAATGCTGATAGAAAATTTGTAATTATCTAAATTGCTATATTGTCTGAATGTTAGAATTTGTTCTTGATAAAGTTTTGGTTGAATTCTTTGGTTTTTGTGTATACAGAACGATCCATTTGTGTCCCTTTCTTCATAATTTTTTTTTAATAATATAACAGATTTATAGTTAAATTATGTTTGTTGTAACATATATTTACATGTCTGGAAAATATAGCTTTAGCTGTATTACTAATTCACTGCTAAAGTTTCTTTGAAATGTTTCAAGACTAACACCAAGCAAGCCTATGCGTTTAGTGGAATTGAATTGCAATTGTTCAGCTTCTGTTACTTGTTCAAAATACTGGTTCTATCTCTACCGTGAAATATTAACGTGATTGAAGCAAGCATTGATCAAAAGAAACTCTGGGACAATTCTCGGCTACAAACATTTTAAATATTTGACAATTTAAGATTGATAAGATTAGACTTACAATTTAAGATTGTTTCCACTGTAACTGGATCAGTTTTTCGCTCAGATAATCCAGCAGTCCTACGCTGATAGAATAATAGCTTATTCTCAAAATGTTATCGATCAAAACGGCACGTCTTTGATTTAATAATGCTCGATCCGTTTGTAACCAAAGTTTTTCTACTGTTAAATATATTAGTTGTTTTTTCCATCATGGCAGTACACGTCCTCAAACCTAACCTAACTTAACCTAATGAGTACTTAAAGAGAAATATGTATGTATGCATAATAAAGAGCACTAATATATTTATTTTAAGCGATTGAAATTTCCTTATAGTTTTTAAAAATCAAAATATAATACTTAATTATGTTTGATTAATTTCAAAGATTTATGTACGTACATACACTAGCTGACCCGGCGAACTTCGTTTCGCCCTTCTTAATCTCTTAAAGGGAGACGATAGCCATGTCCTTTTTGGGTGAATTTGTCGATATCAACTCTACGAACTTACTCACCAAATTCCATTCGTCTACGATCACTATATCCCTAAATATTCAATTTTAAAGGTGTGCCACTCCTACTTTTTTTTAACCATCTAAACCTGATAAGCTTTAGAACAAAAAGAAGAGTGGTTAAAAGTTCAGTAGTTTAAGAGTTATAGGTTATAGTTTTGCCCATTTTTGATGGTATTATCGATATCGACTCTATGAACTTATCCTACCAAATTTTATTCTCCTACGATCAATATGTACCTAAATATTCAGCTTTAACAATTTCAAAAGCCCACTTAACATGTAGGGATATGAAAAATAGATGCTGTTCGATTCTCAGACCTACCCGATATGCACACAAAATTTTATGAAAATCGGTCGATCCATTTCAGAGGAGTTTAACCACTAACACCGTGACAGGAGAATTTTATATATTAGATGTATGTATGGATATGTATTTATATTTGTAGACAAATTGATATGGACATACATCCATACATACATTGGTGATATTAAATTATTTATTATTTAAATTTTTTAAATCAGTTTATTTGTTTATCTTACCACCTGGTAGTACATTCATAAATATTGTATGTATTTATTGTACCTGCATATAATATTGTATTTAACTATTTGTATATGTATGTATGTACATAAATATGTATGTACAGATACATACATATGTATGTATAATGATAAGCACATACATAAATGTACAACTTTCATGTATTTTTTTTTTTTATCTTATTTAAATAAACTTTATTATCTCACTTAACATTATTTAATAATACAATAAATAAATAAATATTTCACTGTTTAATGTTATTACGTTTATACTATTTTGTACATATACTTTCAGAATGCAATATAAGCTAAACAGCAACAAAAATATCAACAACAACAACAACAATAACAAAAAATCAAGCCGATATCGTACAAGACGAAACAACAACAACAACAACAAAAATGTTTTTCTCAATGTTATCATCGTACACGTTGTTGATGTCCTGAGATATGATATCAACACCTTGCAGAAGACAGAGAGCTAGAATGTGCACATGGTGTGTTTGTAAAGTTAGAGTTTCTAACATTTAAAATAAATAAAATAAAATAAAATAAAAGATAAATGGAACAGCATTAAAAGAGGCAGACAGAAGAGACAGACCGAAAGTGAAAGATAGAGAGAGTGTGTTTGTGTATACGTTTGCATGTGTGTGTGTGTGTGTGTGTGTGTGTTTGGTGTTGAAAGAGAAAGAGAGTGAGAGAAAGAAGTGATAAGGCTGAACAGCGTTTAACAACAACAATTCAAAAAAAAAAAAACGAATTTAATACACACCGAACAAGCAAGCGAGCAATAGCTTCTCTATTGCACTTTATGTCATCAACGCGACAACTGAACATTGAATATATCAGTAGAAAATAAGGACTTAACAACCAATACATCCATCCATTCAGCACATTCATCTTCTTCCTTCATTATTAGCATCGTCACTTTGACATCATCATTCCATAACGCCAAACAGTCAAGCGACTTATAACGTCACAGCTACCAGCAACAGCCTATCCAAGCCAAAACCATTTAAAGAAAATCTAATAATAATTCCTTGGCTTCAGAGTGTATATATATGTGTGTGTGTGTATATATATATTTATACTTATAATTTAATACACATTTGCAATTGTTAACGGAACCGGAAATTATAAGAAATTTAGTTTTTCTTTTTATTTGCAATCTTTTTCCATTTTCATAAACAAACACACTCAATACTTACTTACTTAAAGGCGCAAACAGTAAAGCCATCTGTGTGGAAATTAAGTCGAACGCAAGAAGCAAAGGAAGCAAAGACTCTCTAGAAACATATTTTTTTTTTTTAATAATTTAAGAAGCAGTTAAAAAAAAAAGGTGCTGCCTTTTTTTAAAAAAGGCTGCACTAAGCAATGTCGCACAGTTCATTAAATGGTGGAGCAGGAGCAGCAGCCGCCGCTGGTTTACTTATCGATAGCAGTAGTAGCACAACAACAAATACCTTTCAAGCCACTAGCATTATGGATTCATCGAGAGTCTCAACATGCCTAATATCCATGTTGCTAATTGTTTACGGCAGTTTTCGTAGCCTCAACATAGAACAAGAAGCCCGAGAGCGTGAACAAAAGAAACGCAATGAATCGATGACAAATTTGTTAACCGGTGAACCAGTACAACAGGATACCAGTATGTGTTAGTGAATTTATATAGAAATTAACTTTTTAAACAATTTTACTTACCCTCTCCTACACCATTGCCAGAAACAAAAAAAAAAAAAATAATTTAATATCGGCTTTAAAACGGACTCGTAACTAACAATTCCTTATTATTTTTTGTGACGCATAGATCATCGTACAGTGTCTGTATAAAAAAAAACAAAATCAAGATAAATTTAATGGTTCCTGAACGATGTTTTTATATTAAGAATCAGTTCATACTGGTTTCTTGTTAAATAGAAAAATAAAAAGGCCGGATTGAACTACTTTAGGTTAGGTTAACAAACAAAAAGTGATGTTGTTGTGTTTCCGATTACCTTTTGATCCTATTGTGATGCTTGACACTATACAGAAAATAAACTTTAGTCATTATAATTAGAATCAAAAGTGAACTTCATTATTTACCTAATACATGCACTAAATCTTCCGGTCCTTGAATGTGTAGAAATCATATTACAATCTTTTCATTATCCTGAAAGACTTGATTGTCATTCTTATTCTAATAGGGGAAGGCATATCAACTTGCAATCAATTATGTTCAGTTGCATGCAATCCTGCAATCTCTTTGATCCGAAACATCAAATACTATATGTAGGAAATGTAAATTAAGAAATCGATTGAAATTCATTTCTTTGACTTTTCGATTTCGTACCACTTGAGTAAACTTCTAACATAAATTCAAATACTGAGATTGGGTTAATAAAAGAAGCTGAATACTTCTGTAGCTTTCGGTAGCATATTACTAATTACAGTCATGGATTTATTCAGGGTCTTTCAGTGGAAGTCGGTGTTCTTATAACCACAACCATTATTAAAGTTAGGCGACAACAAATTCTTGATAAATATATAGACTTAAAGCAGCTTAAATTAAAGATTAATTTGATTTTAAATTTTATATTAATTTGTATAAAAAAAAAAAATAATGAAGACCTCAAACGACTTTGTTAAAATCCTTTCAGACATTGCTTCATTGGCTAAAATTTCGGCATGGTGTTGGGTATCATCATATGAAAAAAATTTTAAGCTCCCTGACTGAAATCATGAATAATTTAATTTCTCTTGCAGATAAATTTGCTACCTTGGATACGATGCATGCTTTGTGTTTACCTTTAGGAGCTTCAATATCATTGTTAATTATGTTTTTCTTTTTCGACTCAATGCAATTGTTATTTGCTGTCTGTACCGCAAGTAGGTTCAATATTATTTTGCTTTTGATTTTTGTCGATTTCTTGCGATTGTTTTCCTTTTTAATTTTTCAATTCTTTATATTTCTTATTCTTTTCTTTTTTTTGTTTTGTAGTTATTGCCACTGTGGCTTTGGCCTTTCTACTCTTGCCCATGTGTCAGTATATAATACGCCCCTGCACTGACGGCAATCGTATATCGTTTGGCATTTGTGGTCGTTTTACTGCCGCTGAACTTTTCAGTTTTACTCTGTCTGTGTCAATTGTTTGCATATGGGTGCTAACCGGTCATTGGCTCTTAATGGATGGTAAGTAGTCGTAACATGCATTTATTTAAACCCTAAAGTCTAATAACATTTGGAGTTTGTTTTGTAATTAGAATTTCTATAATTGGCCTTAATTTAATTTGACCCTTAGGAGCACATGTTAAAATGAAATTTAATTATGCTGCAGACTGTAACAGTCTGTAATTGAGGGTTATTGAACGGCAAATTGATTTCTAAGTACATACAAATTTATTTAAATCGTATTTCATTTAATAATGTTGCTTCGTTTTCGATATTAAGAAGCAACAAAAAGATGTTGAAAATATTTGTTTGCGTGAAAAAAATTTCAAGAAGAAAACAAATTCTTTCTTTTAAAGATTAAATTTACAGTCGAACTTCTATAATTTGAAGGTCTATTACTTGAATTTTCAATAAGTTGAAGCACAGCTTTTTTGCTTCTTTAACTTGAAGTTTCTATAAGTTGAAGTTTTTTTCTGGATAATGGTGATTCAATTTATAGTAGTTCGACTGTATTTAATTTATAGTCTTATTTGTTTTCATTTATTATTTTTTTTTACCATTTCAGCCATGGGTATGGGCCTATGTGTTGCATTTATCGCCTTCGTACGCTTGCCAAGTCTTAAAGTCTCAACATTACTCCTAACCGGGCTTCTGATTTATGATGTTTTTTGGGTATTCTTCTCCTCATACATCTTTAGCACAAATGTTATGGTAAAAGTGGCGACACGACCAGCTGATAATCCAGTTGGTATTGTGGCGCGTAAACTAAATTTGGGTAATATCGTTAAAGAACCACCGAAATTAAATTTACCCGGAAAACTGGTTTTTCCGAGTATACACAATACGGGACATTTTTCAATGTTGGGTCTTGGTGATATCGTTATGCCGGGTCTATTATTATGCTTCGTATTGCGTTATGATGCCTATAAAAAATCACAAGGCGTTACAAACGATCCAACATTATCGCCACCAAAAGGTGTCGGCTCACGGTTGACATATTTTCATTGTTCCTTATTGGGGTAAGTATAATAGAGAATGTGGTTAATCTTTAGTAAAAAATAAAGAAAAAAAACATATTCATTTTATAATGCCATTTTTGGTTACAGTTACTTTCTTGGTTTACTAACGGCTACAGTAAGTTCGGAAGTATTTAAGGCCGCTCAGCCGGCTTTACTGTATTTAGTACCATTCACATTATTGCCTTTGTTGACAATGGCTTATTTAAAGGTAAATATTATTTCTACCTATTAAGTTCAAATATTTATTTTTATTACAAAGCTAGGCCCTCTACAAAACGAATTTATTTTAATTTCGCAATTCAGGTTTTTGTTAACTTTTTTTTTTTTATTGATTTTTTGTCTCTTAACTGCGTTTCTTTTCCTATTCTCCGTCATAATTTTAGGGTGACTTGCGTCGAATGTGGAGTGAACCTTTTATTACCCAACAACCCGCAAAACAACTGGAAGTCTGAGTGTTTTCTCCAAATATTTTTAATCTTTACTATTATCTCTTAATGTAAATTATAAGTTTTTTGTTTATTTTTTAGTAGTATTTTTATACAAATTTTTCTAAAACAACACAAAAGTGAACAGATTTTTAAACCGTTAAGTTAAATTAATTAAATACGTTTAAGTTTTAAAAATTCTAAAAGATTAAAATCGTATTGTATTGTAATTTCCTTTATTGGTCTTTTTCAGTTAGTAAACCCTTAGTATTTTATATTGGATTAATTACAAGAAATTCATTCTTTTTTAAGCAATTTAACCAAAATGCAAAAGACGTTATGTATGTATGTATGTAACCTTTGAGTACTGGTCGAATTTTATAAGGCCTGAAAATTTGTTATGCGATATTGATGTTAGAAAAGCTACTGCTGTGGGAGGAAATAGAAAAGCAAACGTTGAAAAAAAAATTGGCAATTTCATATGAAATTCGAATAAGATGTTTGTTTGTTAAGCCTTTGAATTAGCCTTTTGAATAATTCTGTGTAGGAAATAAGGGCCCTTATGTAGAAATTTAGTTTAATTATTTTTTTATTATCATGCTTAAATTACCCATAATTAATTTGTAAATAAAAATTCAACTACAAATAACCTGTTGGATTTTTAGAAATTGGAAATTATTAAAATAATATTTACTATCTGGCAGGCAGCGACATGTCTATGGACACACCCATTTGTTACTGTATACTGTAAATATTAAGCAGTAATTTAATATAAAAAGGATTTCGATTCTATTCCCATTTCGGCATATGACCTCAAACAATAGTTCCGTATTTATTTTATTTATTAATTAAAATACAATTACAAATTATATCTGAACACAGTGGCAAACAATATAAGATTGTTGTACAGTAACAGAACACAGTCTCTCAATGGAGCTCATAATCTTTACACTAATAGACTAGAACACTATCCACTAAGCTACCAAGCGGCATCCTTTATTTTAAATTTTATTAAAGTATGAAAACCTGCTGTGATATTGTGCAATTTTATATGAGATTTAAATATGTATCGAAAAAAGATATCAAATAGAATCTTGGAAAAGTGACAGTCCAGATTTTAAAATAATTTCCAATCTTGAATAAATTGCACTGGCTGAAGAATTTTAATTCCAATGCTGCTTGAGATTATTATGCACTTTTTTGTATTTTAATTCAATATTCAATTTTTGTTTTGAAAAATTTAAAATCTATTCAAAACTCAATTTGATCTTCTATTACCTTTGAAATTATAACTTTAAAGACTGTAAGTTAAAGAGTCTAGACCCTATTAGTCTATTAGATAGTGTGCTGGCTTATTAGGCGAAAGGTCCGAGTTCACATCCCAGATCAGACATCAAAACGAAAATATGAAAATATTTCTTCGGCGACTTTCTCTCAACCAGATTTCTGGCAAAAACTCTAAGACTAAATAAAATTGTCATGAAATAGCTTCTCCAACGTCTGTTATTCGAAGTCGACTTTAAACTGTAGGCCCCGCCACTCATGTATAAAATTAACGCTTATAACAAATGTAAATTGTGTGAGAAGCTAGGTCGTATGCCTTTCTGACTGAAGCGTTTGTTTAAAATTATACCCTCGGCTTTAGCTATATTTAACATCAATAAAACAATATTTTTTTTTAAATACTTTAAATGCCTTTGAGATTATTGATTTAATTTTTTTTTTATATTTTATACATCTTTTGTCTATAACATGTAATCCAAAAAACAAAAAATACAACAGAAGAGAGCAACAAATTCTGTCACATTACTCTTAAATTATTATTAGAAAATTAACAATAAGAATAAGAACAACATGAAGGTGAAGTAATAATAGAAAGTGAAAGCTAATTTATCAATTATAAATATACAACAATAATAAAAGAAAAACGGTGGAATAGAAATTAAAAGTAAATTATACTAATAAAAAATAATGAAATCATAAAAAAAGAATAAAACCTTCACGAAACTAACCACAGATTAAACGAACAATTATAATAATAATAAAATTGTATTCTTAATAATATTAATTTAAAAACAAAACAAAAACTATGTATATTATTTGCTAATTTATTATATTAGCAAATTTATACATTAAATAATGTATAGAAGAAACAAAACAAAAAGAAAAAAGAAAAAACAAGCCTAAATGTAGTTGATTTTATTATTATTATTATTTTTAAATTAATATATAATATTAACATTTATATACAGACATACCTAAATTACATATAAACTCAATACTTTTTCGAATATTTTTTTTTCTAAATTCGCTATTAAATAATGTTATTTATTAAGTTATGGATTTTTTTTATAAAGTGTTACAAACAAACAAACAAAAAAAGGGAAAAATGTGAAATGGCTTACAAAACAATTATTCGATTTTCATTACAATTTAATTTGAGTTTCTTTAACAATAATTTGTAAGTTTGTATTAAAATCTTTTTTGTTTTGTTTTACTAAATTTTAACTTAACAAAAGTATAGTATTTAATTAGATAAAGAGATAAAATAATAAAAAAAAAATACATTAAATAAAAATTCTATTTAATAACAATTTGGTTTAATGAATGGAAATTGTAAAAAAAATACAGATTTTAAAAATCCTTGTTTTTTTATTTGATTTTGTAAAACTAGCAATGAGGAAATACGCCAAATGTTTACACATTTTTTCTTCGATATATGTACATGAAAGCTAACGCAAAAAGGCTTCAAGACTAAATTTTTATGGAAACGATGAAGAATCGTAATAAAATCTATCCATTTCTCAGCGATATGGTAAAATAGAAAAGGGTGGTGGAAAAAAACTTATGAAGACGAATAGGGTTGCGTCGGTGCCAACCGTGGTCGAGGTTGGATAATCTATTGGGACAACCTGGCCATAAGTCTGTTTGAAAGAAATAGTTATATTATCAGGTAAAAGCCCAGTCAGCAATAGTAGATTAAGTCTCCGACATGACACCGAGTGCAGTCTCAGTCTAACAGAGAATGAAACTACAACAAATATTTTTACAATCGTATTGTATTGTATGGTTTTCATTCAGTGTAAAATGGATTCAGGGGAA
This sequence comes from Sarcophaga peregrina, assembly GCA_014635995.1. Classification (NCBI taxonomy): domain Eukaryota; kingdom Metazoa; phylum Arthropoda; class Insecta; order Diptera; family Sarcophagidae; genus Sarcophaga; species Sarcophaga peregrina. The sequence continues at coordinate 113,309,337 of CM025789.1, read as the reverse complement.
ATCAGATTTGTATCTTTCATAACTTTACTAAACTTCATTAGAACCGTTTGCAAATGCCTTATGGCATGTACTTCCTTTTGCCGAACATTTCTTTACAATTTTATGGTTTGCGATTTTCAATTGTAAATAAGGTTAAGCTATGGTAAAGGTCTTTAGCCCCGATTAGCCATAGGCTATAAACGTAATTACGTTCACTTTTAGATTACGTAAAGCAATGTTGCTGAATGAACACGTTGCGCTAAACCTTACATTACGCAACAACTGTTTTTATTTAGTATATCAGTTTTTTTTATTCCATTCCGTAAATAAATAAGTATAATTAAAAAAAAAGCATCCATTTGATGCAAAAAAGGACTCTTTCGCTTATTGTTCAGTACTAATTCAAAATTTCAATTTTGCAATACTGTTAAAAAACATTAACAGCAAATAGATTAATCTACTTTACACAAGAGGGCGTTGCAATGATGTACATAAATGCAATGTTACGAATTCTTCATTTCTTTTGTAACACAAAATAAATTTACGGAGCTTGTTTTCATTTCAGCAAAGTTTAAATCCTTCATTTTCAATTAATGTTTAGAAAACCATTGTTTGTATAAAAATCGTCGCAATATTTTTAGTAAATCAATTAAATTTGTTGTTTTTTTTTCAGTGTGTATTTATCAACCAGTAATCCAAGTCGCTACAAAACCTTTGACGCCGACAATAGAATTAGATTTTGTTTTGACATCGCCTGAATAAGATTGCCAGATTAATAAGTTTATAAGATGTTGGCTTTTTCTAAATTTGGGTTTAACAAACCAGCCGACGTTGACTAACCAGCCCTCCAACGCTATAATGCATGACCGATATTTATCAGATATAAACAAATATAAATAGATAAAATCAATAAATTTTTTTCTTTTTTCTTTCTACAATACAAAGCAAGCAATTTGAAGGCAGTAATTAATGTGAACCAAATTCTTTAACGAAAAGTTTAATGAAGTTTGATTTTACTACTTTTACAATCTCCAACATTGTATTTGAATCCAGACATTCAGTTATACACTGAACCGGTTTGTCTAAATAACTCTTACCTGGCAACTTAATAAATAGAATTATTTATTGTAAACAATTATTGTTTTTCAACTTTATGTTTAGGCCGTCACCATTTTGAATATTTGTAAGCCGTTGAAACCATTGAATGATGGCGTTAGCATTGAATCTTTTAACGACTTTGACTTTAAATTAATCGGCTTAAATTCACAGAAAACGGGCTGCGTAAAATGTGAAATTTCGGCAGATTTTCTCAATAAGTTTTAATTAAAATTTATAATATCAGTGTTAAATTTAAAACTAAATACATAATAAAGTTAAAATATTAAAGGTTTGAAGTGATTACAAATATATTACGAGATGTTCAAGAAAGTTATGCGAATGGTGCAACATAACCAACATCCATAAAGTAAAAAAAAACAACAACAACAATATAAAGAAGAATTTTTCAGTGATGAGAAAAAAAAATGTGAGAAAACTAGACACACGGGAGGCAAACAAGAAAAGTTATACAAATAAAATCTATTGACTATAGAAAAATTGTGAAATAGAATTATGATAAAAGAAAAAAATTAAATTTAATAATTTATAAGTGTTGAAAAGAAGTAGCTCCGATTTTTCTTAAAATCCTATGTGCGGTAGTGTCGTTATTTTTCACTTACTCCAAACCAAAAAAAATAAAGGAATCAACAGTAATAGTGAGCGAGTGTTTTAATTTTTGATTTTTCTTTGAGGTTGGTTAAGAGAAGACAAGGTGTACACCACTCTACATAAAACAAAACATCATCCATTGTATAGTAGTATTGGTGTTTGTGCATTATTGAGACATGTATGCATGTTCGTACAAGAAGAAAAAAAAAATAAGAATAACAACAATAATAACCGCCAGTCATATAATATACTAATACACATCTACTAAGTATACTTGTATGTTGTTTATATGCTCTAAAATTGGTTTTAATATTGTTGATGAGCCTATATTAAGAAGAGGAATAATAGTCATAAAAGATCAACAATAACAGAAATAAAAACTACAACAAGAATAACTACAATAACAACAACAAAAAAAAAAAAAACAATCAAGCTCAACCAAGTGCAAGGTAATTTATCTAATAGGAATACATAATAATAAAACAATTTTATTATTAACTAGTATATGTATTAAAGCTTAGACTAAATTATTTTACGGCGCAATAAAAAAATAAGCCAACGAAAAATAAATTAAATGAAAAAAACAACAACAAAAAAGAGACGAATAAACAATGTTCTTACATAGTTGTAAATGTTTTTTTCTTTTTGTAGTTGTTTTGATAATTTTATTATTATTTTTTTTTTTTGTTTTTGTCGTATGCATATACGTAATGTGGTTTTCTTTTTCGTTTTACTGTTTCACATTGTTTTGGGGAGTTTAAATAACAGCCTATACATCGACGGGAATATGTTGCCAGATTGTTATTCTTCTATTAAGGATTTTAGTAGATTTTTACACACGGCAGCGTATTTGTATTTATTATCCTTCATTTTTTGAGAGCATCATTCGTTCATACATTTTTAAAATTAAAGTATAGAATAATTTAAGGTATATGTCATTTATATTCTATAGACTAGCCTATATAAATGGCTGCCATGATAGGTTTAGTACTGAGGGTGTCACCCTAATTTCATTCAAACGTTGTGCCTTTGTAATTTACTATATTGTTAATCTCATCTAAGGTGTAACAAAAATTCCCCCTTCAATTCCAACAACTTTTGTTTTAATTATTTGTGGTGTTCGGTTATGGCTTTTATTTTTATTATTTGAATAGACATGCTTTCCTTTGTGTTATTTCTGTTTTATGAAAAGGAAGATTGTGTAATAATATTTCTTTACGTCTGGCAATATTTTTTTCCATTACAATTTGTTATGTCTTATCTGTGCTTTGCTCTTATGTTTCACATATACATACACATTTTTTAAGAGGATCCTAAAGTCGTAGTATTTCTTTTGTTTTTTTTTTTGCTTTTCTTACATACAACATCCTTTTCATGTGTGTCCTTTTTCAAGGCTGTTTTGTTGGCAATAACATATTTACACTGGCACACAAACACTCACACGCCCAAACACATATAGAATGCACACATGTATTCTACTCTTGATATCTCTCATACAATATGTGGGCTACAGTAAAAATACTCAAGTCATCATTGTGTGTCGTCCTCCCAATTTCATAACAGTTTCTTTAGCCTGTCTTTTCTAGATTTTTTTTTATTTTTTCTCTTTTGTCTCATAACTTTTATTCAATTAACTTTTGCTTTCGTTTGTTTTTGTACTTTTTCCTCTCTCCACGGTTTCGTATGTTTTTTTTCTTCATATCATCCATTAATCGTTAAAATTATGTTTCTTCTTCGTATTCGTTTTGTTATTGTTGTGTGTGTGCATGTGTGAGTTTTGCTATTTAAATGTGTTTGCATAGGCACTGCGTCAATATGTAGTCTTTTTTGAAGTTGTTGTTTTACTTAATTTTTTGCAAAATTAAAATAAATAAAAATTTAATATGGTTTGTTTGGTTTGGTTGTCTGTTTTTACTTATGATTTAATTTAAATAGAGTTGCCATAAGTTATTTTTTATAATGGAATATAAAATCGGTGGGAATGATTGAAACTTAATAGAAATTTTATTGAAACGTATTTCGCGTAGTTTGTGTCTGTGTATTGTTGTTCGTTAATAGGTTTTTTTTTCTGACGAGGAATACAAACTGACAGATAATACAGATTATACTTCGGGGTTTGATGTCGAACTTATAAACATTTACACACATTAATTAAATCGGTTTTAGCACTAGCATGATTCTGTTAGTAGTTATAGTGATAGTGGCTATAAAAAGTATTAATTTTTTTCTTCGTCGTCTTTATTTAACTAGTTTGTTAAATTGATATTCGGGGTAAATAATTTTTAACTTCAGTTATTGAAATTATTTGCTTATGGCAACCCTTACTATTTAAGTGTTATTTTGGTATAATTATCATCATATGCACACGTCGAATTGGGCAAGGTAAAATAGAACAACAACAAAAAACGGTAAATTATATTAAAAAGAATTTAAATTGATAAAATGTGTGGGACGAAACAACGACGTTGGACGCGAAGAACATCAAACATTATTATAGTTTTTGCTTTTCTTTTTACTCCACTATATGCTTGCTTGTACGTAAGAAAACCTTTCCTTTTGTTGTTATTGTTCTTGTGTATTTTATGAAGTTGTTTATATTTTTTCCCATACTGTTTTAATTTTTAAGCGCCGTCATCGTCATACGGCTAGCATACGGCATTCTTTTGATTATCTGCTCAGTCTTTAACTCGTGTTTTTGTTTTGTATTGGTTCCATTTAGTTATACACTTTATATGTATGTACATGTATGTATGTATGTATGTACATATTCATATTGCGGCTGTGTATTTCTGTTGTTGTTTTCGATTCTGTTTTAATTATTATTTGTTTACAAAATGCTTTTTTAGTACAACAATGTTGTTGACGTTGATGATTTTAGTATTAATTTTTTTAGTTATTTTTAGTAGTGGTGGGTAGTCTGCTTAAAGTTGTATAAACAATTATTAGTTGTAGTAGAAATGTAAATATGAATGCATTTATTGTTGATTAAACTGTTGATTGTCGAAAGTTAAATAATGATTTAATTACAATAACAACAATAGTAATAGTAAAAAATTTTACAGGAAAAGAATAAATAATTAAAAATTAAATGATAAACAATATCAAATAATGGTCAGAATTTTTATAAAAATGATTAGAGGTTTTGTAACAAACAATAAAATTAATATTTATTTAATACCGTCTACTGCGTAAATCATTGGTTTAATAATGGCTAGAGTTTTTTTTGGCAGAGATTTTTGCTATTTTGACGGATCTTGAGGCGGTGGCTAGTATGATCATTTCAAGTTAAAAATCTTATGTGATATTCGTTGACAGTCTGGATGACGTTGCGTCGGTTTGACAGTCTGTTGGGTTCCGGTGCACAGAGATTAGGTTAGTTGGGTCTCAAAAAGTGGGGGACTGCCAGATAAAATTTTTGAAAAGGATTTGCTACGTTGCGACTAGGATGAGTTAGAGACTATCGAACAGATCCTTTAGAATTCGTTTTAAACAAAACTTTGTAATTTTAATAACATATAAATATTTCTTTTAAATATGTAGGTATGTAAAGATATTATTATTAATGTATAGGTATAGGTACATATTTTGAAATTATATTCCAATATTTAGAATATTTTTATGTATGTAGATATGCACGTACATACATATTTCAAATTTTATTTGGCCATTCTTTAATTAATTAAAAATAGAAATATTTCTTTATATGACAAACAACCCAGGCGTTCTCGAATATTTTTATATTTCGTTTTAAAAATAACTGAATTTGATATTGCCCCACAAATCTAAAAGCAACTACAAACAAAATGACGAAATGTGAATCATAATAAATTAAACAATTTTTACAGACGCCCCAACCAATCAACAACAATTACTAAAAATAAAATCGCACGTTTTTATAAATAAACAAACGAAAAAAAAAAGATTAATAATAACAAAATGTAATTCACTTGCAGACACAATAATTGACAACATTGGCAACAGCACAAAAAAATATTACATTGTGTGTGAGAGAGAGAGAGAGAGAGAGAGTTAGGGGGTTGGTTAAAACATTATAAATAAATAATAAATTAAATATACAAAAAAAATATACGTACATATATATACATACGTACATATATGTATATATTTAAATATTTTAACTACATATTTAGAAGAAGAGAGGAAAAAATAATAAAAAAAAATCAGTTTTTATGTATAAATGTTAATAAATCCGTATACAAAATTCTATTTTTTGATTTGCTATGGCCACCCATTTCTTTATTGTTGTTGTATTTTTAACTTTACATATGATCGCGAAACGAACAACAATAGCACAAGTGCCTGCATACCTACGTACGTAAACAGAGAAGAGAGAGGGGGAGAGAGAGTGCGAGGCAAGGTGAGGTGAGAATGATAAAGTTTTTACAATAATAAAAAATAACAATTGTCGACATCGTCTGACAATTTGTGATTCAAGTCACAAGGGAAGACGACACTTGTTTATTTGTTTTTCATTATTTATGATTTAATTTGTTTATTTATTAGCTTACGCTGACGTCGCAGTCACAGTTGTTTCCACTTCGATTGTGGCTGCTGCTATTGATATTGTTATTGTAATGATTATTAATGCCGTAATTGTTGTAATGTCACTAAAATCTCTCTCTCTCTCTCCTCGATGTTCTTGATATTTATGGTGTTGCCGTATGGTTATTGCTTTTAAATTCATTGTAGAGTGAATTGTAACGGTTTTTTACGCAATTAGATTCGCTCGTAAAGTATCCGCGTTCGAATTTCCACTTTTGTAGTTAGTTTTTTAACACGGTGATCAGTTAAACGATACATACATATACGTAAATGCTAAAAGCTTTACGAAATGAATGACACTTTGGAAGATACATATTTAAAAATTGATAACCTTTCCAGACCGGTGGTTTTCAATGCGTCAAATGTATAATTCACATGAAAAGAATAAAAAAGTATCTTCCAATTCCCAACTCTAGTATTTAAGATACTTGCCTTTTTTTAAATAATTTAAAATTAAAATATCCGTCACATCTCATCCCACTTGTTTCAAAATTTTATTTATTCTAATGAGAATTCCAATTTCAATTTTTAATTTGCAACATTAATTATACACGTGCCTGTTGAGATTATCGCATTTACGAACTTGAAATATTATTAAGGGGGGAGAATCAAATGAATATGAATGAATATTATTATGAATGTTATAAAGTTAAAATATAATAAAAAAATACTCGTCGCCTTTAACTAAATCAAAACAAAAAAAATCCCCATTGTTATTATTTCCAGATAAAATGGGAGAGATTAACTAAAACAAATTAACAATTGTTTTCGTTTTTGTTAATTTTTATTTGCAAATTAAGAAAGAAAAAAATATATGATAATTGTATACATATGTATGTACATACTTATAAAAAATACCAGATTGTTACTCAACTTAAAAAATTTTATTGTTTATTTTTATTGTTTATTTTTATGTTTGATTTTTTTTTTTAATGGAAATTCACAATTTAGATGTTGTTAAAACAAAACACTGTATTAACACAGGGACTGGTTATCATGATGATAATTTGTAAATAATGCACCTCTTTTTTTTAGATTAACATCAATACGAAATATTTTGAAATTTGTGAAAATTCACTTCACATTTTTAGAAAATCCCCCAATACCCATTACTTCTATCATTTGGAGACTGAAAGCTATCCATTATGGTTATCTATATAAAAATATGATAAAAAAAATTTCGGCCCCCAATTTCTATAAAGTCGCAGGAAGTCGTGTTTATGGGTAACTTAGAAATTAATTCTTGGAGCCTACTATGTTATAAACAAATGGAGATTATATCATTTTCACTATTCCATAATAAAGAATAAATTCACCATTTCATCACATGATTGATTGGCCAGTCGACCAGTTTGTAGTGTCCCAGTGGAGTTTAAAACAACCCCTCCACCAGGTTCAGGTCATAGTAAGTAAGTACCGTACTGTATGGACTCTTATTTAGTGTCTTTAAGCCGGCTTGGCTTTCCACAAAAGAAACCGTTGCATACATGTTTCACTCTAATCCACGCCCGAGCCTCTTCACTAAGTTACACAATTTTCACTAAATTACACAATAACGAAATAAAGTCGATAGGAGGTGAGAGTCAAAGAGCTACTTTACCAGTCCATTCCATTGACTGGACCCCATTCTTAATCTTGGCCAAAATGATTTTCTTTCAGGATCCTGGATCCATCTTAGACGGTTTGGCGCCAAGACGCTTGCCGAATCTTTGATACACAATTCCATATTAAAGATACTTTACAAATATGAATTTCTAGAACCAACTTTTGCTATATAATCTAATTTATTATGTGATATTATTATTTAATAGATATGTATGTATCTATTACACAGAAATAAGTATCTTTAGAAATAATATTTAAATTCATGTGAGATTAGTTTATTAAACAATCTCCTCATACTTACAAATAACTTTCTGTACAGCGGTGCCTAATGCCCTGTCCTATTGTGTTGTGTAGTAGCTTCATCACCAGCAGTAGTTATTTAATAACAAAATATCTCATCATTACCGTCACTATCCATTAAAAAAGAATTCGAAAAATGTTGATTAAATAATATTATTAGTGTGGTGGTAATAAACGAAAAGAGAAATACAAAAAACCAAAAAAAAAAATAAAAACAAAATGAAAACAAAACAGGTGTTTGCGGCTTGCCATTCATTAATTGAGCTTTAAATATTTATTAATTTGTTGTTATTTTGTTAATAATTTAATATGAAACGAGTTCTTTCCCTCATTTGCTTATTTGATATTTTTGCTGTTGAATGGCTGACTGTCTGGCCGCTGTACGTTTTGGGCATAAATATTTAATAAAAATGTTTTTGTTTTTGTATTGCTTTCGAAGGTGTCGGATTTCCGGTTCTTTATTTTGTTTCTCTGCTATACGATTGACACATGTGGGCCATCGATTAATTAATCGGTATTCTTTTTATAGGTGGCTTATTTAAATGAATGAATACATTATAAATAAATTTGGCAACTCTTTTTTGTTTCCCTTATTTCTGTTTTTGTACTTAAAGCCAAGCTTGCCTCATTAATCTTTTCTTATACAAACGTATTACCTTACGAGACTTAAAAATTCTTGGGTAATTACATGATGGAAAATAATATTTTTTATTTTGTGTTTTAAAGAAAAATATTGTTTCGAAAACAGAACACTAGCATCAGAGAATTCCAATAACATAACAGTAAAAAAATTGCAAGAATAGAGATAAAGAAACATCAAATTACAATAACAAAACTATATAGCAGGATCGAAACTACATAGAAAGTTGTCAGACATAATTTAAAAGACAAGCAGTAGGTACAACACAATACAATTTCGAAATTTCTGTTCCTTTCGAAAGCTGTAAGACTAAAGCTTTTGAAATTTTAAAATTTCGTATAAAAACGTTCGAGTAAGAACTTCACCCATTATCAATTCGAAATAATTGCATGAATGGTTTTGAACTTACTTACAATTTGAAGTCAAAGGATCATCTAAATGTTTGTCTCTAGATCGGTTGTCGCAGTCAGTCGATCCTTATGAGATTAGGTTAGGTTAGGTCAGAGTGGTAGCTTTGATACCAAAAGCTCACTTGGACATGCATAGCGGTTCGTTGTGACGCTGCGGGTGAACGCAGTACAGTAATACTCCGTTTAACGCGGGGCTTAGGTTCCAGTAAGGATGCGTACTGTGATTACGACTTCGGAAAATACAGTTAGAGTCTTTATTCAGGACAGACTAACAAAAAAGGGTTGAAAAAGATATGTAGTGCATTCCATAGCTATAAAGTGCATCGCTTTTGGTTGGTGCATTGGCGTTTCATGGAATCCAAATACTACCGCGTTAATTAAGCGGATCAGTGTTAAGTGTGGTATTACTGTACTTGTGCAAACCAAGTTTCTCCAAACCAGGGACGAAGAAGTTGGTCAACGCAAGATCTATACATTCTTATGAGATCGTCTTCGAAAAGTTTTTATTTTCATATATCGAGCGATATATATCACGACGATAGTTGGTTTTCAAATGGTCTAACGTTAAAGGATTATAAACATAGAGACTGTATTTACATCAAATACCATAAAAAGTGTTAAAATCGCTAAATAGGTAACCCTACATGGCATATTAGTTGATTTAGTTTCATCAAAAATGTCTCTATCATAATTTTTTTTTTTTTTTTGACAACAAAACAACATTTCACTTTAAATTTACTGGAAAAATTGATTGCAATAACAATCAACATTTTTACAACGATCTTAAATTTTTCCTCAAAATTATTCAATCTGGTAACCTGCTGCATATACTCGTACGATATGAGAGTGATAAAAATAATTTCAAATCTACAAAAGAGAGAAAGAGAAAAAGATAAAAGAATTTACAAATTTCTGTTGTTATGAATGAAAACCAAATGTTTGAATATTTTGTTTTATTTTTAAATTCTAATTAGAATTAGCGTAACTAATTGAAATTTATGTCACACGAGTGTGTGCTGTGTCGTCTATAATAGCTGGATTGGCTGGCGCGTTGTTTAGTTTCTGGACTGTGATTGATTAACCGCCCGACTGCCTGACTATTTGTTTATATTAACATTTACATTTTTTAACTTGTCTCCACAAACTGTATTAAATAGTTTTTCTTATTTTTCTTTTATTATTGCCGCAATTTCGTTACAGACAATTAATACATCACAATCAAAACATCATTCCAACAATATGAGAATTAAGTAAAAACAACAACAACAACAACGAAGAGAGAGAGAGAGAGAGAGAATCAAAGTAAAGCAAAACAAGCACAGCAACAGCAAGTAACAACAACAACAACAACAATTGAATTGTGTCAATCTGCTAAAAGAATTTATGTGTGGGTGTAACAAACATCATCATCAACATTAGCAACCAGATCATTAGAACAAGTATATGTAAGAGCAACAACAACAATACTATATTTATATTACAACTATAACTAGTTGTTCTACCCCAAAAATACTAATCGTCGAAATTCCTCTATTCTATATAAAACAAATACAACAATAATAATATAAGCCCATTAGATTAATAAGAAGAAGAGAACGAAATACTCAAAAGAGGATCAAATCTTGTAGATAACAGGAATTTCATTTCTATTGCTCAACTAAAAGAGACACAGAGAGTGAGAGAGAGAGAGAGAGAGATAGAGAGTGAGTGATACATTTTTCCTCTATCTCTCATTTTATTTCTCTATCCTAGGCTAGTTGTTCTTGTGTTTCTTTGGAGTGACAAATATCAACATCATCGTCATTGCTATCAACATCAACATCATCATTACTAGGCAGCCAACAACATAAGCAGCAAAAACAAAAATAATAACAAAAGCAAAAACAAAAACAAAAACAACAAAATATAATATGGGTGGCAATAGTACGGCAGCTTTTAGCGTTGGCGCTTACATTGGTGGCACCGGTGGCAATAGTTTAGGTGGCAGTTCTGCTGGTGCTGTAGGCGGCGTTAGTGCATCAGATTTAATACCCAGCAGCAGTATGTTGAATTCAACATCATCCGGTATGCCATATTCATGTGGCACCAGTTGGGAAGAGTTTTCCGATCGTCATGCTCGTGTTGCGGCAGCTAATTTTGCCAAAGCTTGTATTAATTACATCAACGAAAGTCTAACGCCCGAAGAGGCTAGAAATTTATCGCATCGAAATTTCGGTGATAAATTTCTAGAATCATTTGCCGAACACTACGAAAAGGAATTCTTTCGTAAGCGTAACAATTTAAAGGTAAGTCACACACTTTCTTAATGGAAATAAGGTCCCCACCACCACTAGTTGAAATAGAAATCACTGAAATGGTATTCTCTCTATTAATTCTCCTTTGCAGGTGGGAAATGGAGCCCTTGAAGAAAATGATTACTCAGAGGAGTCACCGAAAATTTTTCATAAGGCATTCTTTCGACGGCTCTCGTTTAAAGGGTTGCGCAAGGGAAAGGTTTGTGAAATAAACCATTACATTACCCCCCATATGTTTAAGATGTCTTCCGAACGGAACAGTAATAAAAAAACGTAATATCATTAGAATTTTCTCTTCTTACAGACACTATTCCACAAGAGTTCCGATGAAGAGGGCAACAGCAAGAGCAATAAGAAATTGCATAAAATTGTTGTAGAATGTCGCAAAGAAGGTACGGTTAATAACTTAACACCTGAAAGTTTAGATCAACCGACAGGCACACAAAAGTGGGAAAAATGCCGTCTGGTACTTGTGAAAGCAGTGGGTGGTTATATGTTGGAATTTTACATGCCACCAAGAGCAGCAAAGGTATTCTGAATTATTTGTTCTAAAAAGATTTTAAATGATTTTTAACACTTTTCCATCTGTTTTCTTCCAATTTTAGCCACGTTGTGGTGTTTTTTGTTTCCTAATATCTGAGGCACGTGAAACGACCGCCTTGGAAATGCCAGATCGTGAAAATACATTCGTTTTAAAGGCCGACAACAATATGGAATATGTTATTGAGGCCCAGGATGCTGATGATATGCGCAGCTGGTTGGCCACTATACGCTATTGTATGCGTACGCCACCAACACAACAGCCAACAGATTCCGAAGTAATGGTCGCTGCTATGCAAACCTCACCGGTCACAATGAATTCAAATGCGAATAGTACGTTAAACGCTGTTCAAAATCCCCAATATCATCAACAAAATAACATGGGCTCAAATGGTAATGTAGCGCCTAGTAGCTCTCTGTCCGAAAATGCTCTCTCCTCACTGCAAGCGGGCACAGGTGATAATGCCGTCGCCGATGCCCAGTGTAATGTTGGTCCTGATGTACCACCGCGACGCGGTGAACAACGTTTATCTTCCTCCAGTAATATTGAACCCTGTGATGGTCTAGATCCTGATGCGGATTTAAATGTCATCGACATTACTAACGAAATGCGTCAGTATCCCTGGTTTCATGGTACATTGCCAAGATCAGATGCTGCTCGCATGGTATTACAAAATGAGGCACAAGGTCATGGTTTCTTTTTAGTACGTCAGAGTGAGACACGCAAAGGTGAATTTGTGCTTACCTTTAATTTTAATGGACGAGCCAAACATTTGCGTATGACACTGTCCGATAAGGGCCAGTGTCGGGTACAACATTTATGGTTCCCTTCCATACAGGAAATGTTGGAACATTTTAGACACAATCCTATACCCCTAGAATCGGGTGGAACATCAGATGTTACACTTACCGAGTACATACACAATCAAGGAGTTCCTCATAATAATCAAACAAATGAATTAAACGGTACAACGGCACTTGAAAATAGTGTTACAACAGTAAATACGACAGCCAATACAGCAACATCAACAGCTACAGGAGCCTCAACGACTAGTGTAAATGGTACATCACAACAGCAACAGCAACATCAACATCAACAACAACAACAAGATCCATCACCGAGACATGTGAGATAGCCTAAATTTTGGAGTCCATTCAGTGTCAGTGATAATTTTTTAATTTCCTTATTTTAGTTTTTCTTTTCAATTTAATTTTTTTCTTTTTTGAGAGACCGATTAGGTTTTGTTCATTCAGGGAGGGGAATTTTATAAATAGGAGAACTCCTAAGATTAAAAAATTAATTCTGAACTTGTCACCAGTTTAGGTAAAGGAATAATATGACTTAGGTTCCCAGAAAGTATAGAAGCCTTTTAATCCATGGAAATGTTAAGGTTTACGAACATAAGATAATTTTTGATTTCTGTGGTTGAGTGACTTTATCGAAAACATTATAAAACTGGTATCGTAAGGCCATTGAAGACAATTTTGAAACTAAAATTGTTGGAATTAAATTCAAAACTGAGCGTAATCCAAGATTACGGCATCAGTATCACATCGTCAGCCGCTTGACATACTGTCAAAGAAAAATTGAAAAATTTGGCTAACAAAGAATATCGGTAGTTTAGTGGATAATGTGTTAGCTTACTAGCCTAGCCTAGCCTTCCTTACCCTCTCAACAATATTGCAACTAAATCTTATCGTCGTTCGGACGAGTGATACTGATTGATTCAGATGCTGTGTTGTTCAATTGAATTTCTACAAATCTATATGCATATAGAATATATTTCTTTTTACTTACACCTAGTTTGTTTTCCCAAAAGGACTGATATCCAATTAAAATTATTTCTATTCATTCTCTCAAGTAAGGTATTGTGCTCTCGACTGATAATACATATTTTTGTCTATATAATTTCGTTTCAATTATTGAAGAATCTTGAGTTAATTTAATTTCATTGTTTCTTCTTGTTTGTTTTATTGTAGTTTCTTTTGTTGTAGTAGTTTTTCTCTTCATTTTCTTTTATGTGTCTGTGTGTGTGTAGACCAAAATGAAATCAAATATTAAACATTAGTAATGTTGTGTTCCATTTATTAGCTAAACTATCTGGAATGATTATCTCTATTGCATATGGTATTAAAAGGCATGTGGTAGATTTTAATTTTACTTTCTCTCTCTCTTTTTTTTTTTTTGTTTTTTTGGACATTTTTAAACATTCTCATTATGATATGAAGAATTTAATAATAGAAATAGCGAAGTATTACTTTTAAATGGTAATGGTTTTTATTTTTTGTTTGTTTCTTTTTTTTCTCTTTAATTTCATAATTTTAGTTACAAGATGTCATATCGATGAATTGTAGTGTTCGTTTAAAAACAAACGAAATGGATTTGGCATTACTATTGGCTGCAGGTGTTGCAACACGTCATAATAATCATACTATGCAGCAACAACAACAGCAGCAACAGCAGCAGGTAACTTATCAGAGCCAGCAGCAGCAGCAACAGCAACAAATGCAATCACAACAAAATATACAACAAACAACATCAACAACAAATACAACGACAATAACATCTGCTGCCACAACTACTAACAATATTTTAACAGCCATCAGCCAAAATCATACACAAAATTTAAACACATTCGACCATCATCAACATCAACAACACCAACACCAACATGCTACATCGCCGGGTGGTATGTTTGAACAACGTTCCACACCCGTACCGGCGAATACATTGGACATGATGAGGGCTTCATCGCCCGTAGCAAACGTTAATGATTCCACACAATATCTTAGAGCTTCAAGCGTGTCGTTACAATCACAAGCCGCCACTGGTGGCATTGCATCCTCACGCCATCATCAACAACAACAGCAGCAGCAGCAGCATATACAATTTTCCGATTCCAGTAGTTCCACACAAAATATTACACCGAGAGCAGTCGATAATCAATATAGTTTTGTTTAGAAGTCTACGTTACGCCAAACAAAACTGTTGAAATTGGTGGGGTGCTGGTGCTGAAAATAATCTTTTTGGCTAAACAAAGTAACAAGGATTGTGTAAGAAAAATTTCTATTAAAATAATTTTTTTTTTTTTGGTTTATTTAGTTTTTCTTTTATTATTATTATTATCATTATTATTATACAGTCTAACACAACTATTTTTCTTTATTATTTTGTGTTTTTAAGTAGTAATGAAGATTAAAAATATCTTAAAGCGGTTTTTAATTTTTTTAAAAACTTTTATTTAGTTTTTTAAATGCTTGTTTTATTTTTTAAATTTCTTTTTTATTATGTTTTTCATTTTATAATTTTACATTTTCAAATTATTGTGTAGCAAAAAGTAAAAGATGAAAAAAACAAAAAAACGAAAAAAAATTTTTATGATTGTAATCAAGAGAATAATTTTGTTTTGAGACTGTTAATTTTATAAGTAAAATTTCAATGATTATTTTCTTGTTAAAAACAATATAAGTATGTATGTATGTATGTAGGCATAATTTTACCGCCCATTGTGTTGCATAGAATTTAACAAATGAAATCATGATTTTTTTTTCTTATTATTATTAAGTTATAGAAAACAAAAAAGGAAAAAAGAAAAAAAGAAATTTAACAGAAAACCACCAGCATACGTAACGTAACAAAATTCGAAATGATTTCAAATATTAAAACTCAAATTACAGAAAATTAATCCTCAGTAATTGTATAAAAATTGCATACTTTTTCGTTTTTTTTATGCATTCATAAAACTATTTCGATTTAGTTCCTTTTGTTTAAATTATAGTGATTAATTTTTAAGATTTAAATAATATTTTATTTATCAGTTATACGAAATGTTTTCTAAAAAAAAAGAAAAAAAAAATAAAGAAGTAAAAACAAAATCAGCCATACTTAAACAAATTAATAACAATTGCTTTGCTTTGCTCCTATTGTTCTCTTTTTTTTTTTTTGTAACAATAGAAACGTCGAAAACGGCCACTTATTTGACGGCTACGTATTAGGATAGGCGGCGTGCATGTCTCCCTTCCTAACGTAAATGTAATGTAATGAACAGATTTTGTTGATTTTGTAATGTTACGAAATATATTCCCTGCTTGTGTTCTATAATTTGTACTAAATGACTACGGAACATGATTTGTAATAGAAGAAATGCAATCATTATTGAATAGCTTACCACTGGACATAGATGTGACTGGCTTGGGTCATACCTTCGATTCCTTAGCATTTAATCGTTAACAATCTAGAGGACAAGGTGTAGATCATAAAAGCTTCTGGCGACATCAACAATTTATAAAATTATACAGACAGAAGGATTGTAAATCCATTAAAGCTAAATGAAATTACAAATAGATGCCTTTTAGGCGCTGTAGTCTAGTAGGTAGTGCGTTGTCTTATTAGACTTAAAGCCAGGGTTCGAGCCCCAGGTCAGACATCAAAATAAAATACAAAAAGTATTTCTTCGGCGATTTCCTTTCAGCAGATCTCTGGCAAAAGCTCTGAGAGTAAATAAAATTGCCATGAAAAGTTTCTCAAAAAATATCTGCCGTTTGGAGTTGACTTTAAACTGTAGATCCCGCCACTTATGAATAAAATTAACACACACAACATAAGTGGTGTGAGAAATACTAGATCCATGACTCCCACTGAGGGGGAGGGGGGTTGTAATGGCCAATTATGTACGTATTATGTTTGAACAAAAATACTCGCAATTATTGTGTTATATGGTTCTTTGCTAGTCATTTATGTTGATTAATTTCACACCTTTTGAATTCTCTTATATTGCAGTTAAACATTTAAAAGCAGTTTTTGCTTTGAATAATCACTTATTGATTCAGTTCCTTTGCTTAATGCAGTTGCAAATCTGCAAGTTTGGCGTTCGATTCGACTTTGGGAGCCTGTGCATATGTGCAGGCTTATTATGCCTGTTTGCTTGCTAATCATGTGAAATTGACAAGCTAGTTTGAAATAGCTGGCATATCAATGAGAATATGGCAAACAAAAGCCTCAAGCAATTCGGTCGTTATGTGATTGAAGAACAACAGCAAACATTAGCTGTTTCAGTTCAACATATGTTATAAAAGTAATGCAGAGCCTACAGTTTCAAATATTCTGAGAATTTTAGTAAGAAATCTCTCTCGCTTTTTAAATGTACATTTCGTTGTTTCAAATGATTTTTTGTAGTTTACGTATGAACAGAATGTTACGCGGAGTTCGCCAGTTATTGGACTGTGAAAAGGGTAGCAACCTTCTTCATTATCACTACTTGGCTTTTATTGTCCCATTGAAAAATGATTTCTTTTTCACGAAATTTGTTCTGCTTTCCCTGAATTAAAAATCGTTAATAAGGATATTAATTCCTCTGGCTGCAGCCAAGTGCAAATTTTATTATTATTACTGAGGATAAAATATTTTTTCTCTTGCAACATTAAAAAAAAGTAATAATAAATAAATTTTATTACGAAATTTATAATTTATTTTCTTGATCTTGATCAATTATAAATTTTTATTTCATATTTTCATTTTTGGTAAAATCAACATTTTATTAACTTTGATAGACTTTTATGTGCCATTATTTAAAAAAAAAACAACATTAAGAAACGAAAAACAAAATGACAAACAAATTTTAACTTACATATGCTTTACATTTCAATAAAAAAATTTATTTTGTTTTCTTAAATATTAAAAGAAAATAAATAAGAAATAACAACCAGGCCAATAAATCTTCCAATAGTAACAAAAATTGTACACATACACTCTACAACTTGTAGTTTAATTTAAACAAAAAAAAAACCTTTTTTCATTTCCGTCCTTTTTTAAATTTAATTTTCATTAAAATATTTATAATTTTTATAAAACAAATAAAGCCAGAGAGAGATTTGGAAAAATTTAAGTAATAAAAAAAAGAAATAATTAAACAGAATATAGATACTGATTATTAAACCTATGTTCTTCATTAATGTGTGTTCAATAGTTTGATTTTTGTCGTTAATAATTTTTGTATATACAAATTTTATATTAAATTATTTTTTATTTTATACTTTTACCAAAAAGAAAAAAAATGAAAGCAGAAAAAAGACAGAAATTTATTTTTAATAAAATAAAAAAAAAACAAAGGAAAAAATAAAAATTATTTAAGAAAGTATAACTTGTTCTTAAACCTTAAGGCTTTAAAAATAAAACATAAAACATAAATAATATTATATATACAACATCTAAACAAATAATACTATTAATATATGCATATGTATGTATAAATTAATTACAAAATATGTATGAATAATAAAAAAAAAAACAAGAAACATAATTTAAAATGGCTTCTATTAAACTAAACTATTCTAATTTGAAATTGTATATTAAGCTTAAAAATTTAAATATTTCAAATAAGTTTCGTTTATATCATGAATACGCTATTAACATAATATAATACTGGATATCTCATTCTTCAAACGCCTTGCAACTAACTTTACTGATCTTCATAATGCACGGCATATGCATTGTATTTTTTGGTCTACACATTCATTTAATATTTGATTCTAAATTTTGACTCTAGTGATATTCAATTGAGCAAAAAACAAATTCTTATTACTGTTATCTAGGGGAACATGTAAAATTTTAAAATTGTCGTTGTCATTTCTAATACCAATTTACACCATTCTCAACTGAATTTCGGTTGTCATTCAAAAACCAGCCATAAAAATATTTATTTGTGTATCTAGTAGGTAGTGTGATTTAGTTTATTAGACATAACGCCTCGGTTCAATCCCGAGGTCAGACATCACCAACAAAGCGAAATAAAAAATATTTCTTCGCCGAATTCCTTTCAGCAGATTTCTGGCAACAACTTGGCGAGTAAATAAAATTGTCATGAAAAACTTTCCCAAAAATCTATCTTTTCTGTCTGAATGCTTATAAAGTTCTCTCTTACCCGTACTGTAATTTGAAGCTATTCAGTTGTCAGAAAAACTGGTTTATTGTTATTATATTCATGAAGTCGTCGTGGTCTAGTAGGTAGTGTGTTGGCTTATTAAACGCAAGACCCGAGTTCGAATCCCAGGTCAGACATTAAAACGAAAATATGAAAATATTTCTACGGTAACTTTCTCTCATCAGATTTCTGAGAGTAAAATTTGCCATGAAAATCTTCTTAAAAAATCTGTCGTTCAGAGTCGATTTGAAACTGTCGGTCCCGCCACTCATGTATAGAATTAACGCCCACAACACGAGTGGTGTGAGAAGCTAAAACGTTGTACAAAGGGTCAATTTGACCTCCGGCTACAGTGTACTTGTTCAATTGTAAACAAATTCTCCTCTAACCTAAGCTAACCTATTATTTTCATCTTATTCTGAATCATGCAGTGTTTGTCTTAATAATAATGAAATTAACTGATACAATGGAAACATGTCCCACATCGTCCTTGTTCGATTTAAGTCCGCCACAAATCTTAGTGACGATCAAAGCTTCGGAGTGTATGTGTAAGCTGATGAGAAATAAGTCTAATATGAATATCAATAAGGAATCGAACTTAACTGCCTGCTGGATAGAATCAGTAGAATCTACGATTTAGGGAAATGCTTTGCAAAGAGACCCATTAAGTAAAATATAGATGGATCAATAACGGTTAGATCGACAGAATAAAATAGGATTTAGAGTAGGTAACTAGCTTGATACCTATGAATTTGAACTCTTTGGATATACTACTCCTTGTATTTAGTGTTTTAGAAATAGAAACCAAGCTTATCAAATGAAAGAAATTAAAAAAAAAAAAAAAACTGAAATCATAAAAGCTTGTTAAGCTTTTAATTATAAATATAAAAATAATACATAAAATTAAAAATAAATAAAAATGAAATCATCATCATGTATACTAATAATTGTGTTTATTTATTATCCTCTTACTAAATAAATAAAAACAAAATTATTAAAAAAAAAATTGATAAATAAAACAAAAGTTTTTAAATAAATTTACTAATACTATGTTTAAATGTTTATATTCATATACAAAAATGTAATAAATAAATATGTAATGATAATTATTAAGTAAATTATTTATTAGGATAAAAAAGAAACACTATAAAAATGTAAACCTAACCTAAATATATAATCAACTGTTGTTGTACTATTATTATCTTAATTATTCTAAATTAAAACAAAAATACATAATAAGTTTATTTAAATAATATATATAATAAATTTATATAAAATATAAAAATAAAATAGTACATCAGCTAATCACATACTATATTTAATATGAAATACAATATTATAAACTATTTAATATAAAATAAAATAAAAAAGAAAACATTAAATGAAAACTAAATGTAATGAAATACATCATAGTCCTCCTATAAATATAAATATATTATATAAAATATATATATATTTATATAAACATATATTATTATTTTTTTTTTCGTTTTAAGAAATATTTAAATTTATTAATTTCTTGTTTATTTTTCTAATTAAAAAATGAGAAAATTGCTTGCGAAATAAAAACAAATTTATTTAATTAAAAAATTAAAACAATAATTAAATAAATAAATATATTAAACGAAAAAAAAAAAAACAAATAAGTAACAGTAACAAAGTTCTTTACTTGATCTTTTGAATAACGTATTGTTTGTTGATATAAAATTCTTTAAATACTTATAACACTGTAAATAGGCCCTAAATTATAAAAATGAAGATTATTTAATAATAATTTTCTAAAATTTAAAAGAATTTCTGGCTACTCCGTTTGATAGATTTATGTTTTGCCACATCTTTCTCTTTTCATCCTCATTTTATTGTTTTAAATCTGGCAACTCTGTATTAATTGTGTGCTGAAAACAGCTGTGCAGTGGAGAATTTTTTTGTGTACACTTTTGTCAATGAATATTGCAGCCGGCTTTTAAATTTCGATAAAATATTTAAAAATTTAATAGAAAATTGAATTAAAAACGATTTCCATGGAAACTGAATTGGAAATAATTGATTCCCTGAATGCTTTGAATTATCAGGGCAAGTGTTTAAAGAACGATGAGCTGTGTCGGGCCCTTGAGGGTGGCACACGCAGTGAGGAATTTCGTGAAGTTGTGGCATGGCTTGCTGAGGAATTGCATGTTCTTAGAAAAACCGATGAATCGGTGAGTAAAGACTGCACCGATCCCAGTGAATTCGCTATGGAACTTTCGGCTATGCTGAAAGAGTTGGGCTGTCCCTACAGCCGTTTCGTTACCGGTCCTTTGTCGGAGAGATTTGAGACTAAAGAGGATAGACTGCAATTAATCGATTTTCTTACTACTGAGCTAATGGCTATTAAAATGGTGTTGCGTTTGAAGCCTGCTGAGCAGGCTTTCATCATACCAAAAAGTGAAACAAATACGGCCAAGGCTTTAGAGTCCTTAACGAAAGATTTGGGTTTGGGTAAACCGCCAGAAAATGTAACACCCAAAGCTTTTTTCGATAAACTCAACTTCAAACTGGAGGAGCGTTTAAGGTCTGTTAAAAAGGGTGTTGTAAGTGAGCCTTTACTCAAGACGAATAAACCCTTGACTGATGCCCAATGGCAGATGCTGCAAGAGATACATGAAGACTTGGATAAGGAATATAATTTGAGAAGGCAAGTGTTGTTAACACGTCTAGAGGTGACAGTGCAAAGTTTCCAGTGGTCGGATAAAATGAAGACGAGAGAAAATGAGATTGTGGAGAGATATCAGAAGAAATTAAAGGAAGTAGAGGCTTTAAAGTATGGTGGCGATGATACCGATATAGTGGCTTTGTTAGCGGCTCGTGAGGATTTGGCTATTATAGAAAAAACAAGTTCGGCTAATGTGCGTAAGAATACTCAATCTAAGATACAAAAACATGTTATTGGTAGTGTACCAGATCGTGGTGGTAGAGCTCACGAGCATGCACCACCGCCACCAGAAATGCCTTCTTGGCAACAACAAAGGGCCTCTGGTCCAGCTGGAGGTGGTGGTGGCAGAGGTGGAGGCGGTAACTTTCGGGGCGGCAGAGGAGGAGGCGGTGCTGGTGGTGGTGGCCATTGGCAACAAAATTCGCAACCTCAAAGGCAGCCTCAACAACATAACTATCAGTCGCAACAACAACAGCCTCAGCAAAATTACGAGCAACAGCAAAGAGAACAAGCTTGGATACAGGGCAGTGGACGTGTTCAAGGTACTGGCTGGTCCAATCGTGGCCAAGATTATCAAAGTGGTAATAATTATCAGGCCAGTGGCTACAACCAGGGAGGTGGTGGCAGCTATAATCAAAACAGTGGTGGTGGACATTATCAAAACAGTGATCGTGATAACCGTGGAGGTGGCGGCGGTAGTCATTATCAAAACAATGATCGTGACAACCGTGGAGGTGGCGGTGGCAGCTATAGAGGACGCTCAAATTATAATCGTGGTGGAGGTGGCGGTGGTGGCCATAGACGTTAAATGCGAATTTAAAATCTGAACTACTGTAATACGAATATGTGTTATTATGACATATTAAAAACGACAATTGCGCTCACACACATTAATAAAAAGAAATTAATTGAAAACGAGAACATTTAGAAAGAATTGGTGTTTTTTGTAAAAGGCATTGAATGAGAACACAGGTATTTTTAAATTTTATTTCATTTATTTATTTATTATATTTACATACGTACTTATTATGTATTTCATTTTGAAATTCACTTTCAAAGCGAGTTGCTTTATGTTTACGAATAGATTTCGATTATAGAATACCAACCGTTGACTCCAATTTCCCATTTGTAAAGTCCTGTTTAAATCCACTTTTATGATTAATTTCTTAAGGTCTTGTTTATTTTCGAAATCCTAAATTTAATTTATGAACAGGTGGTGGTGATGGTGGTCGCCGCAATTGTAATTGTCTTACCAAAACCTTTAAAGTTTGCAAACGAAATTCTTTTGGATTTATAGCTGCATCCGAACCATAACTGGATTTCATTAAAATTGAATGGCGCATCATGTAAAATAAACGTTTTATGTTATCGCGCACATGCTGGACCGCAACTATTGATAGCAATTGCTCTTCTAGCCATAAAATTAAATCCAAAAAAAATTTTGAACAGGCTCCAGTGCGTACTGCCCATTTGAGATGATTTATATTTTCACAGGGTCCAGTATAGCCACAGGCTAAAAGCGACTGTTTTAAATCGTACATTTGTTCTATTATGAGTTATATTAGCAGAGAACTAAAAGGCAACGTGCCTAGGTCAGCAATATAAATTTTTTTTATTGTTCGAAATATAACGGTACTTCAGTCATATTTGCATGGGAGTTTTTGATCAAATAAAGATGCCAGATTAAATTATGTTCTATATTGCAAAAACAGGCCTTGAAATCTTTAAAAGAAGGCTTAAAAGTAAGATAATTTTTGTTGAATTTTATTTTTGTTTGTTAAACTTAAAATATAAAATGAATTTTAATTTAAAGAGCTTAAAAAATGAAAAATTAAGCATAAATAAGAAAGTAATTTTAAATGAATTTTTCCTTTATTTGTCTGTAGTTGGTATAGCCATAATACTTATTACACCGCAGGCTATTATTTCTCCCACTGATTTCTCTTCATTTTGATAGGCCTGCACATCATGGACAGCGTGTAGTGTTGTAGAAAATATATCGGCATTTAAAACGTTATTTAGATCAATGGGCTGTTCATGTATGACAATGGAACGGCCTATAATGCCATTATAACCAAACAAAGTTAAATATACGCTAATAAAGGCTACATTCACTTCACCGCCTTCTTTAACAACAATATTACCGAGCTATAAATGTATGTACGTAAGAGAAATAAAACATTTTAAGAATTCCTAGAGTGTTAATTCTACGTAAACTTACAAAATTATTCGGAAATTGGCCACCCGTCGATTTACAGCCATCGTTCAAGTCACCATAGGTGTGTATATGTAGAGCATGTTTTCCCACTGGCAAACCAGTAGCATTTAATGTCACTTTGATGTCATTATTATAGGGTAGCTGTTGGAATGTTATCATACCATCAATACCTTCACCAGTGAGTTTAGATCCAGCTTGCCATTGGGGTGCCAACTATTTGTAATACAAGGAAAATTAAAATTTTTAATTTCTTTTAATTTAAATGGAAGGACATAGCTTAAGGAATGGTAGTGAAAATCAAGGCCAATTAGAAAGGTTTCATTTGTCGATATAAGCTAATCGATTTTAATGCGGAATTTATGCACTTATTGCTGAAATGGCACACAAACCTAATGCCTTTTTGTAGTGACTGGGAAACAGGCAGTAATAGTCGAGACAAATTAGATTAAATAGGCAGTTGCTTCAAAAAGCATAGCTTACTTGAATGCTACAATATTCCGTTGATATTTCTGAGGTGAACTCTGGTTAGGTTCAATACACGGTAGATTTATAGACGGTAGCCTCAAGTAAACAGCTGATGAGGTTTAAAATGTCGAAATGTTGTTGTTTTTTTAGTGTTTGTTGTAGCCATTTTTATAAATTTTTTAACATTTTTCTTTCTATTGTTATTCGTCAGTCAGTGATGAATACACTTGGTCCCTGTTGTTTTTGCATTGTTGTATTTGTTGTACAGACGTTTCTACCTGTTATATAAATCTGCCTTGGTTCAATATAAATTTAATTTTCCATACATCCATAGCGAGATCTTCAGCCATCTGTTTGTGATCAATTCGCACAATGCATTATATAGAGAGGATTCCTTCTTTAACAGCACTATTCCTATGTGGAACTCTCATACTCCCAATATTAATATTAATCTAATTGGAATGCTACACTTTCTCTTCCTTGAATGTCCTTAATTTCTGATAAACTGATTACGGAGAGTAAGACCTCACAATCTAGGATAGGCTGCAGGGCTTATACGTTCCGATTGTCTCAATTAAATTGACAGTATAATTTCGCTATTGCGGTTCTTACATGCTACTCCCCTATTGGAGGGTATTTTACAATTTTCTAATTGCCGCGAAGATTTGCCATAGGATTGTAACTATTCGATTCAGTATGCGTTCTCCAGGCATATTGCACTGACCAAATTTCGGTATTATAATGACAATTCCACACCCAGCACTCGTACTGAGATGGATTATTCTCCGACAACGTTACCTTATTTTTCGAACATACCTCGTAATATTTTTAAAATTTCTTTTGTTATAATTTTTGATTTTTAATGATTTCTTATGAAGTTTTTCCTTTTGTTTTGTTTTCTGTAAAAACAAAAATTTCTTACCGGCAGTGGATGGTATGAGTATGGCCAACCTGTTAGAAAATTTTGCCTGAAATAAGGAAAATAAACGTAATGTGGACGTACATAATTATAAATGGGCTGGACCGGTTGCAATAGACTTGCCGTACCACCTAATTGTAACGGTAACAATTTCACTTTTGTGCCGGAAACAAATTTCACTTGATCATCATTAATTAAGGGTGACGATGCTTGAATGCTTGAATTTGAACGTAAACGTTCTAAAATTGTTTGAGCGTTACAGTTGTGATTATTTAAATTGGACAAAATTATGGTAATTATGTTGAAAACAACCGTTAAATATGAAAGTGAAAACGACATTTTAATAGCGATGATGACGATAATGATGATTACAGCTTAATTGAAGGCGTTGAATTTGAAGAAACTGATTTTTATGCGAATGCAGTTTCTAATTGCGATTAAGGACCGACCGTTTCGTTCAAAAGTTAAAAGTTAACTGAAATTATTTTTAATTTTAACGAAATATATTGACAATTACACTCGATGTTTTACAAATTTTTTCTCAAATTTTTTTCTATTTTTGTTTTTTATAAACGTATTCATGGTATTTCATGCTTATTTGCTTGATTTAATTATACAGGGATTTTGATTAAATTTTATATTAATGTTAACATTGTTGTTATTCTCTAACTGCAGAACTTGCCCCTTTGATGTCTTTGATGTTTTTTTTTTTTTTTGTGATTCTATTAAGAGATGCCCTTTTTTAAATTCTATTTCAATATTTTCAAAAGTGCATTGGCATGGTGGCTTTATGATCTCAGGTGTGGAAAGCGTTGGCCTAATGATCACATAATTTGATACTGTCAATAAAGCTTAATTATGAATTGAATTGAATTGCATGCAATTCTTTCATTGGAGTTTTATTTGATTTTACTTTTTAAACTTTACAATTCAGGGGTTTTTTTTAAGTTTTTGTTTTTTTTACAATGAAATTACATCAGGAGGTCTTTTATTTACTTTCATTTATTTTGTAACTACATTGTAGTCATATTGGATTAAATTACATTTAAAAAAATGTTTGACACTCTTTGGTGATAGATACTAAGATGCTAAGGCCTTTAAGTCTGCTTGTCTTTCCCGTAATTTTGCAGGCTAATAAAAAACATGTAAACTTTGATCCGAAATACACTTTAACCGTCTCTTAGACTAAATTCCTTCCATCATTCTCTTGTCCACCGTTTATCTGTTCAGATTCCATATAAATTCTAATTCCAAAATCAGTCCCAAGTACTTGATATTATTGGCTAACTCAGGGTGGCTTTTTTGGGGTGAAAAAGAAGTAATTCTGTCCAAATGGACTTTGGATATACACTGAATAATGTTCATCCATATCAATGAAGCCAAAATGGAACTTAATAAACGAAACTTCATCACTATTACACTTAAATACAATAGAAAAATATATTTTTACAAATGGGTAAAGGCAGTTGGCAATCCTATCATTCTAGAAACCATTATGAATCTATCGGTCAATGATTTCTGTTAAAGTTACGGCTATTTAGAGAAGGAGAAAACATGTAAATATGCTTTTTAGAGAGCTAGGGAAGATTCTTGGGTTAAGCAGGCGGATACAGTTTATCAACCAACGATAGTTGTAGAGCTGACAATAGAAAAAAAGTTCGTATTTGAATTTAATGTTTTTAGTTGTTTAAACCACTGTGTTATTCATTTCAGTAATCAATTTTATTTCAATTAAAACAAAAACAACAACAACAACCTGTAATGAGTTTATGCTTATGAGCACGCGATCCCTGCCGACCACTACAAATAGAAGTTATCAATTGACTGTCTGTCTGGCTTGTCTGACTTTAGGCCAAATAATTATCATGTGTGAAAATCTGGCTTCAATTCAGTCACATTCAACACGAAATGAAAAAACAAAATTCTATACAGTTATGACCGGTCATGTGATACCCTACCACCTGCTAACGTTCTCTCTTCACATACGTATGTATGTATAACCTCTGACCCGCTCAATACTATTGCAATAGGCGTTATTTGATTTGATGTTTGTTAAGTATCTCAATTGTTACAAATCTTAGTAAGAACTTAAAATACCTTTAATGGTTGCATAGGGTATAATAAGATGAAAAAAAACCAAAATCACTTAATTAACGCAGTAACTTTTACCAGAGTGAGTTTGTTTAAACAATTATAATTTTTTTTTTTTTAATTCCACTATTATTTGATGTTAAATAAACAATTTTTTGTTTGGTTTTTTTTGTACGCATATTTTAAATAAATCTGCATACAATGAAACGTAGAAAAAAATTATTTACTTCGTTATAAACGCCCTGAAAATTATGTTAAACACCGGTCACAGCAACCGCTTCCGGTTGTGAACAATGGCTATGTGAGTGGAAAGGCTATGATAGTGTTAATGGATGCAATATTCTTCAAGAACTAAAGTTATTCTCTCTTTGTGATTATCAATAAATAGATTTATTGGTTAATTATTGGTTATTACATTGCTTTAGTCGGGATTAGCTTATCACACCACCCATTTTGATTGAATTAATTTTATCTGTGTGTGAGTGGCGCGACGCTTAAATTTAAAGATGACTTTGAACGATAGATTTGTGAGGTAACATCATGCTACTATCAGAATTTTTGCTAGAAGTCTTCTGTCGTGTGTGGAAGTCGCTGAAAGAAATGTTTTTTTTCATTTCTTGTTTTTCTATGAGTTGTCTGAGCTGAGGTTTGAATTCACTGGCTGACGTTTACTGCCTACTAGACTACGGCGACTTCAATTTAGATTTTCATCTTAAAAATTGTAATAATCCCTATACGAGGTGTGGTTAATAATTAGTTATTGAATCATGAGAAAATAATTTTTGGCCTAAAAACTATCTGGTCACAAACTAAACAATTATTTTTCATTAAAAGAAAAAAACTTTATCAAATTTCTGGAACAAACCTCGTATACTTTGTTTAAATATATAAATAAAATAAAATTAAAATAAATAAATCTCTTAAAATTAATTTTAGGCAACTTAACACCTCAGTTTGGCGGGTAATTTTTTAATCTGATGATTTTCACCCACTTTGAGTACAGCCGACATGCCTAGCAATTGGTTTTCCTGAATATTGCAATGATATAACCAAAAACCGGGATTATCGGTAATAAAACGCAATATAATATAACCCAAACCGGGTATTTGTATGCTATCCTTTTCCACCGCTGGGAAATCATTGGGTAAGCGCTGCAACAGGCCACGGCGATCGAGATCTTGAATCTGTTAAATTTTTAAACAATTTTTAAAAATTATTTTCTACTTATTATCCTTTATTCACTGCAACTTACCCTTCTCAGATCGTTAATATTACCCAAAACAGCTTGGCCCACTAAACGATAAGTATAACCATGGGTATGGAATGCCTGGGTTGTTTCTAAATAGTTGGCCACAACCAGTTCTACGGCTCGAAAGGCGGGCAAACGTAAAACATTTGTACACTCGCAATTATTAAACTGGCAATTGCGACCTGCCTGCTGGAAACCAGTGCGATTGCAATAGAAATTGTCTTCGTAATACAGATTACGCCCCTGCAATAAAGCCACCTGGGGCGGATTAAAAGTTATATCATCCACTTGATAGGAATAGTCGCCATTAGGTTGCTGACGTTTGCCAAAACTTGTGTAAAAAGTTTGAAATTTCGTATAACTAGGCCAAATTAATGGATTGAGGGAAGTTAGGCCCGCTGTAGGTATTTCATTAGCCTTTGAGTCAAGTGAGTCTTTGGTATCCAGACTATATAATTCCGCTGGAGTGTTAATGTTTACATGGGCAGCTCGATCTTGACGTCCAAAGGAAGCCTCATCAATTTGTAATTGTGGTGCTTGGTTTCTTGTAGAGCCTTTATAATCTAATATGGCTCCCTGGTATAAACTATAGTTGGCACAATCATTATAGCCTTTAACCTTAATCCAATAGTTGCCAGGATATTGATTGGCTTCCAATACAAAATCAAATCTTTCACCAGAGGCCATAAAGAATTTATCAGCATAGATGGGCTGCAAATCATTACCATCGGTGGCCAGCATAAGCATTTTATGATTCTCTATGGAAAACTCGACGGGACAATTGAACACACCATTGCTAATTACACGCATGCGATAACGCCTATTGGGTGTAACCCTTAAACGTTCGTATCTATGGCGACTGTCATTATCGGGCCAATTGTATAAATGATTGCGACCCTTGCCATTAATCAATATGTTACGCGGCCGGGTATAGTCGTAATTGTAAATGACATCTTGAATCATGAGTGTATGTTCGATTAGATCATAATCATATAAATGGGCGTGGCGATTATTTTGTTTGGTTTGGCGTATCACAAAACTGCCAGCTACGCCCAAGGAACGCTGCCAACCCATTTGACTGTGATACCATACCGTACCACTGCGATCGGCTGCAAATGAATAACGATAAACTTCGGCAGGCTGCACGGGATATTGTGTAATAAAGGGGGCACCATCACTTTCAGGATTCTGCAACATACGCATGCCATGCCAGTGCATGGTAAAGGTCTCGGTCAAATAGTTTAAAATGTCCACAATAATGGTATCGTTTTCACACACTTCCATGGCAGGTCCAGGTACTTGTCTATTTACCGCCATTACACCCGAGGCAATACCATCACCATAAATACACTGTTCCTGCTCACAGGCACTGGGATCATGCATACATCTCTGGCATTCGGGGCCCAATGTCTGATAGTTATGCACTACTAGACGAAAGTAACACGACATTGAATCGCCCGACTTACATACACGTCTACAAGGGTGACGATCAAAGCTGCCATAAGGTACTTCGGCATCCGTATTAAATTGCTCGCCAAGGAAATCATTGTTATTTGGTGCAGCAAAAGGATTCGTAAAACCCCAATAAAAACGGGAAATATTGACGTTATCATGACCTATGGGTACTTCATTCTGTAAATCAGCTGCCGCCTTATGAGCCAGTTGTTGATGTTTCAATTCCAATTCCTTGAGATATTCTTCAAATTCAGTAGTTTCCATTGCTTCCATAGATGGTGCATCTGCAGTACTTTCATTTTCATTTCTTACAATTTCACCATGAATCACCAGCACCATGGGATAGAGGAATATTAATAAATAAAACCACTTCATTGTTTTCCCCTTTCTTTTTAACAGTTCCTATCACGATTATTAAATAATTTTTTATTTCTTTGTTTCGAGTCGAACCGCTGGTCTTAAGTTACCGCAATCAACTGACCAGTAGTGAGTGTCTTAGCCAGCAAAGAAAGTTTTTCAGTTCCCCAATATTAATATGCTGACGGCATAAAATGTTCCATTAAATGTGTCCCGCATATTAATTTGCTGGCGTCTGTCTAGTCTTAAGGGAAGATAGCAAATTTTTTCGCTTTTTTTCTTTCTGTTATTATGCTTCTCTAATGATGTCTTATTTTGTTTAATTATTATGTATTACGAGTCACTGATTTATTATAATTTTTAATGTTTTGTTTTGGTTTTTAAATGTGTTTTGCCAAAAATTCAATTATTTCTGGCCAAGTATATGTTTTTTTTATTCGCACCACTGCCATAATTATGCAATTCAAAGATTATTTATAAATGGACACCCTAATTGCTTAATTAAATAATTTTTGTGGCATATTTTAAGGAGCTCAAAATTAGAAAAGACAGTTTTTGTGTTTAATGCTTTATCATAAGCTTTGTTTCGTATTAGTTTTCTTTATTTCGAATCTTTCTCCATTGCACGCACCCTAAAAAAGTAGAACTGAGTAGGTTTCGTTCAGCAAGAGTAGCAGTAGACTTAATCCGGCACACTTAGCTCTCCAGGTCATTGCGGGACAAGGATAACGAATGCAGGCATGCGAAGAGGGAATCGAAACCTTCGTAAACTTGAGATTTAATTAGGGCGAAGACATAACACGCCTCAGAGGGGTGATCCCAAACTAGTTGACATGTCACCTGCAAGTCTTATTCCCATCGACCTACCTACCTACAGCCCGAAGACCCATTCTAATTCCAAGGCCTACAATACCTGAATTCTGAAACTAAAGTGTATTCCTTACAAACCAAAAGTGCTAAGCTTTAAGTGCCGAGGATGTGGGTTCGATCCCCATTGGTAACTAAAAGGTTACAGTACACTATCCCTTCTTTCCTTTTTCCAATAAACTAAAAAAAATTCCAGGGTCGAACAGTTCGCATAGAAAATGCAATTCATCTACAAGTGCAAGTCATAGACAAATGCAAGTTATCGACGAATGATAGTCAGCAACAAATGCAAGTCATTGACAAATACAAGTAAACGACAAATCGAGGTATGCAGGTAATCGATAAGTACAAGTTGTCGACAAATGCATGTCATGAACAAAAGCAAGTCATCAACAAATGGAAGGCATCGACAAATGGATGTCATCTATAAATGCAAGTCATCGACGAATGCAAGTTATCGGAAAATTGATTTGAAAAATCTAATTTTGATTTGAATGTGTGCAGTATTTTTGTGACCATTGTTTAAAAACTTTATGTAAATCAAATCTTAATTTTTGCACATGCCTCGTATAATTTTCATTATTTGATGATATTTTTGTTTTTGGATACTGATAATATTCGTAACATAGAAATGGTTTCAGTTTTTATGAATGGAATGGAATTAATCAAAAGCGATAAGCGATCACCCCCTGTAAAGCCGATACTTCAAGGGCATATTTAGTGCTGATAACATATTATTTTGCTTACACAGCAATTATGGGTATTGTACTAGAGATTCTAAAAATAAAATTGCAATCGATTAACTTGGCTTATCGATATATTGGATTATAATATCATTTAGGAATTTGTGATTGTTTTGTTTTTATTTATTTCGCTCATAATTTTGCATTATTTCTATAATGGGTTCATTTAAATATTTCCTAACTTCCATGTGGGCATTAAAATCGCCATGATTCCATGTGGGATCCTCCATATGATGCATTATACGATTGGGTAGTAGGGCAGCTAAACGTTCGACATCATCTACAGCTGCCATATCATCATTATCACTGTACCACAAATGCAATTCAGCTGAAATTAAATGCACAGGATAATCTGGCGGTATTGGTTGACCATATACGATCGTATTTTTGACTAGACCGTGATCATATTGGCAAAAGCATGCAGACTGTTGCTCCTGCATGTAATGGCAAATTTGATTGGTCGAGCAACCGGCCGGATGAGTTTCAGCCAATATGGTAAAAGCACTCTAGAAGGAGATTTGATTAAAAATGTTGGTTTTTTTAAATTAATTTTTTTTTGTTTATTTTTTTTCAAAAACTTACTACATTTGAATTACTTTCGGCACCCTGAACCAGAAAACCCATGGCATTACATAAACTATGATATTTGGATTGTTTATTACAGGCATTATAGCCGAGCTTAATGAATAAATCATTTTGGGGCAAAAACTCTTGGCTATTGAAAAGTGCACTGTAAGTATTGGCATGGCCCAGATAGGGTGCCAATGTTCTCACCAACACATTCTCCATGTTGTTCATAAAAGCCACTGGAGCCAACATATGAGCAGTTTTAATTTTTTCATTATATTCAGGACGTGTGGCCAATAAAACAAATAAGGCCGTGGTACCTTGGCTGTGGCCTACATAGTGTATTGCTTTTTGATTTTGTCCATTGGCCGCCAAAGCGTAATCTATCATGGCTGCCAAATCATAGTGGCCTATTTCATGCCAACTAAATTGCCAAAAATAAGGATGATTCACTGAACGTGTGGTATGATTACGTGAATAGGTATTGCCTCTGGCATTGCCTAGCCAAACATCAAAACCAGCATCGGCTAAGAGAAAGGCAATGCCATTATCGGGACCATTAATCATCCAGGCATCCGAGCAGCTAAATAAGCCGTGTTGTATTAAAACAATGGGACGGTTATGTTCACCATTTTGCAATTTATGTGAATAGGGTATGCGAAACATGGTAATAACATAACCATCATCCGTAATAGTACGATGGGTTTCAGCCGGATAGCCATGGTTTCTAATGCGATCTGCCTGCAAAACAATTCAAAATTAAAATATTTCCTTTATAATCTCAATTTTCTTTTTCTTTACACACCGTTGTCTGACGTGGCTTAAGGTTGATTTGGGGCGCAGGATTTTGAAAATATTTCAAAAGTTCTATATCACTGGCCCAGGTTTGTAGGGCGATCAAAGTTAATAACAAAAATATTTCACACTTCATGGCTCCGTAAATAATTCTTAACTGAAATGTTTTTTGAATAGAAGTGATAATATTGACCCCAAGCACTAGCTCTGGTATTAATAAATAGCTTTGATAAGCTTTATAAACCAGTAGATAATCGAATTTATTAAATACTTAAAGGCTATAAAAATTGAAATTCGTTTATGGCATCATTTGAATTTTAAAGGGTTTGCGGTTTTATATAAGGGATTATCCATTTCGTAGTTTCAAAAGTAAACGTAAAGAAAACGCGTATAAAATATTTTCTTCATGAATGTTTCTTTTTTGTTGTAAAGTTTGAATGCTTGAATATTATGTGTGAAACACTACCACATTTAAATGACCTTCACGCCAAGTGTTGCAAGCATTGATTCTTTTGAGGTAATTTTCAATCACTTTTTGACACATATTGGGGGATATCTCAGTCATAACTTGACGAATGTTGGTTTTTAAGTGTTCAAGAGTTGAAGCTTTATCTGCAAAACAGGGTATTTCGCCACTACGAGAAATTATGCGCCCAGGAAATGTATCTTGCAATAAAGCCATGTTCGCTCGAGTGGTGTGGCATGTGACACAGTCTTGTTGAAACCACATATTCTCCAAGTCGTATTCTTTAATAGCAGACGAAAAAAAGTCGGTTATCATATTTTCGAAGAAGTTAGATCGAAACACACCTTCGGACCAAAGAGCACACCAAACAGTGACTTTTTCTGGATGTAATGGCCTCTCTTCAATTACTTGAGGATTCTCAGAACCGCAAATATGACAATTTTATTTATTAACATACCCACCGAGTGTGAAATGTTCTTCATCGCTGAAAAATATTTTGTTTGATATATTGCCGTCCGTAAAGTGCCGTAAGACAGTCCTAATTCTTGAGAATGACGAGGAATCGACACATTCGGGTCTTCGGCAACATTTTCACTTACATTAGAGACATTTTCAGTCGGACGAGCGAAACAATAATGCACAGGCCTTTCAATATTTATAACCTATAACTCCTGTCTCTCCAAATTCCTTCACAATTTTGCCAATTGCTTGCGTATTTGGACGATTATGTATTAAAGCACGAACATGGCTGTGGCAGAATCACAATTTTTGTAGTAGGTTTTGATAATTTTTATGCGTTGTGTGGTAGTTAAGCAATCCATTTTCGTCAATATCAGACTTTCAACTAAAAAGGAAAAAAATTGGTTTCACAACTTAGTCCCAGACTTTTGAAACCATGAAATGGATAGTCCTTTACATTTGTGTGAGTAGAGGTCTATTTACGGAGCAATAAACATATGAAGAAATTGTGGATCGAAGTGTAATGATATGCAAATCTAAAGAAAAAAGCCTATTGGGGACCTATTAGAATACAAGCTCTATTTACTGAACTCAGGGTCTCATTAACCTTATTTCTCAGTTTAGTGTTAATCGAATCGATGAGTATGCTCCGGCGGCGAAACTGATTTGATGTGGGTATTTGCGGAAGTCGGCAAATAGAACGTTTTTGATTGCATTGGAAGGACCATACATATTTACGTACACTCATAATTGGTCATTACAACCTTTTAGTCAGGTTTACGACCAAGCTCTCCTACCACCTATTTCGTGTGCTAATTTTATACACGAGTGGAAGGAACTACAGTCGATACAGTAGGACAAATTTTTGAGAAACTTTTCATGGCAATAATCTATTTACTTTCATAGTTTTTCCCAGAAATCTGCTGCAAATGGATATCAAACGAATTAAAGCCGAGCGAAAAATTTCTGCAGATCCTGAAATAGCATCAACGCTAATTTTGAATATATTAGTGAAGCAAAATGAAGCTCTGGGCTGCTTAAATTAGACCAGTCGACAAAGGGAACAAATTCATTGAAAGCCAGCATTAAACGAAAAGTATGTTCGCACTATGCGAAAGGATATAAAGTCGTAGTATATCATGAGGATATGAGGCTTTAGGTCAGTAATGGCTTCTTACAACTCCAATTATAATTGAATGAATGCGAAAGAAATTAAATTTATTACCAACGCATGACCAGTAATGTAAAGGACGATTTTCTGTGTACTATTTATAGCAATAGACAGTTATAACTTTGACAGGTCAGGCGCCAGATTTGACACATTTTCAATAGACAGTCCTGCATACGTAGTGTTTGCTAACAAAAAAGACAAAAAATTTTTTAAAAATAAAACGTTATCGGGTATGAAAATCATACAAACACAACAGGTATGAAACATTATTTGTATTTACATAGAGATATGTATCTAGAAATATATACGAGGATCGTTTCAAAATTAGTCAACCTAATGTACAGAACCTTATTAAACATAATGTTCAAAGTCTCAAAGTGCCAGAGGACTCATGATCGAATTAGGGGTAAACGAATTATAAAATGGTTTTGCTCTGAAGATACGTAAACTAATTGAAATGATAGCCACTTCAAGACAAGCTTTAAGTAGCACAGATAAAGCTGACTATTTGCGTCGGTTCTTAAACATGGAGTGGCATGTACTGCGAGAGAAGATAAGTTCGTGTTTGGCATTTCGAATTTTACGTTGACTCCTGTCAAGATATAAACAAACCTGGATTACTTAGTTTGTGCTTGACAGCCGTTAATAGCAGGATTCTACAGGATTTGAAGAAAATTTGAAGAAATGACAACAAATGTCTAAACTTTAATGATTGATTGAAGTCTAATAAGTAGTGAATTGGCTTATTAGACATAAAGCCGGTGTTCGTATCCCAGGTCAGTATCAAAACGAAATATGAAAGAAAAATATTTCATCGGCGACTGCTTCTCAGGAGATTTCTGGCAAAAACTCTGAAAGTAAATAAACCTGCCATGAAAAAGTTTTTCAAAAATCAATTGTTCGGAGTCAATATTAAACTGTAGGTCTGGCCACTCACGTATAAAATTAAATCACACAACATGAGTGGCGAGAGAAGCTGACTAAAGGGTTGTAATGGCTAATGTATGTATGTATGTATGCTAATAACTGATTATATCTCCGCGTGAAATTATAGGACCAAAGTAAGCAAAGCCTTCTGAAGAGGCTGCCCATCTAACAATCCCCAATTTGATTGCAACCCATTGCGGCATGGATAGAAGTGGTTGCATGCCCAATGCAACACTGACTATCGAACTTATTGAATAGAATTTCTAGTGAATGCTACATTATGCTCAGATATGTTTTTGTTAACCTAGTTTTGGTACCACCCACGTAGACACAAAAGAAAAATAAATGAAAACAGACAAAATCACATGGCAAAATCATCATTTAATTAAATAACACGAAAAATAGTACGCTGCGTTGACAAAAGCGACTGACAACCGGCGACCGATACGTAGACACCTACCAACCAATCAATCTGCAAATAAATAATGAATGAATGAAAAGATGGAATAGATTTGAATGGAACATAAAACCAGATAAAAGGCCGAAATGAAATGTCACAAATAGATTTCCAATGTGATCAAATGAAAAAGTCTGCTGTCTGTCTGTTGAGGTGTTCAACGTTAGAAACGGTTGCCAATGGAGGGATGCTTTGTTATCGTTGTTATTGTTTTTCTTATTCTTTGTCATTTAAATGCATTTTAAAATTAAGCATAAAAAATCGTAATCATTTTAGCATTTGGCTTAAAGAATGTGATTTTTTAAGAGTAAAAAATCAAAAACGACAAAAATGTAATTTGTTTAGGCAGAGTTCAAAGTGAATTAATATATAATATTGTTACGTTTTACCTTTTAAAAATGTTTGAAATATGAGCTCGTATATTGCAAATAAAATAAAAATATATTTGTGCCACTGTTTACAACTTGATGTAAACAACAACAATTGCATTGTTTGTTATACGTTTTTGTATTGTTTTATATGGCAACGTAAAAAATCTGATGAATGTTCTTGAAGGCGAATGTTTGTGACTTCACCTTCCCGAAGTCACTATAAATGTAAACATCGTTGTTTCATTATTATTGTTTGTGAATTTTTTTTTTGTTTACATTTATTCTTGTAGTGTTTGTTGGTATATTTTTGTTTACTTGTTAATCATTTTTTTATGCTGGAGTTTGTTGGTATATTACGCAGTGCGATAATTTGTAAACAAGGTTATTACTTTTGTTTACAATTTTAATGTTAAACGACGTAAAAGCAAAACATCCAGTATCTAGATTTTTTAATTTTCCTAACAACATTATACTGCGAATTTCATTCCAAATACATGCTGTTGTTCTTAATAAACATTGCGAATGGAGTTGTTGTAATTATGCTATCTTAAGTTGTTAAGTTCGGCCTGATAGAGTAGAGTTTATCTATTTTCATTTCTCAAGCCACAATTGGTGTTTATAAAAATTTTCCATTTGGAAATTTTCCCTTTTAGAAGAATCATCAAAATTATATTTCAAAAAGTTTTCTTTCCTTTTTTTTGATTGTGATAAGAGCCGTAACATTACTTTCTATTAAAGCGTGTGGCGTTATAGGTATATACAGCAACACAAACAACAGCGTCAGAATGATTTAGAATACGCTTGAAAATGTATAAAAATACTGTCACTAAATTAGCACCTAAACACTCTGTTTGGAAGATAAGAGAAGGGATTTTACAGTTAAAAATTAAATGATAAAAATTAAAACGGTTTTGAAAGACAAAGAAATCTAAAAATTTCATCTCCTCAAAATCTAACACGTTGTCTTTAAAGTGTAGCCATAGATTTTATAATAATAGCTTTTAATTCTGTTGTTAGGTACGATATTTTACTTGAAATTTTGTCCTCCTAATGATTTATTTTTTTTAATCTTATTTTTGAATTTTTGGATGAAAAATGTCTTTTCTGATACATAGTCAAGTACTTACTTTACAGAATTTAAAAACAAAATTTTATTTCTTTTTTTGTGGATATTATTTCGGCAATAGAAACAAAATAAAGGAAAAAGTATAGGGTCCACCAAATAACTTTTTTTTTTTGGAAAATGTTTAAAAAAAACTGCTGAATATTTTCTCAAATTTCTTTTTTTATTTGAAAGTACAATCCTTCCGATTAATAATGGAAAATAATTACATTCAAATGGCTGCCTCGGCTGGCAATGCAAGGGACAAATTTCCTACTGACTAATATCAAAAATCGCCGTGAAGTCGCCGTGGTCTAGTGGGTAGTGTGTTGGCTTATTAGACAAAAGGCCCGGGTTCGAATCCCAGGTCAGACATCAAAAAACTAAAAATATTTCTTCGGGGACTCTGAGAGTAAAAATTGCGATGAAAAGCTTCTCAAAAATCTGTCATTCGGAGTCGACTTTAAACTGTAGGTCCCGCCACTTATGCATAAAATTAACGCACACAATATAAGTGGTGTGAGAAGCTAGGTCGTAATCCTGACTGAAGGGTTGTAATGGCCAATTACGTAATATCAAAAATAGGTACGAGAAAAAAATTAAATACAATTACAAACAGTTTCTTAAAAATACAATTAATTGCTACAATAAAAATATAAAAAGTTACGAATTAAGAAAAACAATAATATTATGTTTTATTATGCAAGAATTTACAGAAAAATCGACAAAGTTTGACAAATAATTAAATTGACGGCATATTCTAGTTAATGGATCTGCAATAGGATAATTAGTTCTGCAGAACTGAATATAAATAAGATTATAACAGCGAAAGTTACCACAAGAAATATTGAATTTAACAGATCTTAACAAAAATTCACAAGAAATATTACCATTGATCAGGTTAATCACAAAGGATACAGTTAATATTGTTCGACGACTCTTAAGGGTAGGCAGTTTTATTAATGCCAATCTGAGGCAGCTTCACGAATATTGTCCTTTAAAGCGTCAATTGCCTCTGGCTTGTCGGCGTAACACTTATCTTTGACGGTACTCTAGAAATAATAGTCCAACGGTGTCAAATCGCAGCTCCGAGGTGGCCAAACGACATCAGCTCTGCGGCTGATAATGCGATTTTCTAAAACAGGACGCAAAACATTGAGTGTAGCTTCGGCTGTGTGGCACGTAGCACCGTCCTGTTGAAACCAAATTTTCTCAATATCCTCCTGCCATTGACTGTTTCGAAGAAAAAAGCTTCTGGACCAAAGCCCGCACCAAACAGTGACTCGTTTTGGGTGCGTCGACTTTTCTGCCGGTTTTATGTGCCCCAAATGTGACAATTTTGCTTGTTTACATACCCGCCAAGATCAAATTGAGCTTCATCTGAAAAGATGATTTTATTATCAAAATCGGTATCTTCTGTAAGTCGATCGCAGGCCTACTTAGCGAAGCGAAAACGCATTTGATGGTCAATATTCGTTCAGCGGAAGAATAAAAGTAATTATCTGTCAATTCAGACCTGAGTTAAGTGTTACCATTCAAGAAATAAGCACTAGTTGAAAAAAAAAAAACGTTAGATGAAGGGCCCGATATTTCGTTTTCTTTTTAAAAAGTTAGGAAGTTAGTGCTGCTAAATGCCTTTAAATTTTTTTTTTTTAACATTTCATGGTTATCTAAAAACAAATTTCCTTTAAAAAAGATTTCAACATATTTCAATTGGAAAATTGATTTCCCTGGAATTTCTTATTGCAAAAACATACGAAATAATCCCTGTTCTTTGGTGAATAAATTTTAATTTTCCTAAAACCTGTAATCGATTTAATCGCAAATACATTTAAAAACAATTCTTATTAGATTTTATTCTAGTTGTTCTTGCGGCATGAGGTTATTTTTATTTAAATGTTAAACTAAACAACAATAGCAATAGCCAACTATCACTCTGTTATCAATATTAGTCCGATTCACTTAAATCAATACATACATACATACATACATACATATGTACATATATACGAATATATTTAAAGTACTTAAAAAATGCACTTGACATGTGCCTAAAGCCGCAGAGCCGACTGCCTGCAGAGTTTCACAGACAGTTTTATACACACAGTCAATGATAAAACCAGAAAAGCAATAAAACTACGAAGCAAATCTAAAATGGTAAACCCAGTGAACTAGAAAATGTTAGATTTATTAGATTAGAATTTAAGATTTAATAATCATTGCTCTGGCTACCAGACATACATCCCATTTCCAACTGAAACATTAAGAAATATTCTCAAAGTTGGAAAGTAATCATGCATTGGCTTTGCTCGGAATCTTGTAGAGCCATGTAGTCTTGCGTAATATGTTGTACATGATTTTACCTGTTAAACAGTTCGTATAAGTACATGCCTGTCCTTTGCAGGTCGTATATTCAAGCTCAAATAAGGTATAATAGGTCCTCCTACAATCCTCCTAACATCCCTACAGGCATATCGAAATATTGTGTACGGAGTCATCTTTAACTTTATTCGATCCAAATCCGTGGCTAAACCGAAATGCAAAAACAAAATTGATCCTCTCAGCAGGATATTGGCAAAAATTTTGAGAGTAGACAAAAATTGCCACGAAAAGTTTATCAAAAATCTGTCGATCGGAATTGACTTTAAACTTTATACAAGGATAAAATTGAAACACACTATATGGGTGATGTGCGAAGCTAGGTCGTAATCCAATAAATGGTTGTAATGAGCAATTATCTTTACTTACATATTAGGTTATTGCACCTCTTTAGTTAGGATTACGACATAGCTCATCACACCACTGATGTTGTGTGTGTTAATTTTCTACATGAGTGGTGGGATTTACAATTTAAAGCCGATTCAAAAGGACAGATTTTTGAGAAATTATTTTTCCATGACAATTAAATTTACTTTCAGATATTTTGCCAGAAATTGCCTAAGAAATATTTTCATATTTTCATTTTGATGTCTTATGAGCCAATATATTACTTGTGGTCTAGCAAGTGTGGCTTCATAATATTTTATGGTGACAATGCATACCTACGTATATGTTACAAGACCATTTCAAAAACACTGGCAGCGAATTTTTGTCTTGTGCGGCCTCTTTTTTATATCTTGACCTATTAAACAGTAATTTGCCGGACACTTTTCCATTCAAATTTGAAAAATGGAAAATTCTTACATAGAATTTTAAAATTATTTGAAATTAAATGCTCCCTCTTAAGATAACCATTCTAGTGATGTCAGTCCAATTATGTTCCTTTCAGCAAAGAGGCCAACGAATTCAGCAAGGCTGGCAGGCTGCTTAAACTCCAGAGAAGGTTACTCCGTGTAGTTGTAGCAATTGTGACGCGGAATTGCATTACGGGTACGTGGGGAACCTTGAAAATGATTTCTGTTGAAGCTGCAAATATGGGAAGGATGATAAGATTGTCAAAGGCGCTGAAGGCATCCCACAACATCGCCTATCATAGTAAGTTGTAGAATATTGGCATCGACAGTTTGAGATGCTTCATTGGTAGCTCTAAGGGGATAATTGATAGAAACTGTGGTATCACAATGTGCTCCAACCGAATTCCCTACCCACCTATCAATGTTAACACTTTATTTGTTTTTATTAATTAGCTGCTTCGCAAATTGTTTGTTGGGTTATGTTTTTCTTTCAAAGGCATTGCGCTCAATGTTATTTATTGGCATGTGTGTTCGTTCTACTGCTTCCACTGACTTCACAATGACAATTTGCAACATCATGTTCGTTTCTCATATAAAAAGTTTAACAAGAAAAAATTTTTTCAAAATTTAAAGAAGAATGCCAGCCAATAAAAAAATGTTTTTTAATCTTTTGTGACTTGAAGCCAAAAGTTAAACTATCTTTTGTAGTTTTGCCTTAATATGCCGTAAGAACTGCATGTAGTTTTTTATTTAAAATGTAAATTTTGTTTAATAGAGATGCCTGGTAATATTTAGAATTACAATATAATTCTCTATGAAAAGAAATTTACAAAAAAATATTTTCTGGGTCACAAAAATGACTAGAGAGAGAGAGAGAGAGAGAGAGAGAGAGAGAGACTCAAAAAATTACTCTAGTGTACTCGAGTGTAAAATGGTGATGACCTTGCTCTTATGTTTGGTCTGGCCCGGAATATGTATATAATCTTATGAAAGTTTAATTATTGACTTTTTATTTTTGGTTGAAACTAATTTTAGCTGGATTTCACATTAAAACCGTGAACAAATGTTCTTAATTTTGTTAGGAATATCTACGCTATCTTCCATAAGCTTATCTTTCTTTCACACCATACAAGTGATTTTGCGATTTTTTCTCTGCCAGAGATTTTCACCTAATCTGTTAAGATTTATTAGCCGTGTTAATGAATTTGTTATAAAACTGTCAACTGAACTGCTTAACAAAAAGAAAATAAAAAAAGGAAAGATTTTTCCGTTTATAAATTAAAATCTCATTTTGTTGCCCCTATTTCCCCTCTTTAAAGTTTATCTCTCTAATGCGTTTTTATTTAGCGCTTGACGTCATAAACTTATTTTTTTTTTTGTTAAAATAACCATAAAACGTAAATTCTTTTGTAAAATATGGCAAAGAAAAAATAATTTTATTTTTTATTACAGGAATGTTACGAATATTTTTGAAAATAAAAAACGAATTTTTTTGGGAAATTATAGTTTTGCATCAAAGGCCTATTTATAAAATTTTTGCGAGTAGTAAAAAATTGTATTTCTTTTTAAATAAAACGAAATAAATAGGCCGCTGATTGTAAAATTCAAAAATTAAAAAAAGTTTATATTTTGAAATATATTTTTGCATTTAAGGTCTATATACAAAATTTTTCCAAGCAGAAAAAAAACAATACTTTGTTTTATTAAGCCTTGAGAAATTAAAAATTCAAAAAAAATTTCGAACTTTCAAAATAGGCCTTCAATTGCAGAAAAAAAAAAAATAAAAAATTATATTCTTAACCGTTTGTGTTTTAAATAAAATTGCCTTGTGAAAAGTTTCTCAGAATTCTGTCGTTCGGAGTCGACTTTAAACTGTAGGACCCACCATTTATGAATTAAATTAACACACACAACATAAGCGGTGTTAGAGGCTAGGTCGTCATCCTGGCAACAATTTTACAGCATTTCGTCGGTATCTCAGCGGTTGTGCAAATTCCTACCCTTTCATCATTTGTTCATTGACACACAAGCGCAACATTAATTTGTAGGAGCGTGTACAAAAGAGAATTCACTCGATTGATCTCCTTACCAGGAGAGAGCAAAAGTAGCGTCATTACTACAACAGAAGGTACTTAACTGTCTTTATTAGTACTTTAGTAGAGTACATCTGTATGTGTAAGACTTGAATCTAAATATCCATAAACACTACTCTCTCTCACAACCGATTTTTATAGTTCGAACACGATGTATTGCATGAGTAGTGTTAATCACACAGAATTATCCTTGGTTATCCATATCGTCCAGAAAGCAAACGAAATGAGTAGGGTATCCTGTGTTCATTTTTGACTTTCATTAATAATAAATTCATATGTGATCTTGTGCTAAAAATAAATCCTCTATTCTTGATTAATTTAAAACACACACCCCTCTCTATCATAATAACACATGGAAAACAGAACAGAACAAAGAAGCCAGTCAGTTAGTCAGTGGCTTTATCTCAATACAGAATGAATGTTATTTACTCATAATAATTATTTTATTATGAAATATTTGCCTAAGACAGGTAAAAATAGATTTTTAATTATTTTTAAATATACAATTGTGAGTTGCTCACTTTGCAATGCCATCGGGCAGATAGAGGCCTATTCAGCACGTTATACTATTTGAAATATATTTCCGATAGGTGGATATTAAAGTGATCTCAAAAGCATAAGTCACCGCTAAATAACTCACGCAATCAAGTAAGTATGTGTGTGTGTGTTGGCTTAATAGGGTTCATATCCCAACTTAGGTATCTCGAACAAAAACAAAATCATTTCTAGCAGTTGTCTACTTTGAAGACCTCCTATGTTTAGTCAAGAGCGCTTAAATCTTACCAGTGTCCCAAAGGAGCGCTCACTGATTGCTTTACCAGAATACCATCCATTGTA
The DNA here is from genome assembly GCA_014635995.1 of Sarcophaga peregrina. Classification (NCBI taxonomy): domain Eukaryota; kingdom Metazoa; phylum Arthropoda; class Insecta; order Diptera; family Sarcophagidae; genus Sarcophaga; species Sarcophaga peregrina. Next base: position 113,264,905 of record CM025789.1, on the reverse strand, counting down.
AATTCGAGAGCATTTTAGAGCTTTCTGCAAACTGCAATCCAAAATCTTTAATTCAGTTTGGATGTGTGTCTCCATAGGTAGTTACTCTATCATACAGCCAAGTCCAAGCTTAGACCACCTATCACCTTACCGATTGCAAACACCTTGATCTAGAGTGGTGAGCTTATAGAGAAAATCTTTCACCATTATCAGTCCTTATTTTTAATTACCATCTTGCAAACTACCGAGGCCAACTTCTTGAAATCACATTCTCTGACCGTATAGTCTATAAAACTCGAACTCTCCAACTTTCTAGATCGTACCATGACTGAACTTCCCCAATCTCGCAAGTAACCTACCCAGTTATCTGGCGCCATCTTCACGGAAAGCAGGTTAGGCTAGATTATCAAGGCAGGTGTATAGGAGTGCACCTCCATGCAGAAATCTCAAAAGTTCCATTATGACATCCTCTTAGGGTTAGTACATTAGGTTAGGTTACGAAGTTAGTTGTGTAGGAGCACATCTCCTTCCAGAAACTAAAAAAGTTTTTCGCCGGTACTTTTCAGATTACGTAGGTTACCTAAAAAGAAGAAGAGGAGGAGGAAAAGGAAAAGAAATGCTAAACATTAATGAGAGATTTATAACAGAATCAAAGGGGGGAAAAAATGAGAGAATGGGAAAATATTGGCGAAAAGAATTAAAAATAAATAAAGAGCGAAAATTATGTCCAACTAAACCTGAGGAATACTTCCAAAAGCAACTGATATGTTTAAAAAAATCAGTGCACCTTCCTCTAAACAACCTACCACTGAACGGCAGTTAGTAAGTCTTCTCTTTACTCTTTCCTATACAAAAGGATACTGAGGTACCCACCAGAGATCAGCAATGAGTATTCAAAAAGATGAGTGTAGAATCATACTCTTAATTTCAGATGCTTATACACGCGTTCAAAAATATTTAAATATCATGGATCATATACTCATATTTAAAGTTTATTGTACTCATCATATTAATGCTTAACGATACGTTGGATGTTGTTGATTTCAATTTTCCATAACCCAACATATACACGAAGAATAAAATAAGTATGAGTCGCGTACGAATACTAAAATACTCACTAAATGGTTGGGCTTTGTCTTTTTTGCTTTTGATTTGAATGAATCGAATCATTTATAAATATTTTTCTAAAGTTATGAATCTAAATGGCTAGAGGCTTATGAATCAAACATATTTGAAATGGTATGAGTTTAATGTCAACGTCATACTGAGTAAGAATAAATCGGAATACGTAGTTAAATTTCAATATGGTGGACTCAATTACTTATATTCAAAATTTTTTTAGTGTTTATGAGTAGTGAAAAAACCATTCATTGCTGATCTTTGATAGCAACCGTTTCATTAGCTCTACCCCTTTAGATAGGATAGTAAAATATTCGGTATTTTACGCATTCTGCAAGAGTACGATATGAACTTAATTACGTCTTACGTCTCAAGTATCGTAAGGGTAATAAAAAAAAAAATAAAACAATTAAAGAGTGTGCTAGGGGCTCTAGGTCATGAAATTAAATGAAACTTGACCAATTTTTTGTGATAAAATTTTCAAAATTGTTGATGAAATAATTCCAATTAAATTAGTGGGTATGATGAAATAAAAATAAAAGCTTGTTTCCATTCATTAAACTATATTATAGAAGCGGAAAAAAAAAAACACTCACACAATTTGCGTTTTCCATAACGATGCTGCCAGTCGCTATACAAACTCCCTGAATAAGAATAAGAAATACAACCTGAGTCATTTATTTTCATTTTTATCATCAAGATTTTCTAAATTTGTTTTTATTTCGCGTAAATATAATTATACAATCAAATAAATAAATAAAGAAAATAATAAAAAAAAAAAATACAAAAATAAAGTGTAACTGTGGATAGAAAATACTCATAATAAAAATTGATAACAGAATTATAATCCAATAAAATAATTTAACTACTGACACTGATTATCTCCTATCTATCTATTGTATGAAAAGAAAGAAATAGTCGTAAGCCTCCATAAGCATTTGCCCATTTCTTTTGACAATCATATCTCTTACTGCTACCGTTTACCATCCCTCCCACCAACCTAGCTGCCTAGCTAACTTGTTATCGCCCGCCTTAATGACATCGTTGTAATAAAAGTAGCAGAGAAAAAAATAAAAAAGAAGATTTATTTCTGGCTAAATGATCTGAAAAGAACTGATCTGAATGATGATGATAATATGGAAACTGCGTTTGCTTACGAACATTTTTTGTAGTCGAGAAATTAGAAAGAATTTCAGTTACTGGCGGTTGATCGTTGGTTCATGACATGAACTTTTAAATGTGCGGATGTTCTTAAAGTGCTAAAGAAAAACGGGAAACATAAAAGAAAAGAAAAAAAAAAAACGTAACTAAAAAGCTCATGTCATAGTACTACGCAACGTAACAATATTACTGCGATAACGGGTTGGTGTTTATAAGTGTCTTAAAAAAAAAAAATTATTGAAAAATTTAAAAAATATCCTGTGAAAAATTGTTCAAGTGTTGAAAACCATTACAAAAAGAAATACAAAAAATTTAATTTAACAGCAACTGGAATTAAACAAAAAAATATAATTTAAAAGTTCATTCCATTTTTAAATAAAATCGCGGACAAGTAGTTCACGAAAGGAATTTTTTCCTCCAAGTGTTCAGTGTAGCAATTTTATGATCATAGATGTCCTTCAAACAAGTCTTTCATTGAGTCAGCTCCTTGCTTATTTCATAATAAATAGGAATCGATAATGTTGTCACCTTGTTAATCAATATTTAATGAATGTATTGTTGATTGATTAACGACTTACATATTATTCTCAGCAAGTTAGGTCAAACTCCTTGGCTTATTAATGGTTTCGGTATTGAAAAGAGTATAGTCTGTGGCAAATTACCAACAAACGCATGATTTGCTTGCTTACTAGGCTGATTATTATTGATCGTAAATATACGAAGTGTTTTATGAAATTCTTGAATAGATTTTGTTTTCATCAAGTCTTTTAATACCAATTTCATATTCTTATTGCAAGTTCGATTGCACCATGACTTCTAATTGAATAAACGGAATTTAGCAATTACTCAGACGGCTTAAACTAAAATCTAATGTCAGTATATTAACATGTAAGACGACTCTGTTCAACATATTGATATGTACCAGAATCGAATCATATTCATAAAATCTGATACTTATACCCATTCATACTTATTTTAATATCATAGAACCTCTTGTACTCATTATTTATTCATTGTTCGTATATGAACATTTTGAGACACTCGAATTATTTATAAGTATTTTTCTAAAGTTATGAATCTATAAATGTGAAATGTGTTGAAGTCGCTGTGGTCTAGTGGGTAGTGTGTTGGCTTATTAGACGAAAGGCCCGGGTTCGAATCCCAGGTCAGACATAAAAAAAACGAAAAATATTTCTTCGGCGAACTTCCTCTCAGCAGATTTCTGGCAAAGACTCTGAGAGTAAAAAATTGCCATGAAAAGTTTCTCAAAAATCTGTCGTTCGGAGTCGACTTTAAACTGTAGGCCCCGCCACTCATGTATAAAATTAACGCACACAACATAGGTGGTGTGAGAAACTAGGTCGTAATCCTGACTGAAAGGTTGTAATGGCCAATTATGTATGTATGTATGTATGTATGAATCTATAAATAACCAGAGGCTTATGAATCAAACATATTTCGATTGGTATGAGTTTGATGTCAACGTTGTACGCATACTTATTGCAACCTTGTATTTATAAATCAACGTTGCAGTAAGTAAGAATAAATCAGAGTATTATGTAGTTAAATTTCAATATTGTTGACTCACATTAAAAATTTTATGCGTGCTTATAAGTAGCGGAAAGACGATTCATTGCTGATCTCTGGTATGTGTCTGAAGAGCCCGAATCATCAAACCAGAAGTCTTTTGCTGGCATCCCTTTTAAAAGCAAAGGGATTATAAATAACGACTACATAGTCGTCTTGAATGTATTAATGGTTTCCCAGTATTGCAGCATGTCAAGTTTTAACTACAAAGAACAGTCAATAGAGTAAAGCTAAATTAAGTTTTATTTTTTCAAACTACTGCGGTTATCATCCATTCGCCAGGTTAGCTAGGGAGTGTATCGCCAGTGTCAGTTCTTAAAGTCATTTTTAATATTTTTAAATGTTTGAAACGAATGAAAGTTATGTAGTTTTAATGAAAACAATTTTAAGTGGCCGATAATTAATGTGTTTCTGCAATATTATTTGCATTTAAATTAAATATCAAACTGGTCTTGATTGAATAAACGTTGTTCCATTACAAATAGTTCTCCACCCTTTTTAGTTACAACTTGATCGCTAATAAGGCAACAACAAAAACTAAAAATGCGGTCCAATCAACATCATATTCATCAATAAACTTTTGGATTAGATGTGAAAAAATATTAAATACGAATAAAAAGAATTTGAAAGTTCTCATCTCTTTAAAGAAACGAATCTTAGTTGAAACGATTTACATGGTACAAGCACGACATATGATCAAAGACTTCTACTTCCTTTCGATGTGAGGAAAAATTGAATTTAACGCCGCAATTCATCGTCGATCTATAAAGTCCTTGATGGTACTACCACACTTCCATATCCATTCCGAACTGTAATTAAATTCGGAAATGTTGGAAGTTGTCTAATAAGTTTAGCATGACAACATGCGCTAGCATTTCCTATCTTACAGGAAAACAGGCTTATTACGCTACAGGTTGATGTTAGTCAAAAATCTAAATTACAGAGACTAGTCGCGTTCGTGAATTTAAAACAAATAAAAAAAGTATTTCTTTCGGGCGTCCATCTCTCAACAGCGTTCTGGTAAATGCCAAGAAATCTTCTCGGAATTATGTTGTGATGTGTGACTTGTTAAAGCCTTGAAAGTGGCCAATAGTGTACGATACAGTTTATGTATGCCATTGGAAGTATATGCTGTACGTATTGCAAGATCAAATAGCATTAGATCTTTGCATCATTTCTTCATTCCTTTTGACTCTAGTGGAAATTGATTAATTAATTTTCGACCCAACGTACCTAATATAACATTGTTAAGGAGGTTGAAGCAGAGTTTCAACAATGTACCTCAGAAAGCATGAGAGTACTTTTGATTATTTTTTCTTTCAGTAGACATAAATTCTGAAATGTTTTATGATAGAAAGATCAAAGCATTGGCATTTTACTTTTTGTTGTTAGAAACTTACTTGATTTTTATTTCAAACTAAAATAAACTTTGCAATCTTAGTTCAGTTTACGTACAACAGGTTGAAGAGCATTCTCTGTATTGATTGATTCTAAATAAAAGCAGTTTAATTATAGCCAATAAACCTCAAGACAAAAATTATTAACATTAACAATGTTTTACAAAGTAAGGATAATTTACTGGCATATTGCAACGATTAACAATGACGTTCTTTTAAATTTATTTTAATATTTAAATACGTAATTATTGTTAATTTGATAATAAATTTTGAACATGTAAAATAGTATACTTGAATTTAAAATTCAAGATAAAATCAGTTTCTAAAGAAAAATTCCAATGTAGTTGGCTGTTAAGTTTAACAAAATGTTTCAATACAAAACATAAAACGAATTTAGAATCAAAAAAAAAAAATTAAATTTTATATTACAGATTTAAAGATAAAGTTTAAAAGAAACTAAAAGAAGTAAAAAGAAAATTCAAAAATTTTTCTTTTGTGTAGCAAAAAACGTCTTATTTTATTGAATGTGAATTTGGAAAAAAAAAGTGTAATACTCTCCTGATTTAATTAAATTAAATTAAATTGAGTAAAAAAAAAACCAGACTGCTAAACAATCATCGATGTCAGCAAGCACAGCAGGCTACGAAACAACAGCACAAACACCACCAAAGAACGCACAATCCAACACCTTTAAATAATTTAAATCTTTAAAAACAAACAACTTAAAATAATAGAAATAATAGTACAATGAGTACAACAACATTGCCAGGCAATGCTGCAACAACAGTGGGCGAAGCAGCAGCGGCCGCCTCAATGAACCATAAACCAGTGGAGAATTTTGTGGCCACAACTTTGTCAACCATAAAGGAAACTGTTAAAACAGCTGCCAGCACTTTAAGCCCAACATCATCATCAACAGCATCAACATCAGCATCAACATCAGCATCAGCATCATCAACAGCTTCCTCGGCATTTGCATCTGCATCCACGCCCCTTAGTGGAGATGATAAAATCCTTAATGTTTCCGATTTAAGTTCATCGCTGCAGCATTTTGGTTTTGTCGATTACTTTGTTTTTGTTTCGATGTTGGTGGTTTGTGCCGGTATTGGTTTTTATTTCGGTTTCATTGAAAAGAAAACTAAAAAGAATAAACAGGCCAACTTGGAACAGCGACGTGGTTCAGAGGCTTTGGATTATTTGGTGGGTGGTCGAAAGATGAAAGTATTTCCCGTTTCATTGTCTTTGGTGGCCAGGTAAGCAAAATTTTCTTTTGTTTTTTATTAACTAGTTGGATTAGATTGTGTTTCTCGAGGCCTAGAAGTGGTATAGGTTCCCCAATGGCGCTATCGATGTATGAACCTTTACCTTTGTTTTTCACCGCAGATTCTGTTGATTGGCTAACGGCTCTGAAAAATTACCTGTTATTTTTCGAATAATAGTCATTAAAATCCTGTAGTCAGGATCACGACCTAGCTTCTCACACTATTTAAGTTGTGTGTTTTGAAGTCGACTCCAAACGACAGATTTTTTGAGAAGCCAGAAATCTGCTGAGAGGAAATCGCCGAAGAAATATTTTAATTTTTTCGTTTTGATGCCCGACCTGGGATTCGAACTCGGGCCTTTCGCCTAATAAGCCAACACAATATTTAATAGACTACGGCGATAATAAGTTTTAGAAATTTCGTAGATAAACGGGACATGCAATGGCTTTTTTATGAAAAGAAATAAGGTACCAAAAAAGTACTTTTTGGTAATATATTGCACAATAAAAAGTTATTTTTTGTCCTATAATTTTTGAATTCCTTGCAATTTATGCTTTAAATACATTTTTACCTCTTAAAAGCGTTTAAAATATCAGCTCGTAGATTGTAAGTAAAATAGAAATAAATTTGTGTTTAGTTTTAATTAAAATTCTTTATTATTCGCACAATTCTGTGTGCCACTGTTCTCAAATTGATGTAAACAACAACAATTGCTTAGTTTGTTATTTCTCTATTTGTACTTTTTGCTTAAACAATAACAATTTCTAGTCTAATGTTTGATAGATCTTTCCAATGGAGATCCTCAAACCACGATTACTCTCTTCAAACACACTGCGTCTTCACACAAGATTGACTGAACTTTTACTATGGACTCCAAATTATTTCTCATATTTTCTTTGAAATTATTAGCTTGAAATTTACCGAATATCCCAAACAAAACTTTTCTTTAATAAAAAATAAAACATAAAAATAAAAAATAGTTTAAGAAGTTCTTAACAATTGGATCCTGTATCAATTATCCTTAAGTGGCCATCGACATGGAGACCATAACTTTTCTAAATTAACTTTGCTTTCTTGATTCAAATACGTACTCCCTTAAGGATTTTTTTAAAAATTTATTCTTGATTTCGGTAAAATTTATTTGTTTTTCAGTTTGATTTTTTTTGTATAATTTTTTATTAAAACTTTTTAAATTTTCTTTTTCAATTCGTTCTTGCAAATGACAATTAAAAACTCATTTAAACATGTGCCAAAAGTTTTAACTGCCATTGTGCCATAATTTTCAAGTGCCATAATTTTCTCTTTTCGTATTTATGGTGGCTTTAAAAGGAGCAAATGGAAAAACATCAAAACTTTATTTGCAAGAATTTAAATTTATAATGACAAGACCATGTAAAATCTTAAAGTGTGAAAAAAACTTAACACAACAGACCTGACCAGACTAAACCAAAGCTTACAGAGCAGCCATAGAGAAACCAAATCAGTTATTCATCTCGTAAAAGGTCAGACTCAACCTAAGCAGACAAAACAAATTTATGACCATAGGCAAGCAGCCACATAATATGTTAAAGAGTGTGAAAATGGTCACAATGTTAACTGTGTTGGTCAACATAGAAGATTAGCCGCATATCAAATACACAGATTAACAAAAAAAAAAAAAAAATATATATTTTATGTTCAATAAATTAAATTCAAAATAAAAAAACAATTTTCTGTGACTTATAAAATCCCCCCAAATGCCCTTAATAATCATTTTTCGATTACTAAAGTAATTCCAAAATAAATCTGCTACCATATCATACTGTTTGTCAAAAAATTACCTTTTTCTCGGAAAAAATTCCGCAAATATGCTCAAACGAATAACTTTCACCTCCACTGTGTTAGAATACATTTGTATTGAAAGTTAGTACGAGTATAATTTTAAGAATAGCTTTGGTGGCCACAATGCTACCCAATATAAAAGAAGGTACTATTACGGCTAAAAAATTATAAGTTAAGTTAGATTGTATTGATTATTCTATTAAGACTATTTATATTCCTTAGCAACACATTTCGAAGACAATCTATTTCTGGACACTATCTTTCTGGAAGAATAGCATAGAGGGCCAAAATGCTACCCGCAATATAAAATAAAATACTTTGTTAGCTCAAAAATTTCTAGATTCATTTAGATTGTTTTGAGTATTCTAGCGCGAAAATTAAATTTTATCTACACAAGACTTAAGCAGTATATCATCAGATAGTTTAGATTACTAAGGCAATGTCTTTCTGGAAACTATCTACACAGGGATGTTTCAATAGAATTTCCCATTGAGCCGAACATTCAAATCATTTTATTCCTCCAGACATGGATAAATAAAATAAACATACATAGCGTGGACGATGTGAGAAACTAGGTTGTAATCTTAACTAAACACCAGAAATGATCAATTAGGCAAGCATGTCTCTTAAGTCGCCGTAGTCTAGTAGGTGTGTTGACTTACTAGACATGAGGCCACAGTTCAAATCCCAGATCAAACGTCAACACGAAAAATAAAAAATCTTTATTTGGGGACTTCCTCTAAGCAGATATCTGGAAAAAACTCTGAGAGTGTGTTGGCTTACTAGACGTAAGGCTAAAAAAATATTTCTTCGGCGACTTTCCTCTCAGCAGATTTCTGGCAAAATACTGTGAGAGTAAATAAAATTACCATGAAAAGTTTCTCAAAAATATATCTCTCCGAATCGACTTTAAACTGTAGGGCCCGCCGCGCATATATTAAAAGTTAACACTTCCAACATGGGTGGTGTGAGCAGCTAGGTTGTAATCCTAGCTAAACGTCTGTAATAATCAATTACGCAAGTATGACTCTTAAATTGTAAATTAAAAAAAAAAATAAAACTGTTGCCTAGTGTTAAAGATTTTGTTTTTTCCAGTCTCTGCTACATTTTATTATCGTGATGCGATATTAAGCCTTAAAGCCAAAACAATTTCAAATAGGGTGTTAAATTTTCTATATACAGTGAAAGCCAAAAGTGAGTAAACACCACAGAAAAATTCATTTTCTTAGGATAGCGAGAAAAGTAAATGAAAATAGTCGAATAAATTTCCAAAAATAGAAACGTACTTATAAATGTTAAAACAAAACTATTGTTGTGGTACAAGTACATTTTTTATAATATTTAATATTATAATGGGTGTTGACTCACTTATGGCGCTTAGTGTATGCAAGTGGGTGTAGACTTTAGGTTTTTTTTCTTGAGTTATTTTCCAAACGGAGGTAAAATTTGTATTTTATGTTTGGAAGTCAGAGGACATTTGCCAATCAGTTTCACTGATTGTTTAAATGTTTGTTTGTGTTTCTTGTGTAAGTGTGTGTGTGCATTATAGTCTATTGAAGAAAGATTTCAGGGCCATGGTCAATTTTATTATTATTTTTGTATTGCTTATTATCATCACCCTCCCCCCCTCCCCCCAGCATTATTCCTAGTCAGATTTACTTTAAACACACTCATGTTTAGAAAGAAAGGAAATTCTAGAGAAATTCTTATGAAAGTTTTTCGTTTAACGTTACAATCAAATAACCGACCACAACAAATACACGATATTTTATAATAATAATGAATGGAAATTATTGTTGAATAAACCGGTAGCAACAAAAACTCAACAATCAAATGAAAACGAAGTGTAAATATCTGTAATGACCTAAAGGCTGTTAGCACAGGAGACTGGTAGCAAAGAAAAAAATCTTTTCTTTTTCTGAGAAAAAAAACTAATTTAAGACCACAACCAAATACGAGGCGTTGAACGGATGTCACATAGAGATTTTGTGAATATATCGATTTGAAAAAATAAAAATTTCTTTCATTTATAAATAAATATCGATAAGAAACCTTTGGGTCGTATTAAATATTTAATTATTTTAATCATTTTGCTTAATTAAAAATTTAATTGTCATTGTTGTTTCCTAATTAACGTCAGCGCATTCAAAACTTTCCTGATGTATATATCCATCACTGAGACACTATATATTAAGTCGTGGAGTGTATATGTCACTAGGAATGGGAATTATGGATCGTCAGACATAAACACTATGATTTTCTAAAGGCCAGAAACTGAATTTTAATTATACATTTGTTGTTTCTGGTGCTGGACAGAGATAACCCGTAAATCTCAATATCTTTGATTGTCGTGCAGTTTATCCTGAGCTCTCAACTGAAAATGAGCCGCAAGAATTAGCCAATTGCTTGTGACGAAATCTTCGGTAGACTATAATTTCCGCTTATATAATTCAATCCTGAGTATGAAGTCAAAAAAAGTTCCAAAGGTATGACCATAACGCTTTGCATATGGTTTATCTTGTGTAGAACTGACACGGTCGTAGTCTATTACGTACTGTTGACTATTTAGACATGATTCCAACCCAGCCAAGCCAAGCATTATACTTTGGCTACTTCTTTTCAGCAGTCTTCTGGCCAAATATTCTGAATGTCATTAATCCATTTTTCAGGCAGAACAAGTCAGAAAACATATGGCACACCCAAGAGCTTATGTAGATAGTTAGACAAAACCTAAGGGTGCGAACAGAGCGAGCGCTCAAAGCCGAGCCGAGATTATCAGTGCGATAAAGATTGTCAGTGCGATAAAACTGATTACATACAAGTCAATACAAATAAGCTTGTGTATAACGCAGTGAATGCCTACAACAGCAGAGATCAAAGCTAATGAGAGCGAGAAAACAGTTTCAAAGCGTTTTGGACGCTTATTTGCATTGCTAATGTTTACTTTTTAGTTGCAGTCTTGTTTTTAATGGTTTCAAATGAAAAAAAAAAAAATGTGGATATCGATCAAATATTATTGTATAAACGATGAAATTCACCAAATTCGTTTCTTTTTGGTGTAATTGGATGTTTTTCAAATTATTTTCTGTTAATAATTGCATTAATCTCAATAGAAGATACAAAATACTCTTTATCAGAGGAATCCATTACAGTGTAAAACAATTTTATAAATAAATGACATAAAAGCAAATCACATGCAAGGAACAGAATTTCAGCGCTGATTCTCGCATTCGCTGTATTATACACAAATTTTCTACTCGCACGAAAATAAGCGTCAATAAGCTCGACTCGGCTCGGCTCCTCTCGGCATCAGCGCTCACTCTGTTCGCACCCTAAGGCTTAGAGGGGATATGTAAAACACTGTCAAGCGTCAGATTATCGGATTATGCTGTGTATCCGATCATTTCGGCGTTATTTGGTAACAAAGTTACAGGTTAATTGGTAAGATCAGTTTTGGAGGCTAAAACAAAGAAAAAGTCGCAGAGACCATCAATGGATGGGTGAGAATCGTGCGTCGGGATGTAGGACGGACTATTAGGTTACGCGGGTCTTTTAACCAAAGCTGAAGACTATGTGAATATGCGTAGGAAACAGAAACTAATAGTTCACATTATTGGCAGATTTGGAAAACTGCAATCTTAAGGATCTAATAGGGCTAGGGGAAGATTAATTTTTAGAAGCATCCTAAGCATAGCTGCCAGATAAATAAAGCATCAAATCGTCAAATATTTGAAAAAAATCGTCAAAATCGTCAAAGAGGTTCATGGAAATCGTAAAAATAATCGTCACAAAATTGATATGAAAATTCAGCGTGATGTTAGCTAGAACCGACACATTTTTTAATGCTTTAGCTTAGGACTTTAGAGAGTGCAAGAAATACTTTTCTTCATCTGATAATGACGTGGTCTAGTGGGTAGTGTGTTGGCTTATTAGACAAAAGGCCCGGGTTCGAATCCCAGGTCAGACATCAAAACGAAAAAATATTTCTTCGGCGACTTCCTATCAGCAGATTTCTGGCAAAGACTCTGAGAGTAAAAATTACCATGAAAAGCTTCTCAAAAATCTGTCGTTCGGAGTCGACTTTAAATTGTAGGTCCCGCCACTCATGTATAAAATTAACGCACACAGCATAAGTGGTGTGAGAAGCTAGGTCGTAATCTTGACTGAAGGGTTGTAATGGCCAATTATGTATGTTTGATCATGACGTCTATTTTGAGACTTCTAGAACGCGTACAAGAGAGTTACCCATTAATGACGGTAGGGTATCGAATTCCATTGATTCATTAAAGCATTGTTTTATCGCTATTATAATGGATTATCCTTGAGCGAAATAAGGGGAATTATTCTGCAGAACCATGTATTCCAATGTAACTCTCACCTTCCTAGGCGAAGACATACGTACATATGTGATCGATTGGCCAGTGGATCGCATACTGCGTTACAGCCAAATCTCTTTCTTTAGTCGGACTCTTCGTATGTGGAACTCCCTTGGTGCAGAGGTCGCAATTTTTTTGGCATTTAACGAAGGATAAACACATAAGATACAGAAAATTTTCAATAGTAATAACTCCAAACTAAATACAAAGCTTAAAGTGACTTTTAATGTAGTAAAGTAAAGGATATGATGTAAATTTTTAATTTCCAAAAATCGTCAAAATAATGGCATAAATTGTCACATCTTCAATATGATATTTTTGGAGCACAAAATCATCAAAATCTGGCAGCTGTGATTCTAAAGCATTTCGATAATTGAAAAATTAATTTTTTATTGATTTGATTTAAAATAATTAAACTAAATGATATTGATTTGAATGATTTGACTATTACTGCCATATGTAGGTATAAATAGAAATTAATGATGAAAAAATTTATTACAATTTATAATTAAAATGATTGTATTGGCATTGCTAATATCGATTACAACTATTTATTTCTTAACGTATACCAATTACCATACAAATACTCGTATATACTTCCCATATAATTATTTATTCTATAAGATTATTAACATAGTAGTAGATAGTATAGTTTCTATAAACTCTATTAGTTCCGACATAATACATTGTCCCAGTAGAAACGGACTTGGTTCAGAAAACTATTAAAGGGTGAAAAACCTGGTCCTTTGCATAGATGTTTTCATAGGGTTTTCTACTAGGAAAGCGTTTGAAAATTTGTAACCATCATCACAGAACTCCCTAAAGGGGTCAGCAGTGTGAAGCAAAAGTTTCTTTTTGACATAAAAACATTTTGTTTTTCTGTAAAGGACTAAACAGCTTAAATCGTAATAATTTTTAAAGATTTCCATCACAAATTGAAGATAAAAAAAAAGAAAAACAGAATCAAAAATATTCTGCTAACGTGTTTCGAATTCTAATTGCAGAACGTTTAATTTTTGGCTAAAAAATATTTTTGTACAACGCAAATGGCAATTCAGTTTATTTTTCTGTCCTATCTACTGACCAGAAAATTTCTTAGTATTTGCTGAGGGATTCTTTCGGCCTTTAAAAAAACAAAAATTAAAAGTACGAGTAATGGCCCAAATGGGTATTGTAAATATGGAAAGTGGCCATGTAAAGTTATATTAAAAAAAATTTTTACTTTCTTTTTGAAATTATTTTAAAAAACCATTTCAACTACGTGACAAAATTAAACAAAAAAAATTTCTTTCTTTTTCTTTGAAAGATTTGGAAAGAAAACGAAAATATTTCGCCCATGAAAATTTAAATTCAATTTGTGGAAGGACTCGTTCGTTTTAGTGCGATAAATTGAATGTCATTAGCTTTGAATTGAATCAAATTTAATTTCTTTCTATTATTTTAATTTAAATAAATTTATTTTAACTTAATTTAATTTTTTTTTTTTTGTATTTTCTAGTTTCGTTTCGGGCATCTCTTTGTTGGGTACCTCAACAGAGATTTACGTTTATGGCACTCAGTATGCTTTCATTTTGATAACGTTGGCACTGTCTGGTGTCATTTCGTGGTACATTTTCTTGCCCGTCTTCTGTAACCTCCAATTGACATCAACATACGAGGTAAGTTTACAAATTACACAACTCTTATATACATATACAATATACGTCAGATGTTAAACTGTTACATACACAAATATGAATTCATTGTGCTTTTAATTGCTAATTATTACTGTTATTCAGGTACTCTACACCAATTATAACCATAAACTCAAAAGTATTTCTTTTACAAAACTTTAGTAATAATTATTAGTAAAAAAAAGGAATTTGAACAAATTTTGTTTGGTACTTTTATAGCAATTTTTGGTACTTTTTCGTGATATTTTCATTTAATTTATTAAAAAGATTGAAACAAACAATTTTCTCTTTTGGCTTAAATGTTCCAAGCGTAAATTATTAATATTATTAATAGTACTGGCCGTGGTCTAGTGGGTAGTGTGTTGTCTTATTATACGAAGGACTCGAGTTCGAATCCCAGGTCAGACATCGAAACGAAAATTTGAAAATAATTTTTCCGTGACTTCCTCTCAGCAGATTTCTGGCAAAAAACTCTGAGAGTAAAAAATTGCCATGGAATGCTTCTCAAAAAATGAGTCGTTCGGAGTCGACTTTAAACTGTACTTATTAGAAGTAAAGCCAGGGTTCGAGCCCCAGACCAGACATCAAAACAATAAATACAAAAAGGATTTCTTCGGCGATTTTCTCTCAGCAGTTTTCTGGCAAAAACTCTGAGAATAAATAAAATTTGTTATGAAAAGTTTATCAAAAAAAATCTGTCATTCGGAGTTGACTTTAAACCTCTAGGTCCCGCCACTCATGTATAAAATTAACGCACACAACATAAGTGGTGTGAGAAGCTAGGACGTAGTACAATGGGTCAATTCGACCACCGAGCACTGTACTTGTCAGAATTGACAAGTACACGTCCTCTAACCTAACCTAATAGTACTGATTATGCATAAGTACTATTTTTAAAATAACCCCTTCTGAAAGAACCTTTTTAAGAAGTTTTTAAATAATAATTAAAAATGAATAAATTTTTCAAAAAGAAAAAAAACAAACAAAATTTTCAAACAAAAATTTGGTCCTTTGGTTTTTTAAACAAGTACTTTTCATATATTGTCGTTAACAAAATCGAGTCTTCATTATAAAATTATGTTAATAAACGTAGTTTTGTTATACCAAAAAAATTATTTTAGTTTAGCATAATTTTTTGTTTGTTAAAAAGCACCAAAAAGGTACCTTTGGTTTTGAGTATAAATAATCAACATTTTTTTTATTAAATTTCTTTCAAAAATTTGTGTTTTATATAACAAAAATTAGAGAGTAAAATCCTTTTTGTAAATTATAAATGCCTTGTAATTGTTGCGTTTAAATATAAATCGATCTTTATTTTATTAAATTTCTTTCAAAAATTAGAATGTTTTATATAACAAAAATTAGAGCGTAAAGTCCTTTTTGTATATTATAAATACCTTGTCATTGTTGAATAATTTTTTGTTAAAAAGTGTTGAAAAAAAGTATTTTTCACATTTCCTTGTAAACAAAATCGATTAAATAAATAAACGTAAAATAAACGTAGTTTTGTTACATAAAATGTATTTTAAACAAAGTATAATGCAAAGAATTTTAAAAATATTTTAGTTTAACAAAATGTTTCTAGACATAAAGTACGAAAGAAAGTACCTCTCGATTTACGTTATAAAAATCGAGTATTCTCCACAAATTTTTGTGTAAAAATATTTCAATTTAGCATAATTTTTTTAGTCAAAAAGTATCAAAGAAAAAGGACCTTTTGTTCTACATTCACAAGATTAATATTGTCTAATAAAATTACGTTTAAAAGTTTAGTTTTGTTGTTTCGGAAATAAAAATCAAAAAAAAAAGTACCAAAGATTTGCTTTTACCTTATAATATTTTGTTTCTTTTATTGAATTCGTTTTCTAAAACTGGTGTAGAGTACTTTAAAAATGTCGTTTTCGAACGACTATGTATATTATGCTGTATATTTTTGCTTAATTGGCCTTAAATAATATTTAATTGGCTGTATATTTTGCTTTATTTTGCTTTGCATATTTCTGTAAATATTTATGAACATACACATATGCATATGTTGCATGCATTTAAGCTTTTTATTATAATAATTTTAAATATAAATTTTCCTAAATAATTATATTTTTTTTATATTCTTTTATAGCTTTTTTTTATTTGTATAAACGCTTTCAATACTTATTTTTTCTATTATTTTTCTTATTGTTTTCTTTTTATGAATTGAAATCTATTTTATATGAAAACATTGCAATTGTATTTGTTTAAATTTTTTTTTCTTCTAGATTTTATTTTAAAAAAATTTAAATATGGTTTCCACTTTCGTTCGTTTGTTTTGTTTTTTGTTGTCTAATTTGCTTTGCTTTTTCTCTTAACAAAATTTTGTTTCATTTACCTCTTAAACGTCTGCTTTTACTCGTATTATCAGCTTCTCGCGTACATTGACCTGAACTTGACGATGAACTTTGGAATTATTCATCTGCATTAGGTATTTGTAATCGTCATTATTATCATCATCATACATTCGTCATGTATCACTTATTTCATTATCATCATTATTACTTACCCATTACCCTTTGTCATCATCATTCTCATTATTATCGTCAAGTGTAGGTTGTTGTGGCAATTCAAATGAATTTTAAATGTTTTTTTTGATTATTTTTTTAAGGCAAATATTTTTTTTATTTATTTGTGCTTTTTTGGTTTTGTTGTTTTTGTTATAATTTTCCAATTTTAATTTATTTACTGTTATCTACTCGCCCATTATTATTATTATAATAATTAATAGCTTAAATCAAATCTTGTATAATTAAAAAAAAAGATCAAAAACAAATCGTATTACGACGTTGCAATAATAAAGTTGTTGCCGTCATTCATATTTGCAATAAAATATTGTTATTTAATGTTTTAATTCATTGTTGATAATGATAAAATGCTAATTAAATAAATAATTTATTTCACCCTTAAATTATTTAACCCTTAAAAGGTTTGTATTAAGCTGAGTTGTACTAAGGCAATATTTATTTATAAAATCTTATAAAAATTGCATAATAATTTAACAACAACTTGTTGGAAGACTTAAGGAAGGTTCTTTAAACCAATTTGAAGAACTTTTCTAATATCTTTTTCGGTTTCAAAAGTAAAGTTGATTTCATTGAAACTTTTTTCATTATAATGCTTGCACCTTGCCATTATGTTAGCAACAGAGATTAGCAGTGAATCGTTTTTTCGCTACTCATAAGCACTCATGAAATTTTAGGTATAATTAAGTTAACAATATTACTCTAATTCATTTGTACTCACTATAGCGTTAATTTATAACTACAGATTGCAATGAGTATGCGTACAGTGTTGACATCAAACTCATAATTTAACGAAATATGTTTGATTCATAAGGCTTTACTCATTTAGATTCATAACTTTAGAAAAATACTTCTTCTAATATCTACAAATGATTCGATTGATTTGAATCATTCGTCAAAATTTAGAATCTTAGTTATTGAAAAGAAAACAGATACAATCACACAACCTTTTAGTGAGTATTTTAGTGTTCACACGTGACTCGTACTTATTTTGTGTTTCGCGTAAATGTTGAGTTGTAGAGAGTCGAAATCAATAACATCATACGTATTATTAAATACGAACATACTGAGTATATACTTCAAATTTTTAATATGAGTAGAGAAATATTAAAATAAGTATAAATGCGTATAAGTATCAGAAATTATGAGTATGATACGATTCTACTCATTTTTTTTAAATATTCATTGTTGATCTCTGGTTAGCAACACAATGAAATTTAAAAGGCTGCTTCTGGCTGGGTTGCATACATATTTTGTGTTTCGTGTATATGATGAGTTATGGAGAGTCGAAATCAACACAGCATCATACATTTTGTTAAGTACGATGACGATCAGTACTTCAAATTTTAAATATGAGTAGAGAGAGGTTCCGTGATTCTAATCAATTTTTTAATACTCATTGCTGATCTCTGGTTAACAACAATGAAATTTAAAAGACCGCTTCTGGTTTGGTTGCTACATTCGAGTTTGTTGCGATAGTCTACGAATGCTTAATTTACAAATGTTTCAGCATTAACGAATTATTTGATTAGTCTTTTAGGTTAGGTTAGGTAGTGTGGTAGTGAACGAAAAGGTCCCACTTAGGCTAGCAATTAGTCTCCATAATGAAATGCTTAGCCTTTCGGCATGCATATCCAACAGGATAGTGACCTGTGAGAGTCGCTATTGTGCAATGGATGAGGACATATCTATTAAGAAGAGACCTAGTGTTCACGAGATTGGGCCTCCCTCTAAAACCAATGGGTAATATCCAAATTAACTGAAGCAATCGCATTACCTTTGCTCTGTATTAAAGTGGTAATTAAGAGTTTCATATCGGCACTGGCCAGCTTATCAGCAATGGATTTTCTAAGGATCTTCCTATGTCCCGGAATCAATTCCTTTTGTTACCTTTGATTAATTCAAAATATTTGAGAGAAATTCTCGACATTCATGGGCATGAACGGACGCTGGTACACTCCGGCTGTTTCAGAAAATCGAGAGATTTTCAGGGAAAATTGTTGTCCTATAATCATTCTGTCGCTTTCATAATAGTTATGACACCTGCTTGAAAACACTACAGTATTCAGACAGTCCTAATATCAGAAGGCTTAATAAATATACCACAGACCACCCCGTAGGACAGGGATTTTTACAATTTTTTTTTACTAAAAATAATAAAAAAAAGTACCAAAAAATAAAAGTACCAAAAAGATTATCAAAATTATCAAACGAAAGAATAAATTTGTTTATTGCATATAAGCTTTCAGATATATTTTATTGAACCAGAATGCTATTTAAAAAAAAAAATACCAAAAATGATACAATTTGAAACTTAAAAAAAAATGTTAAATTTTTTTTCCATCTCCCGCTAATCAAATTCTTTTTTAAATGAAAGAAAACACAAAACACAACCTTTTATGTGTAGCGCTAGGCATATATAGAAAAGTACTAAAAATGGTACCAGTAAAAGAATCTAAGAAAGGTTAGAATAAGTATTAAATGAAAGGAAGAAAACAAAACCTTTATGTGTACCGAAAGGAATAACTATAAAGGTACCAAAAATGGTACCGGTAATGGAAGCTAAGAAAAATATACAAAAAGTATCAAAATCGTTTATTCTTTTGTGCCTGTTACAAATAGAAAAAAAAATTCAAAACAAAGATAGTACTTTGTGTGTTTGGTACTTTACTTAAAAACGTACTGGATTTTTCCCTGCTTATTTTTATTTTGTCGGGCTTCAATTTTAGCCAGTTTTTATTACTATTTTAAGTCTAAAATAAAAAAAAAAAACTTTTTTACTTTTTTGACTTTCCGAAAGCTACAAAAAAAGTAATTTTTTTTTAAATATTCTTTTGTTGTTTTACGGTTTTTTAAGTAGAGTTACGGTTTAAGTGGAAATATTTTCTTTAAACATGTTGAAATTCTAAAAGTTTCCTTTTGTAACAATAAATAAATATTTTACAGTATTTCGAAATGCGTTTCGGTAAAACAATACGTTTACTTGGTTCCATACTCTTCACCATTGGCACGGTAAGTACCTTTTTTAAAACGATTTTTTGTTTTCAAAAATATTTTGAAAAACATTTTCTTTTTGTTTTTCTTCTTTCTTTGGTTTTATAAATTTCCTTTTGGGTCATCTGTGCTGTTTTTCAACCGATTTAGATGATTTGGTTGCCCATAGTGATTTATGTACCAGCATTGGCTTTCAATCAAGGTAAAGTCGAGTTTTTTTTTGTAACTTTTTCTCTTTTTTCAGAATTTTCAGAAATTAAGAATAAATATGTTTTTTTTTTGCCATTTTTTCTTTTTAATTTTATTTCAGTAACTGGCATCAATATACACATTATTACACCGGTTGTATGCCTCGTTTGTATTTTCTATACATGTGTGGTAAGTTTGCTGTTTCATTTTCTCATTTTTGGAATATTAAATCATTTGTTATTTTCACATTTTCATTACGGTAGTAACGTTTTAAGGGCTTTTATTTGAAATTTCGAAATTACTTTCTATTCCTGAACGCACCCTCTGATGCACAATAGTAATCTGCAATCTAATTTTGTTTACATTTATTCTGTAGCTTGGAACATAAGGTGTAATAAAGAAGGGAGGGACATGGGGAAATATTTCCCACTAACAGATAGCCCACGGCTATAGACGAATTTCCTTTATAATAAATGGAAAATACTTTCTGAGTGAAGGTTCTTTATGAAAGTTCATCTCAATCGCCTAAGGGCCTTGGTGGGACCTACAGCTTAAATTCGATTCCAAACGCTAGATTTTAAGAAGCTTTTCATGGCAATTTTATTTAATCTCAGAGTTTTTTTCAGAAATCTGGTAAGAAAATGCCACCGAAGAAATAAATTTTCATATTTCGTTTTGTTGGCGAGGTTTGAACCGATGCCTCATGTCTAATAAGCCTATACACTACGGCGGCTGCTTAGAAGGATTCTAATACTACGACAAAATAATTTTAAAAATATTTATACAGTGGCGCATACATTACATTTCGAATACTACATTCAATTATTGTATGGCATTGTACTTTAGGGCAATAATCTGTAAATGGGTTTGAAACCTTACTATAAACAGTACTTCGTACACGACCATAATGGTAGACGCGAATAATTGTTATAACTTCTGGCGAGCAAGACAGAAAGAATACCCAGCATGTGAGTTCATACAGAATTGTTAGGCTCTGCTTGACTAACCTGGTGAAGAAGAGAGCTTGATTGTCTTCTTTCTTTAAATTCCCTGGTCATCAATTGCTTTATTGGAATTTATAAAGTTCGTTCCCTTATTGTAAGGCACGTCGATAGACTAGAAGTTCACTTGCATGACTCCTGAAAGAACTGTTGTTATAGCTAAGGAGACTATATTTTTAGTTATCGAGCCAGTGACCAAAAATTTCCAAATGTTCAAAGGTTATCTTGGATTGAATGGCCAAAAATAAAGATATCCACATAAGTACATACATAATTGGCCATTACAACCATTCAGTCAGGATTACGGCCTACCTTCTCACATCACTCATGTTGTGTGCGTTAATTTTATACGTGAGTGGTGGGACCTACAATTTAACGTCAACTTCCAACGGTTTTTGCCAGAAATCTGCCGAGAGAAAATCGCAAAAAAATATTTTTTTTCATATTTTGTTTTGGTGCCTGACCTGGGAATGAACCCGGGCTTTATGTCTAGTAAGCCAAAACACTACCTAGTAGACTACAACGACTTCCAATATCTATTTTAATAAAGATATTCGCAAAAGCATTTTAATCTCAGGGTTAGTTCTTGGCTTGTGTAATCATACTGAGCCCAGCTAATCTAGCCAACCCTAAGCGACATACACAATATCAAGGACAAGATCTCATTACATTGATTCTATGAAATAGGTTAAAACGTTTGAAATTTTATTCGGGTGTATTATTAGAAAATTTCTAAATTTATTTCGAAAACATTTTATGAGTTTTATCTACCATTATTCGCACAACTAAGGCTTGAAATTTATTTTACATTTCCAAATAACTACTTGCTTACAGGGTGGTCTGAAAGCTGTTGTCTGGACCGATGTTATACAAACAGTGATTATGATTGGCTCGATATTTTTCGTTATCGTCAAGGGTACATTCGATGTGGGTGGTTTTGCAACAGTTTTCGAACGTAATTGGAATACGGGACGTATAGAGTTGCCAGTGTAAGCTATTTTTTGTTTATTTTTATTTTCATAACAAAATTAAATTCTTTTTTTAATTTGCTTCTGTAGAATGACTTTGGATCCTACTGTGCGTACATCTATACTATCAATGTTAGTTGGCACCAGCCTGTGGTTTACTCAAGTCAATTGTGCCAATCAGGTTATCGTACAAAGGTATCTCTCTGTGCCCTCCATTAAAGAGGCCAAGAGATGTTGTATATATTACACCATTGGCGTAATTTTAGTACATGTTTTTACATTTTACAATGGCCTATTGATCTTTGCTAATTATCATGATTGTGATCCATTGACCACTAAGGTAATCACTTTGAATTCTTTGAAAGAGAGTGAATTTTTATTTTAAACCAAAAAAAAAAAAAAAAACAAAAAACAAAATATTTTTCAGCTGGCCAAAGCCAAGGACCAGTTGGTGCCATTAATGGTTATGGAAACTTTGAAATTTTTACCAGGCATGGCTGGTTTATTTGTGGCTGGCGTATTTAGTGCTGCTTTAAGTTCTCTATCGACTGGCTTAAATTCTTTGTCCGCTGTTTTCTTAGAAGATTATATTAAGCCCTACCGCAGGACACCCTTATCGGAAAGGCAAACTGCCATTATCATGCGTTTCATTGTGGTGTTGGTGGGTTTTATAAGTGTGGCCTTGGTGTTTATGGTAGAATATTTAGGTCATGCTGTTCTACAGTTATCGGCTACTCTGTCATCTGTAACGGGCGGCCCTTTACTGAGTTTATTCTTAATGGGTTTGCTAATGCCTTGGATTAATTCGAGGGTATGTAAGATCATTTAAGAAAAAAAAAAACTTAACTCTATTGTTTTTTTCTTACACTTTTCTTAGAGCGCCATTACAGGCATATGCGCTGCCTTTGCGGTTATGACCTGGGTGTGTATACGTGGCCAAATAGCTTTGGCTACTGGTGAACTGATATATGCGCAGAAACCGGTCTCTACCGAAGGCTGCTCTTATGATTTTGTATCCTTAATTTCATTGGTTGAGGAAGCTGCTGCCTCTGTAGTGGAACCACAGTAAGTTTTTTTTTGGATTTAATTTTATTTAGCCTTCATTTGCTAACTATTCCTTTTCCTTCCTTTTATTTAGATCAAAAACTTTTCTTCAATATCTTTATCAAATGTCCTTCACCTATTATGTGGCCTTTGGCTGTACCATTTCCGTGGTGATTGCCAATTTGGCCAGTTTCGTGTTTGGTCGCAATGATCCCTCTACTATGAATCGCAAATTGTTTGCTCCCTGCATACGTCGTTTCATTAAGTCCAAGGAGTATGAAAGTGTTGAAAAGGATGAGAAACCTATGATTTATTTCGACTTGAAGAGTGACTTAAGAAAGGATTCCAAGGATTTTAGTTGTTAAGTGGAAGAGCAAATGTGATTTTTTGTTTATTTTTTTTTTCTTTTCTTTGTTTTTAATTTAAGCATTTGGAAAAAATACTCTGATTGAAGGAGTGCGTTTAATAAATTTATTATTCATATTATAACAACAACAACAACAAAAAAAAAAATAGTTTTTAAAAAAGCAAAAGATTTTGTGAACGAATGGAAAAGTAAACTCAACATAAAAATCATTGCACACAATATAGTTTCCTTTGCCTGTTTCTTCTTTGATCTGTGAATCCCTTGACGAAATTTTAAATACTGGGATGTAATCGAAATAGAGTTTTTTGTGAGATGGCTTCATCATTGGAGTCTAATTTCCCACGTTTTGAGCCTGGTGTGTGAGGCAGATAATTAATTACCGCCCCAATAAGAACTAAATAATAAATCAATCGGACAAATATTTAATGGGATAATATTCACCGTCATCAATGTCATTACAATGTTTTAGTCAGGATTATGACTTAGCCTCCCACCCCAACCACGTTGTGTGTGTGTTAAGCATAATGGTCAAACATTAATTCTGTTGACATCTCATCATTATCAGGCCCCATACATTTTAGAATTTATGTTTACATAACTTGTGTAATCCAGATGCTATTTTAGGTATTACGTTATGCATTTGAGTGTGCAATCTACGATCCCTTTGTAATTTTCTATTTTTTTGAAGCAGCTAAGGTGGAAGGGGCTATAATCTTTTTTCCCTTTTTTTATGGTTTGAAAGCAGCACTTTAATGCTAATTGTAGTTCGATTAACTAATCCAACTAACCTAAACGTATTCTAAAGAAAAGTGGGAGAGTGAATAACTCTAGTAATTAATTATTAATCTTTTGTTTAGGATACTAAAACAAAAAAATTTATTGAAATTGGTTTTTTAAGGTGTGATTTATACAACTATATGTGTAACGCCTGCTTTAGCAAGGCGTGGCTTTATAAATTGACTAAGAATAAAAAAGTCTAATAGTATCGAACTTTATATTTGAGAAACGCAAACAAATATATTTTAAGTACATTATTTCATTATTTCGTACCTAAAAAAGGGGCGTGGCAAGTAACTAAAAATAATTCCAATGAATCCTTATAAACTTTTAATATATAATTGAATTCACAATTTAGTGAGCGGTTCCGTAAATAACTGATACTAAGTGGAAGATTTTTTAAGGCAAGGCATGGCTTTTGAGAATTTGCATGAGACCGCCCACCTCTTTAAGGGCATGGCATTACAAAATATTCACTGTTTGCGGGAATGCCTATTTAATCACTTTATATAAATGCATTTTAATAATTATTTATAAATCAATATGATGTGTTATGTTAATGTAATTTAATTTACTTAGAGACGCCCACTTTTCAAAGGGTGTGGCATTAAAATAACATTATATAACTAAACTTATGTTCATTTGTTTTTTTTAAACAGAAATATCATAGATTATTTATTTATTATACTGGCAGGCATTCAATTTAATTGTTTTAAAAAATAAGCCTTATTATAGTGGGCGTGGCATTTAAACGATTAATTTCATTATATTCTCTTTGTGTTTAGTTATAGCTTTTGAAAATGTTAACGTGGTGGCAGCATAGCTATTCATAAACAAAATTTCTTATTGAGAGTTAAAGTGCTATTAATTATGCTGCAAGTGTTGACAAAATTATATTTTCCTGGTGGTCTAATGCTAGCTGCCACTGTTGTTCATTCAAGAAAAAAGAAAAGATATTAAAATAATAACAAATCGATTTTCTTTTTCCATTTAAGTACTTTGAAATGCGTTTTGGCAAATCGATACGTTATTTTTGTTCCACACTGTTTACAGTGGGCATGGTAAGTACAAATTTAGAAAAAAAACTTTTTTGTTAAGATTAATTTGTGAAAAGAAAAATATATTTTCAATTTCTAGGTTTTATATCTACCAGTAGCCATATATGTGCCTGCTTTAACCTTTAGCCAGGTTAGTGGTTTGGGTGTGCATACCATAACGCCCATAGTGTGTTTGGTCTGTACCTTCTACACTTGTGTGGTAAGTTAAAATTTTAAATTCTTTCGATCCGTATTCGAAATCCTTGTTTATATTTTTTTTAGGGTGGCTTAAAGGCAGTGGTTTGGACCGATGCCGTACAAAGTTTTGTCATGTATGGCACCATTTTAACTATTTGCATTAAAGGCACTTTAGATTTGGGCGGTTTGGAGTTTGTTTTAGAAAAGAACTGGGAGGGTGGCCGTTTAAGATTGCCTGAGTAGGTTTTTGTTCTCTGGCAATTGAATAAAATGATAAAAATTTTGTTTTATATTTACTTCGTTAAGCCTAACGTGGGATCCTACAGTTAGACTTTCAATGTCAGCCGTTACTCTGGGTACTCTTTTGCATAAAATCCAATCGAACGATGTCAATCAAATGTCGATACAACGTTTTATGTCTTTGCCCGATAAGAACAAGGTTAAGCAGTGTTTAATAATGTTCACCATATTTTTGATGTTTTTATTATTTTGTTGCTGTTATATGGGCCTATTGACCTATGCCGCCTACTATGATTGTGATCCACTGAGTACGAAGGTAACTAATACAGATTTAAAGTGTTCTTATTCATTTCAAAAAAAGCTGTTCACATGTAATTGTAAAACTTGTTGTCATTTCCTGAAAAAACTATTCTCGTTTCGTAAAAAACTGTTCTCTATTTCATTTATAATCTTCTAAAAATTCAGAGGGAAGTTGGGAGTTCATGTTACGTGGTCAAATTAAGATTTCATACTAATTCGGAAATAACTGTTCCTATTTTTTTGGAAAAAACTTTTCCCATTTTTTTAAATATCAGAAAAAATAAACTTTTTCAGCTACTAAGGTAGTAGATTTATGTGGGAACAGTTTTTGATGGGTACAGTTTTTTGATGGGAACAGTTTTATATGAGAACAGTTTATTTCTAAAGAGAATTACAACAGAGATGAAATTTTATTTTTAGCTAGCCAAGGCTGATGATCAATTACCCACCATATTGGTTATGCGCATATTGGGTGCAATACCTGGTCTGCCAGGTCTGTTTGTAGCAGGTGTCTTTAGTGCTGCCTTAAGTTCCCTATCGACCGGTCTTAACTCTATGGCCTGTGTCATATCTGAAGACTTGGTTAAACCCTTTGTCAATCTAAGCGAACGTCAAAATGCTATACTTTTAAGAGGCATTGTTGCCTTTTTCGGTTTAAGTTGTATTTTTCTAGTGTTTATTGTAGAGAAAATGGGTACAGTTTTACAATTGGCCACCATGACTGGCGCTGTAACCATGGGACCCATATTGGGTTTCTACATTACAGGTATTTGTATGCCCTGGATAAAGGAGAAGGTAAAAAAGGAGTGGTTTTTGTTAAGAAATACAAATTTCAAAAGGATTTTGAATTCTTTTTTTTTTGTTTTTTGGCTTCAAGAGCTGTTTAACAGGCGGAATAGTATCGTTTTTAACCATGGCCTGGATTTGTGTGCAAGCTCAAATGGGCCAAATGTCGGGTGAAATAAGACATCCGAAATTGCCTATTTCGGTGGAGGGTTGTACTTATGGCTACGATAATGCCACCTATTGGGAAAGACAAAATTATACGTAAGCAGATTTCAGTTTGTATTGATGTTTAGGGAAATTGTTTTCTTAAAAAAATTTGTTTCTTAATAGGCCTTCGGAGCGCAATATCTATCATTTATCGTTTATGTGGTATACCGGCATGGGTGGCATTATAGGCTGTGTAGTGGCCAACTTAAGCTGTTTCATTTTTGGCTGCACTAAAGCCTGAGGATATTAATCCTGATCTCATTACTCCAGTTTTGTATAAATACTTACCACAGGCTTGCAAGGAACCTATTGCTTTGTCTACCATTAAGGAAGATGTCAAGGAAATGGAACCACTTTATAAAATCGATAACGAAGATGAGAAATTCACCGTAGTTAAAAGACAATCTTTGGATAAAGTGGAATAGAAAACAATAAATAAAAAACAAAAGCAAAACAAAAAATAAATTTAAGTTTTCATAGAAAATTCCTCAAAAAGAAAAGCCTTTTAATGGTTCTAAAAAATTGTTATAAAATAAAATTGGTGCTGGCACTTTAATTGGTTTATAATTGTAATCGGTTGTAATCGGTATTATTTGTTTGTAAATAAAAGTTAATTGTTAATTATTATAAATACTAGCAGTTCCTGTTAATTCAATATTTTGTATACAAGAAATTAATTTTTTTGGTGGTGTCTCGGGTATGGTATGGTATTGGCTTTGATGGTTGCATTTAAACACTTTTTCTTTTAATATTTTTTTGAATATTTTTTTTAGTACTTGGAGATGCGTTTCGATCGCCGTTTGAGACTGTTCGGTTCTGTTATGTTTTTAGGTGGCAATGGTAAGTTGAAAAATTAGTCTTTCTCCCATATAAACGCTTGTATATGATATCCAAGTTATACAAAAGCTTGGAGTGACATTGGATTTCTTCCGAAAAAGTAAAATTTTAAATGGGAAAATTGCTTTTTTGTACTGCAATCTCCCTATGATCGAGTTATGTTTGCAACCGAAAGAAGACGAAGCCAAACAAAGCTTCAATTCCCTTCCAAATAATTTATCCATCCAGGCAATTTCTCGACCATCATAGTCGAATTTGAGTTAGCTGTGACTAGAACCCAATGAGCAAAGTTTCTTACTACATGCACTATAAAAACCTAATACATGTCACAGAATCTGTTTGTAGAAATGACAATTAGCAACCCTAGTACTCTAGAATTTGATACAAGAGATCACACATTTCTTTAATTGTCTCATACAGGTTCTGTGTACGGTATTCCATTGTAAATGTTGCAGGAAAGCGTTTGGACCACTACACAGAACATATGAGTATCTGGCTGTGGCCTGTATTATCTTAAAAAAATGCTAAGCGAATATGTTTACTAATACTCTTTTATTTCATTGTACTTTTGATGATTCAATTGTATCAAATAGGGTAGAAATGCAGTCTCTTACTTCCTTAACATACAGAGTCAATCCATTTCCAGTTGACTTAATTTTGAGGAGTTTATGAAATCGCAAAAGCTTCGATTTGTCGGTAGCCATTCCGATATGAGGACTAATATGAGAAGAGTAAGAGAAGCAAGTGGTTTCTTGTTTCTTGGGTACTTACCGAAAGCTAGGCCGGAGAAGAAGAAAGCTACTTGATTTCCTCTGGGTCTTACTGATCTGCTGTATAAAGTTTGGGTTGAGTGACTCCTATCTACCCACAGTGCATTTTGGATTTCGCTATTAGCTAATTAATATGATGTAGAGTGTATAGAGTCAAATTAAATTGTTTCCTTTTTTATGTTGACTTTAAGTCTTCGTCCTTTTAAGCTTAAAGATGAGAGAATGTCTGTCGAAATTATTGTAATACAAAGCGCTTCTATTAAAAACAGAGAAAAAAAAAGAAAAACGTTTAAATTTTAATTAGAAATTAATTTCTTTTCTTTATTTTAGATACTATGGCTGCCCATATCGATTTATGTACCGGCCTTAACATTCAATCAAG
The DNA here is from genome assembly GCA_014635995.1 of Sarcophaga peregrina. Lineage (NCBI taxonomy): Eukaryota > Metazoa > Arthropoda > Insecta > Diptera > Sarcophagidae > Sarcophaga > Sarcophaga peregrina. The sequence goes on along the minus strand of CM025789.1, from coordinate 113,235,881 downwards.
GTAATTATATTACGGCATCTACTGTCTGAACTTGACTGATAATAATTGACTCAACTATCTGCTTTAACATTCTCATTTACAGTGACTGGCATTAATTTGTACTCCATAATACCGGTTGTCTGTGTCGTTTGTACTATGTACACCTGCATTGTAAGTAAACGGCGTAGAAACTCGCTTGGAAATGATTTTCTCCATGAAACTGTTGTTTTTGTCATTTTATTTGTATTTGTTTAGGGTGGCATTAAGGGAGTCATGTGGACGGATGTTTTGCAAGGTGTTGTTATGGTGGGTTCTTTACTATTTGTCGCCTTCAAAGGCACTATGGATGTGGGTGGTTTGGGTGAAGTGTATGAGAGAAATTTAGAAACAGATAGACTAGTGGCACCAGAGTGAGTTTTCTTTAAAAAAAAATGCAAAAAAAAAATTTATTTAATTATTATTATTTAGATGGACCTTTGATCCTACGGTGCGCATGGGTTTCTTTGCTGTTTTTGTGGGTGGCACTTTTATGAAAATTCAAGGCACTTGTATTATCCAACCAGCTGTACAGCGTTTCTTGTCTTTGCCCGGCATGAAGGAGGTGAAACAATCCTTGTTTGCCTTTATAATAGGTCTAGTGTGCCTTCTAAGCCTATGTATTTATCTCGGTCTACTAGCGTTTGCCTCTTACTATGATTGTGATCCCATTTCTACCGGGGTAAGTGTTAAATTGAAATAGTTTTTTTCTGGTGTTAGTGTTACCAGATTATTTAATTGCAGTTGGTTCGCGCCAAAGATCAAATAGTCCCGTTGTATGTTATGCAAATAGCAGGTTCCTGTACCAGGTGTAGCGGGTCTATTTGTTTCCGGAGTATTTAGTGCTGCTTTGAGTTCATTGTCAACAGTTTTGAATTCCTTGTCGGGTGTTATCTTAAAAGATTTTATAGAGCCTTATCGCAAGCAGCCGTTTAGCGAAAAACAGACGGCCATTATCTTAAGAGCTGTGGTTTTAATATTTGGATTTTCCGCAATGGCTTTAGTAAAAGTGGTTGAAAAATTGGGCATGGTTATGCAACTATCGGCTACAGTGAACTCTGTTACCACAGGTCCCATGCTGGGTGTCTTTACAGTGGGCATGACTATGCCCTTTGTAAAAACAGAGGTCAACTTAGAAAAAATATTTTTAAGATTTTGTAATTCAAATGTGTTTTCATTCTATTTTGAAATTTATTTTCAGAGTGTCTTAACTGGTTGTTCAACTGCTGCCTTTGTCATGGCCTATGTGGCTATACGTTCACAAATTGATAGTGCTACTGGTGCCTTACAATTTCCCACTAAACCTGTTTCGATTGAAGGCTGCTCTTATGATTTTGAGCCTTTAAATCGCACCGTTTTATTTAGCGATGTGCCTGCCACTTCTGGTTCAGCGTTCCATCATATTTCCTTTTTATGGTATACCGGCTTGGGAGCTGTTATAACCATTGTAATGGCCTTATTGGCCACTTTATATTTTGGAAAACAGGATACGAGTGAAGTAAATCCAAAACTGATTACACCTATTCTAAGGAAATACATGAAGAAATACAAGTACAACAGTGTGGCCTTGGATATGGATAAAATACCTGCAGAGAGAGATACAACTCCACACATTGTGGAGGAAAGGAAAATGTTGTCACAGGAAACTCTTGAAGTTTATTAACAGGCCAATACATTTTCTATTCAAAATTTATTGATATTCAAAAATTGTGTTTAATTGTGGTTTAATTATTATTATTAAAAAAAGAAAAAAAAAATTAAATAAAAAATTTGTATTAAGAGAAACTTTGGATTTTTCTTTTATAGGATGCAGGTTTTAAATGCGTAGACGTGATTATGAGGGTACTAACGGGACTTTTAAGAAGAAGGTGCAATATGATTAAATATCGGATCGGCAGTCTTATTATTAAATTTCCCAGTGTATAGTACAACAGTGTTTTTAAATGTTTTTACTGTCCCCCTATTTACATATTATTCGTTTCCGATCTGGCAACTTCCAGAACTTAATTTATTGATGTGTTATTGTTATTTATTCTTTCATTGTTATTGTTTTCATTTTCAGTATTCTTAGTATTTCTATGTGGCTTTGTTATATGTGATATTTATTTCTCTCTATACTGGTAATTTTCTAACTGTCTTGTTATTGTAATTCATTGCCTCTAAGTGTGCTTATTCTGAAAAGGTAAAGAACATCACATCACAAATTTAGCATAGAGGTTACAGTAACAAAGAATTTCAATAACACAACAGAAAAGATATTATGAGCACACATATATTATGCGATCAGGACTGATGATATCTTCTGTTAGTGTAGCTATGATCGTTCTCGTGTGCTTATTAAGGGCACTTATAAGGTCCTAATTGGAGGCAGATGAAATAGCAATTTTTCTATTGCTCTAACCTGCACTCTTTGCAACATATTGCCGGTTCTTCTGGTGCTAAGCATCCGGCATTCCAGACATGCTTGGCTCTGCAGCTATTTGTGGCATTTAAGTCTAGCAAAGCGTGATGATTTTGCACATACTTTGACTTTGCGTCCAGTCTGTGCTGAGGCCTTTAAATATAGATTATTACTGGTATTTGTAAGCATGCGCTATGGATGTGTATTTGAAATTGAAGTGATGGTGATGGCTCGTACATAAAGTTCGTAAATTTTCTGGTTATTTTACTTATTACTCGCTATTTTGAATCCTATAAGGATCATGATTCATTACAAATTCAATTTATAGAGATCTTATTCAAAGCCCAGGGCAGACATCGCCGACAAAACAAAATACAGTTGCCATGAAAAAGGTTCTCAGAAATCTGTCTTTGGGAATCGATTTTAAGCCGTAGGTCCACGCCACTACGGGATAAAATTAACACACACACAAGTGGTGTGAGAAGCTATGTGAAGAATTCTACATAAAGTTCGTAAACATTTTGTTTATAGATTCTGAAGCCCATAAAAAATTTGCGAAATATGAATGCTTGCAAACAGTATTCCTTCCTTTTAAATAATCATTTGGGAAACAATTAAATTTGTTGCCTCTACAGGCAACCTACGTATACGTAATATTTGTTTCGGAATAATAAATATTGATCATACGACCTGTGCTTTTCTGTGTAAATCCAATAGGTTTTGTCCAGGGTAAATAAAATTCGTTCTATGATACATCAAAGTTCGATAAAGTAAAATGAAATACTGAAATCTTGCTTTTAAAGCTTTAATTCGATTACCAACATTTTTTCGATTAAGGAATCGAAATCTAAACTTAATAAAATTCGTTCTGTGATACAATAAAATTAGAGGAGGTCTAATAAAATTGAATAAAAAATTAAAGACTAAAATCTTTCTTTAAAAACTTTATTTCGATTAATTAATTCATTCTTTTTTGTGCCCGTCTCAATGGTGCTGGTATGGTATCGATAATGGTAATGGGTTTCAAATATTTTATTATTCGTTCTCAATACAATTTCTTTTCTGAATATTTTCTTTTTTTAGTATTTGGAGATGCGTTTCGATCGCCGTTTGCGTTTATTTGGTTCAGTAATGTTTTTAGTGGGAGCGGTAAGTATTTTAAATGTTACAAATTGTAAATGTCTCAATACAAACTAATTTTTCTTTTTAAATTAGAATTTATATAAAATTCTTATGTTTAATTAAATACGAATCTTGTAATTAAATTGAGTCTAACAGCTAGCGAAGTGAAGTTTCAACGCCTTTGTCCTAAAGCTTTTATTAGTAAGAGGACTTTAAGTTTAAAGCAATGGGCAGCTGAGATAACAGTGAAATATGAATGCTTAAGATTGTGTTCTCAACTTCTGCTTCGAGTGATCCTTCAAAACATATTCTCTTGCCATCAGAAAAGAAATCTAATCTTTCCGGGAAACTGCAGAACTGATTATCTCGCTAGGGCTGTTGGACTACTTCCGCAATCCTTCTCAATCGGATTGGGTATCGGTTGTCGTGCTTTAAATGTGCAGCCTTTGCGCTGACTAACATCTACCTCTTCCTTTATGGTTTGGAGGAACTTGGTCAGTACAGAGACTGCATTCACCTGTGGTGTCAGAACGGACAGCTATAAATGCTTAAGTGAGCTTTTAGTGTCAAAGCTACCACTACAACCTAACCTAACTTAACCTCCTGTCGGTGTGGTAAAATTATATTTGCTTGATTAAGAATTCATTAATTAGGCTCCTACCTTCATCCACCAGGAAATTGTTCGCTGAAAAGTAATAAAATTTATATTATTTTGTAAATAGGCTTCCAAACAAGAGGATAATATTAAAATATCTTGTTTAACGGGATAACCTATTGAAATAATTTTGTTCTCAAGGCTTTAGGAATTAGTAAATAGACCCTTAATGAAAAAAAAAGAAAAATTGTTATTGAGCTAAAAAATTTTTGTTTTCCTTTCGCTTTTCATTTTAATTTTTGGAAATTCTTTTCTGTAATTTAGATTTTATGGCTGCCCATATCAATTTATGTACCGGCTTTAACATTCAATCAAGGTAACGAAATCTGGCTTAAATATTTACGAATAACTGTTATTAATAACGTGCTTAATATCATTACAGTGACTGGCATTGATTTGTATTCCATTATACCAGTGGTATGTGTAGTCTGCACCATTTATACCTGCATAGTAAGTGGCTAGGGAAGATAACCTTGAAACTACTATTGAAACTAAAGAAATTATAAAAAATACTTCTCTTTTAGGGTGGCATTAAGGGAGTAATATGGACAGATGTTTTACAAGGCTTTATAATGGTGGGTTCATTGGCATTTGTGGCTATGAAAGGTACAGCGGATGTAGGCGGTTTAGGTGAAGTGTATGCAAGAAATTTAGCCACTGGCAGGCTAGTGGCACCAGAGTAAGTTATAATCTTTCTACTAGCAAAGAAAAAGAAATTGTTTCTTAACGTTTTTTTTTCAACTTTCAGATGGACCTTTGATCCTACTGTGCGCATGGGTTTCTTTGCTGTTTTTGTGGGTGGCACTTTATTGAAACTTCAAGGAACTTGTATTTTGCAACCAGCTGTCCAGCGTTTCTTGTCTCTGCCTGGCATGAAGGAGGTGAAACAATCTTTATTTGCCTTTATTATAGGCCTTGTCTGTCTTTTAAGCCTGTGTATTTATCTCGGTCTATTGGCTTTTGCCTCGTACTATGATTGTGATCCTATTTCTACTGGGGTAAGTGTTAAATTTCACATTTTTTTGATCTTAGTGTTACCAGATTGTTTAATTGCAGTTGGTACGTGCCAAAGATCAAATAGTCCCCTTGTATGTTATGCAAATAGCTGGTTCTGTGCCAGGAATAGCGGGTCTATTTGTCTCTGGAGTATTTAGTGCCGCCTTAAGTTCCTTGTCAACCTGTTTGAATTCCTTATCGGGTGTCTTACTAAAGGATTTTGTCGAACCCTATCGCAAGGAACCGCTTAGCGAAAAGCAAACTGCTATTTTTCTAAGAGGTGTTGTTTTAATTTTTGGTGTTTCAGCCATGTTTTTGGTGAAAGTGGTGGAGAAATTGGGTATGGTAATGCAGTTATCAGCCACATTAAATTCTATGACCACAGGCCCAATACTAGGTATATTTACCGTGGGCATAACCATGCCCACTATAAAATCAGAGGTAACTTTCTTTTGATTCCATTAATAAAGCATAAAAACATATTTTGCTTTCTTTGCCATTACTAGAGTGTCTTAACCGGCTGCATAACAGCCGCACTTATTATGGTCTACACAGCTACCCGTGCTCAAATTGATAGTGCCACTGGGGTCTTGAAATTTCCCACCAAGCCTGTCTCCATAGAAGGCTGCACATATGAATTTGAAAACATGAACAGAACCCTTTTAAGGTATTTCTTTGGATATTTTTATTTCCTCACAAATATAATGAAAATAATTTTATTTTTCTTTTAGCACTCCCATACCAGCTACTTCTGGCACTGCTTTCCATCATCTTTCCTTTTTATGGTATACCGGCTTGGGTGCCGCTATTACCATAGTGGTCTCCCTGTTAGCTTCATTATATTTCGGACGCCAGGATTCCAGTGAAGTCAATCCCAAACTAATTACACCCGTTTTAAGGAAATACATGAAGAAATACAAATACAGCAGTGTGACCCTGGTTATGGAGAAGAAACCTTTAAACGACGCTAACAGTGGGGAAGAAAAAGTAAAGCTTGAAAACGAAATAAATAAGACTTCTACGTAATGTTTAATGCGAAACTAGAGTAATTTTTCTAAGAGGTTATGGTGTTAGTAAAGACTTGCAATTTAATTTTAATTTAAAAAAATTCAGAGAATAAATGTTGGGAGATAAATATGAAAAGAAATAAGCTGAAGTTTTATTATATTGTCAGTCTGGCAACGCTATTAAATATTTTTCATTTGAAGTGTCATTTATTTAGGAGAATGTTCATTTAAAATTTTTTTTAACAGAATGGAAATTTCACGGTCAATGGTCAGACAGGTGCAATGTACGCTTCTTTCAGAGAAACTCTGTTGTTAGATTCACGACTACAAAGTCTAATTTATGCGACATTTAAGCCTGGCTAAAGACTCACAACTCCATAAATATATAACTTATTTAATCGGTTATTACAACCCCATAGTACTGACGACAACCTAGCTTCTCAGGCCACCCATGTTGTGCGTTTTAATTTTATCCACCTGACGCAGAACCCACAATTTCCGACAGATTTGAGAAATTTTTCATAACTATGAAAGGAAGATGCAGAAGAAATATTTTTCTGTTTTACCTTCGACCTAGCTTCTCACACCGTTTATATTGTGTGTGTTAATTTTATACGTTAGTGGTGGGACGGACCTACAATTTAAAGTCGACTCCGAACGACATATTTTTTCCAGAAATCTGCTGAGAGGCAGTCGCCGAAGAAATATCAAATAAGCTCAGCAAAATGAACGCATGTGTGAGTAAGACACTGCAGAAGTGATTATAGACTACGGGCCAAATTTTTGGAAAAATTACATCGAATAATTCGTTATCGTATAATAATAACATTTCTTTAGATCTGCAATTAAAGACTAGCCGTTGTAGTTTAGTATGTCGTAAACTAACTTATTAGACGAGAGTCCTTGGTTCAATCCACGTTTCAGACATCTCCGAAAACGAAATATTAGAAAAAATGATGGAGGAAGCAACTCTGGAAACAAAATAAAATTGTGATGGAAAGCTTCTCAAAATCTATCATTCGAAGAAAAACTAGCCAGCACAACATGAGTGGTGTGAAAGACTAGATTGTAATCCTGGCTAAGGTTGTAAAGCTTAATAAATTAAGTGGTAAAACTAAATAAGTTGTGAGACTCATGGGTGAATTGGGGCAAGTTTGTTTCTCTCAAATTTATAGTGGTAACAATTCACAATTATTTTTTAGGATCCATACTAATTCCTAGCCATTGCAGCACGATCAGAAGAAATCCTTAGTTTATTGTGAGCATGTTTTTAACATAAAATTAAGCCACTGTTGGTAAGTTCTCTGTGTATAGACCTTTTGTATACATTGTGTAAGTATGAAATGTAGTTTTTTTTGTTAAAAATGCGGATTAAAATTAAAACAAAAAATTTTAATTATTGTTTCACAAAACATGCAAGCATGAAAATACATTATGAAATTTCAAAGCAAAATTAGCCAATTAAAACCAGTTATTATGATAGAATCTAATGTGCTCTCTAAAATACTTCCTTCTATTAAAAATTCCTTTTTTTTTCTATTTTGCAGTATTTCGAAAAACGTTTCAGTCGCCGCATGCGTTTATTTGGCGCCGCTTTATTTAACATAAAAACTGTAAGTATTTCGGTTTTAGTTTTCCAAAACTTTTTTGTTTTTTATTTTCATTTGTGGTTTTCCACAATCTCTTTATGTGACCAGGTTTTATGGCTGCCAATTGCCGTTTATGTGCCTGCTTTAACTTTCAGTCAAGGTGAGTGAGTGTGTTTTTCTCCATTTTTGGCCATTTAAGGTTTTAAAACGGTTTTTTCTTCTCTCGTCTTGTTTCCGCAACACTTTGGTAACATTTTGTAGTCAGTGGCATTGATCTTCATACCGTAGCACCCATGGTTATAATAATTTGTACATTCTATACATGTGTGGTAAGTCTGTTTCTCTGTTTCTCTTCTCTAAATTATTTTTAATATTATTTGTTGGTTTCATTCTAATAGGGCGGCATTAAAGGTGTTGTTTGGACTGACGTATTGCAGAGCTTCATTATGTTTGCCGCCATGATTGTGCTCATGATTAAAGGTACCATAGATGTGGGTGGTTTTCAAGTTTTGTGGCAACGCAATTTAGAAGGTGGCCGTCTTAATTTTCCAGAGTAAGTAAAAGGAAGCAAAATGCTTAGATTTTTTTTGAATCGCGCATTGAACTAAATTGTAAGCTCTGCCAGGCTCTGCATAATTTTCTATGCATGTTCTACAGTAGATGACAACTAGCAGGCCATCTTACTTATACATTTAGTTAGAACCGTTTAGTCTGGACTACAACCTAGCTTCTCGCACAACCTCTGTAGTGTTTATTAATTTTATAGACGAGTGCCGGAACCAACAGTACCGAGTCGACTCTTAGGGCCATTACTACAACTTGCCATTAACTAAAGATAGGATTTTAACCGGTAGATAAATTGTTTTTCATTATTATATGTAGACAATATGGTAGAAGTGAACGTTAAGCTAAAGGGAGGACAACCCTACCAGTAACTTTTAAAGTTAAGTTAATGTTTGTTGTTTATATGTTTAAGTTTATATATTATTTTCAATATGGCAACTTCAAATATAAACAAAATAGGCATATAAAACAAAAAAATGCAATGCTCCGGCAGTGCCATATTTTTTTAAAAAGTTAACTTTATTTTATCATTAGGTTGTAATAACTTAAGGAAGTTAAATGTGACTTTAAAGTTCACTTTAGCAAAAGTTACCTTTAACTAAACACAACTTTAACGGCAAATTTTAATAATGTTATTGCCAGAAAACTGCTGAGAAGAAGTTGCTTCTAGTTAGCCAACACTACGGCAATCTATCCATCGTACTGTTCCCCCAATAGAAAGTCTTCAAAATCCCTCAATTGCTTGTAATAATCCCTTGAATCCAATGGAGGTTTGTGAATTTAGAAAAACCCAGCCTCGATATAAATTTACGAAATACAAACAAAATTTATTTTAGTTGGTAGGACAAGGTTTTTAGCTTACAAAAAATTCAACATTTCCACTCTGAGAAAAAAAAGTGGTGTCAGGCATATCGGATATAATCGTGGACGAAAGTGGGGGCCAAACGCCGGTCAATATAAATATAAATTATGGTAACATTACCCATAGGAAACCACACTGAAATAGCGTGAAAACGACCCCAAGATAAATAAAATTGCGAAATAGAACAGTTTTCTTAGCGAAGGAGGTGATTTTAATTTGCGAAAAGTTACTCGATTGGGACTGTGATCGTTATATGACTATTTTTGATTTCAAATTTTCCCATGTATTTAATAGTAATTTTATATTTTAGATTAACTTTTGATCCCACTGTGCGTATGAGTGTGTTCTCGGTATTCATTGGTGGAACGTTCTTTAAACTCCAGAACACTTCCATTAACCAGCCCACCATCCAACGGTTTATGTCTTTGCCTAATCTACAGAAAATTAAAGAGGCTTTATATACCTTCTCCATTGGCCTCACACTGCTCTATTTAGTGTGTATATATGTGGGCCTATTGGCCTATGCCACCTACTATGATTGTGATCCCATGGCTACTGGGGTAAGTTGATTAATTTAAAACCTTCACGTATTGAAATCATTTTGAATTCCATTGAATTTCTTTTTTGGTTTCATTTTGTAGTTGGCCCATGCTCGTGATCAATTGGTACCCGTTCTGGTTATGGATGTTTTGGGTAAATTCCCTGGCATGCCGGGCCTTTTTGTGGCTGGCGTTTTTAGTGCTGCTTTAAGTTCTCTGTCGACTTACTTGAATTCTTTGGCTGCTGTAGTATTGGAGGACTATGTTAAGCCTTTTATTAAAACGGATCTCAGTGAACGTTCCACTGCCATTTTAATGCGTTCAGTGGTGGTAGTGTTTGGTTTAAGTTCTATTTGTTTGGTGTATGTGGTAGAGAAATTGGGTATGGTTTTACAATTGTCAGCGACTTTGCAGTCGATATTATATGGACCCATGCTAGGGATATTTACTACCGGCATGTTAATGCCTTGGATAAATGAAAAGGTAAGGCTAAGGATTTTCTTTCTGTCTTTTTTAAAAATTCAGGGAAAAATTTTCTCTTAATTACAGAGTGTTTTAACCGGCAGCATTATTTCCTTCTTAAGCATGGCCTGGATCTGTGTTAATGCCCAAATAGCCAGTGTTACTGGCTCTTTCCGTCACACCAAATTGCCCATATCCATTGAGGGTTGTGATTATGAGTTTGATCACAACAAATATTTAAATTCAACCGCAGAATAGTAAGTGTTTTCCTCCAATACTTCAAAATGTTTTCAAAATGTTTTTTGTATACTTTTCTAGCCTTCCAACACAGGGCACTGCCATTTACCACGTTTCGTTTTTGTGGTACACCTCGTTGGGTGCCAGTATTGTTATTGTTGCATCCAATTTGGCTTCTTTGTATTTCGGTCGAAATGATATTTCCAAAGTGGATGAGAAACTTGTGGCTCCATTTGTGGCAAGGTTATTAAGAAAATACAAATATTCTGAAGTCGAATTAAAAGAACCGGAGAAACAGGAAACAGGAAATGGAAAATAGTAGACAAAGATGTTGGAAAAATAAAAAAATTGTTAAATAAAGATAATGTTGTAGATAATATTCCATGCATTACTCCACTAAATTTATTTCCAATCAGTCATGTGTGAACTTATTTCTCTCAGTTAAGCAGAAACCGTGCCGTGCTATTATGGTTCACAATGGGTGCCTTAAATTTAACAAAAAAAAAAAAGTTGATGGAGAGCTTTCCCTGTCTAATGTCCCAGGGACGTTGACGTCAACAGAAAAAAATTATATTAAGACTCGCCTCTCCTTTACACTCAGTACAGACACTCAAAGCATTTTCATGAAGGCAACGGCAGATGGCAATCCTATTATTCTAGAATTTGCAAAATTTGAATTTGAAAACAACTCAACTAGAGTTGGATAGTATATAGGGACTAGTATATGTTGCTATAGCCGGAGGGGTTAGTGAAAAACTGTCCTACAGCGACTGTGTTGAATATAAGTTCGGTGAATATGATAATGACCAGAATTATGGAGATTATGGTTAGGATAATGGGAGTCAAAACTGAGATAAGATTCATCAGAAAGTATCATGACCAGACAACAACTATTAGATGATTTGGGGATATTGCTTCGTAACAGGGGATAAAGCAGTTTGTAATCTACATATTTTATGGTATTTGGATGGGTCGATAACAGGAATGTAGGTATTAGGGATGCCAATCGGGAAATCCCGAAACGCGAAATCCCGGGATTTTCGGGATTCACACAATCCCGAATCCCGGGATTTTTAAAAACTTGTCCCGGGATTTTCGGGATTTTCGGGATTGTGAATTCATATATATTTTGACCCTACAAAAGGTCCTGAAAAAAAAATTCTATATCACTTGACTTCGATAATAGATGCTCAGATGAGGAAAACTCCACTTCCATTGATAAAAAGTTATTTGATGCCATTGGAGAATGCAAAAGCTCTATAAAGGGTAACTGATTTAGATACTCAACTGTCCAAAGAAATAGATTCATTTAGATAGAAGTGAATATTTACAAGCTGCATACAGCCATCTTGGAACTAGTTTACCAACAAATATTGATTGCGATAAATGTTTCCCGACGGCAGCGTATGTTTTGAACTAAATTCGTTCAAACCTATCAGATCACATGTTAGATGCTTTAATCTTTTTGTTGGAATCCAAATAATTTTCTTAAAACTAATGCATTTCTATATTTATGAATAATTTTTATTTTTGTTAATTTACGCTTCTTTGTTACTTTTTGTCTTGCTGTTTTAAAATTTTATTTTTAATGAGATATAATTCTGCTATTTGCCATGAAAAGTTTCTCAAAAATCTGTCGAAGTCGAGTTTAAACTGTAGATCCCACCAATTATGTACAAAAATTAATACAAACAACATAAGTAGTGTGAGAAACTAGGTCAATAATCCTGACTGAAGGGTTGTAATGACCAATTATGTATATATATGTATGTTTATAATTCTGATATACATACATAATTGGAATACAAATGATTTTGTTAACGAAATATTTTGAAGTAAAAATCGCGATTTTTCCTATGATTTTTCGCGATTTTTGGATCCCAAATTATCCCGAAATATCCCGGGATTTCGGGATCGGGATTCACAAAATCCCGAATCACGGGATTTTTAAAAATCGATCCCGTTTGGCATCCCTAGTAGGTATTCGGTCACGAAGTGAAATATTTGGTATTTTTTGAGAACTTGTAGCTATTCTGCAAGAGGAAATCAACACAATCGAAAGAAGTGCTGAACTCAACATGAAAACGCAGTAGATAGGACAAGACATAACAATATTACCTGACAGTTAGATCGCTATCTGTATACACGGCTCATATGAGGCTGACTTCCGAGTATTCTGGCTCAGCTAAAGGAGGTAGGTAGGAGAAGGGTCACCTGAATTTCAAGTGATGTGAAAATTCACACAAAGGTGTAGCAGGTTGAGGTGTCAAAGAGGGAAGCTTCCAGGTCAGAATCTTTTTGTTGAGTGTGAAAATATATACATAGGCGGAGATACTTTACAAAAAATTGGGCCTCAGTTTTGAATCATGCATTAGACTATATTATCTTAGAATAGGATCGCCTGAAATATCTGGGTAAGTATCAGAAAGTTATCTTTAGACAACTTATAGCACGGATAATATAGTTTCCGATTTCAGTGTCCAATAGAAACCAAAATCTTTCCTCCTTTTCTAAAAGCTTTCAATTTTTTTTATAATAAAACTGCCATTAATTTTTAGCAACTGTTGATTTTACAAAATTTTATTTCAAATTCGGAAAATTTAAAACAAACCTCTCTAGTACTTTAGAATTTACTAATGCATCGCACTTTCATGGACTCTTCGTTGTGGTTTATGAGATGTTTTGAAACAAGTCCTAGTCTAGAAATCATCAGGATAGGGTCTCGGCATTCTCGTGACTTTGTTTTTATCCTTGGCCACACAGTATCTGCAATAGTCTCTGTGCATGGGCGGACGACAGTCGCACCAATAGTTCTTGTTCAATTCCTGGCACAAGAATGGCTTTTCGCATATTCCCTGATTTTCGCATGGTGACGTACAGACACCGCATTCGTTTCGCCTGTTGGGACAACAGAAATTTCTAGCTGCTCCGTGACGTTTATGTTTACAGCGGCAATCAGGAAACAGAGGCATGTTTACAGCCGGGTTATTGTTGGTTTTGCAAAAAAATATTCGCTTTTTGTTCCGATGCCAATAAGTTATAGAAAATTTTTTGAAAGAATTTAAAAAAAAAAAAAAAAAAATTTTATGAAAAATTTGTAATTTTCAGACAATTACCAACGAAATATTTTTACAAAATCACATAAAATTTTTCAAAACGCTTTAGAGTGCCTTTTCAAATTGGCATTTAAAAAACAACGTTTTTTTTCCTGTCATGATATAAAGTAATATACGAGGTGGGTTTGAAATTTCCAATATGTAATGTGTTTACCGTATGATGTGTGTATTTTGTTGTAGTACATTACTCTTGTTTTTTGCTTATTTTTTTGTTTAGTTTGTTTTAATCTGCGTAACAATACTATACGATGACTATGGAGCAATGATTCATTAGATGTTTTAATCTTTATAATGTCTCTGGGGAGACAGATGCAGTTCAAGTCCGATTTATTGTGTAGAGAAGATATACAGTCAGAGACTAAAGTTTAAATACTCATGCGGAACCCATTGAAACTATTTGGAAGAAATTTCCAAAGAAGGTTGTAGTGACCAATTATGTACACCACATATAAGATTGTTCATGAATTCTGAAAAACTGTGGCATTTGGCGGTTACGATCATAAAGGTTCCTGGAAACAGTAACATTGAATGGAACAGCAAGGCTGATATAAGAGCAGATAAATCTGGCCTATTATGGAGCTCATTACACTTTCTTCTGCGAAATTTGCAAATAAATATCTCAGAAAGACTTCTGCTTTAATGACAAAGAGAATACATTATCTTTATCATTGTTCGACACTTAGGAGCCTAAGGATTCTTGAACACACACCATTTCCTGCGAAAAGAAATTTGATTAGAATCCACACCTTCATGAAACTATCAGGATGTTTGAGGAATGCTAGTCCGGATATTTGAATAAGAATAGTTAAAGTCTGTACTACAACGGCAAGTAATTTATACTTTCTAGAGTGAATACACTCTATCACCTAATCGCTGTTGAACCACCATTTGCTAATAATTTATTTGCATTGCTTCAGTTTTATCAATTAAAAATAGCAAGATTAAACAGATCTAGAATGACAGGGTTGCCAGCTTTCGTTGCTAAGAGACAAGATCCTCTGTTGTAATGTATTGGATTATTGCATGTTATAATGAATGACAATAACTTATATTCCCTGAATTGTAGTATTGCGCAAATTTTCTTATTCAAATACTGGTTCGGCCTAAGCTTTCTCTGATGTTTATTGGCAATGTTGACCTCTTTGAGGGATCAGGAGGCTGCACGTTCCCAGAAGTAGTTATTCCTGCCTGGATTTGACTAGGCAAGGAATAGTTAGATGTGTTCGTTTCAAACGATTTAAATGTCATATTAAAAGTATAAACCAGGTGCTGAGAAACTTTTCTTGTTTTTTTTCCAATTTGGGACAATTTTCTTTTCAAAAAAGTACCTTTTGTATAACTTTTCATACCACAGTTTTAAAACAATTGCAATTCATTTAAATTTAAAAATTTTTCGTTAAAATTTTTTCAGTCTACAAATTTCTTTGGCTCTGCAAACATCAAAAAAAAAATTTCTTTCCGTAAAATTTTTAATTCCTTTTTTGCAATAGATTTTCGGCAAAAAAAAAAATTTCGGCACCAACTCTTAAAAGTAACAAAAATTTGCTAAATTTTCTTCTCCTGAAAAATGTTTTACCGCGTGGACTGTTGTTTGGATCGCTGTTGCTGTCCCTGCTATTGCAATAACTATTGTTCACCAATCTATGCGAATTCATATCCGGGTTATGTAATGCCTGTTTTGTATCAGAAAGTTTCTAAAATGCCTTCACGTCTAAAGTCTCCATTTGAAATGAAGAAAAAAGAAGAGAAGCCTGAAAGTTCAGACGAGGAGGAAGACTAAGCAGGGGTTCCCCTAGAAGACATTAATTGATCCATAAGCAGTATATTTTACAAAAAAAAAATATTTCAAAAAATAAATTTTTAAAATAATTTTGTAAAAATTCTCGTTTTTTCTTTTATTTTTGTTATAATTTGACTGGAGATGTCAAATTTCTGCGAAAGAAAATCTGACATCGTTATTGTAGGAGAAATATTTTTTTTCCGTGTTCCTATATTTTTTCTTGAACATTTGTTCCTTTCCCTAGTATGGATGAACTATTATTATCAACCGTTCTGTAATTGTTCGATATCTTTCAGGGGTTTTACTCTCTATTGCGATGCAAAAGCAAATTCGATGCATAAGTTAAATGGATTAAGAATACAAAAAGTTTCGTAAAATTAGTTGATAATGATGCCAGATTTGCGCAAAGGAAAAGAGTACCAATTGTTCGATTACATACCATTTTCTTTTTGCATCGCGTTAGTGAGAGAAACCCCCCTAGTTTCTGAGGGTTAAAGTAACTTAGTACGATTGAGATTAGGGTAATTAAATTAGAATTCTTTGTGACAATCTGGCAACTATTCCGAGTTGGGTAGATTTCTACAAGACTTATCAGTTGCTTAGGCTATGTCCAATCATTAATAGCTTCTGTTCTTTAAATACGAATTGCTTTAACACTTTTGAATGCAGCAAACTTTATTTAAGTGTTGTAGTGTTTTTGTCAGAAGCCCCTAGACCTCCAATTGAAGAAGGCAACATGAATGTAAATTTTTTCCAATACTTATTTAAGCAACTACTGATAACAATCTTTTAATTAGTGTTCCAACCTAGCTTCTCACACCACCCAGGTTGAGTGTGTTAATTTTATCTATGAGTGGCAGCACCTACACTCTAATGTCGTCTCCTAACTACAGACTTGAGAAATTTTTCTTGATTTTTTACCAGAAGACTGCTAAGAGGATGTCGCCTAATGAAATAGTTTTTTTTTATTTCATTTTGTTCGAGATGTCTGAGTCATGGTTTGAACTACGGACTCTTGTCTAATAAGCCAACACACTTCCTACTTCCTGATTACAACGTTTGAGTCAGCATTACAACCTAGTTTCTCACACCTATCCACTGTAATGTGGACTCTTAACAACAGATTTTAGAAACTTTTCATTGCGATTTTATTTTACTCTTCGACTTTTTGCCAGAAGACTGCTGAGATATAATTTTCATATTCGTTTTGACTGAAACAGGGGATGGAACCGCGTACTCACATTTAATAAGCCAATACTCTATCTACTAAACTACGGTAACTCCATAGTATACATGTTTCCTTAATGTTGCAGATTTCCTGTTGAAAAACACTTGAAGAAAGCTGATAATGCAGATTGGTCTTGCCAGATGACTGATCAGAGGAAGGTTAGACTGGCGAACGTTTTAAGACTTAAGTTCTATATTGAATAAGGAAGACTTGAGTGAACTAATGAGTGTACAGCCAACACTTAAACTGTACTTAAAGTCATCTAAACGATGGAATATGTTTTAAGTCATTGCCTACTTTTGTGATGCTAGTATTTTGGAGATGATAAGATACCAGACATAGCTCGCTTCAGAAGTGCGGCCGGGAAGAAATAAAGGAGTAAGTTTTTTGAAGACTTAATGGTTAGAGCACATAACACTCGTTCTAAGCTTAGTTGCATGTCGGTAGATATGAGATTCTTGGTTGGTACCTTCTCCTTCAAGGATTACTACAGGAGTGGTAGTAATCTACATGAGTGTAGCAATACATGAGTGTAGTAATCTCATGAGTGTAGCAATCTACATGAGTGTAGCAATCTACATGAGTGTAGTAATCTCATGAATGTAGCAATCTACATGAGTGTAGCAATCTACATGAGTGTAGTAATCTACATGAGTGTAGCAATCTACATGAGTGTAGCAATCTACATGAGTGTAGCAATCTACATGAGTGTAGCAATCTACATGAGTGTAGTAATCTCATGAGTGTAGCAATCTACATGAGTGTAGTAATCTACATGAGTGTAATAATCTACGTAAGTGTAGCAATCAACATTAGTGTATCTTCCCCCGATACACTTGATTGTTTTTGACAATCTACGGTGTGTTTCACAGACTCTTTAGAGGTCTAAAGGCATTTTACTTAGAATAAACGTTTATGCCTTTACTCGATATACTCTGCTATCGAATTATTTTTATTTTTTTTTTATAATTATTTCTGCCTGCATAATACTTCAGTAATCGAGATGTCCAAGATGAAGTTTTCTGGGCGGTGTATGCCATAATCAAGATCAACTATGTACATTAGTTTTGATCTTTTAGGGCTCATACAGTAGACAATATACTGAATTCACACTGGAAAGTAATTATTGAAGACCTGTTCACCTTATAGGAGCAGAGGAAATTTGTACAGGCTTTCAACAAAACTGAGAAGCTTCCTGAGGTGGTTGGTAAATCATTTTGGATGCAAAGTGGTTGTCAGTGCGTGACTAGTGGGAATGACAGCTTATATTGTGTTCACATGATCTTGAATAGGAGTTTATTATGGCATTATGTGTTCAGCTCAGATGAATTCTTGCCGAGACTATTTCGTGTTTCTTTCTTGTATTCCCTTTGGGTTACTTTCCCTCGTCAAACAGTTTCGAAACAACTGCAAACTAGTTTTGAAGTTTTTTTTTTTCTTTTATTTTGAACTTACGTTACGAATCAGAATTTATTTTTTCTTTTTTTTTTAATATTTTATTGAGTTTTCGTTTTCATAAGCTAAAAAAAAAATTTCGGAAAAAAATTCTGTCCACGAGCTAGAAAAAAACAAAGAATTTTTTTTTTTTCGTTATAAAACTTTTTTCTTCACAATATTTTCGGTGTCATCATCAATGATCAAAAAGAAAAAAATTTTTCATCTTTTCTAATAAAAAAAAAAGGAAAGGAACTGAGCGAAACGAAATTAAATTGAATTGAATTGCTTAAGAAATTTATGTATAGAAATTGCACAAACAATTGCTGTTGTTATCCATACGATCCATGCTACGGGTGTTATGCCAATTATTGTTGCTATAATCCTGCGACTAATGCTTGCGAATGCCGATGCTTTGTAGGTCAAAACTGCGCTGGGAATACGAAGTGCTGCTCTTTTAGGCGAATCTCTGATATGCCATCAAAGAAAAAGTCATCTTTCGATTCGATAGAAAAACCAAAAAAAAAGAAGAAAATGCAATGCACATGCGATGAGAAGCACATGACATTGTGTAAGAGGATACAAGAAATCGATAAAAAGTTGGGCAGATGCAAATGTAATGATGACCCCTGCAGTGACACTGCCCCCCCACCCCCACCGATAGTAAATGATTTTAATCGCAAAATGAATAAACGTGAAGTGTATCTCTTACCCTACTATGGTGTGCCGATTAAGAAAAATAAAAAATATATTCTGGAGTGTACATCCTTTGAATCTGCAGATGCCAGTTGTAATGAGACACCTGATAATAACCAGACCGATTGGTGTCCTCGACTTCCTCCTGAGTGTGATACGAATGAACCAATGGATACGGCGTGCAGAGAACGATCTGCCTTGCCTAGACCGCAAACGGGAAAATCAAATTTCGTTGGTCGTTGCAGTAGTTTTGAAAGTTTTGCTTCTCTACAGGCCAACAAGCGCAACAGTTGTCATTGCTGTTGTAGTCGAAAGGCAACCAACAGCAAGTCAAAGCGTCAAGGTAGCTCACCAATAGGCAAAAGTTGGTCTCAATTGGATGTTATAGATGAGGAGGATATTGACTTGATGGATGATTTTCCTCAGCCAGCGCCAAAAAATAAATCTAAGGATTATACTAGTAGAACACAAGGAAATGCCTCAAAGTCTCAATCACCACGAAAATATGATGCAAGTCCCCTAGCCAATGCCAGTGCTAATCGCAATGCCAGGGGTAGTGCCAAAAGTAGTGGTAATGCCTGCGGTACCAGTAGTTGCTGTGCTCCATCCCATGCCAGCGTCAGGGGTAATTCCAAAAGTAGTTCTACGGGTTATGCTTACGTTAATGCTACTGCCAGTAGGCCTAAGGACTACGACTACTGCAATGACACAATGGATAGGAAAACTGTTGAATCGAAAATGCAAAAATCCTTAGAAGATTCTTGTGCTGATTTCTTAAATATTGTTACCGACAATATCCTGGAAACCGTACAAACGTCCGTCAGTGTGACACTCAAAGATTACTGCACGAAGACCACTGAAAAAATTGAACAGGCTTTTGAGAAACTAGAACAAAATGATGTCGCTATGAGATGTCTTTGTGGCCGTTTAATGGAAAGTAAGATCCATAATCCCATTTACTTAACTATAGTATGAGTATCTTGTATGCTAATAATAATAATTCCCTCTTGTTTCAGAACTGACAGAGCAAAATGAACGTGATTATGAAAAAATTCTTTGCCTGCTAGAGCAGCTTAAGGATTCTCAACAGAGTAAACAAAATTCTGTTGAGAGAATTTATATGCATAGTCGAGCCAGCCAGTATGAGGTTATAGAGAGTTGCGATTGCGGATTTGAACAGTCCGTAAAGCCATGCTATGGACCACATGCGTCTTATGGCAGAGAATCCAATGCGGCACAGGCAACGAATCCAGAGTCTGGTTTTAGAGGATGCTGTGGGCAACAGAGCATGACACCGCCACAGGCGTCTTATGTTCAAGAATCCAATACGGCGCCTACAACAAATCCAGAGTCTGGTTTTAGAGCATGCTGTGAGTCGCAGAGCGCGTCACCGCCACAGTCCTCGCCCGAAAGTGCAAAAACATCAATGACTTGCTGTATACAGGATGAAAATTTAGAGAATGGAAATGGTAAAAATGGAAATGGTAAAAATGGAAGTGGTAAAAATCGAAATGGTAAAAATGGAAATGGAAAAAATGGAAATGGAAAAAACGGATATGATCAAAATGGAAAAGGGCCGGATGAAATTGTCGTGAATGAAATTCAGACGAAGGATAATGAAAATCAAGAGCTTGTGGGTAAAGTAATAATACCACCTTGCACCTGTTGCCACAAGTGTACCTGTACACCAAAAACCACGGCACCACCAAGACCGAATATATGTTTAGAGACGGATGAGAAAAAGAAGGGTAATTCCCGAGAATGTGGAGGCTCATCCGATCACTACGAGGAGGAAGGAGAAGAAACCTTAAGTCCTTCGGGATATCATTTTGTGAGCGACAAATACAAACCTAAGGCAAATGTTCTTGAAAATAAAACCCCCTTAAATAACAGCACAAAATGTGGTAATAGACCTTGTAACAGCAATGCAATAACTGTATCTGCAAGTGACTTGCTTACCGCCGTCAGTATAAATTCCTCTAAGAAAACAGTTTTCCAATCCACAACTAACAATAGTGCTGCAGATGTTCCGGCATGTTGTGCTAAAGATAAAAATACACCCGAATTGGATCTCTATGGTAATTATGATACTAGTGGTTATGCCACCGAACCGGAGGATAATAATGATGGAATCGATGGTACTAGTGCACGTAATAATTCTACGAAGAAATCACAATTTTTACCAGTGACTTTGCAATACGTACGCAACGATCCTGTCACCAAAACTGGAACTACCACTCGTAATACGACAAACAAAAAAAAAATTTGCAAAAAACGAATTACAGGTACTAGCAAATCACCATCTTCCCGTTTGTCCCGACTCTAATATAATAAGGAAAGAAAAAAAATTTGTGTTTGGTTAAGCAAATTATGGCTTTCGGCATACAATGCAAAATTTCATATGATATCGTGGGCCTTAGCTTGCTGACTGGACACAACATATTTTTTTTTTCTCATATCGAATCTTTCTTCCATTTTTTTTAATTAAAAATTTTTCCAGTGCAATAATTTTTTTTAAATCATTCGGGTGTTTCATTATATTTTCATAGCTTTTATTAAACATAATTGAATAAAAAATGCCTTCAAACACTAAAAACTTTGTTTTGCACGTTTCCTGGCTTTCGGGGAAATACCCAAAGCATTTGGGTGTTAAAAATTCAACACATCCACACAAAATTAGGTGTTAACGGAAGCAAAATGGAAGGAGGAATAGGAAGTGTGCGTACAACACTCAAATTGCTTAATTAGAATTCCATTAGTGGGTAAGAGAAGTGAGACGAACAGAGGACAGAGCAAGCATTATCTTTAGAATAACTTGTCATTATTTTTATACTCACTGGCTGCTCTGCACAAAACTGAAAACATCTGCAGTGCATACAAACAACTGAAGCTTAAAGCTACAAAACTTAAGATATAATGTACACTGGGGGCGGGGGGGATGATAACTATTCTTTTAGTTTAGCGCGAATCTTAATGAAAAGTACACAATTAGAACAAGATTTAGGGATAAAGGATGACAGCGAGACAGAGAGAGAGAGAGAAGACAGTTATTTTGACGTACGTTTGATAAGTACAGACAACAGATGTTGAAGTGATAAATGGATAATCACGGCAGTTAAATAATTATGGTAATACTGTATAAAAAGTACGAGTATACGAGGTATGTCCAACAAGTAAATAAATTCGAAGGAATATCTACATTGCAACAAATTTTTTACAGTCTTAGTAAAAGATTAATTTGAGTTCCGTTTAGAGAACATCACAGGGATTCCATTTTCTATAGAAAATTAGTTGATGACTAACATTTTCTACAGTAAATTTATCGATGACTTGCATTTTCTGTAGTAAATTTACTATCGATGACTTTATTAATTTATTGTTTGTCATCAATGACTTCCCCTTTTAATAGATTTGAAGTAAAGTTGCAATCCTCAATGACTTTTATTTTCTGTAGTAAATTTCATCGATGACTTACATTTTCTTTAGTAAATTTGCAAGTCATTGAGTCATTCAATGCTTACAAACAAAATTTCCTTAAAAGACCCTCGGCTTGGTACGGTTTGTGGTTCGATGGTGAAATTGCAAAGTTTTTTTTTCCTATATGGAAGAATTGAACTCAATTGACAAGTGGTTTTAACAATACAGTGTCAAATGTCACATATCAAGCATTTTTAATTAACCTATTGAGAGTCCAGCTTAATGACAAATTAATCTTTAAATTTGTTACAATACTTGGGCCGCCAGGATTATGAGACTTAATCCCACTAGACTATATTTTGTTGGGGGACACTTGAAGTCTCTTGTTAATAGGGATAAGTCGGCTACAATTCTGTCTCTAGAAGATAATATTATAACTAAACTAAATGTTTGGATATGGATCATCTATAGCGTATCTGTGGACGATATTTACATGAAATAACCTGTAAAACTCAGCCAACCAGGGTCGAGTAGGTTGGCTTGTTAGGCAGCGAGACCGTGGGGAAAAAGCCTCAACTCACAGTTTTTTGGCAAAAACTCAGTCAATAAAATAAAATTGTCATGAAAACTTTCTTAAAAATCTAAAGTTCAGTATCGACTTTGAATTGTAGATCCAGACACTCACAGCTAAAATTAATAACCAAAAACAGGTGGTGTGAGAAGCTGGGTTGTAATTCTCAATCAACTAGTCATTCTAATGAAGCAATTAAGTAGGTCAATAACGTTTAAAATGTCTTTTCTACAAAAAAATGTGCATTTTATTAAGGCAAAATGTAATTTTCCGTTTGTTCTTTAAAAATG
This sequence comes from Sarcophaga peregrina, assembly GCA_014635995.1. Lineage (NCBI taxonomy): Eukaryota > Metazoa > Arthropoda > Insecta > Diptera > Sarcophagidae > Sarcophaga > Sarcophaga peregrina. The sequence continues at coordinate 113,212,900 of CM025789.1, read as the reverse complement.
TTGCGTACCTCTAAAAGGGTGGTCTGTTTTATTCTAAACAAGTCGCACTTGCCAATGGTGGAGGGCATTGCATTTTATGTCCTATATAAATCGAGAGTGCTGAGAATGTCGTGTAAAGCATTATTGTTTTAAGAATGATTCACAATTAACCTCCAATATTTCCAATTTGTTTTCACCACGTTTACAATTAATTTGTTTGGCTGATTATTTAATAGGCCGCAGACAGTTGAGTTCGTTCGTTTTTTTTTTGTGAAAGTCTTGTTTGTTAATTGTTCAATAAATTCCAAAGAATTTTAATTTAAAATTTTCTCACGTAAACAACGTCAACGTTTAAAACCCGTTTTTTTTTAGATGAAATTTAATTGCAAATTTACCCCGTTTTGCGTTGAATTTATTGCTCCTTTGCCGAACAGTTTTGTTTTCTAAGAAAAAACTCAAATCCAGACAAATAATTTCGTGTGTTTATTGTTTTTCTGTCTTCGTTTCAGTTATAAACGTGCGGTGCGATTGTAGATTTGCGAAAAATTTTTTCATAAAATTTTTGTTTTACGCTTAAAGGATGCTTCTTTAGGACTTGTTTTTCTTATTAAAAATATTTGTTTGTTTATGTTTTTTTTGTCTAAAAATAAATTAAAATGATTTCATTTATTTATATATTAAACAACAACAACAACAACAACACGAACAAGAACAAAAAGTGTAACATTATGTTCTCTTTTGCTTTCGACGACTCTTGTTGACAGAGCTGGGACTATCACTAACCAAGCAGGCATGGCATTTCATCGTCATCGTCATCGTCATCGTTACTGTTGTTGTTTTATTTGTTTTTTTTTTTGTTATGTATTATGAAATAATTTAAACAGAAACTTTATTTAATTTCTCGTTAAAATATGACACAACAACGTTGAAAATTTATTTTTAAAAATCAAAAGACTAAACGTTAACTGAAGAAGGAGCAACAATTCTGAAAAAAAAACCAACAAAAAATGCTGCATCATACGAACGTTATTTTTAATTAAAACATTTAAGAAAACAAACAAAATAAAAGGACAACTAAAACGAAATCTTTTTTTTTTATTTTTATTTTGTTTGTTATTGAAGTATAAAATTCTTTTTAATGTCAACAGTTTAACAGAAGGAGGGTGGGAGGGAGGTAGGTTGGTTGGTGTGCCATTATTTGTTTTAATTCATCCACAAATAACCTTTTCCCTCTTGTCTTTTACATTTCTTAATATTTCTTCCTCTCTCTCTCTCCCGTACAGCTGTAGTTTTAATTTTACAATATTTTCCTCCTTTGGCGACAGCTCTACGTTGTGCCATTAAAGACAGTGTTGTAAACTTTTCAAGTGTAGAAGTTTACAAGTCCATCTGGGTGTGTTGGTATGTTTCTCGTTTCGTAACCCAATGACCCAGTAATTTAAGAGAAGATTTTCATTTTTTTGTGGCTTTGCGGAGGAATATCTGTGTACTTAAAATGATTTTTTTTCTCTCAACTTGTTGTTGAAATGTTGTGTTAGTAGCAAGTGATTTATTTTTGTTTTTCTTTGTGGCTACAGTGGGCTTGAAAGGTTACAAAATCAAGTTAAAAAATACTCCGATTGAATAACATTAAACATCAACGATCTATACTTGACGTTGAGACTCAAAACTTCATAGGAAGCTGAATATAAAGCTGTAGGTGATAAAGACCTATTGTTATCACTGCAAAACTATCTTCAACGGTATAAAGCACTCGTTCTGGTGGTACTAACACTAAATGACAAACGGACATAGAGATCTGCATATGTGGGTGTTCAACGAACTGCTAACAATATTGCCCACATCCATCTCTTGTCGTGTTCGGCTTATACTGCACTGTGTTTCTAGGAACAAGCTCTCTATAACAAATGCAGCACTTTAAAGCAAATTACTTAATCTGTTTTCGAATTGACAAGCCTTTTTGTCTGAAACGGATGCATAGAGAAGTAAAATGTTTATGAAAGTGTATTTAACTCCAGTTTTGTGGATACATTTCGAATCTATCATCCTCCTAATCAAACACTTTACTATTCTACCGCTTTCGACAAGGGAAAAATCTGTAGGAAGTTAGTGTTCGATTTTTTCTAAGGCTATGTTAAGTTCTCTCTGGCCTATGAATGACAAATGATGGACGCAGAATCTTCTAAAGGTCTCTGCCACACCATATGCAAAATAAATTAAAGCGTATGCGCTTCAATTTTCTGCTGGAATAGTTGAAACTATTCTGAGAGGATGTCTGGAAACTACCTGCCTTTCTCGTCATTCAGGTGGTCTAAACTTGCGCTTTAGACAGGATTACGAAATAGTTTTTTATGCTCACCCATGTTGAGGGCTTATTTTATCCTTGAGTTGCGGAGACCTACAGGTGATCCTTAGTCGACACCTAACAGACAGATTTTTGAGAAATTTTCAATGGCAATTTTATTTAATGGCCCCTTAGCCATCAAGGGAATATCAGACAGTACAACTATTGGAAATACAGAAATCTTGAATAAGCAAAGTTCCTCACCACTACACCCAATACTACAAAAATATACTTACATACATAATCGGGCATTATGCAACCCTTCAGTCAAGGTTACGAGCTAGCTCCTCGTACCACTTATGTTGTGTGTGTTAATTTTATACATGAGTGGCGAGGTCTTACGGTTTAAATTCGACTCCGAACTACAGATTTCTAAGAGTTTTAGCCAGCATTTCGCTGAGTGGAAGTCGCCGAAGAAATATTTTAGTCATATATCGTTTGGCTTGGAGATGTCTGACCTGGGGTTTGAACTGAGGCCTCAGGTCACGTAAGCCAACATACACTATAGACTACGGCGACTTTCACCTAATACAACAATCGAATTGATTTTCAAACAGTAAGTGAATTCTTGAATGTGATGGGCAGAACGATAGGGTTATCTCCCTAGGGCCTGCTGATTGAGGAAAATGAAACAAATTGAAAATCGTAATGAAGAAAAGGGACATGCCTCGTGAACTTTCTATATCCTTGAAAGGAATAATAACAACAAATAATTAGAAATAATTATTCTTTGCTCTACTGTTTCCCCAAAACCATTTATTATTTGCAGAATACCCTTGCTTAATAAACTTTAAAAATCTCAAGCTGTAGCTGCTGTAAACGCAATGGACATGAAAATGAGAAATAAATCAAAAAAGAGTTGCGATAAAACCTTGTAAATAAAATCACAGAACGATACGAACTCCTCTAAACAGTTGGTCAAACTGGAATGCTTGCTTGAAAGCTGTTCAATATGGTCAACCAACCAAGAAAGATTAACCATTAACGACTGCAAGTTAATGCCACTAAAACAATGAAACAAATCAAAGAACTAAAGTTCGTTAGTGTTTAATGAAAATAAAATAATTTTCCCTCACAAAATATTTCTTATTTGAAAGAAATGCAGAAATTTAAGAAAGAAAACTAATTTCGAACTATTTCATGGTGTTTGACTGGCAAAAGGTGTGAGTTGTTTCGGTGAGTTTCTTTCAGCTGATGAAGTCATTTTTTTGCTTATTTTTAATATAAAAAGTTTTACTGCTTTTGCTTTTGCTCTTTCTCTGCTTTCTTTTTTCGATAACTTTTCCTAATTCTCACCTTCTCTTTCTAAGAACTTAAGGTGAGATTAAGTGAAGTTTTTCCCAAAGAAAATCAACAACCAAAAAACAATTTTTATTAAAACTCCTGTCGAAGGAATAACTCATATAAAGAGGAGGGGAATTATTAAATATGTTGCACAATATCATTCTTTAGCAAGTTAATGACAGGATACAGCAGAAATTCGAGGGTTGAACTACAGATTTATAAACTGGCGTATGCGAATTTTCAAATGATTGCATATTATAGGATTATCCTCTGGCTTTAAAAAAAATGTTCTAACATCTACAAAACGCATGATCTTTTGCTGACCTATTGTCAATTTGCAAGGATGTGAAATTACTTTTTCTGGAAAATCGATAATAATAATAAGGGCTCCTAGGCCTCAACTGCAAACATAATAAACGACTATCTTACTGCGTTATCTGTAAAAGTTCTTCTAGGATCATAAATTGAAATTATTTTTACCCGTTTTTCGTTTATTAAACGATCCATAAAAATCTTTCATTAAGCAAATGCAAGTTCAAGTGAAGTACTTAATATCTGACAGTGTTGCCAAACTGGTAGTTTTGTAAACACAAGTCACCTTAGTCTAGGAGATAGTGTGTTGACTTATTAGACCCATGGCCCGAGTTCCAATCTCGGTTCAGACATCAAAACGAAAATATAAAAGTATTTCTTCGGCGGCTTCCTCTCATAAGATTTCTGGCAAAAACTCTGAGAGTAAATATAATTGCCATGATAAAGTTTCTCAAAAATCTGTCGTTCAGAGTCGACTTTAAACTGTAGGTCCTGCCACTTATGTATAAAATTAACGCACACAACAAAAATGGTGTTAGAAGCTTAGGTCGTAATCCTAACTGAAGAGTTGTAATGACAAATTTTGTATGTATGTTTGTCAACACAAAATAACCACCACATATGTCCACTAATCCAGTCACAGTTCAAACCCCTGATCAGACATCTCCAACAGAACGAAATTTGAGGAAAGTATATTTGGTTCGGCGACTTCCTCTCAGTCGAACTGTAAGTCTCATCAGTCACGTATAAGATTAACACACACAATGTACGTGGTATTAGAGGCTGGGTTGTAATCCCGACTAAATGGTTGTAATGACAGATTTAGAAATACGTCAGCAAGTAGTGATGGCGATAGTTTTTGAAGGCGTAAGAATTTTCTTCAAATCATCTTTTTGCTTGACAAGTCCTGTTAATAAATTCTGGCTTCATAAGACCTCTACTCCTTAAGTTTCCAAGTACCAAAATATGATAGGGAATATGTTCTAAGGTCTTGTCGTTTTTCGCAGCCATTACGGAATCTGCAGATGTTCATCATCATCATTGCGTAACGTAACGAATGAAAGTTTGAAGGAGACAAAGATAAGCAACGCTGAACGCAGAATCTCAAAAAATAAAAACGTTGTTGGCAAATCAGATAATGATTTTGAGTTACATAATTTTTAAAACAAACCTCGTATATAAAGGTATTTGTGGCTGTGATTAAAGCATTAAATGACCAAGAAATAGCAACAAGAAAAATTCTTCCATTAAGGCAATGATTTTCTCTTTCGTTCTGTTCTGTTTACGTTTGTTTACTTGTTCAAAGGATAAGAAATTGTGTCATGTTTAATAAAGATTGATTTCTACGTATTTATCTTAAATTTGTACATTTTGGATGAAATAAAACGAAAAAAAAAAAAATATTCTGACATAACAAATGTTAGTCCCCACTTTCTTTGCTTTTCTTAAGGCTATTTTGAGCAAAGATTTCTTAAATCGGTCACCTAAATGTTATTCTCTACGTTGGCCTAAATTTCATCAAGGACTCTTTTCGTTGCAGTTATGCGAAATAATTTATGTCCTGGTATTTGTTTTCTGTCTATTTCGTTTCCATTTCCCAGAATATTATTTTTTATTGCTATTATTTGTGGTTGGCAAAATTATTATTAAATCATGAGTAGTCATAGCATTAGTCTTCTCTAAGTTTTTTTTTTTTTTGTTTTTGATTGTCAAGGGGGAGTTATGTTTAGCCGGTATTTGTTTAATATCTTGTAAAAACAATTGTTTTCATGACTTTTTTCTTCATCCATAAATATGTTCATGAATTATATGAATTATTAGAAAAACAAAAAAATATTTCTTCTCTAACGTTGTCTAATGATAGAGATCGGGGGACGTCCAGTTTCTTTTTTTATAAAACTTCCTACCCTTTCTGTTGGTTTCCAATATTACTCTGGTAATTCACTTGTTTCTAATGGCGCTTTCCAAGCATAATCTTTCCGCATAGATCTCTCCTGGCAGTTAGTTTTAGCAGCTCATGCTTTTTTTTTATTATTTTTCATTAGTTTGGAGAATAAATCTCCAAGTATAAAGTACGCAACTAATTTTCCAATTGGAAACTCTTTCTCATACTTACGTGGTCATTTAAAAACTTTTAGTAAGAATTCCAACCTATCTTCTCACATCACCCATGTTGTGTGCCTTTTTTTAACGTAATAATAAAATAACATAATAACGTGCAGCGTAATAGGCCCAGCAATATTTCAGAATTACAAACTTACATAACGGGTCATTAACAACCCGACTAACGGATTTCAGCCTGCCTTAACACATCCTTCCTGGCGCCTTTGCACCGACAAACTTACACCAGTTGGTCACACCAATCTATGATATGGCTTTCTCGATTTGGTCGTTCCAACGCAAATAAGGTCGTCCTCTTCTCCGACTTCCGTAAATCTGCTCATCCAATACTAGTCACAGCGGAGCATCCTCCTCCATTCGAACGACATGACGAAGCCACCGCAGCCGCTGGATAATAATCATATAGCACACTGTTGAATCGCGTGCAGAAATTATCGCCAACTCGCACTGGACCAAAGATCGTACGTAGGATTTTTCTCTCGAACACTGTCAAGGTTGCTACATCAGTGCTTAATAGTGTCCTTGCTTCTGCTCTATAAAGGAGCATGGGGAGCATAAGAGTCTTGTAGAGTATTAGTTTTGTCGTAAGAGAGAGGTCTCCCTTACTGCTTAACTAGATCGAAAGTATAGTTTTTAACCGTATTCGGAGATCCAATACGTCGCATATTGCTATTTGTCGATAAAATATACTTCGTTTTACCCTCATTTACGGTCAGACCTATCTTCATAGGCTCCCGTTTAAAAGCACTAAAGGTAGGAGTAACATCTTGCTTGGTACGCCTTATAATGTCAATGTCTTCAGTGCACGCAAACAACTGGACGATTTTTTTAAAAATATTGCCAATGCGATGCACTCCTGGCTTGCGCATAACTACTTTGAAGAAGTTAAAGAGGTCGCATGATAAGGGATTGCCTTGTCCGGAGCTATGAGAATTGCTCAACGTCATTCTGCAGAGCCTTATTAGTTTCGCAGGTATACCGAGCTCAGACATTGCTGCAAAAACATGATCCCTTGGTGTGTGGTGTGTGTCGAGTTTGTTTTTCGTGGGTCTTCTCCGGGATTTGACGTAGTGTGAAGATCCGGCCGATGATGGACTGGTCTGAAGTCCCACTGATAATGTGCAATCAGTGTTTTGCCGAGTGGCATCAGTCGTTTACGCAATATGCCCGTAAGAACTTTATATGCGATAGGAAGAGGGCTTATACCCCTATACGCATATTGTATGGTCTTCCAAATAAGGATAGAACGGAATAAAGTTTTAAATAAAGATCTTAAATTAAGGTCCAATCAGTGTTTTGCCGAGTGGCTTCAGTCGTTTACGCAATATGCCAGTAAAAACCTTATATCCGCCTGTAGTTGGCGCATATCGTATGGTCTTCCTATTTAGGATAGGACAGAATAAAAGTTTAAATAAAGGTGTTAAGCTTAATGACTGACAAAGGAGTAGTCATTTTCGGGTAAACGAAGTGCCTAGATAGAGAAAGAGATGCTTCTACAATGTAATTTTAATTTATTGGCCTCTGAATGACTGCCATTTTTCGACCATAAATGAAAAGAGACAAAATATGAAAGAGATTTGTTAAATCATTTACTGAATGTTAGTGAAAAAGATTTCAATATTAAGTGACTCATTTGTCAGCTCTGTTTAGTTGGCAAGAGGTAAACCTTAAACTCTGTTAGGCATAACTACAATGACTCATTATTACATTGTGTGATATATTTGGGTTGATTTTTTATTTCTCTGAAATATATTCATTGCTCGAATTCATAATTTTATTGTAACTTAAGTATCTGCAATGGTAATCATGTCGTATGGCATGGTCTTGTGCGTATGATGAATTGTTGCTAACCTAGAAAATTAATGGGGGTTTTCTGCACACATAATATTATTTGTTTCTCAGAATTTTTTTCTTGTTTTTTTTTCTTTGTGCGTGGCATCATTTCTTTGATTTCCTTAAGAATTATTTACAATGACGAGTTGTAAGCCTTGTTAGCCTGTGAGTGAGTAATTTCCTGTGGCAATTTGTTGTCATAGCTTCTACCATTGATGACGGTAATGACGATGATGATGTTGATGCCTGTAATGGCAATGTCCTTGTGCTACATTTAAACAAAACTTCACATATTTTCTTAAGATTTCTTTATTATTTCTTTTTTTGATTATTTTTTTTTTTTTTAAATTTTTCTTTACAAAGTTATAATTTTTTTTAGATTTCTTAAAGAAATTATACCGTTTACGTTTCCTGTTTATAAAGACTGTTCAAGTAATTCGTTTTATTTTATTTTATGTTTTTAAAAATAAATAAATAATCACTTAAAATATTGGTTTACAAATACTTAATCTTATATGGAGGGACATTTAATTTAATTTTATTTCCTTTAATTCATAATTTATTTTTTTTTATCAACGTTTTGCTTATTCAAAATTAATTTCACTGAAATTTTTCTTTCACTTAAAGAAGAAATATTTTCTTATTATTAATTATTTACAACAATTACAAATATTTCCATAATTTCTTTATTAGGTTGTATAACAGTGTCTGTGTATAACAGTAGATGCACACATACACACATACATAATTAGTCATTACAACCCTTTAGTCAGGTTTACCACCTAGCTTCTCACACCACTTATGTTGTGTTTTTGTTAATTTTATCTAGAAGTAATAGGGCCCTACGGTTTTAATTCGAATCCCAACGACAGTTTTTTGGTAAACAAATTTTTCACGGCAATTTTTATTTTCTCTCAGAGTTTTCGCCTAAAATTTGCTGAGAGGAAATCATATTACAATTTGAATCGAAATATTGAATTCTCTCCTTGACATGCTTCTGGAGAGAACTACTAGGCACTATGATTTCGGCAAATGCTTCTCAATGAGACTTACTAAAAAAAATAATGAAGTAATCTGAAAGCTGCATGCTCCTTTTATTTTAGGGTATTTAGAAGATTGGAATAGGAACAGACGTTTCCCAGAATTAATCCTTCGGGTATCTTCCAAGCGGCAGTCTGTGCCATCAGAAGATGTACTCAATTCAACTTGGATAAGATATAACGGGTGATTTTTTAGGTATTATCTTTTTAGCAATACTGGTTTAAACAGCTCATGCATGTTTCATGTTTTGTTTCACTGTCAAACATCTTCAGTTTGGTCTATATTTTAACCATGATTCAAATGAACAACGCTTGCAAATCATTGAATTTTATTATCAAAATGCGTGGTCTGTTAAGAAAGTTCAACGCGCGCTTCTTCCATTTTATGTTCGGTTTAATCGACCTAAATCGGCTATTCGGGCTATTGTGACTAAATTTCACACCAAATATACATTGTTGGACATTAAACCAGAAAAAGTTACAGTTTGGTACAGTTTATGGGCTGGTGGCATTATTGGACCGTACTTCTTCAAAGATTCTGCTAATCGTAAAGCAACTGTGAATGGTGAGAGCTACCGTGAGATGATATCCAACTTTTTTTGCCCAAAATGCCAGAGCTTGACATGTGGTTTCAACAAAATGGTACCACATGCCACACAGCACGCGTAACAATGGATTTATTGTGAGATGAGTTCGATGAACATTTTATTTCACGTTCGGGACCGGTTAATTGGCCGCCTAGATCATGCTATTTAATGCTTTTGGACCATTTTTTGTTGGGCTATGTTAAAGCTTATGTCTACACAGACAAGTTCGCTTCAATTGACGCATTGGAAAACATAATTGAAGCATTTATTCGTGGGATACCGGCCGAAATGTTGGAAAGAGTATGTCCAAATTTGACTATGCGGATGGACCACTTAAGGCGCAGTCGCGGTCAACATTTGCATGAAATAATCTTCAAACATTAAATTATATGGACCGTACTATCGATTCAAACAAAGATTTCATGCATTTTTCTGAATTTTATGTGTTTTTTTTTGTAAAATTTTCCTATAGCTCTAAAAAATCACCCATTAGTAAAGAAAGGATATAGCAACACTACCTGATAGTGTAGTCGTTCTTCGAGCCCTCGGCTCTTATGGGGTTAAATCAAATATAGTATTGGACTAACTGAAAAAGCTGAATCGGAATAAGGTTGATGCTAGGTTCAAGTCATGTGGAAATAAGCGAGCACACAAGCTTATAAGGAGAGGGACTTTTATATTGGTAGGGGCGGTAGATGTTACAACGAAAGGGAAGATTTTCTCTTTATTCAAAGACGCTCCTTAAAGTGTAAGATAATTAGAATTTTGGTTGGGAAATTACAATAATAGGAGATATGAGTCTGGCGCCAAGGATAATCTAAGGTTGGCCACCAGTCTCAGGGTGTCTTTATTCAGAATGGAAATTGTTTCGAAGCCTAACACATAATCTCAGTGTTGGTGAGAATTAATTATCAGAACAACTTTGTGGAGTTTGTGAAAGATCTCAGAAGGAAACGCCTGGGTTCAAATCAGAAACTAAGCACGAAATTGCACACAATAAACGCAAACACCACAATGTTGCAAATATAATTTGCTTATTGTCGCGTTACCTTAAAATAATCATTTCCATATACAACCATGTATTCATTTTTGAGAGATTGTTTCTGTTTGCTGCGTTGCGTTTATTGTGTTTATAGAATAATAAGTTCCCATGTTTTCTATTGCCAACAATTCAATGTTATAATCGTTACTATTTGATCAAACGCTTAAAGAAATAAAATTCATGTCATCAAATTGACGAAATACTTTTAAATGAAATTCATCTTCGAAAAGTTTTGCTTTACTTAATTTATACTTCATCTAAGGCAGTGTATTCCTATATTCAATTGGCTCATCTAAGATATTATATTCCCCTGTTTCTTGCCCATATTCGGATCGATTCAGTGGGGGATTTATATTTAAGATTCCAACTACAGGCTTTCGGTAATAAAAATTATGAAAATTGTGGTGTGTAGTACCATATAATGCGAGTGGTCTTGCCTAACTATATTTCTTTTCCTTACATTTTAAAATTTTTCCGAAGATTTTCTCCTATTTTAGTTTGATTTTTAATTTTGTTTAATAAATAAATTCTTACCGTATTATTATTATAAAAATGCACAACGCTGAGAGAGAAATCTAAGAGCAGCCTAGGGGGACTACAATCATGTTTGCCTTGAAGAGTGTCCAGCCTTTAAATATTCGAAGTAGATATAAAACAACCTTATCTGCAATAATTTTAACAGGTTTACGGGCTTCTCGTTGAAAAAAAAAACATATAAAATGTGGATCTCATGTGGGTTGGTATCTTTCCAAAGAAGATTTGTTTCTTCACTAACCAGAAATGGGCCTTATGTTGATTTGACGCAAAGAGACTGAATAAATGACAACTAATTTAACTGATGTTCGAAAATCGATGTTGGAAAACGTCCACTATAAAGCACTGTGTGTTATCGCACTTAATAAATAAATGGCTGTAGAGCAAGAAGGTAGACTAACTTACCCTAGTTACCTTAAACAGTTTGGTTGGATGTCTCTATCGTTGGTCTTGTCAGAATAATGAAGAGATGGAATTGAGGCAGGCTCTCCTGAAGTAATTAGTTGATATTGGTTTTGTTGCTGGAGGAATTACTAAAATGAACAGAAAACTAATCCCAGGGATTCGTTTGGGTGGAATTTGGAGGAAACTTGCTTCTGACTTATCTGCTTATATGCATTTGTTTTGTTGGTGAAGGAATTACCAGAATTACCGGAAGAAACTTATCCCAGGTATTCGTTGGTATTATCAGCATAATGAAAAGATGGAATTGGCACAATCTCTCCTAAACTAATCTGTTTATATTGGTTTTGTTGCTAGGAGAAATAACTAAAATTATTAATCGTGCCCGATTAAGAAGATTTTTTATTTTTGCAAACATAATTGTAGTCTCTGTAGTCTCCTTTTTAAAATTCTTTTTTTTCAATTCATTTTCTGTTTTTCGTTTCAATTAATAATTTATTTATTTACATACAATAATTATTTATTTATTTATAATTTATTAATTTAATTTATATAAACACAGATAATAATGACAAATAAATAAAAATTTAATTACGATTTTATAGATCAGTCTGATTCGATTTGAGCAAAATTACATACAAGTTAGCTTTTTTGTTTGAAGTTTTTTCTTTTACGTAAATTTTTGTAAAATTTTTGAATACCATTTTCAATTAAATTAAAAAATGCAAGATTAAAATTAAAAATTCGAAATTAAACTAAATATTGAATACAAATACACAACATGGTTTCATGGTTTACATTGACCATTTCGTTAAATGACTAGAACGTACATGAGGTTTTTTTTTTTAACCGTAAAAGGCTAAAAGACAGGCGATTATATGTATGTATACAAAAAAAAAAAAACAAAAACAACAATACTTATGCCTAATTAAACATATTCCATGGGTGTAAAACGCGTTGCCCTATACAGAATGACACTGGAACAACGCGCACAGTGCTGCTGCTATCATACCTCTGACATGGCATTGTGATTAATTGAATTTGATTTGGGCCTCTCGCAAATGATAACACGTGCCGTGCCTTTATTGGAGCGCCGTGAGACAGTCAGTGATGTGGTTAAAGTACGCATGGAATCACAGCTGTTGTGTAGACGGCGTCCCACTGTGTTGCACCGATTTGGATTTGAATTATGGCGATACGATTTACAGCAACAGGTAAACCATTTGAAGGGTGGAAAGCGACTAAAAATAAAACAGAAAATCACAAATTAAACATACATTGTGTACACTTTATAATTACCTTATTACTCACCTAAGTGTTCTAAAAACCGTTGAGGAGAATAGGCAATAGATTAAAGGATTTGCCGCTGAATTAAGTGGGGCCAGACTTTGTATGAACGTTGCTATCGCTATATTCGTTTGGGTTTGTGGTATGTGGCCGAAAACCTGTAGTAAATCGAATATAATATAGGGTGACCAACACACTATAAATACAATGACTATGACAAATGTCATTTTAACAGTTTTCACTTTAGCCCGCGGTATAATGCCTCTGGAACTGGCTCGGCGTGTTGTATTATTACCGAAGCCCGGTCTCTCGGCTGGTACAAATATTGAACCTTTGGCCCATATGGTCTTAACAATAATGGCATAACAGGCTGAGATAATGAGGGCGGGAAAGGCGAAAAGAGTTGCTGATACCAAACTCATGTAGACTTGCCAGGCCCATGGCGAACCCAACTCGATCCAACATTGTGTTTGTCCCTGTATAAGTTTCTCTTCGTATAATATGAGTATGGGCAAAGAGAATAGAGCCGAGATTATCCAGGCACCGGCTACCAAATGGCGGGCACGTTTCCCTGCAATAACAAAAAGGGTAAATGATCAAATCTGCAGCCTAACATTTTTAAATATCCAATGTTTCCATAGTGCAATTTCTCTATTTTTTCCTGTCAATAATAATAGTCCTACTGGAGTTGTAATGATGGTTATTAGCCAATATATTAAAAAGTCTCTTCATTAAGTACCAATAAATGTATCTCGCCCACGGCAATTAAATTAAGTCTTTATTAATGTCAGTCAATTCTCTTTCTTTCTCTTGCTCTTGCTCTCTCTCTCTCTCTCTCTGAAGTGGCCTATTAAATGTTTTTATTATCATTTTCACTTTACTTACACGATTTGGAAAAGTTCATTGGATGTGTTATGGCATCATAGCGGTCGATGCTCATGGCCACCAGAACGTATGTCGATGAGTATGTAACACACACCTGTGAGAAACGAATTAATTTACAGGCAACATTACCAGCACGCCAGGATATTGTTATGCGCCAAATGATGTCAGTTAAGACGTTTAATAAACCCACACAGAGATCTAAAATAAAAAAGAAGAACACAAAGCATAAATTCCTTTTCCTACTTTTTTTTCGAAATAAATGATAAAAAAATAAAATTAAATTCTAAATAATCACAGCAATTATAACAAGATTTATATACAGACAGACTATAATGACAACAAATGCCATGACGAAAAGACAAGCAGCAGACATGTTACTCCTTCGGAGGAGTAAAAACGTTTTTTTTTTCTCTATGAAATGTAAAATCTGTGGAACAGTGGGGAATTAAAGTTTTAAAAATGGTTTCTTAAACCAAATTGCAGTTGCGTTTATTACCGTAAAGGTGGGTTTCATCGCATTCCATTTAGAAAGTTGTTAGGTTTACATCGATCAAAAAAAAAAAAAAAAAAATCGTGATTCTGAATGTTTAGAATGAAATTTTTGTAGCTTTTTTCGAAAAATATTTGAACGCATTGTTAAATTTTTACCATTTAAAAATGTATCAAATATGAGCTCTTAGATTGTAAATAAAAATCAAAATAAATTTATGTTTAGCTTTAATCAAAAATTCTATATTATTCGCACAATTCTGTATGCCACTGTTCACAACTTTATGTAAACAACAACAATTGCTTTGTTTACTTTGTTCCTCTGTTTACAGCCAGATCTTTGTAATTGAGATTTTCAAACCACATTCAAAGTATAGTCGGCGCACATATTATATTATGGTTCGTTGTAATACTATTGTGAATCTGCCGCTAATTTTGAAGAAATTCGGTAATAATTATAAAAAATCTGCCATTGGTTCTGCCATATCCATTGGCTCTTTTAAACCGCTGAAAGTATTGCCTGAGTAACATTTAACCAGATACATACCTATATACAGTCAAAGAAAAAAGTCTACATACACCGTTGTATGCCAATTTTTAAATGTATTTCAAATAATTTCTGCGTTTTTTCTTTAAACATTCTTAATTGCATAAGCCTTAAGCATATGTAGACTTTTTTATTTGACTGTATATAGAATTATGAACAGTTGTAAGATTTCTAAAATCTTAAAACGGGTAGGTAAACACAGAAAAGAAGAAAAAGAGTTTTATAAACACTTACCTGCCAACGCCAATTGTTTGATGAAATAATTCATTCGAGATTTTCGATTTTTATTCAAAAACATCACAAACAAAACAGCCGAATTGCCCAAAACAATGATGGTGAATAGAATCCATAAAACAGCAAATTGTTCCGTCTAAAATTAAAATAAGAAAAAAGGGAGAGATAACTATTCACTACTTATTGATTTTATTTTAATAAAAACAAGGGAGGGTCTATTATTATTAGCAGTGAATGCCTATGAATTTTTATTTATGATATCATGACTGATTTTAATGCAATGTACAGTAATGACTTCAAGAACTGTCCTTAACATATTCCTTTGGGGTTTGACTTTCTATGCGCCTTGAGTATCATGGGCCTCTCTCGTAGTCTACAAGTGCTTCATTATGACGTAGAGGCATGGATTCTATTAGGTAGCGATGCAGCAGCCCCAGAGGGTATTAGAGACAAAAGTCTTACGTGAGATCGTCGGTCCAATGCGAGTTGGCTGTGATTTTCGCATCCGATCCAACAGTGAGCTCTGCGAGGTCAATAAAAACTAGACTTTGGGCAGCGTATTAACATACAGCGGCTGTGTTGAGTCAGAGATATTGCTTCGAATAGAGGAAGATGCTACAACGAGACGGGTGTTTGATGCGGAGATCTGCTGATGTCGGCAAAGAGGACGATCTTAATTGCGTTGGAAGAACCAAGTCGGGGAGGCCATGTTATCGATTGGTAGTGACTAACTGCCATAGGCGCATAAGATGCAGAGTTACCTGGAAGGACGTGTTAAGGTAGTCCAAAATCCGTTAATCGGGATGTTAATGGCCATTTAAGTAAGTAAGTAAGAAAGTTCTATGCTCTCTCTAACCACATAGTGGCCGCCCACATAGTGTTAGTGGAATCGTAATGTCGCCATTATTCAAAGATGCTGACAATATAATGAACTCGCCAGAAATTATTGGAAGCCTGTATTGCACCCAAACAGATCATCTGCTTTACATTCGTTAGATTGAAAAGCACCATGTACGGATATCATTACGCTGTGTATACTCAATATTTATTGACGTCATGTTATCATTTAATAAGACTGTGTGTGTGTTTGAGTTCTTTTGAATTTGTTTTGAATTTTCTATTTTCCTTTCAATTTCATATTCATTTACAAAAAATTTTTCTTTATTAATGCCTTTGTGCACATAATTACGATTACGTTTACAATTATAATTTAATTTTTCCTTAAAACACATGTACACTTACTTACATATGTATGTATACTCCTCACCCATCCGCCATTCTTGTAATTTTTACTCAATTATTTGTAATAGAATTTCTTTGAGTCTATTAAGTAAGTAATTATGTTGAGTTAATTATGCTGATGCTGATGCCGATGCTAATCCTAATGCTGATGTGCGTATAAATTCGTAATTCAATTTTCCGTGGTAGAAACATTGAAAAAGTTTTTCAATGCCTGTGTGATGAGCATTAAATTTCAATTTTTTTAAGCGGAAAATTCTTAAAATTATTATCTTTTGCTGTGTTTCTAAGAATTTCTAACTTTCTTTCTTAGAGTGTGCAGTTGATTGGAGAGATTTTTACTTAAATGAGCAGAAATTAAAAACCAAAATTTTAATGGCATACGCTGCAGTTTTGAAAACCAGAGGAAGAATGTAAGTATGAAATGGAGGCCTTAGAGAAATTTATCAAAATAAAAAACTAGAGTTTGTATCACAGAAAAACGATATTGTTTTTAGTACATTATGGTTTAGAAAATGACACGGTGTGACAATTGACTTTTCTTGCCCTGTAAAGCAAAAAAATAAAAAAAAGTGTCACGAGCTATTCCTGAGATGTTATCAGTAATAGTAATTTTGATTCCAAAAAATCTGTTCCGATGATTCACTCTTATTATCACAGCGTCTACATGTTGGACTTAAGACAACTCCCACTCCGTGTAAATATACCCTTGAGCTTACAGAGCCTTTTCAAAAGACCGCTTGCAAAACTTACCTTACTACTGGATAGTCCTACAAATTACTCAGATCTCCTCTTATTGTAGTTCCTCAATAAAATATTCAATTTTCTCAAACCAATAAAAGGTCCTTTTATCTTCCTTTCCAAACATTTCCAGTATACCTAAGCATTTTGGCCCCATCAAGGTCATGACAGCGTAAGCTTGCCCGTCTGCTTTTTGACGAGAATTCCCACATGAAATGGAACGCTTACCTACTTAATGGGCCATTAACTACCCGATTAACGGATTTCAGTCTGCCAACGCCAGTTGGTCCCATCAAGGCAAACAAGGTAGTCCTTTTCGGCAACTTCCATAGGTCTCCCCTCTGGAACTCGGCAGAAGATAACCTTGACCGATTCAGCTTTTCACAAAAGGCGAGTTCTCAAATGGCGGTAAGATAGTTTTGTCCTGACTTTTGTACTTCCTGATTTTATCTTTCGATGGCATAGGCTTCCACTTGAAAGATACTTTCAAGTTAACCATTGAAAACAACTCCTTCTCCTGTCCCAAGATTCATTCTTGACCCTTTTGTGTAGCACAAAATAATATTTTTTTTAAGGTTGTAAGTAGCTTCCAGTCGCCGTAATCTAGTAGGTAGTGTGTAGGGTAATTAGAAGTGGAGCTACGGTTCAAACCCCATGTCAGATAATTCCAGTGAAACTTAATATGAAAAAATATTTCTTCGACAATTTCCTCTCAGCAGATTTTGGTCAAAATTTCTGAGTTTTAAAATAAAATTGCTATGAAAAGTTTCTTCAAAAACTAACGTTCGGAGTCAACTTTAAAGTGACTTAACTCACGCACATAATTAAACGAGCTAATAACGCAGCTAAGTGGAGCTTTGTTTTTATCTAAAATTCAAACCCGTGGTTTAAACTCCTGTTCAGACATTTCAATCAAAATGACATCTGAAAAGAATATTTCTTGTGACGATTTCAGTTTTGCAGTCTTCTGGCAATAAATCTGGGTGTTAAAATAAAACTGCCATGAAAAGTTTCTTAAAAATTTGTCGTTTCGAGTCGATGTTAAACTGAAGGTCTCGCCACTCATGGATAAATATAACTCACACAACATAAGCTAGGACATAACGCTGACTGAAGGGTTGTAATAAGCAATTAAGATTAATTCATTCATTTTTGTTATTAAGTCTCGTTGCAAAGTTAGTACTTTTAGGAAGAAAAAGTTTTGTAACGATAATCCTTTTTGTTTTCGAATTTGGTTTCTTTTAAATTGAACTGTTTTTCCTTAAGATACTAATAACTTTATCGATGATATGATTATTGACAAAAGAATATTTTCTTCTTCGTCCTCTCGGTTTTGAAATCAATTTCCTTAGCCGTTTATTTATTGTGTGTTTTTCTAATCGCTTCAATTATTTCAATCAGTGGTTCAGTGTCACTTATTGATGCTTTCCATTAACAAGTGTTTTTTGTGACGTTTTTTCCTTTTTTTTTTGTTTTTTGTTCAATATTTTCTTTCTGAAAGCTCCTTGTAATGCCTTTAACCAGACTGACTGGCTGTCTACTGGCAGTCTGTCTAGTGCTCTCAATTATCTGACAAGTTTTCGTTTCCTCTTCTATTATGGCTTGCTAATGAACAGATAAAGTGCAGACTTTTTTAATTAAAACAGTTTCGTTCATCACATTTCTCTTTCTCTCCCTTCCTCGCTGTGTTCTATTTTCTTAAGAGATTTTGATTTTCTTATTGAGAAAAAAAGAAAAGAAAAGCCACAGAATGTAATAAAAAAAGACAGAACATTTTTAACGAATCCAACACAAACAATTTGGTTTAAATAGCTCAAAAGAATTTCATTTTAAAGTTTATTATAAAAGAGAAAGAAAAAAAAAAAACAAGCGGATGACAAGCTTTAATGCAGACAAGATGCCAGAACAACGGAAACGGAAGGATGTGCAAACAGGAACAAATAGTTTTGCTGCTATTGTTACTTGTTGGAGTGGTGGTCGTGCGTAAAACTTTTGTCAACATTGTGCAGAAATTTTTTTTGTCTTTTTCTATGGATTTCGATTTTTTTATTTTCCGAGGGTATCATTACTTTCACTGTGTCCTTTCTTTCTTTTCTTTTATTTATTTTTTCTTCTTGTTTCTGTTAAAGTTAAATAAATAGCAGGGAATTATTTTCTTATAAAAATTTAATTTTTTTTTCGCTTTATTGTTTAACAAGATGATGACCTCTATACTAAACGAGGGCTGTTTCAAAATTAACTAAAGAAATATGTGTGCCAGTTGGCGTGGATAAGCAGATGGTGTGTTCGATTAATAGACAAGAGTTCGTAGTGAAAACCCTAGCTTAGGCTTCATGCTACAGTCTTGTGGGAAAAATCTTGATTGTAAATCAAATTGCCATGAAAAATTTCAAAAAAATCTGTTGTTCAGATCGGCATTCGTGGATAAGATTAAAACACACAACATGAGTGGTGTGAGGCTTTAATTGTTGTCTAAGTTGGATTTCATATAAATGAAGGTGAAAACCGAAATACAAAATACCCTACTGACTCGACAAATTCCGATTGTCGGCTGTATTTTCACTAAATTAAGTGATATTCCTTGAAATTCATTGCCTAGCAGGTTGATTACGGTGACCATAATAACCTAACAGTAAAAGTGAAAAGTGGTCACCTTACTTAAGTTACGAACCTTTAGTCAAGCTTACAGTCTAGCTGATCATACCATTTATGTTGTGTGAAATAATTTTTAGTATGAGTGGAGGGACCTGCAGATAATTCAAAGCACTATGCAGACTTTTAGTAGACAGCCAGTCAGGCTAGTTAAAGGCATTACAAGGATGTTTCAGAAAGAAAATATTTAACGAAAAAAAAAGAGAAAATGTCACAAAAAGAAAAAAAAAGTACTTGTTAATGGAAAATATCCAGAAGTGTCAATGATCCACTGATTGAAATAATGAAAACACACAATAAATAAACGGATAAGGAAAAGGATTTAAAAACTGAGCGGATTGTATGAAGAAAAAGAAAATATTCTTTGGTAAATATCATCAAATCATCGATAAAGCTTAAGGTTTCTTCAGGTGAAACTGTTCAATTTAAAAGAAAATAAATTCGAAAACAAAAAATTATTTTCGTTACAAAACTTTTTGTTCCTAAAAGTACTAACTTTGCGAGACACTTAGTAACAAAAATGAGTAAATTAATCTGAAAGCTGCTTACTTACTTACTTAATTGGTCATTACAACCCTTCAGTCAGGGTTACGTCCTAGCTTGTGTTGTGTAAGCTAAGTTTATGTATGTATGAAAGGATCTACAGTTTAAAATCGACTCGGAACGACAAATTTTTGAGAACGTTTTAAGAGCAATTTCATTTTAACATTCTAATTTTTTTTTCCAAAAAGATTGCAAAAAGGAAGTCTCCGTAAGAAAAATTCATTTCAAATGTAATTTTGATTGAAATGTCTGAGCAGGAGTTTGAACCACGGGCTCGAATTTTAGATAAGAAACCAACACACTACCTACTAGCAGCGACTTTTCTTTATTAGTTCGTTTCATTTTGGCACTTCCCTCGTTAAAATTGAAACACTATTTTTTTGCTTTTAATTTTTTTTTTATTTTGTAAAAAACAAAACAAATAAATGCTGCTGGAAATAATTTGTACAAGATGACCTCAAAATTAAACAAATAAAAAGAAAAGTATTCGTTTTTTTTTCTGTAATTTTTTTTTAAATGTTGTAATAAAATTGAGTTTTAATTAACCATTAAATTTATTTTTTCTCTTGGTACGGTTTGGCCTCTACTTGCTGTGGGAATTCCCTATTTTTTCAATAAAAAAAGAATATTTTAATGCCTATCCACCAAAAAACAAAACCCTTAAAAATCAGACCCTTTGCGTAATTGAATCAAATGGTTCGTTGTACATTCTTCTGGTCATGATCATTATTGAAGTTTTGAGTTGACGAAACTGATTTCCTTTATTTCCTTAAGCATTTTAAGCCTCTTTTTCTTTCATACAAAAAAAAAACCTTTGAAAAGGATTCAGTTTTCATTTCCAACACTTTTTTGTATTTTTTTTTATCACAAATAAAGAGTTTCAGGAGATTTATTGTTAATGGAAGAAGAGCATTTAATTGCAGAAATTTAAACCCCGGAAAAGTGTAAAACGTGGCACGTTTCTAAGCTCTTAATATGTGGGTGGTATGGTGTGCGTTGTTTTTAGGAAGTGAATATTATGAAAAACATAATTATTGTGGAGGCAGGATTCTTTAAAAGCTTTTAAAGAGCAACTCAATTTGTGATGGTGACCCACATGGTACGAGTATGTATACATACATATATAAGGTATAATGGAAAATAAAGTATATTTTTTTATTTGAATAGAAAAATATTTGTTTTTTAACAAAGTCCTTGTCTGTTAAATTGTTCTCATTTCCCAATCTTTAATTTTAGTTTCCATTAAGTACTGCGTCTAGCCTTACGAATTACAAATGAAGTGGATAATATATTTGGACTGCAAAGGCCTCTTGTCAGATCCTGTACTGGTCAATTTGTCAACACTTTCATTTATACATTTAGCGTCCTAAAACGTTATCAGAAAATATGTGGATATTCAATACGTTTCAATATTTTCTAAGAGAAGGGAAGTACCAGTCTAGCCTAGCTTTCAAAGCAACACCTTGACCTCCTGAGATAGTGTTGAATATGCATCGGTAATGGTCAACGTTTTACTCTCCGTTAATAATATTAAGAAAACTGCGGCTATAATTCAGATTAATTTAGAATGATCCATCAATTTAGAACATTCTCTCCTTTGAAATCACATGAGGAATACTGCCATAATTCCAGTTTGAATCCTGTTGCCAAATATTATTTTTCGATAGCATAGTTAAGAAGCAAAGTAAATCGTTTGACAGTTTATTTCTATATTCTCTTATCAACTAGGAGGTGATAACGTCGGAGAAATGTGGCCTGGGATTCAATACAAATAAACATGCGCCAACAATGCTTCTTTAATAACCGGAATCATTATCAGAAAGTTTCAGATTGATGTCGCATAATAAAATACCGGTTACAACGCCACAATTCATCTTATGCTGAGTATATCCACACTCCAGAGAAGTTCAGTTTCATAGCACTACAGGTCGCTGTTGTCAAAAAGAAAAATAAAAAGTAATTCGACATTTTGAAAGTGTTTGGATTGCCTTGAAATGGTAATTATTTGGTTCACAGATCAGCAGTGAGTATTCAAAATCATAATCATAATTATAGATACTTATACACGCATTCATACTTATTTTAATATCATGGAACCTCTAATCATATTCAAAGTTTCAAGTTTTCATCCTATTCATGCTTAACAACACGTATGATACAACATACAACACGAAGCTAAGTATGATTCGCTTACGAACCTTAAAATACTCACTAAAACGTTGTATGTTTGCTCGGTTTGCTGCTCTGCCGGTTTCTACGTCTGTGTCTGCATTCCGTTCTTGTTAATGCAACAATAACTGAGTCTAAATGAGTAGAGGCTTATGAATCAAACATATTTCAAAGAGTATGAGTTTGAGGTCAACATTGTACGCATGCGTATTGCAACCTGATAGTTATAAATCAACATCGTAGTGAATATGAATGAATCAGAGTACGTAGTTAAATTTCAATGTAGATAATTCAATTATTTTAAAATTTCATGAGTGCTTATTGATTAGCGAAAAAACAATTCATTGCTGATCTCTGATCGAGAGTATAAATTAACTTCTGCCTGCTCATTATTGATTTCATTTGAAAAGTATCGACAATAACCATTCCTCTTGAAATGAAGATTTCATCATATCTCTGAGAAAATACATTTTAAACTCATAATCGATTAAATTAAATGTTATTCCTCAAGGTGTTTTCTACGCAAGGCTGTTAATCTAATTGCTAGAAGATGTCAACAAAAAAGGAGAAAGAAAGAAAAATATTCAACAAATATCGGGTTAAGCATTCAGATAAGTTTTTTACATCTACTCTTAATTGATGTACAATCTACATCAACAAAATAGGATTTTGACCCTCTACAATTCTCCTATTTGCCTTTTTGAAACCTTCACAATTAAGTATTACAGATCCCTAGTCTCGTTTGAGACAAAGAATTCAAATCAAAAAAATTTTAAATTTCGTTTCTTTTAAATACAAGAAAGAGGGTGGTGAGAGAAAGGTAAACAACAGAAAAAAAAAGATAGAGCCCCAAATGAATATTTACTTCGATGGCAACCAAAGTTTATTTAACCGTTAGGAAGATAGAGAGAGAGAGAGACAAAAACAATTTGAAATAAAATAACGTGAATGACACGATTCAAATAAATTTCTCGGGTAAATATTTATTTGCATACACAATCAAGTCTAACAACAACAAGTCTAACAACAAGAACAACAATAACAAAATCATGGGCTATTGGAATTTCTCGTGTGTCAATATCAATGCTCTCTCTGGTTACCACTGTCTGATGATTTTTCTATAAATTTTCACACTTTCACTTTTACACACACCACATACACAATTACTTCCATTTCAATAGGTGTGGGAGAGAAAATATGATAGAGACAGAGAGCGTGTGAAAAAACAAAAACAAAAAAATATGATAAACGAGCAGAAAAATAAAATTATAATCCGCCTCTAGAGGGTTTTACTTATTCGTTAAGTGCTTTATTTCTGTCCTAAAGCATGGAATAAGAAAATAAAAAAAAGAAAACGTTGGCACGTTCTCAATGTACGTGTGCATCGGAAAAATTATATTCTCTTCAAGAGTACAAAACCAACACAAATATAAACAGAGAGAGAGGGAGTGCAAGGCAGTCACAATTTTACTTGTTTAACAAATAACAGTAAATATGTAAGTAAATGACTGATGTTTTTGGATAACAAAGCAAAAAACTAAAAAATGATAAAAAAAAAAATATATGGAATAGAGAATGAGAGATAGAGAGAGTAATATATGACAGGGCCCTGTGCTTGAAAGTGTTCTGTGGATATTTAAAAATCCTTTTTTTTAATGTGAAATTCTTTATTTTTGCTTTATATTCTTCGGTGGAATCTGTTATTCTATCAGGTCCGCCATCTAACGTTTTTTTCAACTAGAGCTTTTTCGTGAATGATAACACTTATCTCATGTCTGATTTGACGGATAATTCATTTTAGCCTTCGGCTGAACAAATATTGACTATCCAATGCTTTTTCGCTTCGCTAAGTGAGCCTGTGATCGACCTACAGAAGATGTCGATTTTGGCAAAAAAATCATTTTTTGGAGATGGAGGAGTGGCCGTTACAGTCAATGGCGATCGTTATGGGGCCATGTTGAATGGAACGAATTTTTTTACACAAAAATTGAAGACGAGGATATTGACAACATTTGGTTTCAACAGGACGGCGCTACGTGCCACACAGCCGAAGCTAAACTCCATGTTTTGCGCACTGTATATGAAAGACCTTAATTATTGAAATATTTTTTAAGTTTTTCTATTAAAATGTTCGATTGTTTGACTCTCCTTTGCACGTTGTCCACCCAATAGAGCCTGCAGTGTATTCTTTGGAGGTCTAATAAAGTTTGAAAAGTTTTGAAGAGTTGTTTGGATTCGAAACTAATATTTTTGAATTTGAAGTTAAACACTTTAACTTCTACATCTCGTCTTGCCATAAAATATTGTTATGTTTTAAACTTTTAAAAACATTTAAAATATGAGTTCGTAGATTGTTTTTACCTTTTAAAAACGTTTGAAATATGAATTCGTAGATTGCAAATAAAATAAAAATAAATTTGTGTTTGGTTTTTATTAAAATTCTTTATTGTTCGAATAATTCTGTATGCCACTGTATACCACAACTTGGTGTAAACAACAACAATTGCTTATTTTGTTATTCTTCTGTTTGTTAATAGAACAATTGTTCGACAGATCTTTATAATGTAGATCTTCGAACCACGGTTACACATCACGTCTTCACACAGGGCTGACTGAACTTTTACTAACTCAGTTGACTGTTTTGTCTTGACTTTTATATGTCAAGTGCAATTGCCATATTGCCCTTTATAGTTCTCAGTATAGCCGTTTTAACTTAATATCATCAAACAAGGCCAAGGCCTTCGTTGAGGCCTTTTTATATCTGTGACTTGTTTAGTCAATATTTAATATTTTATGTACAAAGTGTTGGTAAGTGGGTGTATTCAATGGATTATGACTTACGATAATAGTGATAATATCATAAGTCAATAACAACTGCTATAACAACCTAACAGGGTATCAGTCAATACCTACTATAATGAAATGATAAGCCTTTTATTGTGTGCTTCTTTACATGTCATGGATAATAACTTGTTTAGCTAAGAGCATGGAAGTCTAAATGACAATGTCAATGGCTAATAACGGCTATAATGTTACTGCGTGACAGCAAAAGATTTAATGAAATGATGAGAGAGAGAGAGAGAGGTCAAGACAAGGTTCAGGATCAAAGTTATTAAAAAAAAAAGAAATTAAATTTTTGTTTTGCAAGAATTTTCCATCAAATTTTTTAATTTTTTAAAAATTATTAAAAAGCAACATTTGCTTAAAAGCTCTTTAAGAATAGAGAGAGAAAGAGAGAGAGCGAAAGAGAAATAAAAAAGTAAATTTTATCATTCAATGACTGTGTTAAAAACTAGCGACAAATGAATTAAAATGCCGGCACGTTCCATTACCATTTTAGCCTTCACATTCTACATTCTTATTCCATAATAATACAATGAATGGTTTTGAGCATGTATGCTGGTATAACTAGGACTTCCATGGCATTTCCATTTGTTAAACTCCATGTAGAGGAAGAGGATTGTAAGTGAAACTAAAAATTAAACGTAATAAAACCATTCATAATCATTATCATGAACGACATCATCATCATTAAAATCGGTATTATCGTCGTCATGCTCATTGTCATTTGAAAAATATTATTCTGGCCATAATAGTTGTTATTGTTGTTTTTTCTTTTCTTCTTCTTCTTTTCAGTTCTTAACAAAATTTACAATCTCTAATGCAATGGCTTTAAATGCTGGAAAAAAACTCCATGATTTTAAAATATTCCATGCAAATCATTTAAAATTTTAATGGAGCGCTGAATTAAAATAATAAAAAAGGAAACAAAATGAAGAAATAGGAGGAAGTGCAAGGTTAAACTATACACAGATAGATGGTGAGGGCAGGGGGGATTTCATAAAATTAAAAGTTTTGTTTTAATCTAGGAACATTTCGCAGATAAACTAGAGCAGCTAATGATAAAGCAACTAATGCTAGAGCAACTAACGCTGGAGCAGATAATACTAGAGTAGCTAATGCTACAGCAGCTAATCGTAAAGAAGCTAGTGCTAGAGTAGTAAATGATAGAGCAACTATTGCCAGAGCAGCTAGAGCGGTAATGCCAAAGTAACTAATGCTAGAGCAGCAGCTACTAGAGCAGTTAATGCTAGATTAACTAATGCTGCAGCTGCTAATACTAGAGTAGCTAATGCTAGAGCAGTAAATGATAGAGCAACTATTGCTAGAGCAGTTTATGCTAGAGCAGTAATGGTAAAGTAACTAATGCTAGAGCAGCGAATGATATAAAACCTAATGTTAGATCAGCTAATGCTAGAGCAGCAAATATATAAGCGGCAAATGCTAGAGCGGCTAATGTCAGATCAACTGAAGCTAGAGTAGCAAAAGCTAACAATAGAGCAACTAATGCTGTAGCAGCAATGGTAGAGCAGGTACAATCTTATCAAATATAAACCCACTGTTGTATACCGTTAGTCTCTTTATTATGTAGAGCACACAGACACTTTATAGGGTTAGGAAGAATTCTTTTTTGGATTTGGATTCCCATAAATTTCCACATTTACATGAATTAAATTCACTTAATCATTGATATGCTGATCAAACGCTACACTAACAACCTATAAAAGCTAAGATTTCAAAAAAAAAATTACCTTCAGTGATGAGAAATGTCTTAACTTGTGGTTCCTTTAATAAGCAAAATCAGAGAACCCATAAGAGTTTATAGCAAAGCTTATTGTGGTGTGGTGAAGGGACCGAAATCGCCAATTCATAACCGATTTTTATGAATTGGACATTTGGTGGTTTCCCATAATACTTTTGATTTTGACGTTATTGCTTGCAAACTTATCGAAAAGAGTTGTATCAAGTGTTGTTTATTAACAAGATCACGTAGTTTTACGTCGTTAGACGATTGGTAACACTAGGCCAAGGTAGGCCCAGACACGAATAATCGCCTTCAAAGACCTTCATCAGACTGTCTACTCTTCCCATATAAAAGACAAGGCAAAGCAGGCGAGTGAGTTAGTGAAGTTCAGTCAGTCTTGTGTGAAGACTCGGTGTGTTTGAATAGAGTAATCGTGCTTTGAAGATCTCCGTTGTAAAGATCTGTCGAATAATTGTCTAGAAATTGTTATTGTTTATGTAAAGGGTATAAAACGAAGAATAACAAAGGTAAGCATTTGTTTTTTGTTTACATGAAGTTGTGAACAGTGGCAGGCAGAATTTACGAATAATAACACAAATTACACAAAATTTATTTGATTTGCAATCTACGTTCTCATATTTTAAATTGTTTAATTGTTTCCAGAACCTAATAAAAAAAATTTTGTGAAAATGTTTTTGTGTGAAAAAATAAATAAAAGAATGGAACCCAGTTTTTTTGCATGTACGTCGCTTGTTTTATTTGCAATCAAATCCATACGAATTTATTAACTTTTATTTTGAAAACAATTTTTAGTTTTTATTTTTTTTTTATTACAACTTGACAGATGTTATGTGCTAAAGTTTCTTAATTTTTGTTTGTTTTTTTTTTGAAAATTTTTTGTTTTCCAAAAAATGCTTATGATACTCGTAATTTATGATTGTTACAACTAAACTATACTAAAATGTGTGTATGTATGAGTAGTTAACAAAGTTTCCTTTTATCCCTTTCCGTTTATCATCTAACAAAATTGCATTTAAATGTACACACAATGTATTCTATTTGTTTTATAACGACATAAACAAATAATTTAGCAATGTTTTGTTGAAAAGTTTTCGGTATTTTTTTCTTTTTGCTAGTGTCCTTGAAATGAAAAGTTTTCTATTACTTGTATTGAATGAGTCGGTGAGGAAAAAAATGCTTTTTATGATCCAGGACACCATAGTCGTTGTGGAAATAAAAATTAACTTCGATTTATTAATCGGTGTGAGAAAAATTCGAATTAAAAACTAAAGACGCAAACCCATACTTTTAGTAGCGTCACTTTTTGCTTTAGTAGGGTAAACATTGGTACTAACAGAGCACTGTTAACGGTTTAACAGTGTCAATAGTAGATTAACCTTCTACTTTGCAATTATTGCTGACTATTGGCAATTGAAATATAAATCTCATAATGTTGGTTGACGTGGATGGACGACTGAATTATTCCAACTATCCCACTACCCTCTAGGCTACCATTTGCATACAGTCTGTCTAGTATACTATTTCTTATAAGTTCGTAAATGGCCACTGATCTTCAAGAGAATTTTCATATAATTAAAAATTAGTTCAGCTATCCCACTATCACGGTAGGAAAGAGGGCTCTCTGGACTACGATTTGTATATAGTCTTATATGTTCCAAATTGGCCACTGATCTTCTAGAGAATTTTCCAGCAAAAAAAATTATATTTTCAAAGCCAATTTTCTCAATAGCGTATCACTTTAAATGTAACTATGGTACTGATTATATTAAGAGGCCTTGGAATCTTTTTCACAATTAGCGGCTAAACAAGCCTCCTTCAGATGGATACTGTTAAATATATAACAATGCTCTGTTACTTATTCTGCTAAGAGAAAGGGTAGCTCTGTTAACGCCCAATTGTGGCGCTACTAAAATTTATGGATTGTGTCTTGAATTTTTAAATCGAAATTTATCTTCACACCCATTAGCAGACAGAGTCTAGAGACTTATAATCTTATAGCGATAGCAACATCACACATTACATCTTTATTGCTAGAGAAGACAGTATAACATCCTTTATAAATATAAAGCGCCCTTCCTACAATTATGGTTCCAAATGAAATGTTTTACTGTCTATGCTTCTAATTTTCTTAATCGAGTGTCTACGATTTTAATCCAAATGTTGATAAATTGCTTGAAATCGTAATGCCTCATTAAGCACACATACGATTAGTACAGGGGTTGTGCCCCTTAGTCTATGCAGCATTTTATTTCAACAACAACAATAGAAAGTTGAAAGAGAGGGAGAAAAAAGAGAATGAGAGAGAAAAAATGAGAGGAAGAGAAAAGTTTTGCTAAATTGTTTTATTTTTTTTACTGCAGCACCACTTAAATGTTTCATGGAAAATTTCCCTTAAGACAGAAGCTTTGCAACATTAATAATAAATACACTGTGCCACCACCATCAAGGGTTTTTGGGGAATTCAGCTTCATTGGCTTTGGAGTCTATTTCGTTTGGTTTTTTTTTTTAGATTTTCATTTTCTTTATTTTGATTGCGGTGTGGTGAAAGTGATTTTATGCCTCTATGTCTAGCTTGTGGTTGAGTAAGTCTTGGCTTTAACCAATACTCAAGAGGCAAATGAGGCGAAGACTTGTTGTGGTCAACTTGTGAGGTAGAAAATTAAATATGGTATCTGTGGCAAGGAATAATTATTCAAAATAGGCTTTAAATGTAAACCACAATTTATATTCATTTGGCTAAGATTTGTATTGAAAACAAATTGTGTGAAATCAAGTCAACAAGAAATTTTATTTTTAATGGCAACAGAAGAGAGAATTCAATAAATAAATGAATAACAATAACAACAACAATAAATGACTGAATTATAGATAAATAATGCGATTTAAATTTGATATGAACAGTTAGAGCAACAAGAAACAAATAATGGGTGATTTTTTTAAGAGCTATAGGAAAATTTTTCAAAAAAAAAAAAAAAATGCATAAAATTCAGTAAAATACATGAAATCTTTATTTGAATCGAAAGGACGGTCCATACAATTTATTGTTTAAAGATTATTTGATGCAAATGTTAACCGCGAGTGCACCCCAAATTGTCCATCTGCTTAGTCCAATTTGGACATACTCTTTTCAACATTTCAGCCGGTATCTCACGAATAAATGCTTCAATGATGTTTTCCAATGAGTCAATTGTAGCGGGCTTGTCTGTACAGACATGAGCTTTAACATAGTCCCACAAAAAATAGTCTAAAGGTGTTAAATCGCACGATCTAGGCGGCCAATTGACCGGTTCCGAATGTGAAATAAAATATTCATCGAACTCGCCTTTCAAAAAGTCCATTGCTACGCGTGCTGTGTGGCATCGTCTTGTTGAAACCACATGTCATGCAAGCCAAGCTCTTGCATTTTGGGCAAAAACAGTTTTGCAATGCTTCTGGCTGATCTTCACTCCAAAATCGACAATTCTGGTTATTTACATATCCATTGAGCCAAAAATGAGCTTCGTCGCTGAACATAATTTTACGATAAAAAAGAGGATCTTCGGACAACTTTTCAAGAGCCCATTTACCAAAAATTCTGCATTGCGGTAGGTCGTTCGGCTTCACTTCTTGCACCAGCTGTATTTTGAAATGCTTTACACTTAAATCATTCCGGAAAATTTTCCACGTTGTTGAGTAACGGAAGCCCAATAGCTGCGAACGGCAACGAATCGTTAATTGATGGTCATCATAGGACCAACTCGCTCAATTTACTGTGCCATGATTGGAAAATAACCACTTTCTTGGTTTGTAATTGCAGATTATGAACTTGACGACTTGTGATTTCAACAATAATAGTGCTACGAACCACAAAATGTGATCCAATTTACCTTTTTTGCATGAGAAGTTTCTAGAAGAAGTTACTTCACGTTTTGTCGGCATCAATTAGATACCAAGTACATGCGATTCGATTTTCTGTAACTTTGTTTTGTGATGCTACATCAAATATCTTCTCTGTGTGGATAATCACGAATCCTTGGCAGCGCATTATATTTCATGGAGGATGTGGAAACTGGTCTGTATACTTTCAAACCGACCGTGGAATAAGCGTCAACACCAATTCAGAGAGCAATTGATGTATGATAAACAATTTTTTTGGCCTGTAAATGAAGATTCTAAAGTGAACAGTTTGTGGTCTTCAACAATATGATGCCACGAGTTACACAACATGAACGATAATGCCTATAATACATGAGAAGTTTCCAGAGCCGGCCTCCACAGCTATTGGAATTGCAAATCAATTGAGTTTGAGTAGATTTTCTTTTTCTATTTTCAAGTTCTACTTAAAATCACGTATTTTTTTCCAAATACAATAAAAATCGTCATGAATTTTATGATTAAAAAACAATTTTCACTATTTGAT
The DNA here is from genome assembly GCA_014635995.1 of Sarcophaga peregrina. Lineage (NCBI taxonomy): Eukaryota > Metazoa > Arthropoda > Insecta > Diptera > Sarcophagidae > Sarcophaga > Sarcophaga peregrina. The sequence goes on along the minus strand of CM025789.1, from coordinate 113,181,631 downwards.
TTTCATGGTGTGTTTTTCTCATTTAATTTCAATAGTTTTTTTAGGTCACGTTTAAATATAAAATGAAGACCTTTTCTAATACAAAAGCACTCACTTTCAATTATGGTATGAAATAAATAAATAAAGAGGGCCACAGAACAAGAATAGAGGAAAACTGCAAAAAAAAGACGAAAAACAATAGAAAAACGGAAACAAAGACGCAAAACAGTTTAACAATACACGTCTGAGTATAAACAAATGAAAGTTTATTGTGTGTATGAAATATATGTACGTGAATGCGACAAAAAGTCATGTGTGAGTGTATATGTGTGTGTGTGTGTGTGTCAAATGGCTTGTCATGTCTTTTACACACGAATGTAATTGTCACATCTTTTAAGTTATTTTCACAAACAAACATTCTGTGTACTTAAACACACTCATTGAAAACATGTTTAACCTTCTCTCTTTCTCTCTCTCGTTCTCACTCTCTTTCTTTCTCTTTAGTTTTTGTGTAAAAATGTTTTACAAATTGTTGTTATTTATTTAAACAACAACAACACCATCATCATCATCATAAGCTAAAGAGAAATAGTTACTGTGTGTGTTACATGTATTGTAATTGAGCATGAGATTGTGTGCATGTGTGCGTGTGTGAAAGGCAGTAAAGAAGGACGTGAATATGTGACAATATTTTTGAAAATGTTGCATACATAAGCGAAAATCAAGAGAGAAATGAGAAAAAAAAAATAAAATAACCACAATAAATATTTACAAATAAAAATAATAACACACACATACACACATAAGTATATATACAATCGTATATTTTAATAGTAATAAGGATTGTGATATAAATGGCCCCCGGGAATAGTTTGAAGGAGAATCACAAAAAATGTAAACGTTCTGCTGGCATTTTTTGAAATTGAAAGGCCAATCCTTCCGGTTAATAATGGAAAATAATTTCATTCAAATGGCTGCCTCGGTTGGCCATGCAGTAGCCTGCATGGTCGGTCCAATTTTTAAGCACATTATTGACTGTGTGCAGCTGTATTTCACAAATGGCTTCACGAATATTGTCCTTAAAAGCGTCAATTGTCTCTGGCTTGTCGGCGTAACATTTATCTTTGACTGCACCCCACAAATAATAGTCCAACGGTGTCAAATCGCAGCTCCGAGGTGGCCAAACGACATCAGCTCAGCGGGTGATAATACGATCTTCTAAAATAGGGCGCAAAACATCGAGTGTAGCTTCGGCTGTGTGGTACGTAGCACCGTTCTGTTGAAACCAAATGTTGCCAATATCCTCGACTTCAATTTTTGTGAACAAAAATTCGTTCAACATTGCCCGATAACGATTGCCATTGACTGTAACGGCCGCTCCTTGCCCATTTTTGATGACACAATTATGCCTTCGAACCAAAATCAGCACCAAACAGTGATTTGTTTACATACCCGCCAAGGTCAAAATAAGCTTCATCTGAAAAGATGATTTTTTTTTGCCAAAACGCATTGAATGGTCAATTGGTTCCAACTTCTGAACCAATTGGACTTTGCATGGCGTCATATCAAGGTCTTTATGCAAAATTTGTCTCAATGATGTCTCCGAAATGTTCAATTGTTGAGAACGACGTTGAATTGATGCTGATGATGCTTCATGCACACTTTCTGCCAGAGCAGTAATATTCTGGGGTGTACGCAGTTTTTTTCACTTTTTTCGCTGACTGTGCTTCTCTTCTTCCAAAATCCGTATGGAATTTTCGTACACATTCTGCAACATTTCCATCAGTTTCAAAGCAATGACGCAATATTTCCCAGCGTTGTTCAAGCGTATACACAACCATATTCGTTCAGCGGAAGGATAAAACTAATTATCTGTCAAATTAGAGATGAGCTAAGTGTTACCATTCACCAAATAAGCACTAGTTGAAAAAACTAAAGTTAGATAGCGGACCTGATATCAATTTGCTTTTAGATTATGTAGATGATTCGGTGGTAAAGCATTGGGGCATCTCTAACTTAAATTCAGTGCTGAATGTCATACCAAGTGCCCTTTTCACTGTTAAGTTACCTTCTGGAGGGATAGTATAATGAAAAGAAAAAACGACGAGCGATCACAGCACTTTAATCAAGTTTTGAGAACTTAGACTTGCCATTACATATTGGCTTTATCAGGCAGAATTTTGAACCAACCATGCTCTACAGTGTTCACGTTTGGTGGGCATGGTTACTGCAGATTAATTGACAAAGCGGTCCTGATTAGCAATACACTTTGTTTCACTTCGGCTAAAGCTTTCTTTACGCCACTCAATTGGCTGCTTTGTTCTCTTCTTGTAGAGAAGAATATTAAGTTACTGGTGATAAGGCGGATCACTGTAACGAAGTCCTCTGTGTTAACCTGGACTATGGATATCCTGCGATATCACACACTATATAGTTTCTTTAAATTTTCTCGATAGGAATATTGTTTGTTATCTTTCTAACTAGGGAATTATGGTTGCATATTCCAAGGTTGCTGGTTGTCGTATTTACAAAAATCCTGGACAGTATAGTAATTTGACTAAAGACAAGGTGTCCTTTACAGTGTTTTCAAATTGAAATTCATTTTCCGTGAAATTTTCTTAATTTACTCGCACAGCTTTATCTCTGATCTAGTGGTCCATTCTGATCTATTAATGCTCAACAAGTTTTGAGGAAATTCACTTGGAAAATCACTTGGTCTATTTACAGCGCGATAACTTGAAAATATCCACCTTTTTGAATTTGTAATTGCAGATTATGAACTGGATGGCTTGTGATTTCTATAATAAGCTGTCACGGACCACAAAACATGTACCCATTTTGACATTTTTGCACGACAAGTTTCTAGAAGAAGTAATTTCACGTTTTGTCAATTGGATACTAAGTACATGTGATCCGATTTCCAATGACTTTTTTTGTGATGCTACTTCAAACATCTTCTCTATGGGGCTGATTTCCAAACCTTGGAGTATTCGAAAACAATGATAAGACAAATTATTGTCGAGATATCTAATGAATTGAGGGCAGAGGTCTTAAAAGGAACGTCTGGTTCGAGTAATGGCAGGGTTCAAGCGTAATAGTACAATGAAAATTTCATTGAAATCATTGCTTCCAGTTTGTTTTATTTTATTTTACTTAAGGAACCGGAAAACGGAAGTAGAAAATGTATTTAAGGAAATAATTATTTAAGCCTGGCCAAGTACAAAACATTTATTAAATATTCCTGCCTGAGCCTGAGTTTAATTTCGAAAAGTGAATCCAAATTTCTATGAAAATATTAATTTTGTTTCTTAGTGTGTGTATATGTGTGTATGTGAATGATATACGAGCATACTTTTGCACATGTCAAGGTTATTAACAAATTTTGCTTTCTTTCTTTCTGTTCTTCTATTTGAAGGAAATGAAACTCAAACTGAGATTCTTAAAAATTTTCTAAGAAAAATGTACAAACAACAACAGCAACAGCAACAACAACAACTATTTGCATTGCTTTAATATTTCAATTACAAGAATGAAGAACGTTTTGCAATAAAATGGAAATTCTTTTGATTTTTTTTTTTTTGTGTGTGCAAGTGAATTTGAAAGTGAAGGAGAAGAGTAAACAGAAGAGATCCAGATTATATAAATTGCTTCTCTGCTCTAACAATACATTCTTATAATGCATTAGTATAAACGGCAAATAATATTCAACAAGAATACATATGTTCATGTTGTATTTGCATATCGGAAGAACAAGGTTTCTCAAGTTGAAGTTTTTTATTTCAAAAGCAAATTAATTTTCTATATAAATTTCTTCTTATTTGTATTTGCAAAAACTTTTCAAAATATGAGCTCGCAAGATGCAAATAAAATAGTCTTTATTTATCGCATAATTCTGTGTCCTACTGTTCACAACTTGATGTAAGCAACAACAATTGCTTTGTTTATTATTCCTTTGCACCCTTCGCATAAACGATAACAATTGTTAGATAATTATTCGACAGATCTTTGAAAGGGATATCTTTAAACACACTATCCTGACTGAACTTAACTAATCCATTCGTCTGCTTAGGCTTGTTTTTTATATGGCAGAGCAAACAGTCTAATGAATGTTCTTGAAGGCGAATGTTTGTGGCTATGCATTCTCGTGATCTCTATAAATGTAAACATCGTTGTTTCATTATTGTTGTTTGTGTATTTATGTTTACATTTATAAAGGGTTATCCATTTCGTGGTTTCGATATCTGTCAAACTAAGTTGTGAAACCATTTTTTTCTTTTCAGCTGAAAGTCTGACACAACGCATAAAAATTATAAAAATCTATTACAAAAATGGTTATTCTGCCACAGCCACATATTGTGCTATATGAGGAGATAATTGGCAAAATTGTGAAGAAATCTGAAGAGACTGTAGTGGTTACAAATCATCGATTCGTTCATTCCGCTGAAAATATCGTTATTGTAAGTGAAAGTGTTGCGGAAGACCCGAATATTTCGATTCCTCATGGTTCTACGGAATTAGGAGCGTTATGTCATATGATAATCGACTTTTTTTGCTTGGTATTGAAGAATACGACTTGGAGAATATGTGGTTGCAATAAGTGCCACATGCCTCATAACTCGAGTGAATATGGCTTTATTACAAGAGACATTTCCTGCCCGCATAATTTCTCGTTGTTGCGATGTCAACTGGCCACCAAGATCATGCGATTTGAAACCATTAGATTCTTTTTGTGGGATTACGTGAAAGATCGTGTGTATGCAGATAAACCTTCAACTCTTGAGCACTTAAAAACCAATATTCGTCAAGTTATAGCAGAGATTCCACCCAATATGTGTCAAAATGAGGTCCAAAAGTACCTCAAAAGAATTAATGCTTGCAACACTTCGCGTGGAGGTCATTTAAATGAATAACTCGGTACTGGTAATGTTTGTTGGTATATTTTTGTTTACTTGTTTACCTTTTTTTTTGTAATGGTATTTGTTGTTATATTATGCAGTGCAATAATTTCATATAATAATCTTTTATGAAGTATCCGTAATCTAGTGACTACAGTGTTGACTTAGCATATCATACCCGTGTTGCAAATCCCAGCTCAGACACCTCAAACAAAATGGGGCTTCATTTCAGCAGTCTTCAGGCAAAAACACTGAGAATAAAATAAAATTGCTATGAAAAGTTTCTCAAAAATCTTTTTTTTTTCCTGAGGCGAGGTTAAACTGTAGATCCAGACTAACACACACGTCAAAGATAATGTAAGAAGTTAGGATATAATCCAAACTAAAGGGAAACACCATTAAAAAAGAACTTTCATACTTACAAGAACTTATATTATATGCATGTGTGCTGTGATGAAAAATCAAGAATTTCTTTACAACTCAAAAGAAAACTGAGCACAGAATCTTTAATTTCAGAATATTCACAAAGAATCGCTCATGTATTGTATAAATTTACATTTACGCATACATGCATATATGCGTCGTACACAAATGTTATTCGAATGTTCAATTTCAGTACAAAAGAGCAAGAGTTTAAGAAACTTTAGCTTGAGCAAACAAGAACAAGAACAATAACTATGGATTATACAATAAAAACTGTTGTGGTAAATGTAATGGAGAAACCCTAAATAAAAAACGGAAAAACCAAAACAAAAAAAATAAAAAAAAGAAATAATCAACAACAACAACAATAATCACAAATATTGTCAGCAAATAAAATATGCATGAATATGCGAGCAATTTTACTAACAACATACATACATAAGTAAGTATGTGAGTGAGTGAGTGAGTGAGTGTCAGAGAGTCAGAGTCAGTTGTTGAAAATTGTTTTTATTGCTCTCATTGGGTTTGTACAACAGTTCGTTTGTTTGTTTCACTCTTTAAAAATTTATTTTTATTTTTAAGGAAATAAATAAGAGGAACAACATCAAACTCCTGCAGATGTTATGGTGTTAGTGTAATAAACATTTGTGTGCCTCACTCTCTCTCTCTCCCTCACTCACTCTTTCTCTGGTTTGGTCTACCATAAGTACGAGAATACTTTTACTTTCATTTGCCCACAAGAATAAAAGCAAAAACAATTCCAAACATTTAATCGATGTTTTAAACAACTCAACCTGGCAATGTAAGTTGTTGCCATAATCTCGTATATTTTTCGTTTGAAAATCTCTCTCCCTCTTGGGTCATTTGGTACTCACCAACATTCGAATAGAATTTCTCCGGAGGCCACACAATAACAATTTAAATATCTTTTTGATAACAACGAACGAAGGCGACAATGAAAGACAAAATAAAACGAATTAAACAACCTCCTCCTTGGGCTAGATAACCGACTGCTAAAAAAAATGTCGTGAAAATGAGAGATGAGACTGTAGTTGGTAGGGTAAGGTGGGTGTGTGCGTATGGGTGTTACATATGTATGTACATATACAGTACATAAGTGTATTGTATATGAGCAGCAATGCCATAATCTTCGGTTAATGTTGTGATTTTTAACATCTTGTTGTGTCGTGTTGTTCCTTTACTTATTATTTCCGGTAATACGTGACGATTTTATAACTTGTTATGAAAGTTAATGTGACCAATTAAGTAGGAAATGCTAGTGCTGTTTGCCTATTATTTAATAAAAGAAATTTATAGGACGTAGGACAAGTTCTTTGTTTGTTTTTTTAAAAAGCTTCTTTAATACAACAAATAAAACGTATTTAATAATATTGTTACGAAAATGAAAATGATGTTACATCGTTTAACATTAAAATGATAGACAAAACCATGATAAAAAAGTAAACAAAAATATACCAACACTATCAATATAAAATAGAGTGGATAAACAAGTAAACAAAAATGTAACAACAAACAATGCAAACAAAATACAGAAACAAAAATAATATAACAATGATGTTTACATGTATAGAGATTCAAGATCATTCATCAGACTTTTTACGTTGGCATATAAATGGAAAGACAAACCAGGCAACGGGGTAGAGACCAGTTGCGTGTAATTTGAATAATCGTGGTTTGAAGATCTTCGTTATAAAGATCTCCCGAGCAATTACAAACAAAGCAATTTTTGTTGTCTACATCAAGTTGTGGACAATGGTCCACATTTTATAAGTCAATACACTAAACCTACTAAACTAAAGCGAATATTCATCTGTACATTTATCATGTTGCAACTTCCCGGTTATTATTGGTGGCTGTGCTACCAAACGAGCTTTAGCACAGTCCTTAACCTATATAGGGTTTTCCCTATTTTCCGCATTTAACTATCCTTTATATTAAAGAGCTCATTCGAGGATGTTTGAAAGTGAGAGGTCAATAGCCTTTTTATCTATCATTGCTAAGAGCAGGGCACTGACACATGAGGCGAAAAACACCTCCTATATAGGGTTTTCCCTATTTTCCACATTTAACTATCCTTTATATTAAAGAGCTCATTCGAGGATGTTTGAAAGTGAGAGGTCAATAGCCTTTTTATCTATCATTGCTAAGAGCAGGGCACTGACACATGAGGCGAAAAACACCTCCTCCTCCTAAGAGCCACAGCCCGACAGATTTCCTTTACCGAAATACCATCTATTTCGGCAAGTCTATCCGAAGGAGAGTGGCTATTGTGTGCAATGCAGGTCCATGGGATTTAATTACAGATTTCCTTCTGATCCACATGTATCCAATATAGAATATGTACCCTCTTACATACATACATACAGTAAGACCTTGATTAACGCGGGGGATACGTACTAAAAAGTTGCAGCGCTAAACGAAACAGCGTTAAACGAGGCAACTTAACAAGTACATTTGACAACTAATAAATCAACTGTGACACAGGAAAGATGCGTTCGAACTGTGATTGCGACTTCGGAATCTTTTTTCTGGACAAACTAACGGCAGAGCGTTGAAAATGATATCTAGTATACACTGTCGCTTTATAGTGCTCCGATTTTGGTTAGTGTAAGACCGTTTCATTTGCAACCGCCTAATAGTTAATCAGCGTTAAGCGGGGTCTTACTGTACTTAATTGGTCATTACAACGCTTTAGTTAGGATTACAACCTAGTTTCTTACATCACATATGTTGTGTGTGTTAATTTTAGACATAAGCGGTGGCAACTACTGTTTAAAGTCAATCCTGAACGACAGATATTTCTGAGAAACTTTTTGCCAGATGACTGCTGCGAAGAAGTCTCAGAAGGAATCTTTTTTCATATTTCGTTATGGTAGAGATATGTGACCTGGAGCTTGAACCGAGACCTCAGGTCTAACAAGCTAACGAACTACCTAGCAGACTACGGTAGGTTCCTTTGCAACATGTGGGGAATTATAAGCTCCATACCGGCCCTGGTCAGGTCATTAGCAATACAATTTCTAACACACAGTTGGTCACGTTATTTATTTATCACATTCATGAAAAAACGAAGAAAACAAATTTAAAAAAAGTTTCTTCTAATTCTTCTATTCATGAATTTTCCTATTCTGACTGTTGCTTACAACAACAATGACTGCGAATCATATATTTTCCAAAAGAAAAAAAGAAGAAGAAGAAGCAAGAAAACGGATCCAATAATATTGTCACATTTTAATTTGTTTATTTTTTCATGGTTTCCATTCGAAATCTTCAACGAAGAAATCATTTTCGTTATTGTCTTCTGTTTAGGTTTTTAAATTTTGTATCTCTTTCAATGGCGGATTATTACAGTTATTTGCTTAAAGTAGTGGCTCTCTCCCTCTTTCCCAAGAAACGCCTAAAGTCTCTCCTCACTTTTTGCTTTTTCGAATAAAAGTAAGACGTTGGAGGAAAATCATTTTCTTCACTCATAAAAAACAACAAAAAACAGTCCCAGAAAATGGCAAAAAGAAAAAAGAAAATGAAATAAAAACAGAAAAGAACAGCTGGTAGCATAACGACGCTATTCATGGAATACGAAAACGAAGAAATATTAAAACGTTAAAATTGTCAAGAAATATTTTTATTATTCGAAAGCATTTCTTTCTCAACGAAAAAGATATTCTATTGCAAAGTGCGTAATTTGCATAAGGAAATAAGATTTCTTTCTTACTTTTTTTATTATTTTTTTTTTAAAAGCATATGAATTGTACCGTGATATTGACACTCTGCCAAGGGTGAGTGATTTCGTTTCGAAAAGATGAAAGGAGGAGGAGGATTATTAAATAAAAATTTTAAAAGCAAATCCTCTCTATCTCTAGCATTGATTTCAAACATCTGTAGGCGTATACTTGTTATTGAATTAATATTACGTATACGATCCGTTCAATTGCCGTAATTTATTGCATATGAGATCTGTAAAGAGAAGGCGACAAAAGAACGTGTAAATTTGTATTTCGATTAAAATTTCATTGCAAAACACTATGCGTGAATACATAATTATTTGAGATTCAAAACTATTTACCAGTAACTATCCAAGTACGCTTTATTTTGTAGCGTATTTTCATTGATGATGAGTTTAGAATTACTTGTTATGTTGTCGTAAATGTTAAATGATTTACAGATCTGATATTATGATGATAAGTCCAATGTCAATGTAAAGTCCAATGTCAATATCCAGTACACTCTGCGAAATCATGGTTTGAAATCATGGGGCAATAAAGTGGTTTATAAATGAATTAGTATTGATGTCGTTCTAGACGTGGGAGTACTGGGAGTATTTTTAGGCAAACGTTGCAGTACCTTTCGTGCTGACATGCCGGCTATTTCAGAGCACACCGCGATAGTTTAGATCAGGTATTGTTCCGAACCATCCTTGAAGGAAGGTGACCCCCTTAGGCTAGCATTTAGGGTCATTGTAATACTAAAGTCAATATTAAACCCGGATTCAATCATCCTTTAAAGGAAACCATCCTGAGCCCAAAGTAAATCTTTATATTGCAGCAACTTTTATAGTCCAGAGCTCGTCCTAAAACTTTAGAAAGTGGGAGGCCAAACATATTCGGCTTTTTATGACAAGAGAACGGCACGCGTATGACGAAAAGTCCTTTTTCTCACCTCCTCAGACCTTCAGTTCCCCCAGAAGTCAGAAGATTGCATGTTTTCTTTTGTTGGCACCGAGATTGAACCTGTGCGAACAATGAGTGGACGAAATCTAATAAATTAACACAATAAATATACCTTTGCCCTGTAACATGTCGGATATAATGATCCCCATATCGGCTCAAGCAGGACTGCGATTTCCAATGATATCCTTATATAAGTGTTTTCTTTAAATGATCTAAAATTTTTCTAAGAAATTTGTAGCAGTCATGGACAACCGCGTACGTTGAAACCACATTCATTGGGGACTTTGTTGCAGCCTGATAGTCAAATCAAAATGATGAATCTAGTTACTGGTGGTTTGCTTTTACATTGCTTTATATTACAATTGTAAACAAAAACTACAAAAGCAAAACAGCGCAATACAAACCTGTTTACAAATTATCGTACTGCTTAATATAACAACAAACACCAGCATAAAATCAAATGGTAAACAAGTAAACAAAGATACAATAACAAACTCTAAAATAATAAATGTAAACAACGATGTTTACATTTACATAGATTTTGAGAAGGCGAAATCATAAACGTTCGCCTTCAAGAACATTTGTCAGACTGCTACATTTCCAGTCAGTCTTGTGTGAAGGCACAATACGTTTGTATAGAGTAATCTTGGTTTAGAGATCTCTATTACAATAATGTATCGAACATTTGACTAGTAATTGTTATTGTTTATGTAAATGGCATAAACAGAGGAATAACAAAGAAAAGCAATTGTTGTTGTTTATATCAAGCTGTGAACAGAAGCACACAGAATTGTGCGAATAATAAAAAAATTTTAATTACATTTTATAAATAATTTTTTAATTAAATAAAGAACTTTAATTAAACGTTTTTAAAAAGGTAAAAAACGAAACATTTTGTACATTTTCTTTTGTTACACTCTGTATGAGAGTATAATCTAATGAACCCAAAGTATTCCCTCTCTCTGCGAACATATTTAATTTCCATTTAAAGTTTCTCTTTCGAAACAAAATTCAATCGAAATACATGGCAAACATTATCAGCATCAACAACAACTTATGTTTCCATCTACCATTCAACAAACAATTTCAATTAATTTCTAAAAATAATGGCAACACGTGACAATATTGCTAAGAAAAGTTTTACAAAATTTGTCTCCTACAAGGCAAGGCAAGGCATGGCATAATATGCCTACAAGTGAATGTATTTGAATGAAGAAAAAAAAGGCAAATCAAAGAACGTCTTACTTGAATAACTCACTTGTAAGGAAAGTAAGACGCAATTTAACAAGAAATTGTTTTAAATTCGAAATTAATGAAGTTTTCTTTAAAATTATTTTACAAATCATTTGCGGTTTTTTGTTTGTAAAATCCTGTTGAATTTTATTGGCATTACAACACAGACATTCCAAGCTGCTAATTGTGGCATTACAAGATATTCAAAAAGAATTTGTTTTAATAGAGTCACGTAATGCCTATAAATTACAGCGACCATAAACTGTTTAATCAACACAAACGACGCACAATAGATGTCTTTATTGAACGAAACGTAAAGTAGAAACGGAAGAAAGAAACGAAAAAACCAAAATACAATTGATTTATTTCTGAAAAATAATTTAATTAAGTGTGAGTATAACAAATATTACAAACGGAATATTGTTACGAAAATGAAAAATCTAAATACTGGTAATTTGTTTTTTTGCCTACAAAAACAAAACAATGCAGTAAATAAATCTGTTTACAAAGTGTCGTACTGCTAAACATAACAACAAACACCAGCGTAAATAAAAATACAACAACAAACACTACAAGAAAAAATGTTAACTAAATACTCAAACAACAATGTTTACATTTATAGAGATCACGAGAATACGAAGCAACGAATATTCGCCTTAAGGATATTCATCCGACTGTTTTCTATGCCATATAAAAGGCAATGCAAAGCAGGCGAACGAGTTAGTGAGTTTCAGTCGGTCTTGTGTGAAGACGTGGTACGTCTGAAGATTGTCTAGTAATGCAAAGGCTGTTAACAGAGGAACAACAAACAAAACAATTGTTGTTGTTACATCAAGTTGTAAATAGTGGCGCACAGAATTGCCCAAATAATAAGGAATTTTAATTAAAAGAAAACATACATTTGCAAACTATGAGCTCATACTTTAAACGTAACAATATTACATTCTGAGATTGAACACCACAATTTTACAATACAAGCTACGTGAGCGTTAGTTTGGTTACTTAGTCTTAAAACGGCTTTGCCTCTGCAGTCGCCGTTGTCTAGTAGCTAGTGTATTGGCTTATTAGAATAAGGCCCGAGTTCAAAAGATATTCTATTGCAAAGTGCGTAATTTGCATAAGGAAATAAGATTTCTTTCTCACTTTCTTTAATTTATTTTTTTAAAAAGCATATGAATTGTACCGTGATATTGACACTCTGCCAAGGGTGAGTGATTTCGTTTCGAAAAGATGAAAGGAGGAGGAGGATTATTAAGTAAAAATTTTAAAAGCAAATCCTCTCTATCTCTGCCATTGATTTCAAACATCTGTAGGCGTATACTTGTTATTGAATCAGACATCAAAACGAAAATATGAAAATATATCTACGGCGGCTTTCTCTCAGTAGATTTCTGGTAAAAATTCTTGGAATAAATAAAATTGCTATGAAATGCTTTTCAAAAGTCTGACTTTCAGAGTCGACTTTAAACTGCAGGTTCTGCCACTCATTTATAAAATTATCGCACACAATATAAGTGGTGTGAGAAACTAGGTTGTATTACCTGACTAAAGGATTGTAATGATCAATTATGTATGTCTATATACTCCTCTACTAAATTAACTTAAATTAAAAAAAAAAATATCTCCTTTTCTGGGAATTCATTATAGCTCGTATCAGTTTAATAATGGTTTCATAAATAATATTATAATATATCAAATATCTCCATAAGGCAAACAATAATAACAACAAGAAATAATTGTAAAGATTTCCTATCAAAAAAACTTTCCATTTCATCTATACAAGAAGGAGAATCAATATTCATTCATTCCTTTCATCTGCAAACGCACTAATAAAATATTATTCAATAATAACGGCAACAACAATAACCATAACAACGACGACAACAACAACAATAACAGCAATAATATAAACAATTTCAATTTCTAAAGGAAAAACAGAAACCACAAAAAAAAAAAGGAAACAAAAACGAAAAAATTTTATTTTTTTTTTCATTTTCAACACACATCCGCTTAACTCCAAACAATAAAAGACATGAACATACATACTTGCATATACGCATCTGTATGTATGTGTAGGAGTAGCACGGTAAATAGTGCTTCTGTTATAATAACACTTAAACTTATGCATGTGTGTGTGTGTGTATGCGTGTTTTCGTATGGCTAAATAAACGGAATTTACTTTTCCAACACTCTACTGATACTACTTAAACATGTACTTGTGTGATGTTTATGTGTAAGTGAGTGTATATCCTTATTATTAGTCTATTGGCTTAATAAATAGTTTGTCTTCCCTTTTTGTTTTTGTTTTTTTTCTTTTTCTTCTTGATTGCTAGTGTTTGTGTTTGTATTTGGCTAAAGAGAGCGCCATCGTATAAACACAAATCAATTAAATTTTTGGGGTCCAACAGCAGAGCAAACACATTTGTGTTGAGTAAGGATAAATTTGTCTTGTCGTTTCTATTTACCAAAACTGTTATTATTTCATTACGGTTTACATTCAGTCTGTCTACGAAAGAGAGAGAGAGAACTGGAGAGAGACAGAGGAAGAGACAAAATAATAATTTAAGTGACCATTACGCAAAGCCTAGGGATTTCTTTTCCTAGAGCATCTGTTGATAAATGCTTGAATAACTGAACACATGTAATAATGTTTTCAAAATATGTTTCAATACAGATAAACTTTTCCTAACTAGTAGGTTTAAAAAGTTTACTTTGATTGGATACATTATATAGGTTAGGTTGTATAAAATCCCCATAAAGCCCACTGTCTCAACAAATTGCAATTCGAAAGAGGCGGTTGGAAAGAATTTTCCTTGCCTAAGCCACCCCTACTAAATTATAAGGCCATTTAATACGATACTCAGTAATACATTAAGGATCAGATGATCTTTATCTTCTCCTTCGAATCGGAACTTCTCTAATTAAAACACTACACGTAAGAGGCCAACGTTTGTAAAAATTAATGAACAATCACAGAAATCATTTCCTTTACACAGAAATCATATTTTTCACTCAGCAAGCTTTGGCCAAAGAGTGAAATTTTGCTCTTATTTCCACCAGAATTGTGATGTAGGTAGTCTAGGTCTAGAGTTTTTAAAAAAAATCTGGCGTTCGGAGGTGATTTTAAAACTCATGCATAAAATTAAGGCATACAACATAAATGGTGTGAGAAACTAGATCGTAATCCTGACTGAAGGTTTGCAATGACAAATAATGTAATGTATTATGACCGAGGAAACCTTTTATATGGGCATCACGTATGAGTATGGTACCCTATTCTGGCTCTTAATAAAACGTATCTTAAAATTAATTTGAAAATTCCCGAAGAAATATGCGACATTTATGAACAGGCTTAGAAATTGGTGTGACTTCGAAGGTATCTCACTGTGCTCTGCTTTTAGGAAACCCTTTAATCATCATCATTTAATCATGTCATACACTACAGTAATTTGGGGTATGAATAATGTTCTTGTTAACCAAGTCATTGAAATACAAGGTTGGACTTCGAAGAGGAATATATTTTCATAGATCTCGGGGAAAGACATGGCTTCCATTTGTAAAAGATTTGTTGCATTTGTGACACACTTTTCGTTATTGTCGTAACGAGTCTTAAACTTTATTGTTCCATCGTAACTGCCATTGGATTGTGTTCTAGTGAAATAAAGGAACTTGCTTTCGAAAGCCACATGCATTTAGATTGAATTTATTTACCACGTAGAGCATATTCATTCGTGATCGATTACCCAGTGGATCGTACAATACATTGGTAATAGAACTCGTTCCTTATCCACACTATTTGTTATGGAACACTAGTCTTGCATACATTTTTCCTCTCGCCAAACAACGTAAAGAGATTTAAATCTAAGGTCCACAAATCTTTAGCAATTTATTTAGCCAGCATAATTAGGGGCTATCCTGTGAATATTCGTATTCGTGAAAGTATTTTGACATTTTTACCATTTAAAAACGTATAAAATATAAGCTCGTAGATTGTAAATAAAAATAAATTTGATTTTAGTTTTAATTAAAATTCTTTATTATTCGCACAACTCTGTGTGCCACTGTTCACAACTTGATGTAAACGACAACAATTGGTTTTTTTTGTATTCCTTTGTTTACACTCTTTGCATAAACGCTAACAATTACTCGTCAGTTGTTCGACAGGTATTAGTAAGGGAGATCTTTAAACCACGATTACTACCTCCAAATGCACAGCATCGTCATGCAAAACTGACTGAACCTGCATGATGAATGTTTTTGAAAGTGAATGTTTAGGTCTTCGACTTCTCGAAATCTTTATAAATGTAAATAACAGTTCTTGTTGTTGTATTTTTGTTTACTGGCTTATCGGTTTTTTATGCTGATGTTTGTTGTTATTATTAAGCAGTACGATCATTTGTAAATAGTTTCGTTTAGGTCATTGCTTTGTTTTGGTAGCATTTGCTTATAATTTTAATGTTAAGCGATGTAAAAGCAACAATAATAGTATTTATCAAACACAAAAAGTCTATAACCAACTAAAACTCTGTTCTATACGACCCATAGTGCTTACCTTTACTGTACACAAATGTTCATCTCATTCTGCGATTTGCTGCTTCAAAAATATTATTTTATTTTATCTTGTCTTATCATATGTTGATGAATTTAATTTTTTAAATTGAAATCCGCCTTTTAAACTTTTAGTTTACGCCACTTTATCAACTTATTGACATTTTACCTTGAGGCCTTAAATTTCGTTGTCTTTCTCTCATCACGTGGTGAATTTGAATAGGCATCTACACGGTGTTTGCCGAGTGTTTTGCGTGTCATAAACTTAACGGAGAGGTTATAAGGCGCGTTTATGAAGTGAATGAAACTGAACGAAAATGAAAATGAAATTGAGAAATAAAAACAATTTAAATTGGGCCATAAAAATTGTCTGCATAGGTAACAGATACCGCGAATGAAAATGAATTTTAAAAACACAACTGTAGGGCATGTGTATACATATGTATATACATTTTATGACGGTGATGCGATACTGTTGTAGTTACTATACTTACACCAGCTAACGCCAAAATGTTTCACAATTGGAAATAATTTTTAATTTTTGCTTCAGTTAAAAACCAAGTTAGAAAGTTTATTACGTCAATTGCTTTAAGTTCTAGGATGATAGAGTTGCCATCTGCCGCTATAAAAAATATGTGGGTTTTTGGAATTGGTGAGGAATTATGCTGATTGAGTTCTAAATTTTCTCAAAAGTAAACACTGACTGATCTTTTTGATCATGTTATACTCTCTATTATAAGAAGTCGTTGTAGTCTTGTAGCTTTCACAAATCTATCGAATTCGACATAAAACCGTTGGTTCTTGCAACTCATGGTAAAATTTAACATTTACAATATGGGTGTTGTGAAAAATTAGGTTGTAATCCCGACTGCAGGGTTGAAATGACCAATTAAGTGGGGCGGAGTAATTTGTTGGTGCGGGAGTTTCCTATATAAGTTATTTAGAACGGGTAATGAAGCCCTTCGTAGTCCATTAACACGTGAGAAACATTTTTCGTCTTCTCAACGATTCAAACTTGAATTGCCAGCGAAAAAGACTTTTTTTCAAATAATTTAAGCAACTGAGTTAAGGAATGGTGTTGGAAACCCGAAATGCAGAGGTAAATAAGCTTCAGCATGAGTATACAGGCACAATGGGAAGTCGGGGGAATTATTGTGTAAGTCCATAAAAAGAAAGGAGTGAACAGAGAGAGATCAGTAATATGAGAATGAATGAACATTCTTCAGCTAGCATTGTTTAACGGTTAACCTTTGCAGAATTTTAATATTGGGCTTAAATTCTTATGGAGATGGTCTGCGATTGAAAAGAGCATCAAAAAATTTTTAGATTTTGTTTTTCATAATTTAAGAACCTCTGCTACATTCGTAGAATTTCTATTTTAATTCTTATGTATGATGTTTTGGAACACTGGCATGTGTTGAGATGTTATGAGGTTATGCCAGCAAATTAAAGAAAATGTTCATCACACGCATTTCCATTTTTTTTTTATTTTGCTCTTAAAACTTTTCTAAACAAAATGCTAATTTGACAAATGATATGAGCATAGAACAGTAATTGTTTAAAAAAGAAAACAAAAAAATTAAAATAAAATTGAGACAGAAAAATTACTTTAATTTATAATGGTCTTGCTCAACTTTAAAAATTATGAAAAAAAGTAGAAGAGAAAAAAATGAATGAAAATTTAAATATAAAAGAGAAATCTTTAAAACATTTCACTTCTTTCCACTTTTGCTTGTAATAAATAATAAATAATAAAAAAAATAAATTAAAAAGAAACATTCTGTTTAAAATGCACGTGTGTGACACAATGCCATGCTAAATTATTTATAGTCACACAGTCTATATCGCTCTGACTATTTGTCATGTCTCTCTTCTCTGAAAGATGAATCACAAAATAATCATAATGTGTCTGCTGTTAAGAAATTTATAAGAAAAGTTTCTCTTTTTCTGTTGTTTGTTGTGTTTTTTGCATCAGAGTTTTTCCATTTTTCAATTTGCATTACCACCACAGTGTCTTGAGTTCAGATCATATGCATAATTTTGGATGAATAATTAATTGGAATTGAATTTCTCTAAACAAACCGAAAAACCCAAACAAAAAAAATATTTAAATGGAGTGGTGGTGGAAGCATTTGTTAGATAATAACGGATATTGAACCCAAAAGTAGGCAACCATTTTATTTTATTCATTACAATTTATAATGTGTCACTCGTGTTTCATGTGTGAGTGTGCGTATGTTAAAATAGAAACAAAGTGGGAGACAGTGTAACAATGAGAGCCAAGCGCAATAATTGTTCAAATCGCTATGAAGAATTATTTAAAATTTTATTTTATTTTTAAATAAATACTGGTTACTCATTATATCTTGAGTGTTAGAAGCATTTATATGCAATGGGTTGAACACAACATAGAAACGTACACACCACCACGTAGAGAATAGTTTTAAGGTATTTTAAAAGAATTTTTTGATGACATTATGTTCAAAAGAATATATTGAATTTAGAATCTTATTTCAAGAGCATTTCTCTTCAGAATGCCACACACAACTCTTGTAAAGGGTGATTTTTTTTAGCCATTATCTTATTGGCAACACTGGTGTTTTGTTTCACTGTCAAACTTCTTCAGTTTGGTCTATAATTTAACCATGAATCGTCTTAAAAACGAACAACGCTTACAAATCATTGAATTTTATTATCAAAATACGTGCTCTGTTAAGAAAGCGCATCGCGTGCTTCTTCCATTTTAAGATCAGTTTAATCGAAGCGGTTGAAGCGGCTATTCGGGCTATTGTAACTAAATTTCGCACCAAATTTACATTGTTGGACATTAAGTTACCAACACAATTACGTAGAGTGCGAACTGAAGAAAATAGCGCAGCTGTATCGGCCAGTGTTAATGATGAGTATCAATAATCGATTCGTCGCCGTCCGCAGCAATGGAGCCTCTGTTACTCAACAACGTGGAAAATTCTGCGGAAGGATTTAGGTGTGAAACCTGTATTTTGAAAGCTGGTGCGAGAATCGAACCCGAAAAACTAACCGCAACGCAGAATTTTTGATGAATGGGCTCTTGGAAAGTTGGCCGAAGTATATCAAAGAAGTCGCCGTGGTCTAGTGGGTAGTGTGTTGGCTTATTAGACAAAAGGCCCGGGTTCGAATCCCAGGTCAGACACGAAACGAAAAAATATTTCTTCGGCGACTTCCTCTCAGCAGATTTCTGCCAAAGACTCTGAGAGTAAAAATTGCCATGAAAAGCTTCTCAAAAATCTGTCGTTCGGAGTCGACTCTAAACTGTAGGTCCCGCCACTCATGTATAAAATTAACGCACACAGCATAAGTGGTGTGAGAAGCTAGGTCGTAATCCTGACTGAAGGGTTGTAATGGCCAATTATGTATGTATGTATGTTATGTATATCAAAAAATTGTGTTCAGCGACGTAGCTGATTTTTGTCTCAATGGATACGTAAATAAGCAGAATTATCGATTTTGGAGTGAAGATCAGTCAGAAGCATTGCATAAGTTACCAAAGCATCCAGAAAAAGTCACAGTTTGTTGCGGTTAATGGGCTGGTGGCATCATTTGACCGTACTTCTTCAGAGATGTTGCTAATTGCAACGTAACTATGAATGGTGAGCGCTGCAGTGTGATGATATCAAACCTTTTTTTTGCCCAAAATGCAAGAGCTTAAATTGCATGATATGTGGCTTCAACAAGACAGTGCCACATGCCACCCAGCATGCGTAACAATGGACTTATTGAGAGGCAAGTTGGGTGACCGGTCAATTGGCCCCCTTGATCGTATGATTTAACAACTTTAGACTATTTTTGGTGGGGCTATGATGTCTATACAGACAAGCCCGCTTCAATTGACGCATTGGAAGACAATATTGAAGCATTTATTCGTGGGATACCAGTCGAAATGTTGGAAAGAGCATGCCAAAATTGGACTAAGCGGATGGAGCAATTGTGGCGCAGTTCGCGGTCAACATTTCCATGAAATAATCTTTAAACATTAAATTATATGGACCGTACTATCGATTCATATAAAGATTTCATGCATTTTTCTGTATTTTGTGTGTGTTTTTTTTTTAAACAATTTCCTATAGTTCTTAGAAGATCACCCATCATTACAAGTGTTCTTATCCGGTCTCAATGTCATACAAAACAGGAAATTTCATTTTAATTACTGTTCCCTACAAGATAAAGACAGCACAGCACATCACCTCATTGACACTCGGCTTTCCATTTATAGACATTTAATCTGGGGTCGGACAAATGGATGTACACATCAATACAGGCAAACGCATTAACCGGCCTAAGGCATTCAACAATGTCAGACAAAATGGACATGTTTTATCATTTCGAGAATTAACAGTTTAATTCCATAAAAATCAAAGGAAAACAAAAGCAATAAGTATACGAAGCCTTTGAAGGAAACATGATAAGCAGAAATCATGTTTTGTTTTTGTGATGTGTTCACAATCCTGCAGACGCATATTTCTTCTTCAAAGATGATCCCCCAGGATAAATTATCTGGTTTATGTGTATCCATCTGTTCTTTTGCTATGTGTGTTGGCGTCCTTATCTAATTAACTAAATGCTCTAAATGCAATTTAAAATGTGTATGTGTGTCTCAAGAATAAAAAGAAATTATCGCTCAACACGAAAAAGCTGACCTTTTTCTTTGAATGTTTGGCTTAGTTTTTCCTTTTTTTTCTGTATTTTTTTTTCTTTCCTGTGAATTTTCTCTTTTATTAAAAGGACTTCATAATATCGTTGTTCGCTTTATGTTCACAAAAGGAAAAAAAAAACGAAAAATCAAGAAAATCCAAAAGAATCCTTTACTAAAATTTTATTTCATTAAAGCTTACACAGCAATTTGAAAGCGTTTATGCCTTTTACTTTTTTCTTTCTTTAAGAGATGTTAGCAAAAAAAAAAAAAAGATTCACTTATTTACAGTTATTTGGAGTTAATTTACTAAAGGATGACCCCGTAAAGTTTGGGAGTAAAAATAAAAAAAATTTTCCTTAAAAGTTTCATTAAGATGAAGCTGTGATGCTGTGAATACAGTGCCACAGAAACAGACGAATATGTAACATATTTACGCAATTTTCTTAATAAAATTCATCGTAACGAACAATTTAATGAAACCCGAAAACTCTCTTTACTTACTAAAGAAGATAACATCCAGAACGTATACCACTAAAATGCTAGGCTTAGGCTATCTTTTGAGAACGTGAGGTCACAATGAGCACAGTTTTTCACTACTAGCAATACGAAGTGTTGCCACATAGGAATGTATTTCTTGGCAATGAGGTATGGCAACCATATCATGCCAGAACCTGCTACACCTGCTGAAAGTTGTAATTGAACATTTGTGTGATTTATTTAAAAAACCAAGAGCCAATTTTAGGTTGCAAAGCTGGAATAAAGGGAGAGCTTCTATTGAAATCTTTCAAAGCCATTCATGGTATTTTAAAACTGAAATCAGCACTTTTTTCCTTTTGCCACAATTGAAAACATTCGCTGGGTTATTGCCCATCATCATCAGTTTCTTTTCTCTTCTCTCTCTTTTTTGCACATTTCAGGTTAAATTTGTTATTCATTCGTCTACAAGTTCAGCGATTATTACTCGTGGTACCTTTTCAAGAATATTTTTTTTTACTTCACTTGTCTGGTCTGGCCATTTAATTTCGACAAAAATTAAAAACAACTACAACTACAACCACAACAACAACAACAAATAACAAAGCTTAAACACCTTTGATTTGGGAATGAATTTAATAAAGTTTTCTTTGGTCTTTTTCAGTTTATTTTTCGTGTTCTTCTTAATTTCATTTGATTGCCTATAATTTGTTTGATTCTTTTCTTTTTTTTCAGATTTTCATTACTTTTAGAGGCTTAAAAGGCTGCTTATGCAACATTTGGCTTTTGAAATTGCGTTTTCAGAGGAAAGAAAATGTGTTTGAAGATAAATTTGAATTTAAAAACCAAAGACGCAAACCCACTCTTTAAGCAGCGTCACTCCTTGTCTCTAACAGGGTGAACTTTACTATTAACAGTGCACTGTTAAATATTTCACAGTGACAATATGTTGATAAGTTCGACTTTGCAACTATTACAGACTATTTATTGATATGAAATATGAATCTCGTTAAGATAGTTATTATTTATGAACAAAAGTGTTGAAATGTAAAGGATGATTGGTAAGAATTTAGGACTGAAGAATTCCAGATATCCCATTACAATGGTTCGAAAGGATACCCTGTAGACTACCATTACAGTATATAGTCTGTATGATGTACTACTTCTTATATGTTCGAAAATGGCCGCTGATCTTCAAGAGAATTCTCATATAATTATTGGAAAAATTCAATTTCTTTAAAATTTAAAGTCTCCGCTCACAAAATCAGTTCAGCTATGCCATTACCATGGTTCAAAAGGACACCTTTTAGGTAACATTTCATATATGCAAATGTTTGTATTTCTCAAAATTAGCTCCTAAACTAGTGGGCTTGTTCAGATGGATACTATAAAACAGCTTTAACAGTGCTCTGTTAAAAGGAAATTTTATTCTGTTAAAGCCAAATGTGGCGCTACTAAAATTTATGGATTGCGTCCTGGATTTTCAATTTCGAATTTATCTTCACACACATGAAAAGCAAAATCAAATCCAAAACGAGATAGAGGCTAAATTTACTTCAATTTGATCAATAATAATGATGAATAAGCTTACAAGTTATCCTTCCATTTGTTGATTTTTAAACTCTTTAAAGGAATATTTTTTTTTTGCAACAGTTTGCTGCATTTCGTTTCCTTTATTTGCTACAATATTTCTTCTTCTTACATTTAACTTCTCTTGCTATTTTTTTTTGTTTTGCTATTGGTGTTGTTATTGTTATTCTGTAACACAATGTCATTCAAATGACAAGCAATCCACTTCACTGCACTTTACTTCAATTGCAACTTTAAGTGGGTTATTGAAAGCCCCGAGTGGAAAAATCCTTACAAGGAAAGAAAAAGAAAATACTTCAGCAGAGCATAGGTTTCAATGAAAGAAAAATGTATATGTGCGGGTATGTGTGTGTCTAAAATATAATATTTTTGTCCGTAACAACTTGAACTCAATAACCAATAACGTTACAGTTTCCTATCAATACTTAAAAGGAAAATTGTGTAGAATTTCTGACAGAAAAAAAACAAAAATCTTAATACTTATGCATGCTACTTACTCCCCAGTCATAAATCTAAGAAATGCGCTGTCACACATGGAAATTGTTTGAGACTGAAAATAGGCCTTATGATGGGCCTTTATATATTATTTTATGGGCATTCAATGTAGATAACATCGGCTTAACTTCAGAGGAAGGTTAATCACATTTTGGTGTAAACCAAGTTAAAATTTTAGATTGCAAAGCTCGAAACTTTTTTTTGTATTGTAATCAGCACTTCGATATAACGCTCACATGTTAAATAACAACGTGCATAAGTAAGATTTGCTTGTTGTCTAGAAAAGCCACAAAAAAACTTCGCCTTATGTATTGACACTGTTATGTGGAGAGATGCCAGATGTTAAATCTAATAATCTTTTTTCTGTCTATGCAATCTTGGTGGAGATTCCTGATTCTCTAGACATAGTGCCTTACGTGGCATTTTAAAGAAAATCTTTCTAATAAAAGTATGCAAATCAAATTATCAGACTACGTGATGTATTCCAAAGGCTCTGTTTACCTATTAAGCCAGACAACATCTAGAGCATATATAACAGTAAGGTCAGGAACCGTTATCTTTTGAGAAGGTAAGAAATCCGTGGGCACAGTTTTTCACTACAAAAGATAATACAACAACACGGAGTATTTTCCCATAGCGAGCCTACAAATCGTTTATAGACAGCCATTTGGATGAAGGATAATTGTGGTTAGATATAGAGATTGCTTGGAATAACTTTTTAAGGACACTGTACTACCTCCAGGAATTTAAGGAATAAATACTTACATAAGCGATAATAATACTAGAGTAAACTCTCTTAAAAATTCGGCTACAGTTTCCATAATTTCCTGGGAAAGAAACTTGGAAAATTTGATGCATGAATAATATTCCTTGTGCAATTATTAAAGCACAAATATTAATTATCATCCAAGCAATGCCTGTCCCATTCATACAATAATTGTTATTTAAGAAGATTCTTATAAAATATTGAAAAACTTTTTTAATGATTTTAAATACTCTTTATACTCGAATGAAATTTCCTTGAAAAAAGAAAAATAAAATAATAAATAAAAATAGTTTCCAGTATCCTTATTTTGATTCAAGTCCTGTTGCTTTCGAGTTGCCTTTTGTTTTATGAACAATACCAGGAAATTCATGCATTCAAGTACAACACATGTTAGCCAACGACAAACATGTTCTTGTGGTTGTGAATGTGATTGTCATGATTGTGATGCTTTTAAGGATTTAATAAAAATTTTTTACAATGGAAAGCGTAAAAAAGAAAATCAAGTGTACGAGGGAGGTAATAAAATTTTACATTCTCATAAAGGAATTACAGCCAATTTCAGAAATACTTTCTCTAATTTTCATGGCTCAATGTAATCAATGGTTTCTGGGCGCTGTTAGTAGTGAAATCTGTTAGTTTCGCATTTGACAACAGATATCAAACGTATAGTCAGGATTACGACGTAGTTTCTCACACCTACATAAGTTGTAGGGCACACAACTGGCAAATTTTTATTTACGGTCAGAGTTGAAAGGAAGTTGCCGTAGAAATATGTTTTGAAATTTCGTTTTGTTGGAAGATATATGACTTGGGGTTTGAACCACGGCCTGACGTTTAATAAGCCATCACGCTGCCTACTAGACTACATCAAACGCATACTCTTACAATTTCATTACATAAACGTGTTGTTTTTTGAAGGGGTTTAGGACTGGTAGAATGCTATCTCCCACAAATTTTCATCATACCAGGCTTTGCTTTGTTCTATTTTGTCAAGTTCTAGAATTATAGAGTTACCATCTAATGTTGTGTATAAATAAAAGACGCCGTAAAAATGTTTTTGTTTTACACTTCATGAAAAGATGTTGTCGCCTAGCCTTTTTCTTGGCCATACCGGATATATAATTTGGGTAGGAATTTTTTAATTCCTGTACAGAATTTTAATGGAAATTGCTCGAATTTGTAGTCAAGAACCTTACCTACTAAATTTACGCCTATTCCCAAAGCCAGACATTAATAAGCTTGCCTGCTGACCAAAATATTTTCATTTTCGTTTAATTTTAAAATCACTCTCGCAAATATCTTCATTGAACATGAGTTCTTAATTTTATTTTTCTTCTCAAATGTTTACTCTTTTCTTGAATGATTTCATTTTTCTTTTGTACAGCAGTTAGCCTCAAGGAAATGATGCCTTGATGTTTGAGTTCCTTTAAAAGATTTCTTTCCCGCTTCGTTGCTCTCATTAACCTTGTTTATCTGATTTGAATAAATTTTTAATTATAAAAGTTACTGCAGATATTTCGCTTGTTCTTCTTCGTCGTTTCTTAATTTATTTCTCTTTCTTTGAACGCCATTTATAAGGTTTTTATTTCGCCATTTTCTTATTGTATTCATTTCTTCATGGTACTTCTACATGCTCTTTAGTGTGCCCTCATTGTCAACTGTTATAAGTATTAAAGAAACAGAGAAACATTAGGGTGGTAATTACATTTCTTGAGCATATTTTAATTCATTTGAAATACTCCGCTTTTGTGGCAACAAGTTGGAAAAGGAAATTTGTGGTTAAAATGAATAATTAAATTGTTATTGGATTTGTAACGAAACTTATGTAAATTTATTCCTGATTCAGTCTAATTGTTGGCCACATACAACATTTAATTTCAATTTAAGTGTACCCTGAGGTCACATTGTCTACCAGCTGTTTATTTTTTTTTATAAATTAATGGCAGCTGTAGTGTCACCATTAAAACAGTAAAAAAAAACAATTATTTACGAGTTACTCTTAGAATTCCTCTTTAAAGCTTACAGTTTAAAATTACGTATTGTTGTTAAACACATTGTATGCCTTAATATAGGCAACACTTTTTGCAACGTTGTTTTCATCTAAAAATATGCTTCATATGTTCTATTTAATATACCATCATGTACGTTGTGCTTTAGCATGTAAAGTCATTTTATCAAGTAAAATTTAATATTGATAGATTTAGGGTTTCCATGGTGATGAAAATAGGATTAGAATGCCCGTAAGATAGGCCCAATTGCCTAAAGCCGAAAAATTCAGATTATCTGCTCACATTTTATTTAATAAAAATTCATACTGTTACGAAAACGAAAAAATCTAGTTAATGGTATTTTACTTTTACATCGCTTAACATTAAAATTATAAACATAAACAAAACAATACAGTAAACAAACCTGTTTACAAATTAATATAATAACAAAGGTCGGCATAAAAAATGGTAAAAATGCAAACAAAAATACAACAACAAACACTGCAAGATAAATGTAAACAACGAAGTAAGTAAAGATTTCAGGAAGGCCTCATGAAGTCATAAACATTCCCCTTCAAGAACATTCATCAGACTGTTTGCTTTGTCATACAAAAGTCAAGATAAAGCAGGTGACTGATTTAGTGAAGTTCAGTCAGCCTTGTGTGAAGACCCGGTGTATTTGAAGAGAGTCATCGTGGTTTGAAAATCTCCGTTACAATGAACAATCGTCTAGTAATTGTTATTGTTTACGCAAAGCTTATAAACAGAGGAATAAAAACAAAGCAATGGTTGTTGTGTACATCTTGTTGTGAACAGTGGCACACAAAATTGTGCGAATAATAAAGAATTTTAATTAAAACTAAACACAATTTTTTTTTTATTTTATTTGCAATCTAAGAGCTTATATTTTAAACGTTTTTTAAAGGTAAAAACGGAACAATAGGTTGCACAAATCTGATCACTTTTGTAACGTTTCCAGTTTTGGCAACTGTTTCATAATGTGAAGTATTTCGATTATGAGGACCATTATCACGACATACTCCTCTACAAATGTGGTATAATTTTTACTATTGAGAACGTTCATAATTACGTACGAATCCTCTGAGAGAGAGTGTACTTCTGTCTGTCTGTGTATGATAATCACAGATATTTATACACCATTTGTTGATAAACTCTTTAAAGAACGATGTATGTTTTAGGTTAAAAAAAAACAATGTTTCACTTTACAAATCCATCCTACAACACATGGAATTTGAAGTATACTCTTTAGAAGTTTATATGATCCTAAAAGTATGTTATAAAATTTAATTTCATTACTGTCTAATTTTATTCCAGCTACATTTATAAGTAGCTTAATTAATATTAAAAGAAGCATTTCATTTATAATATAATGCGCCTAAAAGCAGGCTTAATTTTTAAGCTGATTTAAATTTTTAAGTTATTACAATACAACATAGCTGTGTAATACTAGATGTTGTGGTTTATACCTAAAAGTATGCTTTATTATCTTCACAATATTGTTTATGCTATGGTAATAAGGAATGAAAATTATGGAAACTTCTGCAGGATTTTGTAACGTATGATTGAAACCTTGAAGTATGCTTTTGTTTATGTTGTTAAACACAAATTTGTAGAGTTTCCAGATTCTCAATGAATGAAATGAATATGGAAGGGAGTATGTTCTGCAAATACGGATAGACTGTGATAAAGAATGTTTTGTTTTCTGCTATGGAAGAATTTGCATTGGCTATGATAAAGAATTTGAAATCCTTATTCTTCTTAGAGAAGTGTAAATTTAGGAATTAATAGCATTAAAGTGCCTAAAAATATTCCTTCTAGTTGGAAAATTTAAAAACTTCATATAAGTATGCTTTAAAAGCTAAAATATGTTTTAAAATTCGTATGTACTTAAATCATTCGAATGTTGTTAAGTTGCCAATTTTGCACAATAAAACTTTTTACAGCCACATGTTTTATAACAAAATTTTTTAGTTTAATTTTGTGCGAAGATAATTTTTTGTCTTTTATAAGATAACTTGTTATATGCTGTTCTGGCTTAACTTTTTAAGCCATAGTTTTAGTGGCCTTAACAAAATTTAACCAGTAAATATGAGGCAAAAATAATTGCTTGCAAAATAAAGTTTTCTGTTACACTTGAAGACAAAAAAAAAGACTATTTTTTTAACTTTATGGTTTAAACCACAGAAAAGAGACCTTTAAGGCATATTTTCACAGAGAGAAAACCTAATGTTTCTGTAATCCGTTGCCTGTAAGAGTATGTGGCCAATGAAAACTTTTGCTGGAGCAAGCAAAACAAACAACAATAACAACACTTTACATGGAAACTTTTGCAAGAAAAGCAATTTAATGTTTAAATAAATATTTCTGTTATAAACAAAGTTGTTTCAGTTTTATTTCTGCATGTGTTTGAAGTCTGTCGAAAGGAATAAGAAAAGAAAAAAAAATGAACAAAAATATTGTCAGAATACGTGTAGAACGTCCGAGAACCCAAAGGTATGCTGCCACAGAGCTTTATAACCACTCAGACTAAATTAAGAGATGGAAAAATTAAGAGATTTGCTATTATAACGCTGTAATAAAAAGTAATAAAGTTTAGTTTGCCTTAAGTTATGCTATAGTTTTTCTGGTTTAAGTATGCCAGAAGCACAGTACCACGTAAGCACGTTTCTTTGGATAACCCAGCAAGCATTTAATTTGCTTTTAATAACTATAAAGTGGCAACATGGAACAATAACTATAAATATTATAATTATTAGTATTAAACATCAGGACCCAGTAGATTAGCTGGTTTAAGTCGCTGAATTGCAAATTTTGGCAGCTTAATCTCAACGCCATTATCAGTGATTGTGTTCATCGCTTTGATAATCTGTACCTTAGCTTTTATTCTTGCAGGATACTGATTCCTGCTTCTTGAAACCTTCAGTTAGCCGCATGACTCTTTGATAATATTCTTAATCATCATTCCTACTCGTGAACAATATTATTTTATTTATATTTTTTGCCTTTGAAAATGCATCTCTCCTTATTTACGCAATATCTCTGGTTAGTTCTCAAAACTAGCACCTTTAGCAAAGGACTGAACCGTCGCCTGAAGCACTCCACCTGTAGCCTGTAGGAGTAAGCATTCAAAATTAAAAGCCAAGGATGTAGTAGAATATAAGTAGTGGGGGACTCTTTATCCCCCCACCCACTTTTTAATTCGTCTCCTTTTCCAATTTAACTATTTACTTTACTATACTCTCTCTCTCTCTCTCTGTCTCTCTCTCTATCTCTATCTGATCTAGGAAGTATTAGACTGGGTCGGTCGATGTCTAGGTATTGTACTGATTCCAATGACAATATTACGAAAATTAAAAATATTTTAATAGTGGTGTTTTGCTTTTACATCGTTTAACATTAAAATTATAAACAAAAGCTACAAAGACAAAACAATGCAGTAAACAAACTTGTGTACAAATTATCGTTATGCTTCACATAACAACAAACACCAGCATGAAACAAAAGTAAACAAAAATAGAACAACAGACATTACAATAATAAATGTAAACAAAATACACAAACAAAAATAATAAAACAACAATGTTAAATTTGTAAAGATTTCGAGAAGACGAAACTACGAACATTAGCCATTAAGAATATATATCAGACCGTTTATTCTACCATACGTTGTAAATAGTTGCATATAGAATTCTGCGAATAATAAAGTATTTTAATTAAAACTAAACACAAATTTATTTTTATTGTACTTGTAATCTAAGAGCTTATATTTTAAATGTTTTTAAAAGGTAGAAAACTTAACAACAAGTACACGTCCTGAAACCTAACCTAACTTATGAGTAGTGGGAGATGTCGGCTTATAAACAAACAATGTCGCCGAGATAAAAAGGGAAATTGATAGGGCTTATCTGAAAATTGGCCCAAGAACGAAATCATTGTCCTTTGTTGCTTGTAAATAGTACTGGGCATTGTAAACTGGTTTCACCAGAAGTCTCATAAAAGAAAACAAAATCAATTTAAAAGATTTAAAAAAAAAAAATCTGAATACACTTAAGTTAACATTTCCATTTCCAAACCATTACAATTTCATTGGGTTACCATATTTTATGCTTGTAATACCAACCACTATTGTGTGGTCTTTTGGAATACGAAGTAAATGAGTTGAAATATGATTTCCGACTTGAAATTACATGACGTGTTCAACCACACATTCAACCAGTGGAGCACAGCTGAAACATTTTTAAACATTTTTTTTTTATTTATTTCAACACCAACACCCTTTAGCAAGTGATGAAGGCTAAAATTGTTAAAATTTAATACGTCATTCGTCATAGTGGGCATGATTCAGTGGAATAAAAAATTTATTTAAATTTAGCGGGTAATAAAATTTAAAAATTCGAAACAAACTGGGTGAATATTGTTTATTTTATTGTTTATTTCAAATCCAATGGTCATCAATCAAAATGACGAGAGAGAGAAACGAAAAAAGTGGAAATAATATCCGGAAATTAATACAAAATCTTGACCCTTTTCAGAAGTGATTAATCCTTTTTCTTAAGTTTACTGCTTATTAAATATCCTTCCTATCCTTAACCTATTTCAAGTGTCTTTAGGAATTTCTTTTGTTTGCCTGGAAAAACCTTCATTAAAACTGTTGTCCTCCCACAAAAACTACTCCTCCTAACTGCCTTCCTTGTCCAAAAACAATCGAAGAAAATATGTGTCATAAATTTCGATTTCTTTTTACTGTTCATGGAATGTATAAGGAACAAAGAGAAAGAGAGAGAGAGAGAGAGAGAGAAAAATGTGTGAAGTATTGCTTGCCTTTTTATGGGCCACAAATTTTTATGATCGATTTAGTGAATGTCAGTTGATGTCTTTTCCATTCAAGTGTTTTAAAGCAACACCCTCTCGGCTTCTTTAGCCTTTTTTTTTAAATTCAAAAGGAAACCAAAAAGGCTGTCTCATACTAGACAAATACGTGTGTATGTGTGTGTCTCGTTTTGTTTTCCTTTCCAAAGGATTTCTGAAAAAAAAAATTCATTGTCATCGTTTTAAAAGACATAAAAATTTATCATTGAATTTCAAATGATTATTCATCATCATGGCGTAGTAATATTTCGAATTTAAATTGAATTTCTTATAAAACAACAATCAACCAAATGATTTGTTTTTCTTTTTTGGTTTTTGTTTGTAAAGTGTACACGTCTATGGCATTTGATTTCATTAAAATGCCATAAATAATCAAAATTTTCTTCACTTTCGTTTTTATGAAAATATGAATGAAATAAAATTCTTTATGAATATGCCATGAACGAAATTACTGGCATTAATCTTTTAAATAATTATTTGGTAGTACTGTGGTGTTTATTTTAAGCCTAATCTATTTCATTTTGCTTCCAATTTGTTAGTCTATGAATATGATATTTATGGTACGTCTTTCTCTTTGTTTTTTTTTTGTTTGGTATTCCGTTGAAAAAAAAACCTATTAAGATTTAAACTGAAATATGAAAATTTGCACACTGAAAATGCATTAAATTTATGAAATGCCTGAAATGTTGTTTCAAATTAATTTCTATTTAAAATAAATCATACAACATTTACATTCTCTATTCCATTTTCATTCTCTATTTTCATTTTCATATAATTTTCATTCATATCATTTATTTAATTTGTTGTCAGAATTTGTTTGCATTCCTATATATTGTATATACTTATAAACCTACATACAGTATTCCCTCGAATGATCCGGCAAAAGGAGATGTAAATCGAATTTCAAAGAACTCATACTATACGTAGATGCATTAATTTATATACATTTTCAAAAAAAAAAAAGAAAAACTAAAATAATTAAATTTTTATTCTATGTATTGAGTTTTTTTAAAGAGGGAATTCCCCTGTTTTTGTTTATAAAAAAAGCGAATGACGACGCTAATCGAAGTTGAAGGGAACAAAATTTCTGGCGAGGTTAATCAAAACAATGTAAATCGAGAGCATACTGTATATATGTATGCTTATGTAGAAGTATGTGCATTGAAAGGCATTATAAATTTCTCATTTTAAATAAATATTTTATTATGAATACATTTGGCAGTGTTCTCCGTTAAAATAGAAGTAATTGGTTTAAACGAGTACAACAACGAATACGATTAATTTGTTCTAACGAATAAATATCGAATGCTTATAATGTTTCATACCAGAATCATACCTACAATTTCTAATACTTATACACGCCTTCATACTTATTCTAATATCATGGAACCTCCTTTCATATTCAAAGTTTGAAATACTCATCATATTCATACTTAACTACACGTATGATGTTGTTTATTGATTTCAACTCTCCATAACTCAACATAAACAATACGGAGCACAAAATAAGTATGATTTCGCGTACAGTAAGACTCCGCTTAACACTGCCCTGTTTAACGCTGTTTCAGTATTACGCGGTTGCAAATGAAACGGTCGTGCACTAACCAATAGGAGTGTACTATTTATATAGCGACGGTGTACACTATGTATCTTTTTCAACACTCTTTCGTTAGTCGCAATCACAATACGAACGCATCTTTCCAGTTGATGTATTAGTTGTCATCAACGTTACTAAGTGTATACATATGTACGTGTTAAGTTGCCTCGTTTAACGCTGTTTCGTTTAGCGCTAGAGCTTATTGGAACATATCAACCGCGTTATGCGTCGTCTTACTGTGCGAACTCTAAAGTACTCACTAAAATGTTGAGTGTTTGCTCTGTTTGCAGCTCTGTCTTTTTTCTTTTTTTTTTTTTTGTAAATGCAACAACAACTAAGACTGTAAATTTTAATGAATGACTCGAGTGACTCCAGTTTGTTATGAATCTAAGTGAATGGCTTCTTATGAATCAAACATATTTCGAATGGCATGAGCTTGATGTCAAAGTTGCACGAAAACTTATTGCAACCTAGTACTTATAAATCAACTTTGTAGTGAGTACGAATCAATCATTTCAATATTGTTGACTCATTTATATTCAAAATTTCATGAGTGTTTATGATCATTACTGACCTTTGATTCATACATAATTAGTCATCCCTTTAGCCAAGATTAAGACCTAGTTTCTCATATCACTTACTTTGTGTGTGTGTTAATTAATAAATCGACTCCAAACAAAAGATTCGAATGCTTATTCGAATAAAATTGCAACTCATATAAAGGGTATCGGCCTAAATTAAAACGCTTTAAAACGTTATTGTTTTGTCCGAAGTTCGTATATATATAACATATATAGTACTATAACATATATAGTATAGATATGAAATCTGTGTTGGGTTTTGCAATTTTAAATTGGAATTCAAACAGAAGTGCTAATCAATCCCTCCAAAACATGTATTCAAACTGAATTAAAATCGCTTTTTGATTATGTATTCCAATCGATTTTCAATAGCATTTTATCCTTTAAGTGATCCTTTAAAGATAAAGACGTTGTTTGATTTCTTGGTATTTATTTATTTACTTTGGAAAAAATATAAAAAAATTTGGCGATTTGTTTTAAGCCATCAAATATTTCTACGATTTCTATAAATGTGGATATATAATGAAATATATTTCCATAAAGTGGTCTTAAACACATCACAAATCTGCACAAAAAAAAAAACCCCAAAGAGGATACAATAAAAAAAGAAGAAATTTGCCAATATTGTGAAAATTTTACAAAATTTTTATTGGCCTTTAAAAAATCTCAAAAGGATTAACTGGAGAAGGGTTTAAATCATAAAGGGTTATCCATACTTCGGTTTGAAAAGTAAACTTAAATAAAGCACACAGAAAACTACGATTACAAAGCAATTCTTATTTTAGTATTGCGGCTGGATCTTGTCACTGCAATCACACTTTAATAACCGTCTTTGGATTGATTGCAACAGTTAACCAGTTGGATTTTCAAATGCTCGAATAATAGTAAAATATTCTCATAATATTCAGCTAATAATAATTGCAACCCTTTAGCCAAGATTACAACCTGATTTCTAACACCACTCATGTTAAGTTTGTGTTCATTTTATCCAAAAGTCGCTCGGTCTACCATTTAAAGTCGACTTCGAGCAACTTCTCATGACATTTTTTAATGTTTTTTCAGAGTTTTTGCTTGAAGACTGCAAAGAGAAAGTCACTGAAAGAAATATTCTTTTTGTATTTCGTATTGTTCGAGTTGTCTGATTTGGGGATTGGGCCACGAGCTGTCGGCTTATTAGCCTATACACTATCTTCTAGATATTATTACGTTTTTACCTTTTAAAAGCGTAGATTGCAAATAAAATAAAAATCAATTTGTGTTTAGTTTTAATTGAAATTCTTTATTATTTGCACAATTCTATGTGCAACTGTTTACAACTTGATCCAAACGATAACAATTGCTTTTCTTTGTTATTACTATGTTTATACAACCGTTGCGTAAACAATAATAATAACTAAACTATTGTGCGACAGATCTCTATTACGTAAATTTTCAAACCTGAATTTCATTAACTCATTCGACTGCTTGCTTTTTATATGTCACCTTCTGGAAATCTCTATAAAAGTAAACATCGTTGTTTTATTCATATAGCGTTTATTGTTGTGATTTTTGTTTACATGTTTACCACGTTTTTAATGTTACGATAATTTGTAAACAGGTTTGCTTACTGCATTGTTTTGTTTCTGTGGCTTTTGTTTATAATTTTAATGTTAAGCGATGTAAAAGCAAACTACTAGTATCTTGATTTTTCATTTTCGTAACAACATAAATTTTGTAAATGGTTGTGTTGAAATAACGAAATGGATAACCCCTTATTACTTGATTGCATTCATACTCAAAATCAAACTTTTATGGGAATGGGTATGGGCATAAGGCTTAAATGGAAATGAATTGCGTGTAAAATCTATCGTCAGATATAAATAATCTCACATTGTTGCTTTAAGATATTTATTTTAATAAATTTTTTATCCTTTTCGCTCTCTGTCTCTCTGTCTCTCCCTATCTCTCTATTTGTTTGTTTTTTATATCCTATTTTTTGTAGTGTAGCGAAGTGTCTATCTATATATGTATATGCCATGCATACATATACACATATTTACATAAGCAAATATATTCATATAAACATTTAAATGTGTTTGTTTTGTAAAACATTTATGATTTTCGTACATACATACACACAAAAACACATAAAAATAGAGAGAGAGGAGATCAGTAACAAATACTAGAGAAAAAGCAGAAAAAAATGTTCTTTTTTACAATACAGAACACACATTAAATTATTTAATTGTGTGAGTATTGGTGTAAGTATGTGAATGAATAAAACATATGTACGTGTGCTTGGGAAATTGGGTGGGTTTTAAGGAAATATATTTTTTGTGTGCGTGTGTGTGTGTTTTTTTTTTTAATACAATCATCATCACATAAGTATTCTTGTTTCCTTAAGGCATTTCTAGA
The DNA here is from genome assembly GCA_014635995.1 of Sarcophaga peregrina. NCBI lineage: Eukaryota > Metazoa > Arthropoda > Insecta > Diptera > Sarcophagidae > Sarcophaga > Sarcophaga peregrina. The sequence continues at coordinate 113,146,418 of CM025789.1, read as the reverse complement.
GGCTCGTAATTGTTAAAGTGGATGTGTGTGTATGTGTGTGTGTGTATTGTTAGTGAGGGATGTGCCTAAATGATGTTGCAGGATATATTGTGTAAATGCCAATTCAATAAATCCATTCCATAAACATTATGTGTGTGCTGGTGTTATATGAGCTTTAGTTATTGGCAAACACATACCAAACCACTCAAGCAAAAACATGAGTGTCCGTCTGTCTGTCTGTCTAATGTAAGTTTTTTTTTATTATGCATTTGTATAAGTAAATTGTATTTAAATATGTATGTACGATTGTGTGTCTGTGTGAATAATAAATAAAGATTTTATGCTAAACATACAGATTTCCATAGTCAGCCAGATTTTTTTCTTTGCTTATAAGCATGCCAGAGTGTATTCTGGTGGTAGATTTTATGATAAACATCTTTAAGGTCCAATTGACAATATATGTGACAGAAAATTGAATTCCTTATTGCATTGATTATTAGAACTCTTCAGTCAGGATTACAACCTAGTTTCTCATACCACCCATGTTATGTGTGTTAATTTTATCTATAAGTATCGGAATCTACAGTTTAAGCTCGATTCCAAACGTTAGATTTTTTGACAGACTTCTCATGGCAATTTTTTTACTTTTAGAGATTTGTTTTTTTTTTTGGCGTGTTGTTCCGTATGCCTGTATTGTGGTTTAAGCCATGGCTTCACCTCTAATAAAATAACATCTTGCCTACTAGCCTATTCCGAGTTGATCTTATGGCACCAAAACGAGACCTTACAATCTTTAACAGTATAAGTTCAAGTTGCTTTATTTATTGATTGATATTTGATGTTTAAATGGACATTTTATTTACTATGCTCGCCTTAAAGCTACAAAAGATCTGCTGAATACCTATTTGGTCATAGAAAATTGAAGATTTCGAATGTACTCCCCTTAGAAAAGCCTTGGCGCACATTTGAATTAAACGGCATTAATAGGCTTTTCAAGCCAATAAAAAAAAATTTCAATGATATGTCACACAGGCTTTATTTTTTTTTTTAATTTATATAAAGCTGGGATGTGCCAACCTCAAGGCATAGTCTAGTAGGTAGTGTGTCAGATTTCTGGCAAAAACTTGGAGAGTAAATAAAATTTTTCTCAAAAATCTGTTGCTCAACACTTTAAACTGTAGGTCTCGCGAACTCATTTACGAAATTAAGGCACACAATATAAGTGGTTTGGGAAGCTAGGTTGCAATCCTAACTGATGCATTGAAATGATTAATTGATGAAAGGCCCAATATTTATGGTAATTGTATGTTGAACAGAATGAATTTTTGTTCACAAAAATTGAAGAGGATAATATTGACAACATTTGGTTTCAACAGGTCGGTGGTAGGTGTCACACAGCCGAAGCTAGACTCAATGTTTCGCGCCCTGTTTCTGAAGATCGCATTATCCGCATGCAGAGTTGATGTCGTTTGACCACCTCAGAGCTGCGATTTGACACCGTAGGAGTATTTTTTGTGGGGTGCCATCAAAGATAAGTGTTACGCCGACAAGCCAGAGACAATTGACGTTTTAAAGGACAATATTCGTGAAGCCATTAATGAAATACAGCTGAACACAATCGAAAATGTGTTTTACAAATTGGACTGATCGTGTAGGCTATTGGATGGTCAGCCGAAGCAGCCATTTCAATGAAATTATTTTCCATTATTAACCGGAAGGATTGTACTTTCGAATAAAAAAAGAAATTTGAGATAATATTCCGTAGTTTTTTTTTTAAAGCATTTCAAAAAAAAAAAACAAAGTTATTTGACGGACCCTTTAAAAGAAAAAATCAATTAATTAGGCTGTGGTCCTCCCTTCTTCGTTCTAGAGGTGAAAAGATTAAAACTACCTATCAAAAATTTATTTTTGCGTATCAAACAATGCCTTTGCTTCGCTTGATTCATTCGCAGGTTTACTTTTCGATAGCGACTATAGCATTAAATTCGTTTTTTTTTTAATTTTTCTTATTTTATTTGAAGCCATTTAACTAATTGAAATGGAAGTAAATATTCATTCTGAATACTGCCACCCTATTTCTATTGATTTTTGTAGGGATTTCATATTGAAACACATGGTAACAGGAAATGTAATAGAAACTGAAACTGAAGCAGAAGGCAATGGTAGTGGAAAGAATAACAGCAGCAACATTTAAATAAACTTTAACACAGACACATAGACACACAGGAAATATCACAGAAGTTTTCTTTCTTTTTTTTTTTCTCACATACATACTATTGTTTAAGAATGCTAGTGTATTGTATAACAGTTTTTGTGTCTGTGTATGTATGTGTATGTGTATGTGTATTAAAAGAATTTTAGTAGTTTGACCTTAAGCAACAAATCTTAATGGAAGATTTAAGCCTAAAAGCATTGAAAAGATTCGTGTTTGTTTAAAATTTAAGATCTTCTGCTTTAGATTGTCGATGAGAATTGAAAGAAGAGAAACAAAAATTAAACTTTAAATCTTTAAAATCATCCTTTTGAATTCTGTATTGATTTTTGCAAGCTTTAAAGAGTGAAATTATGTAAAAGGAATAACTTGTTGAAAAAGTTTTGAATTGGCATCCTCTGCACAGATTCGATAGGATCCTTCAACTCCTTGTATTGGAATTTAGGACTGAGCTATTGGCAAGCAAGACTCAATGCAGTTTAATGGCAATGCCAATGCCTTGTTATCATATGTGCATATGGAAGCTATAGTCATACTGGAGATGAACCCTTGTTCCCTTATAATGTCTTAGACAGGAGGATTTTATATTGTATATCGAGAAATTCAAGGCTTGGGGCCTATTGCAACCTATACAATATCTGTTGAGTGATATGTTACCAAGTTTGCAATCAATTGCCTTCGACGAAGGATAATAACAGAACCAACTGCGCCTTCATACGAAAGTCTGAAAACCATAACAAAATCAGTTTTCGAATCAGAATATGGTCTTTCTTCTGAGTGATTGTTACTCATGATAGCATAAGCGAAAGAGAGATCTAAGCTAAGTTCCGATCAAACTATGTCTGACGTCGTCAATTTACGTAAACGAATGCCGTCGATCTTACAGGGTATTTTCGTTTCATTCAAGAGTAAATCTTATGTGGATATCGTTGAAAATTGCTCGATGAGGATAGGGTTCATAATTCATTTTTTATATTTTAACGCACAAAGGTGACAAGATTGCCTAATTTGAAATGAATATCTGTTCTGGTCGCCATACAAAGGAACTCATATTTGTTTAAGTTTGTTTTGGACTGATAAACATCATAAAAAGGGGGCTGAAACATACTCCCAGCCAAACGTGGATAAATGTATTTGGAACCGAAAAAATATAATGTGTTTGACGTTAATTTCATACTTGAATATCCAAGACGCAATCCATAAATTTTAGCAGCGCTGCATTTGGCATTAAGAGAGCACTATTAACTGTTCAACAGTATCCATCTGAACAAGCCCACTTGTTTAGGAGCAAATTTTGAGAAATAATTTAGGTCTATGAGTACCCTACTATCCGGTCATCCAAATAACTTTTTTTTTATCCTTAAAAAAAAACCTACAGAATATTTTCTAAAATTTCTTTTTTTGTTTGAAAGTACAATACGTCCGGTTAAAAATGGAAAATAATTTCAATGGCTACCTCGGCTGGCCATGCAGTAGCCTACACAAACGATCCAATTTTTTAGCACATTATCCAACGGTGTTAAATCGCAGCTCCGAGGTGACCAAACGCGATCTTTAAAAACAGGGCGCAAAACATCGAGTGTAGCTTCGGCTGTATGGCATGTAGGACCATCCTGTTGAAACCAAATGTTGCCAATATCGTCCTCTTCAATATTTGTGAACAAAAACAAACATGGCCCGATAACGTTCGCCATTGACTGCAACGCTTATTTACGAAGAACAATATGTCTCTGGATCAAAATGTGCACCAAACAGTGACCCGTTTTGGGTGCATCGGCATTGCAATGTATGCGTACGGGTTTTTCGTGTCCCAAATGCGACAATTTTGCTTGTTTATATACCCACCAAGATCAAAATAAGCTTCATCTGAAAAGATTATTTTTTTTTTGTGCCAAAATCGGCAGCTTCTGCAAGGCGATCGCTGGCCCACTTATCGAAGTGAAAAAAAGCTTTAGATGGCGGACCCGGTATATACAAAGGAAGATTTCAAGACCTCTTAATATATTCAGCAACATAGTCACATATAAAGTGATATGGTATAGAGAAAATTGGCTTTGAAAATATTAATTTTTTGCTTGGAAATTCGCCAGAAGATCAGTGGATATTGTGGAATCTATAAGAAATAGTACACCTCACAGACTATATGCTAATGTCAGTCCAGAGGGTCTTCTTTCGTACCGTGGCAGTAGGATAGCTGGAATAATTTTCAGATTCGAGAAAACCATCATCATTTTTTACAATAATTATAATAAGAATTATACTGTAGAAGACTAATTTCCTTATTGCCACTGTTAAACAGTTAACAGTATTCTGTTAATAGCAACGTTTACTCTGTTAGAGACAAGAAAGGGTGCTTCTTGAAATATGGACTTGCGTCTGTGGTTTTTAAATTCGAATTTATCTTCACACACGTAACAATATTTGCTTTTTTGTGGAGACCTTGAAAAATAATTCGATTTTGCATTTATGGACAGACGTACAAATGAAAAGTCATTGAAATTTAAATTTTCAGCACGCTTTACTTTAATATTCTCTTTCAAAACAAATTCTTTTCAAAAGATTCCTAGTCTCTAGTCTCTCCTTTATTTGAAGTCCTGAAATTCCATTGTCAGATATTATTTGTGTGTTCAGTTGCGAGCGTAAGCTTTTGCCCTAGCCTTCTGAGCCATTTAACACTGCTTTGTGGTTTTACTTACCGAATATTGCTTAACTTGTTAGTGTTGTTGTTTTATTTGTTGTTGTTGTTGTGATTTTAGCAAGGAATGTTAACCAATGTTTATGCTTGACTTACCTCATAGAAATAAAACGAATTTAAATTGTCATCATCGTCATCGACGATGTTATTGCCAGTGCTGCCGCCTACGATGCCACCTAAGCTACCCAGTGTTGTTGCATTTCTATTATTACTGCTGTCGTTGTTATTGATGTTAATGTTGTTGTTGTTATCATGGGCATTAACAAAAACCGCTGGCAGTAAATCACTTTCAAAGAACATAGGCGTAGTGGTTGTTGGTGTTTCCGCCAAGCCAGCAAACGGTGATGCCAACGTTGATGATGATGATGATGTTGATGTTGATGAAGAGGACATAAACATTGTTGAGGTTGGAAATGTAGTTGGTGGCGGAGGACGTATATTGTGATGATGATGGTGATTGGCTGTTATTGTTGCTGATGTTGTTGTTGTTGGTCTAACAGCTGTAGCTCTCGATGAGGCGGTTGTTAATAAAAAGGCTGATTTTGATGATGATGATGTCGCCTTTACAACAGAAGTAGTAAATCCAGGTGTTGTTGGCATTACTGTCGAGGTTGTTAATTCCAATTGAGGTAACATTGTATGTGTTCGTGTTTGTGTTGCTAGTGGTGCTTCAAACAATTGCTGATAAAATGCAGACTCTTGTTGTTTGTCAGCATAAAACGTTTGTAACCTGTGCAACCAGATATTATTGTCGACGGCGTTCGTTGTGTATGTCGATGTTGCTGTTGATGTCAAAAGGGCAACAGCAGCAGCTGGTAAAAAGGCAGTCAACATAGTTTTGTTACCTTGTATGTGTTTTTCTTTTTGCTGTTGTTCGTATTGTTGTTGCGGTTTTGTTTGTTTATTTGTATTGCAATGACAAATATGACTTTGAATGAATGAATAGAAAATTATTTTTGCTTTCAATTGAAATTTCATGAAGGTCTCCTTCTTCTGATTTTTAGTTTCGTTTCGAATTGTTTCATTAGGCATCCATATTAAAGGCAATTGTTGTCGTTGTTGTTGTTTGTGCTGCTCCTGCTGCTGCTGCTGTTGATAATTAAGCATTGTTTCATAATTTAATTGAATTTGAAAATATTTCTTTTCTTTACACTCGTGTAACTCAATTTGTTTTGAACAACAATTTTCTTTATGCTCCTCGTTCTTCTCATTCGTTTCTGGAAACTTTCTAAAGAAGCGTATTAAATAAGTATCTGCAATGAGAAAAAGGAATGAAGAAAGTGGTGGTAAGGGGTAATGATAATGATTGAAATATTTCTTTTAAATTGTTATTAAAAAATATCTAAAAGAGTTTAAAAATAAAACTTTTTTTACCACAAATAATTAAATAACAATGGTGTGTTTTATCGTGTATAACAATTTTCATTTGTTGTTGAATAGTTTTATATGGGGGGAGGGGCCATTCTTGCCCAAACTTGTTTAAACTGAAGGTTTCCTTTGACAAAAAAAAAAATCCTAAATTTACAACAACTTAAGACAGTTCAAAGGCTATGCATTAATTGCAAATATTTTCATTGTGGAAGTAATGATTTTGGAAATGTTATCACACATAAATACTCAGGATTAGGTGTGCCATTACAGTTTTATACCAAAAATAGTATCGTGTCGATTTCAATATACAGGGGAAGGCTAGGTACTTTAGGATTACATTTCGATTCCTTACTAGGATAAGAAACTAAATTGATTTGGAAATCAGTGAAATTTTTTAACATCTCAGATGGCAGAAATTTTTTAAGACAATTAATTTAATTTCAGATCTTTTCCAGAAGAAGGCTGAGAATATAGTTTTGATCTCAATCTGGTTCCCAATAGAAGAAGTACGGATAGGACAAGGAGCGAATCACTTTTGTTCTTAAATAGCATGTTAGGCTAGTCCGTCATACACCATAGCGATTCACCTGGTCCGCTGTTCTTTGTTCTGTGGGACTGAAGGAAAATATTGAAAAAGAAGAGATTGTCGTGTGTCGGTATCATGTAATTGTAATGAAAAAGGTCAGAGGTTTTTAATCTCTCACATTCTGTACTTCCTTGGACGATCTCTTCAAATATAAAGGTTGCTATAATAACAAGATTAATTTTCAGATTGCTTTGGTTTCATCTAAAGGATAATTAACTACCCACATTGAATTATAATTGTGGCATTTCAATACGCCGAAATGTTGGCCTAAGCGAGACCTCTATTATCAAGGATGACGTGCCCCTCCGCACCACCTAATCTAACGCTCCCACTTCCGCTATGCAAAATAATTCTTCATTATTGGCCTTGAAGACGTCTTAGAAAAACTTCTGTTTCTTTCCTTGTCTTTCATTTCTTATGATATTATTTCATAACCTTCTTTTGTTTCCTTTAAATGTTTTTATTTGAATTCTTTGCATTCTGAAGGATACAACCATAAATTAGTGTGGGCTAAAGGATCACTTAATACCATCAATCCTTTTGGGGTTTTTAATTTAGTAAATAAAATATTGAAAAAAGGTATTAAAAGTTCAAAAATAAAAAAATATGGGGCATCCTACCTACATACTACATGTGTAAGATTTAAAATCAGTAAGGTTATATGCTAACCATTTAAAGACGACCCTCTTTTAATTATATTCTATAAAAAGAAATTTTATTAAATTGTCAGCTCATGCAGCTAAAAATAATCACGAATTAAAAATACGTCAAAGAACATACGAAAGTTTTTTTTTTTCTTTATTGAAGGCAGCCATTAAAGTAGATTTTCAAGTACATTTTACGGTGACGTATGAGTAATAATTAATACAGACTGCAGCCAGTTGTTTAAAAATATCACGCATACGCAACAGTGGGTTGCTGTTCGATTCAATGCTTCCACAACCAAACAAGACAAGGACTCAACGTATTATGTACGAAAAAAAATTTAATTTCAACAACAACTACAACAACACAAAAGCAGATATGAAATCACAGGTTAAAGGGACATTATTTATTAACAATTAATACAAATAAAAATAAACTGGTTTGTTTACGACATTTATTAGAAGAAAAAACGGGAGAAAAAAAAACAAAAGGACCATTAAACGGAGACAATATTTTGGATAAAAATAAATTTTATAGGTCATGTTAAATGTCAGCAAATAAAAAAAAAGAAACAACAATAATGTAAAATTGTTGAAGTAAAAAAAATTAAAAGATGATGAATAATAAAGGAGTGGGCTGGAGCTGAAGGATTTTATGTCTATGTAAAGTATTGTACGAGTACACATTTCAAACTTGTTCGCATGCATAATAGCCTTGATTACTTTTGAATCAAAACTATCCCACTCTTTTAATATATTAACGTAACGTTTTTATCTTTTAAACACGTATAGAATATGGGCTCGTAGATTGTAAATAAAATGGAAATAAATTTGTCTATCAATAAATAAACAACAATGTTTACATTTATAAAGATTTCGAGAAGGCGAATTTATGAACATGCACCCTTAAGAACATTCATCAGACTGTTTACGATGACATTTAAAAGGCAAGCTAAAACCAGCGTGTAAGTTAGTAAAGTTCGGTCAGTGTTGTGTAAAGACGCAGTGTATTTGAAGAGAGTCATCGTGGTTTGAAGATATCCGTTACAAAAGATCTGTCGAATAATTGTCTAGTAATTGTTATTGTTTATGCAAAGGATATAAATAGAGGAATAAAAAAGACATTCAATTGCTGTTGTTTACATCAAGTTGTGAACAGTGGCACACACAATTGTGCAAATAATAAAGAACTTTAATTACAACTAAGCACAATTTATTTTAATTTTTATTTGCAATCTACGAGCTTATATTTTAAACATTTTTAAAAGGTACAAACGTAAAATTATTTTAAAGAATTTTGTCTTGCAATCATGTTCTCTCTACCTTTAGAAACAATTTTATTTTTTTTTTGTCAGCCAAAAGCCCATTCATTTTTTTTTTTTTTTTGTTTTCTTTTTCCATTTTGTCTCATGCCCGTCTAATTGCACGTGTAATCAAATTTCATTTTCGTGTCATACATTGTGATTGTATGTCTGGTCTCGTCTGGTCTCGCTCGTCTGATCTATTAAGCCAGTAAACGTACAGTATTTTGGCAAATTGTCAGACTGGCTTTAAATAAACTGACTGACTGACATTTATTCGGCAAAAAATGCCAATTTATTGTTACAAAATCTGATTTTTTTTTTGTTTTGTTCTGGTTTTTGCTTTAATAATAATGAAACAAAATCCAACTTATTGTACTGGTGCCTAGAAAAATAAAAATTTTAAGCTTCTTTTCTTCATGCTGTGACAAGAAAGAAAAAAAGATTATTATTGTATTGCAGCAAGCAGTATTGTTATGGTCAAATTAGATTTTATTTTTCTTAATTGAAACTGTATACTTTGGCTTGTCCTGTAGTTTTTGTACTTTGTTTTGATTAAAAATATTTTCATTCTCAGAACTACAAACAAGACAGAGAAAAAATTCCTTTCACTCAAATTACGTCATATATTGGCAGACGATGTAATTGTGCTTCAATCAGTATGGGATCAGTCAAGATTACGACTTAACTTCTCACATCACTTATATTGTGTGTGCGTTAATTTTAAACATAAGTGGAGAATTTTGAGAAACTTTTCATGGAAAATTTTTTATTTACTCTCCGAGTTTTTGCGAGAAATCTGGTGAGAGGGTGTCGCCGAAAAAAGATTTTTTCGTATTTTCGTTTTGATGTCTGACCTGTGATTTACCTATTAGACTACTGCGACTAGAACTGATCTGTTATTCATTCTAAAAGGCCAACTCCAGAAGGGGAAACTTTTCTCAAAACGTAAATTCACTTGCAAGATGCCAGATACAATTTCATCGGCCATTCTATTTGAACTAAAATAAAGCTCTTCAGTAGGCTTGTAGTTTTAAGTGGAATGGCAATCTGATAAAATTAAATATTTTTCCTTAAATTTGTTTCTCATAAACTGATTATGAGAAAAAAAATTCATTTCATTGGATTTATATGTTTAAACCTGCAAACTTTTTTTGAAGATTTTTTGCAATTTGGAGTCCATATTTGAACGTCTTAAAAAAAAATTGCCTCTTATTTTATATAATGACCCGCTTAAAATGACCATAAGTTTCCTCTTAAGCAGAAATACTCAAAAAAATAATAAAAAAAAAAAAATCAATAAGAAATCCACAATATTCTTGCTTTATTTTTACCTTTAAAAGCATATGCTTTCCAATGAAATTCGTAATCAAAAACGTAAAAGAACAAGAGAAAACAAAAAAATAAATCTTCAAATTGTACTTAAACTGTCTGCCAAATATTTTATAAAAACAAAAAACAAGACCAGAGAAGAGAAGACGTCGAAGTACTTTAACAAAACGGATAAAAAGTAAAAGTTATTTAACGCCAAGAAGATTAAGACTTCTATTCCCATTTCCCAATCCCATTTTCCTTTTTAATAATTTTTTTTCTTGTTTTCTTTTTGTTGGTTCTTTATCGGCTTTAAATATAAATCCTTGCAAAATGGCGAAACAAAAAAAGGCGGCAGTCTTTTAAATATTTGCAGTCACAGCCAGTATGTACATACGTATGTACATATATTTTCTTAGACAAATATTTCTTTAAAAAACGAATCCTAAAAAAGAAAACAGAAGACGTAAATCATTTACGAGTGGTAAGTATGAAAAACGAAACGAAATAATTCCACAGACTTTTTAATATTTTTTTTTTCAACACGCAAAAACACCAACACTTGAGGTACTTTTTTCGTATTTTTTTTTGTTTTTTTGATGCCAAATTTTCATTCTATTGGTTAAATATGCAAACAATCATTTGGTTTATGAAGAATAAAAAAATAAGAAAATAGGAAAATCAAAAAAAAAAAGAACGAAACAGAAAATGATGAATAAGAAAAGCCAAATCATAATAAAGAAGAACGGCAAACAATTTAAAGAAGCGATAAACTCTAGCCAAAGCCATACTCTAGATTCTGTTCAGACTTCAAATTTCTTAAAAGGATAATAAATTTAAATCTATGCATATAAATGTATGTGTGTGCACATAGAGAGATAGAGAGAGAGAAAAACAGAAGAAAGCAATGATTTTCATATTATGCACGCTTAACAACACATTAATTGTGATAATGTTGCATAAAAATTTGATTTATTTAATTCGATTTGATGAAAGATGATATATTTATACACAAACACACACATACACAGTCATACACAAACATACAAATTCATATGAACAGTTTCGTTATCCTTTGTAGAACGGCACAAGTACAATACAGTAGTTTAAATTGCTTAAAAATACAAAAGAAAATTCAAAAATTGTAAAAATCTTAAATGAAACCAGGTTGATTAATCTTTAGGTGACCACACAGTAATTTGTCATTACAACCATTCAGTTATGAGTATTACCTACCTTCTGACACGTATGTTGTGTGTGGGAGTGTTTTTTTTAATGCAACTTTAAGGCAATTCCGAATGACAGATTTTATAAGAAACTTCTTTATTACACTTTTATTTACCCTCTCAGAGTTTTTGTCAAAAATCTACTGAAAGATACACACCGAAGAAATATATATTTTTCATATTTCGCTTCATTTCAGATGTCTGACCTGAGGGGATAATATATAATAGCATAATTTAATGTCCAAACCGGCCTTAACACATTCAAACTCCATCATTATACTTTCCAGTAGGCCAAGACTTGTGAGAATTGCAATAATACCTTCAAAATATTACACAACCTTTTAAAATGACTCGAGAATATGGAACTGAACAAAGGCAATCGAAATAGCTATCCTTTGTAGCTTGTTAGATTGTGAACCTTAACTAGTTAGATAGGAATTGCTGCAGATATTTAGGTAGCTTGGAATGCAGAGGTGGAAAACTTACGTTTCAATGAAATTTTGAGATAACGATCAAAAATAGGAATAGTGTGGGTCAATTTAATTCCGTTTTAGCAGACTAGTAATCTCTAAGACCTGCCTGTAATTTCTTAGAAAGGCCTTTAAGTTCCGAAACCACATAGAATTGCACCATAACAGATTGCAGCTTCTCCTATATTTCATACACAACGATATTTCACGGCAAGTTCTCATTGTCTTCGCCGTAGTCCAATAGGTAGGTAGTGTGTTGACAGATTAAAAGTAAAGCCACGGTGCACACCCCAGAACAGACATTTCCATCAAAATGAAATATAAAAAGATATTGCTTCGGCAACTTCCTTTCGGCAGATTTCTGGCATAAACTCTAAGTGTTAAAATAAAAATTTATCATGTAAAGTTTTTCAAAAATCCTACATTAGGAGGCAACTTTAAACTTTAGGTTCTGTCACTAACGAATAAAATTAACAAACACAACATAAGTAGTCTGAGAAACAGGGTTGTACTACTGACTGAAGGGATGTATTGTAGTGACCAATGATGTATGTATGTGTGTTCCTGTACTGATTTTTCTATTCTTTCAGATTGCAGTCACTGACATTACATATACCAAGAGCACTAATAACTGATCACGGGGATACTATTTTTTTTACAAAATTTTTCAAAAAGAAAAAATTTCTCTAAAATCCTGCCATTTGTTACTTAACACCACAGTTTTATTTGAATATTGCGGCATATACTCACTCGTACATATGTCTGTGTCTGTACGCCTAAGTGTTAAAGGGAAATGGTTATGTCTGCCTGCATGCACATGTGTATGCATGAGCATTTGTAGCGTTTTTCTTTTATATTTTGGGAGACTTTGATAATGAAATTATTTTGATTTGTTATTCTTCTTGAACAGGCAGTCACATTCCTTAGTGCGAGGGTATGAGTGTATGGATTTGTAAAATAGAGAGGAATTGTTACCACCATAACCTAAATATGTTGATATTTTAATATTCTTTTCCAAAATATTTACATATATAATCACGCTTATGTATACGTGTGTGTGTTTGTGTCTTACTCTCTCTCCCTCCCTCAGGCCGAAATTAGTTTAAAATAAATTTCGTTTTCTTTTTGTTTTGTGTTTAGATTTGCTATCAACATTATGCCTGCAAATATTTACTTTGCTGTTGAGGAAGAATCTAATTTATTAAAGATCATTAAGCGGCGTTTAACAAATACAAGCACATCACCATGTGCAAGTGTAAGGGAGAGACATCGTTATTTACATCGTATTTTTACGAAAAGAAAAATATTCTCCCGAAACAAAATTAAAATATAACAACAGACTTTTTGTAAAACCTATACACGCACACGCACACACACACATATGGTGATTACAAATTCAAATACACACAATATTAATGCTGAAATATATCACATGTATTAACCCCCATATAACGCACGCAATGTTGGCTTAAAAACCGCAACATTATTTTGTAATTTTTTAGAAAATAAAAAGAATTTTTTCTTTTAAAATTTACGTTTCATTTCAGCATGATTTAACGCAATATGTTCGCTGTTGTTATCAATTTTTGTATGGAAAATTAAAGAAATTAAAGAAAAAAAGTAAAACTTGAAAGGAAAATTCAGTTGATTTATTTCCATAAGTAGCAACCGCCAGTAGGAACATGCAAGAGAGTAGCTGCATGCATACACAGACATGTTTTGACATTTGCAAACAGATTTGTATACGCGTGTTTAATAATCGCATACACAGCGAAGATGAAAAAGGAAACAAATTTATAATCTTACAATAGAATATCTGAATAGTGGCACACAGAATTGTGCGAATAATAAAGAATTTTAATTAAAACTAAACACAAATTTATTTATAATTTATTTACAATCTACGCGCTCATATTTCAAACATATTAAAAGGTAAAAACATAACAATATGCTTCGTTTGGTAGAGTTTAGAAACAATTTCCAAACTGTTGTTTTTGTTTAAAAATCAAAAAAAGAAAAAAAATATTATACAAAAAAATAAATAGGCCTCCAAACATCAATACATAATTACATAAAGTCGTCTTTAATTGCTTCATGAATATTTGTTCATCCGTATGGAACAATAGCCTTACCTTTGTTTAACACAAAAAAAAAACAAGACTGTCTAGGCTTTTCTTTTTTGCAAATAGTCAGACGGTAATAGTAGGCCCCACTTAGCTTTTCCTAATATTTTCATTTATGCAAATTACGATACGATATTTATGAGCATATTGTCTGCATTCAAATGAGATGAAATTTAATATGAAAGACACGTTTCAGCCACAACAATTGAATAAAATGATGAGCCGACAAACGTACACGAAAAGGAAACCACTTGATAATCTCCCTTAAAAAGTAGTAAATAAAAAAAAATAGAAGGAACCTGAAAAATATTTAAAGTATCCTTTGTAACGTAATCTACTCTCCTTTGACAGGCCATATGTTGGAGAAATATTTTCATTTTAAATTTGATTACCTGTGAAATTGTTAGTAGAACACCTACGAAAATGATTTTTAATAGCAAAATTAGATTGAAAGGCCAAGAGACCAAGAGACCTTTTATTTCAATAGATTGGCTTACAAAGATAATATCGAACGACCTACACTGGAGTTTTTTTTTTTTCAAAATTAGCCAAAAATAACCACGAATCCCTATTTTTTGGAATTTATTTTTGTAAAATTCGTTTTTCTCGTTATTTTGTTGTTGGTTTTTGACTTTTTGTTTCTCCGTTCTTTTTGGTTACACAATTTCATTTGCATATTAAAGGCTTAAAGTAGCATACTTCCCTTCCTTACCACACATGTTTTGTTGTTATTCAGTGTCTCTGATTGGGATCATGTGAATAGGATTTGTTTGTTTGTTTGCTAATGATGATTTGCTTGATTATGCCGTGATTATGAAGTCAGCACACGTGGTCTTTTGAGAATTAAGTGAAATGCCAATGCCAAGCAAAACAAAAAAGAAAACAAAAATAGTGTTTCAGCAGACGTTTTACTAGACATATGATTACATTTTATTTTAAGTACCACAAGTTAATTGGATTTCGTTCATACGCTACATGGTACTGGAAAAGCTCTATCACACCTACATCTTCATCACTATCTGCTTCAGCATCTTTTCGATTTTCGATAACGCAAATGCCTAGAAACAAAGTCTCTGCTTCTAGAGCCCTAAGATGGCATTCTTCCAGGACAGCTCTTCTCTTGCCTTTATTAGAAATGTTTTTTGTTTTTGATTGCAATAATCTGTTGACAATTATTGACATTAATGAAGAATGCTTTGTGAATGCCTTAGCTCGACATGTGTGTGAAGATAAATTCGAATTTGAAAATCCAAGACACAATCCATAAATTTTAGCAACGTGACATTTGGTAGTTAACAGAGCAAAATTTCCTCTTAACAGAGCACTGTTAGCTATTTAACTAGTTAACTCCTTTGAGAAATATTCTAGGTTTATGAGTATCATACTATATGTAAAGGAAGGTTTTAAGGCCTCTTAATATTATCAGCAATATGGTCACATACATATGTGATATGGTATTGAGAAATTTGCTATTTGAAAATATAAATTTTTTTTTTCCTGAATATTCTCTAGAAGAAGAAGTGGCGATTTTGGATCATATAAGAAATGCTATACCATATGCACGCTATATGCAAATGATAGTCTAGAGCAGACTCTTTTAAATCGTGGTAGTGAGATAGCTGAAATAATTATGAGAGTAAAGAAAAGTTTCCGTCCTCCGTCCCCACCAACTATTCTTTACATTTCAATACTTTTTTATTCACAGATAATAATGATCACAATAAAAATTATATTTTATACCAATAGTCTGCAATAATTGCAAAGTAGACGACTAATTGGCACTGTTAAGCAGTTCTCAGTGCTCTGTTAACAGCAAAGTTTACTCTGTTAGAGGCAAGATGTGGCGCTGCTAAAATAGTGGGTTTGCGTCTTTGGCTTTTAAATCTGAATTTTGTCATCACACGCACATTAGCTCGAATCCGGATCCACAGTTTTAAGTAGAAGTTGTAGGTAAATTCTGACAAGTACGGTACTCGGTGGTGGAATTGACCCATTGTACTACGTCCTAGCTTCTCACACCACTTATGTTGTGTGCGTTAATTTTATACATGAGTGGCGGGACCTACAGTTTAAAGTCGACTCCGAACGACAAATTTTTTTGAGAAGCATTAAATGGCAATTTTTTACCCTAAGAGTTTTTGCCAGAAATCTGCTAAGAGGAATTCACCGAAAAATTATTTTCAAATTTTCGTTCTGATGTCTGACCTGGGATTCGAACTCGGGTCTTTCGTCTAATAAGCCAACACGCTACCTACTAGACCACGGCGACCTCAAAAATATCAATACTAGAATTTGAACATGATTAAGATTTCCTTTAAAGATTTCAATTACTTTCACGTGTGGTTGATAGTCTGAATACCCTGTACTTTGTCTTTTGCCAGACATGCCTTTAAAGTGTAGGTGGAGGATATCTTTTTTTAAAATACCTTGACTTCTATTGTTTTTTAAGTCTTGATTTTCTTGGTGTGCATATGTAATTATCTTCAGGCACTTTTCAGGTATTAAACACCCACCACCATATGTAGAGTAAATGTTGCTTCAAACAAAACCTGTGTAGTTTATTAAAAATATTTTTTTTTTGTTTTATTATTCTAAAAAAAACAAACTCAGACAATTATTTTGTTTATTACTGTGATTATTACTTGATTTTTTTATTTTTTAATTTATTTTTACAGAACTTGTTAAACACAAATTGAGACAGTGCCTGCAGGTACGTTATTTTTTTATTTTTTTAATAGGAAAACGAGAATGAATAGGCAAATAGAAAATAAGAAAATAACAGAAATGAAAAAATATAAAAATTACAAAAATAGACCACACTTTCTAAAGAAAATATTGTTTTTAAGCGTAATTTTCATTGCCAGCAACTGCAGACAATTTTTTTCATTAAATGTGCCTGCGTTTCCATAACAATATAAGATTGGCTAGTGAATCCAAAAGAGAATGACAATTAATTGCTAAGGCTTAGAGGAGAGCATTGATTTATATTTATATCCCCAATACCAATTGTCTATTGTTGTTCCTCAGGTATTCTTTAATAATTTTAAAAAGATTTCTGTAGTCTAAAGAAATAATTTATAATGAAAACGAAACATGTGTACAGCTCATAAAGCATTGTCTAATCGAAATATGTCCACTCCAGTAAAGTAATTACCACGCCCAATCCACTGTGGGCGTGGTAGCATTTTTAGGAAAGTCCCCTACATAATGAAAGGAAATCGAGATCTTCATTTGAATTGCATATGTGACTCTAATTTTTAGCTTTTTATACTTTAAACTTCAATGACTATATTGTACACAAGAATCCTGTGTCGAAAATATTTTCACACTTTTCGAAGTTTGAAACTGGAATATTTGCATGGCAATTTAATTAACTTCTCTAATTATCGATCGATAGCCCAAGATGATGTAAATATTATCATGAGAATCCAATGCAACTATGCCAGAACTAGCATATTTTTCAGATGCAAAAAATAGTACGTATAGTATACACACATACATACATGATTGGTCATTACAGGTATCAATCAGTCAGGATTACGACCTAGTTTCTCACATCACTTATGTTGTGGCGGGACCTACTAGTTTAAAGTCGACTCCGAACGACAGATTTTTGAGAACCTTCTTCAATGGCAATTTTATTTTAACACGCAGAGTTTTTTGCCTGAAATCTGTTAAGAGCAGATGACAGGTTAAATAAGTTGCCAATTGTGGACGGAATTTCCTTTGATATATCTACGTAAAGACAGATATTTGTGCTCCTTAGAGCCGTATTTTATGCGAACATAGGTTCAATTTAGGTCTTCGACACGATACTTTATTAGTCTCATGCATAGTAAAGATGAAATCATAGGGGAAAAAAACGATCGCCTAAATGAAATCTCTTGAAATCAGATGAGATTTGCCTTTAAGTTCTTAGATAAGAACACTTTGCCTCAATTCGGCTAAACATTAAGACAGAGTTTATAATGAAAAGTTATACGACTAATCCACTCCTCCTGAATTAATACGATGTATTAGGAATTATTGTATTGAACACAACATTGAAACAACTGGAAGATATTGCGCGAATTTTTTAGAGAAAGATTTCGGAAAATAACAGAATGAACATAGACAGAACTGCATACAGACATACACGAAAAACGTTTGAAGTTTATTTTCCCTTTATTAGCCTACAAAGTTGGCAATATTGAATACGAATATTAAGTTTATCCCTTCGAAATGGAGGCAAAACATTGATTGTCCTGGAGGCTTGCAGAAAATCCAGTTGTTCGTATTCGGATCTCATGAATGTCCAGGCCTAGAGAGACATCCACTCTAGGCAATGGATTAGTCACTATTTAGTAGAGTCTTGAGATAATGGTCCTTGTTAGGTATTCGAATAATGAATCGTCTGGTTACATACGGTGGAAGCCAAATTGATTTTGAATTATCCGGTGAGGTAAAATGGATTGATGAAGTGAAAGTTAATATAGTACATAAATATGCCTGCCTGTATATGAATGAATAGTAACGCAACGTGTTTGGTAAGTAGGGAACATTCCCTGTTAGTTGTATTTTTGATATTTTCATACTCCAGATTAATTACAGAAAACCAAACAAAATAGAGTCACGTAAGCTTTCATTATTGATAGTTTTTTCTCATTATTATGCCAGTACTGCTGCTGCAATGCAATGTTTTCTTAATGAATTTTTTTATTCAAACAATTGCATTATAATGTGCTTCTCATTATATTCTGGTTTATTCACTGCAAATTCTATTGTGGGCCTGATCACTTTCATTTTGGCATTGTCAAGTTAAGTTAAAATATGCTCAAGAATAAAATTATTTTCTTTCTTTTGATTGAATGCCAAAAATTTTTAACCAACAAACAACAGCAGCAGCAACAGCAGCAGCAGCAGTTGAATTTCATCATTTGCCAAATGTTATTATTTTATTATGGAGTGGTAAATGGAATGGTTAAGCATCGGGTAGCCGAGCATAATTTAAACAGAATGCAGCAGACAATGGCAAATCTGACCTTTATTATACGAATGACTGACTGGCTTATGAAATTTTCTTTCATTTTCTTTTTTCTTTTGATCTTCTGATTAAAATGAGTTCTTTTGCTTTATTTTTCTTTTCTTTTTGAAGAAAAACTATTACGTTTGTGTATGCAATTGAATAGGGTTTTATGGATATGATATGAAAAGGAAAACAAAGAAAACTTAATTTTATTTAACAGCTCATACCACTTGCCATACCATACTGGCCATAATCGTTTAGTCGCTTACAATAACAATGACAATGACAATCTTCCAATATGAGGACAGATAAAAATAGTTTTGAAAAATAACAAAAACGAAAACGAAAATGAAAGAGAACAGAAAAATTAATCAAGCATGGCAATATAAGACCACAAAAACAAGGATTTACGTTTGCCGGTCTATACAGCAGACGGCAAATAAGGTTTGCAAGTGAAAAATAATAATGAAACTCAGTTATTCTCAAAATAACCGTTCTATGAAACTTGAGTATATAACCCTTAAGACTGTCTTTAAAACTTTAAAATCTTTAAGACAAAACATTCATATAAAGGGTCAGCCAAATAACATTTTTTTTTTTGAAAATGCTTTTTTTTATCTAAAATACAATCCTTTCGGTTAATAATAGCAAATAATATCTTTCAAATGGCTGCCTCGGCTGGCCATGCAGCAGTTTACAGGATCGATTCAATTTTTATGCAAATTATCGATTGTATGCAGCTGTTTTTCACCAAAGGCTTCACGAGTATTGTCCTTTACAGCATCAATTGTCTCTGGTTTGTCGGCGTAACACTTATCTTTAACGGCATCCCACAAATAATTGTCCAAACGTTAGATGACGGACCCGATATTTGTGAAGATAAATTAGAATTTAAAAATCAAAGACACAAACCCACAACTATAGCAGCGCCACTTCTTGCCTCTAACAGAGTAAGCTTTGCTGTTAACAGAGCACAACAGTGGGAACAAAGTTATTATTATTATTTCAGCTGTACCGCAACCATAGTTCCAAAACGGACCCTCTGGGCTACCATTTGCATATAGTTTGTTTGGTATGGTTTGTTTGGTATGGTGTACTACTTCTTGTATGTCCCAAAATTTCCACTGATCTTCTAGGGAATTTTCAAGCAAAAAGTTAATATTTTCCAAGGCTATTTTCTCACTAACATATCACTTTGTATGTTAATATGTTGCTGATTATATTGAGAGATCTTGAGACCTTCCTTTGCATATAGCATGGTACTCATAGACTTAGAGTATTTCCCAAAATTAGCTCCTAAACATATTGGCTTATTCACATGAATAATGTTAAATAGCTAACAGTGCACTGTAAAGAGAAAATTTTGTTCTGTTAACGCATAAGGTGACGCTGCTAAATTTATGGAATGCGTCTTGGATTTTCAAATTCGAATTTATTTTCGCAGACATTTCATCTGTAAGTGAGCAAACGTTGAGCATTCCAAATGGCTAGTTTTCCATCTAATTTAACGCCTTTCAAATAGCTTGAAGACTTTTTTGTCACCTTGTATAATATTTTGTTATTTGCAATGGAATTTTATGCAAAATTAATTAAAAAAGATAACCTTAAGGCATGTTCGTAAACATAAGATAATCGAATAACGTCTGGGTATGGTAAAATTATTTTCCACTACGTCTGCCATTATATTCAAGTATTTATAATCGGTAATGGTTAATGGCTAGACTTTACTGTCATCAAAAACAAAAGACAGAAAATTCCAAATTCCCTGAAATCACAATTATTTCGTATTTACAACGTATAACACGTGTAAGCTTACAAGGTGTAATGAATGAAGGTAGGCATTAAGAAAACATGACAATCATTCACCATTTATCCAACACAAATGGTAATATTTAATCTTTATAGAATTTTTTTGGGAAGGGGAGGAGGAGGTTAGTAGTCTCGGTGCTGCGTGGCAACATATTGTCAGTCGGCTGATTGTACTGTCAGCAATTTACATGGCAAAGATTAATAAAATAAAAAGCAGAGAGCAGCTGGTGTGCCTGCGACTCAAACAAATTTACTTTCAATTTTAAATTATTGATGAGCTTGGTCGTGCAAACTAATGATGTCGTTTGAATATGATTTGATTAGTAAATTTGTTAAAATGCACGATAAATTGTGGTTATTTTTTCTTTTTTTCTTTCCAAGACAAAGCTCATAATACATTCAGTCTAATACGCATAAACATTCTCGCCACAGTTTGAAGTTATGCCGGTGGATTTCTTTTATTTATTGCCTGGGGTTTTATCAGCACGATAAAATGGAAAGATTTTCTTTTTTCGGAAAGTAAAATGAATAAATGTTGTGCAGAGATGAGCAATGAATCGTTTTAACGCTACTCATAATCACTCCATGAAATTTTGAATTTACGTAGGTCAACAACTACTGATTCATTCGTACTCACTATAACAACATTGATTTATAAGTACCAGGTTGCAATGAGTATGCATACAACGTTACCATCAAACTCATACCATTCGAAATGTGTTTGATTCTTAAGTCTCTACTCATTAAGATTCATAACTTTAGAAAACGTAAGTATAATACTTTTATGTGTACATCTAATAAAGCATTGTCTATCGAAATATGTCTACTCTAGTATAGTAATTACCACTCCCGGGCGAAGTATCATTTTTAAGCTGTCCTACGGCCAGAAAAGTCCCCTATGTGATTATAATTGTTGCCTTTTCATGCTTTAAACTTCAATGGCTATATTATACACAAGAAACTTGTATCGAAAATAATTTTACTCTTTTTGAGATTTGAAACTGCAATACTGGCCTAGCAATTTAATTAACACCTCAAATTATTGAAATCTCAAGCTGCTGTAAATATTACTTAGGGAATTCAATGCAACTATGAGGATACTAGTATATATAATGCTAAAGATAGTACATATAGTACACATACATAATTATTCATAATAGGTATCATCAGTCAGGATTACGACCTAGTTTGTTACATCACTTGTGTTATGCCGGGAACTACAGTTTAGCGACTACCACAAGACACATCCACGTAAAAAGGACAGAGTAACAAGCACAGCAAAAACACACAAACTTCTAGTGAGTATTTTAAGTACTTACCTACATAATTGGCCATTGCAACCCCACAGTCAGGGTTACGGCCTAGTTTCTCACACCACTCATGTGCGTTAATTTTATACGTGAGTGGCGGGACCTATACAGTTTAACGTCGACTCCGAATGACAGATTTTGAGAAACTTTTTCATGTCAAATTTTTAATTACTCTGAAGAGTTTTTGCCAGAAAACTGCTGAGAGGAAAGCGGCGAAGAAATATTTTCTTTTCATATTTCGTTTTGATGCGTGACCTGTGATACGAATCCAAGCTTTATGACTCATAAGCCACTACACTATCTACTAGATAACGGCGACTTTACGAATACCATTTAAAGGTTCGTAGACGATTCATATTTATTTTGTGCTTTTTGTGCTTTGGTGTATAGGTTGACTTTAATTATGGAGAATCAAAATCGTCGCAACATCATACGTGTTGTTAAGTGTGAATATTATAATGAGTACATATTTTAATGCGTGTAAGGCTCGATTCTATTCCCCTTTTTGAATATTCATTGCTGATCTTTGTGGTCTCAATCAGTCTAGTACTGAAGCCAGCAGATAGGAAAAAAAAGTGTAGTAACTGTCTACTAGCATACTTGAGACAAATAAATCTCTGCTTAATTCGTTTGAAATACTATTCTGGAAATACAATATATGTCCTTAAGGCATGAGCAATATTTTCATTCAAATGTTCTGGCCTATTAGCACCCCATAGTGCCACAATTTTCGCAATGTTTCTATGTAAAGCAGAAGAAAAAAAATGCAAGACATTGTGTATTAAAGCTAAATGAAGATGGCCTTTGGCTTATTTATTTTGGCAACAATAATATTTATTTCTTCTGTTTCTTTTCTTTCGTTTGTCATTTATTCTCGTTTTAATTTAGTTGCCTAGCAAACAAAGCAACCATCATTTGGTCATAAATATTACAGAGAGAACGTAAAATTAGAAGAGAAATGTTTGGCGTAAATATTTACGACATCATCATCATCATTTATTTGTAGAAAACATATGTTTATTGTTGTAGTTTGAATTTTTTTTTTCTGGGGAGAGGGATTTAAACCTGATTATTTGGCATTAAAAATTGTTATCAAAATAATGGCCAAATCCTTTGCTATTTAACACCATCATATATATTTTCATTTACTTTTTGGCTTTTATTTTACCCGGCCTTTTTGGGGTCTCTTTTACTAAGAAAGTTTCTCCATAACAAAAAAAAAAAATTTTTTTTTGTTTTTGCTTTAAAAAGGGAAAGAAATTCATTTTGGGGCAAAAGGTTTCAAAAAGTAAAATCATAAAAAATTGTATTGTATTGCAGTAATAATGAAATAAAAACGAAATAATAATAATCATTCTAAAGAGTGGTAATAAAATTGAAAAAGGGTTTGTAAGCGAACAATTTTAATGTGTTTTTAAGTTTCATTTTTCATAAAAAAAAAGTTTTTAATTAAAAATGACGCCTTGAATAGCCTTTTGAGTTATGGTTTCTGGACGACAATGAAATTTGATTTAAAATGGAAGATAAAAAAATGGATTTTTGGCTTAATAAACATAAGCAGTTTGTTTTTGACGCATAAGCCATAGGGTGCCAGATAAATAAGGAAAGGAACTGAACAACTCAGACATTCAATTGTTGTACTTCTCAAGTGCATCTAGTTATTGATTCAAAGCCCTCATAATAATTTGATGGCGATGAAAGTCGTAAGCTTTTCAATCATTTGGTACTAACTAAGACAAACTATACGGTTTAGTTGGTTGCTTCGAAGAATGTAGGACAACGTTAGATGTTTTCAGATCAATTTGGCTACTCAGTTGTTATTTTTTCTACTAACTTTCTTGAATAAATTTATCAAATAAAACGTACTTTTTCAGTAAAACTATCGATATGTTTCATACATACACTATAATTGGTCATTACAATCCTTCAGTCAGTATTATTGACCTAGTTTCTCATACCACATATGTGTGTTAATTTTTTATAAGAGTAGCGGGACCTATAGTTTAAAAGCGAATCCGAAGGACAGATTTTTTCTTTTGAGGAACTTTTCATGGCAATTTTATTTACTCTCAGAGTTTTTGCCAGAAATACTTTTTTTTTTGTATTTTGTTTTGATGTCTAACCTGGGATACGAACGATGTCGCCGTAGTCTAGTAGTTAGTGTATTGGCAAGCAAAGTTCGGCAATTTCGGCAACGTCCTCCCTGCAGATTATTGTTAACATAAAATCACTGAGACAAGTTTCTCAAAAACTGTGCTTGCCGCGCCACTCATGTAGAAAATTAACACTCACACAACATAAGTGGTGTGAGAAACTAGGTCATAATTCTGACTAGAAGGTTGTAGTGACCAATTATGTATGAATGTGTTTGTTTTTGTTGCACCTGACGTTATTGTATGTTGTTAAATTTGAATTTAAAAATTTACGATTCAAACAGACCAGCATGATTCCTTAGAAGTCAGTCGGTAGGAGCAGAATTTGATTTTATGTTTTTGGCTAGTGACTGATGGTTAAACGATATGAAATTTTGTGGCAGTGATAGAAGAGGCTACATTTAAGATTATAACATTAGACTTTCGCATAGGCTATATATAAAAAATTATCGTAGAGCTCTTTGGGTGAAAGTATTCTCCTTTCATATCTTTTAATATATCCGGAAACTTGAGTATTGATAAATTTTCCAAAGGTTTATATACTTATACGTTGAAAAAATTAAAAGATCTTGTTTACACTGGCAAATCGAACGGAATTCAATGGCTGGCCTTTCAATTAATTATTTTGTTTCTTATGCAATTTGAATTCGTATTTTTTCAAATTCTAGTTTCTATAACAAAGACGTTTTTGCGAAAACTTTTATCAAAAAGCCTTTTAAGCAGTTGAATAGCTCTCCGATATGCCATTAATAGCACGAGGTTTTAATCTTCAAATTTCGAATTTGAAGTTCATGACGCACATTATCTCTTATTCATCTCCATCGATTGGCCTATTCACGTTCTTAATAATAAAAAAAAACTTTTTTTTGATTGTCACCTTTCCCTTACGCTTTATTCTTCACACCTCCCTTGACAGTTAGGCGAACAAAAATTTTGAAATACTTTGTCGACAATTTTTATTTCCAAAAATACTTTGAAACTTTGTTAGCCAAGTTTGTGTGCATGTGGCTAAACGTCTATTATTGGTAGCAAACTGTTAAACTATTGCACGATTATTGGCAAACTTTTTTCTTTTTTATTTTTTCTTGTGTTGTTTTTTATGCAATCAGGAATTAAATTATAAAAGTTATCCAAAATAAGTTAAACTTTTTCAAAAAAAAAAATGTTCTCCTTTATTAGCCAAAATAAAATTGAAGTTAAACTGTGGCTTTAATAACATTTTCCTGGAAATATTTCTTTTCAAATTTAACAATTCAAAAGAACAGAACCTTAAACGTGCATTGTCTATCGAGACAAGTTACGAAGAAGTGACATAAAAAAAAAATTCATAAAAATGTATTGATACTGTAAGCCATTCATGGATACAATGGCAATTTATTCGGTCTATTAATAGAAGCCCCATAATAATGACCATCACGAGTTCTGCAGTAGCATATAAACACAGCCAAAAATTTATCTTTCTGAATTGTTTCTACAATGTAGGAATGAATAACTGGATTAGCTTCATCTACGGCGGTCTACTAGATGAAGTTCCTGCAATTCGTGGACCAAATAATTCGCTAAGCTATTACCGGGCTTTTGCCAGAGGTTTACACTTCCTAATGTAGCTTCAAGCAAATCTTAAATGGCTCGATTGATTGATTTTTGTACAACAGTCATCCTAATTAGAATATGTCAGAAACCTCTTGCCTATATAAATAGTCACGCCAGTATCCTAGTGAGGTGGAATAGCTAAGGCCAGTTAAGGCCAAACGATTGCTGTAGATTTCTTGTGTCTAAAAACTAAGTTAGATTGTAAAGATGGGCGGTGGTCTCGACAAAATAGAATAGGAAGCTAACCTGTGGTATAAAGCAACAACCCTGCTCGCCCTATGATTACAAGCTATCATCAACTTTTACCAGAATTCACAGTTGCAGTTCCCACTTGGGGTAATTGCCCTTCAATGCTTTATTGCTGTAATGTAACGGTATTTATAACCCTATAAAGAATTGAGTTTTTTTTTTATTAAGCGCTGCTTAATAGTAGTGATTAGTAGTGGGTAGTAGTGAGAACGAATGAATCAGAGTATCATGTATTGATGCATTTTTATTCCAAATTTCATGAGTGCTTATGAGTAGCAAAAAAACTCTGCTGTTTTTCGTTAGCTTCCATTCTCCCCCTTTCCTTTGGGACGTTGTACAATGGGCCAATTCGACCTCCGGATACTGTACTTGTCTTGATTGACAGATACACATCCTCTAACCTAACCTAACCTAACCTAACCCAACCTAACCTTGGTTACCTTAATTCGTAGAGAATAATTTATTTATTCGGCTACTGCCTTAAATTAAATTCATAATCTGGCTTCAAAATTGTTTTGCAAACCAAAATAATAAAAGCAGCATTAAACAAAAGCATGGTTTCCATCACATTTTCCTTTTTGCATAATGTTTTCCATATTGTTGTTGTTGTTTTTTTTTGTTTTTTGATAATTTATTATACCTGGAAAGCTTGACTGGCAATTATTATGGACAGGATTTTTTTTCTTTTTTTTTTCAATTTTTATATTCAATGATGCAGAATTACTTTCATGTTGTTCTTGTTATTGTTGTTATTGTTCCACAAAATTATAAATAAATTTGCCTTTGTTTTATTTTGATTAACATTTCTTCTTTGTGGTTCTCTTTATTTTTTCTAGTAAAACAATGCTTTCCTCCATAGGGAGGAATGTACTAGATGTACTGATGGTGGGTGGTAATGGCTGGAGTGTTGGCTTTTTGGCTTGTCTTACAGCGCTTTGTTCTACCCAGAAATGTCTTCTGCTTATCAACGCCTTTTATTTAATGATTGAGGGATAGCAAGCCAACGTAAATTTATTACAAAGTCTAGACATTAATTATAGTATTTTTCGATATTATATTAAAGCGTTGTCGTACAATGGTTTTGATTCTGTTTTTAATTTAATTCAAAAAGAATAACAAAAACAATACAATAAAAGAACACAACAACAACAAAAAAAGA
The DNA here is from genome assembly GCA_014635995.1 of Sarcophaga peregrina. NCBI lineage: Eukaryota > Metazoa > Arthropoda > Insecta > Diptera > Sarcophagidae > Sarcophaga > Sarcophaga peregrina. Next base: position 113,119,222 of record CM025789.1, on the reverse strand, counting down.
TTGGAATATAATAACGCAGATAATTGTAGTTAATTTGATAGCAAAATTCCATTCAATTTTCAAAATTAATTTCAAAATATTTGTATGCCATGTAATCTGATTTTGTCCAGAAAAATCTTAGAAGATTGGAAATTCTTAGAATTTCGTGATTATTTTTAAAAATAATATTCCACTACTGGTTAAGCCATCAGTGGCATTCAATTACCGTGCCATGAACTATTTGCATTCGAAAGCATACAACAAACAGTCACAAAAATTTGACATACGTTTATACGCCAAATCTATAAGAAGCAATACATCCTTCAACAGTTACAACTAACAACGGCAGCATCTGTCAAATAAGTTGCCATTTATGCAATTTGCTTTACCAAGTCACTATGGACGGCCATAGCATACAGTAGGATGTGCAAACAATTGAATTGTTTATGTGTGTTCTGGCCCAAAGTTTCCATTGGAAAATCATCTTCAGCACGCACGCTGAAGGCCCATTTCCTGATGAATAGGTGCGTACATACATGCATACATACATGCATACATACATAATTGGTTACTACAACCCTTCAGTCACCACACACACCATCTTATGTTGTGTGTGTTAATATTATCCAGAACTGACAGTTTGAAATCGTCTTCGAACGTTAGATTTTTGTGAAATTTTTCATGGCAATTTTTATTTTAACAGTCAGAATTTTTGCCAGAAGTCTCCAGAGAGTAGGTCGCCTAAGAAGCATATTTTTTTCATTTTTCATTTTGATGTCTAACGTTTAATAAAGCAACACACTACCTACCAGATACGGCACAAACAAAATTATCGAATTCGAAATGATAATTCACATGAAGAATTCGCTATTTTGTGTAGCTTATAAGCTGCCAGCATCATTGCTGCATTGAAAGCAACGTTGCCCAGGCCATTACAGTCAACGCCAAGTACTAAAGATCAATGTTTACTAAAATCTTTTGGCCTGAATTTGTAGTTTGAATAGAATGACGCTACATGCCGCCACACAGCTAATGCAACTTTAGACATTCTATTGTACACAAGCGATTTAAGGATATTGTTAAATTATATGGAGGTTATGTAAACTGGTTAAACTCTGCTAAACTTTTTCTTGTGAAATTTTATAAAACTATAGGTGAAGTCGCCGTGGTCTAGTGGGTAGTGTGTTGGCTTATTAGACAAGAGGCCCGGGTTCGAATCCCAGGTCAGACATCAAAACGAAAAAATATTTCTTCGGCGACTTCCTCTCAGCAGATTTCTGGCAAAGACTCTGAGAGTAAAAATTGCCATGAAAAGCTTCTCAAAAATCTGTCGTTCGGAGTCGACTTTAAACTGTAGGTCCCGCCACTCATGTATAAAATTAACGCACACAGCATAAGTGGTGTGAGAAGCTAGGTCGTAATCCTGACTGAAGGGTTGTAATGGCCAATTATGTATGTTATCTTATGGAGGTTATGTAAACTGGTCACCGAAATCATTTATGCCTATTGACCTTGTTAAACTTTTTCTTGTGAAATTTTATAAAAATATAGGTGTTTGCGAATAAACCAAACATTTTGGAGAAGCTTTAATGGACACTTGAACGCTTTTATATGCTGGTCCACAATCCTCAATCTTCCTCAGGCTAGAATAGACATTTCAAGGCCACACTTTTGTGGTTCTTAAAGACCAACATAAGCTAAGTTGGCGGTCAAAATTAGATTGAATTATGCGGCAGTGTCATGGAATATTCTACATTTTGGAGCTGCTCCAGCCAAAGAAGCCTTGACGGCCATTTGAACGTTGTTCCATACTCTGATAGGAATTGTATCCACAATCCTTACTATCTCAGGCTAGGATATTATGCGTGTTGATTTTTCAGGGGAACACATTTTTTTGTTTTTTGAAAAATTTAAAGAAATTTGCCTCTTTTTTTTATAATTTTCAAATGTTCCAACTGCCCTAGCGACCTAGCTCTAGTGCTTTACGACATTTTTTTAGTTTCATAAGAATTTGCTTTTAACCCAAAATGAATTAGTTTTTCTAATGATTGAGCATTTTTTTCTTCTGTTTCTGTTTCTGTTTTTTTTTGTTTAAGAACACATGAATGCTTGCTTATGCTACAAAATGTGCACACATGCTACGTACGTGCGTATACGTACATACATATGCCATTAATAAATATTTCACTTCAAAAATCATAAATAAATATTTATTTTGTTAAATACTAAGTAATCATTTGTTAATAAAATATAAAAAAAAAACCACAAAATTCAGACCCAAATACCATTCACATCCATATTCCATTAGTTTTGTTGTCAAATATTTGCAACATGTTTGCCTGCCTATCAATTGTTTATTTAATCTAAAAAGGAAAATACATTTTTATTGTACAACAAAAACAAAATTTATGTTTTTTTTTAACAGAATTTTTATTTTTTTTTTATTAATTTTTTCGTAATTCTTTTGATTTTTTTTTTATTTGATGGATTGAGTGGCGGGAGTGAGTTTTAATTATTTTGTGGTTGATCAATATAGTGTCAGTCAGAGATCAGCAATGAATGGTATTTTCGCTACTCATAAGCACTTATGAAATTTTGAATTTAAGTGAAGTCACTTACTTACTTACTTAATTGACCATAACAACACGATTAACGGATTTCGGCCAGCCGCAACACATTCTTCCAGGCGTGTCTTCTTTTTGCGCGCATACGCTAGTTGGTCCCACCAATCGATGTTAATACGCTGCCCAAAGTCTAGTTCGTTAAATAGCTCACAGAGCTCACTGTTGGATCGGATGCGGAAATCAATTCTCCCTGGACCTAAGCTCTTACGTAGGACTTTTCTCTCGAATATTCTCAAGGCTGCTACATCAGTTCTTAATAGGGTCCATGCGTCTGCATCATAGAGAACCACGGGCAGGATGAGCTCCTTTTAGGGTATTAGTTTCGTGTTACGAGAGAGATCTCTGCTACTCAATTGCCTATTGAGACCATAGTAGCACCCGTTGGCAAAAGTAATTCTGCGCTTGATCTCCAGACTGACATCATTATCGGTGGTAACGGCGGAGCCAAAATAAATGAATTCTTTGACTGCATCAAAAATATAGTTATCGACCGTGAGTCAACAATATTGAAATATAACTGCATGATACTCTGATTACAATCGTACTCACTACAACAACGTTTATTTATAAGTACATACCAGGTTGCAATGAGTATGAGTACAAAGTTGACTTCAAAGTCAAACTCATACTCGCCTTATAGAACATGATTGATCTCTCTGCCTTAATTATTTATTTAATTAATAATTACAGGACTAGATCCTGGCACTAAAGAATGCAATTAATAAACATTACAATATGGGTTGTGTGATAAGCTAGGTTGTAATCTTTACTAAAGGTTTGTAATTATTGATTAAGTAAATAAGTAAAGGCAGTAGCATGTCATAACCACGATCAATTCATGTGCTACTAGACTAGTTTTACGTCGACAATGAATGACAGATTTGAGACATTTTATTAACTGTTTGAGTTTTTTGCCAGAAGACCACTTTTCTTCGAATGTGTCTAAGCTGGGATATGAACCATGGCCCCTCTATTAGTAAGCCAACACATCAACACATTACTTTCTAGTCTAAGGCAGCATACGTCTTGAATTACTTCATTCGAATGTTCTTTTCAATGAATACACTTGTATTCGATACGAATGTCTTCTAATAAAGCATCACAGAGCATTTACGTCGATTCGGTTTTCAGGCCAGGCTTCATAAAAAAATTTCTAAAAATTACTCTAAAAATTAGAGTAATGATTCGTTTGTAAAAACTATCTTTATTATACTGATTTTCGTTTCATTTTTATAGTAAAAGATAAAAAGATCACAACTAATGTTGCTTTTTGCAAAAGCAATGAATACAACAACTGTGTTGATCTTTCAAACACTTTAATTATGCTTATGGCAAGGACTTCATTAACACTCTTTCTTTCCTTCTTTCTTTCTTTCCAAAAATTAATTCATTTAAATCGTATAGACTTGAAATTAAGCCCTTCAGCTAAATCCATGTCATTATAATTTACCTTTATTAGTGCCATTTATCACGAGAATTTAAGGGCCCCATCATAATAATAATAATAAACTCCACAATTTTTTAAGGATGGATTATGGCCCATAAATTCATCAAAAAAAAAAAACAAAACAAACAAACAAGAAAAAAAACGCCATTCGCCTGCACAAAAACTGGCTGGCGGGTCTAAATAAATACACAACGCCCGTGTGAAAGTATCCTTCAGGCAAGAATAACACGACAAAACAAAAGGAGGGAAATTCTTTTAAAAAAATTTTCTCTTTAAAGTTATTAAATGACACGTTTTAGGATTTCAAAGTAAATTTAATTTGTAACGAAAAGAAATTCTGCAGGGAAGAAAAAGAAACAGAAAATCTGAAACACCTTTTGCAACCTTGTAACCATAAGGTGCAGAAGACGAAGAATAAAAAGAATATCATTCTGTATTGCAATTTAGGGGTTGCGAATGCGAATGTGTTTAGAAAAGTAATATTTTTGAGAAACAATATTTCAATTTACCCCAGCGTATTAAAAGAAAGAAAAACCTAAAACAAACAGTCTTTAAAAAATCTACGGGTATTCCTAATAATAAAAAAAAATTATAGGGAGTAAATACCTTACAGTGGGGCAAACCCGTCTTAACGATTTTTTTTTTTGTTTGTATTAGGAACTATTGCAGCAGAAATTCTGCGAGGAGCAGCATACATAATTGATCATTACAACCCTGTAGTCAGGATTACAACCTAGTTTCTAACACCACTTATATTGTGTTTGTGTTAATTTTGTACAGACATGGCGGGGTCCTACAATTTAAAGGAGACTTCCGAACGACAAATTTTATTAAGAAACTTTCCATGGAAATTTTACTTTAACACGCAGAGTTTTACCAGAAATTTATTGAGAGGAAATCGCCGAAGAAATATTTTTCTATATTTCGTTTTGTTGGATGTGTCTGACCAGAGACTTCACATCTCATAAGCCAATACGCTGAATCTAAGACTATGGGAACTTCCTTTTCTCCTAACCATGGCTTACCTTGATAAAAAAAAAACCGCACATGATTGCCAAAATTGATCACATAGTCGTAATAATATGAGTACTTCACAGAAGAGAACAAGTGTTTTTAAGTCTTTTTCGTTTCCACTAGAGCCCATCACAAATAATTCACTTTAAATGAACTTTACTTCAAAGAAGCGAAAACAATCCTTGAGGTCTATTAAAAACATACGTACAGTAAGACCCCGCTTTACGCAACCCCAATTCACACTGCTTCAGCAATATGCGGTAGTTTTAGGATTCCCATAAATCTCACACTGTATTGATACTTGTTGTATATGTGTTCAAGTGAAACGCCCATGCACCAATCAAAAGCGGTGCACTATATAGCGACAATGTATACCATGAGTCTATTCACCACGCTCTTTTGTTAGTCTGTCAAAAATAAAGATTCCAACGTGTTAAGTTGCTTCGTTAGGGGCTGGAACTTGTTGGAACGTAACGCTCGCGTTAAGCGGGGTCTTACTGTACTTACTTAATTGCAAACCTTTAGTCAGTTCTATAACCCAGTTTCTCACTGCACCCTTGTAATGTGTGTTAATTTTAACTGTGAATGGCATACTCTATAGTTTAACTTCGGCTTAAAATACAAGAATTGAAAAAGATTTCATCACAGATTTGTGTTACACTTAGAGTTTCTGATTAGACGTTAACAAAAGAAATATTTTCGTTTTATTCGAGATGTCTGAGCTGATTTTTGAATCATGGACATGCTACCTTTATCCAAAGTTTTTGCCAGAATTCTGCTTAGAGGAAGTCGCCGATGAAATAAATTTTTTGTTTTCAGATTTCCTTTTGTTGAAAATGTCTGCCCTGGGCAATAGGCGATTTGTATGACAATTTTATTTATACTCCGGGTTTTTGTCAGAGATGTCTGAGCTAGAGATTAAACCACGTATAATTTTACCCTGCAACAGTACTTTTTCAAGTGTCACAAACCGTGTCGTAGCTGTGAATGTGGGGTTAAACAATTTCCAAGAATCGAAAGAAAATTTTAAAATTAAATAAAAACAAAAAACAAAAAAACTAAGGACCTGTTCAAACATTTTCACAATATTTTGATATGCAAAGCAGACATATGTTGCTGCTGTTGGATTTGTTTATGGATGATGGTGGGTGGGATTGAATATTTTACGGTTTCAGTAATGGCGCGACACCCACCTGGGATATGATAAAAATAGAATTAAAAACAAAAAAAAAAAAGTTCCATAGATACATATGTATGTGCGTATGTATGTGATTGTGCATTTGGGTTTTAAAATCATAAATTCTAATTTGAAAGCAAAGAGCACTCACTGCATCTTACCTCAAAGCATGCGTTATTATCATGACAAATAGCCCTCCATCTAATAAATGAAATATTACAACACAATGTTTCGACGAATAACAAATCATTTAACAAGTCATTTTCAAGTCTTATTATTAGCTTTTTTATTTTATTTTTATTTTCAAATTGTTTTTTGTTTGGTCTGTGATGGTTTTTCGTGGAATAATAAAACTCGAATAAAAAGTAAAAACAAACTTTTTTCTTTTTGCTTAAGTTGGAAGGAAAAGAATTGCTTTTGACGAGCGTTAAAATCAATTAAAACTTTTTCACTTTTCATAAACTTATATAAACGTGGCCATAATAAAGTTCAATGTTTACTACACACTCACACACCCAAACACACATACATACATACACACATATAGGCGGTGAAATTTTTCAACTCAATAAATTGTTGAAAAAAAAAAAGAAACCAAAACAATAAAAAAACAATTTGTTTTTCATGGTATCTGCCATGGAATTTAAGTCCTTAAGAAAATCAAAAATCATTTAAAAATAATTTTTATTTGCTACATAGGGTTCGAGGCTAGGATGTTGTACAATGGATCAATTCACCGCCGGGTCCTGTACTTTTCTTAGTTGACAAGTACACGTCCTCTAACCTAACCTAACCCTCAATAATTGGTTGTGTATACGCGTTTTCACTACGCTAAATGGGCCTGCTTACGACTTACAGAAGAAAGATGCCAATTTTGGCAAAAAAAAAAATCCTATTTTCGGACTGAAGCTCATTTAGATCTTGGCGGGTATATAAACAAGCGAATTTGTTGCATTTGGGCACAGAAAACACGTACGCATACATTACAATGCACCCAAAACTAGTCACTGTTTGGTGTGGATTTTGGTCCAGAGGCATAATTGGGCCATTTTTCTTCGAAAATGAGCAAGGAGTGGCCGTTGCAGTCAATGGCGATCATTATCGGGCCGTGCTGAATGAATTTTTGTTCACAAAAATTGAAGAGGATGATATTGTCCACATTTGGTTTCCACAGAATGGCGGCTACGTGATCCGAAGCCACGCTCGATGGTTTACGCCCTGTTTGTGAAGATCGCATTAGCAGCCGCAGAGCTGATGTAGTTTGGCCACCTCGGAGCTGCGATTTAACACTCTTGGACTATTATTAGTAGGGTGCCGCCAAAGATAAGTGTTATGCCGACAAGCCAGAGACAATTGACGTTTTAAAGGACAATTTTCGTGAAGCCATTGGTGAAAATCCGATCGTGTAGACTACTGTATGACCAGCCGTGGCACCCATTTGAATGAAATTATTTTCCATTTTCTCAAAAAAAGAAATTTAAGAAAATAATTAGTAGCTTTTTTTTTAAAGCATTTTCACAACAAAAAAAAGTTCCATAGATACATATGTATGTGCGTATGTATGTGATTGTGCATTTGGGTTTTAAAATCATAAATTCTAATTTGAAAGCAAAGAGCACTCACTGCATCTTACCTCAAAGCATGCGTTATTATCATGACAAATAGCCCTCCATCTAATAAATGAAATATTACAACACAATGTTTCGACGAATAACAAATCATTTAACAAGTCATTTTCAAGTCTTATTATTAGCTTTTTTATTTTATTTTTTTTCAAATTTTTTGTTTGTCTTGTGTTTCGTGAATAAAAAACTGAAAATAAAAACAAATTTTCTTTTTCTACTTTGAATTAAAATCAACTTTTTCACTTTCAAATTTGTTGTTTACATGGGTAAATCACTAATAAATTGCCAAACAATTGTTTTTCAGGTATTATTTAAGTCCTTAAGAAATCAAAAATCATTTAAAAATAATTTTTATTTGCTACATAGGTTCGAGGCTAGGATGTTGTACAATGGATCAATTCGACCGCCGGGTCCTGTACTTTTCTTAGTTGACAAGTACACGTCCTCTAACCTAACCTAACCCTCAATAATTGGTTGTGTATACGCGTTTTCACTACGCTAAATGGGCCTGCGATTGACTTACAGAAAAAGATGCCAATTTTGCCAAAAATATTCCTATTTTCGGATGAAGCTCATTTTGATCTTGGCGGGTATATAAACAAGCGAATTTGTTGCATTTGGGGCACAGAAAACACGTACGCATACATTACAATGCCAATGCACCCAAAACTAGTCACTGTTTGGTGTGGATTTTGGTCCAGGAGGCATAATTGGGCCATTTTTCTTCGAAAATGAGCAAGGAGTGGCCGTTGCAGTCAATGGCGATCATTATCGGGCCATGCTGAATGAATTTTTGTTTACAAAAATTGAAGAGGATGATATTGGCCACATTTGGTTTCCACAGAATGGCGCTACGTGTCACACATCCGAAGCTACACTCGATGTTTGCGCCCTGCTTTTGAAGATCGCATTATCAGCCGCAGAGCTGATGTAGTTTGGCCACCTCGGAGCTGCGATTTAACACTCTTGGACTATTATTTAGTAGGGTGCCGCCAAAGATAAGTGTTATGGCGACAAGCCAGAGACAATTGACGTTTTAAAGGACAATTTTCGTGAAGCCATTGATGAAATACAGCTGCACAAAATTGATCCGATCGTGTAGACTACTGTATGACAAGCCGTGGCACCCATTTGAATGAAATTATTTTCCATTTTCTCAAAAAAAATTTAAGAAAATAATTAGTAGTTTTTTTTAAAGCATTTTCACAACAAAAAAAAGTTATTTGGCGAACCCTTTACCTATTGCTTCCAAGCCTTCTAAAATTTTGTAATAATTTTAAATGGGAAAAGAAATGCCAACCAAGTCGGCAATAAAAGATCGAATTACTGTACAAAGAAGAACTTGAGTTTAGATTTTTTTTTGGGGAACTTTCTCTCAGCAAACTTCTTGAGAAAACCTCTGATCTGTCGAACCCAATACTTATGTATGTATAAAATTAAAACACATATTATTTGTAGTGTAAGATGATAGATTGTAATCCTAACTAGAGGCTCCCAATAACCAATTAAATAAGTAAGAACAAAGGGAATGGCTGGAATTCATTTCACTGCTACTGTAAACTACTCTGCAGAAAATTTTAAATTTTTAATCAAAATTATTAACAGGGCTTATAGAATATAATTTTTATACGACAATTTTATTTGTTTTCTTTGGAATTATGAAACTGAATTAAGGCGGTTATTTTATTCTGTTTTAAAAAGTCGTTTCTTTTATTATTCTTAACGACTGGGATATTTTTGTTAGACAAAAAGTTTTTTATACCCCAACTTACAATAAGAAAAAAAAAAAATGGACAATAAATCACTTTTAAAATTGTCAGTTACAGTGTGTGATTACTTTATGAATATTTCTTATGATTTCTCTTTTTTTTTTTAATTTAATTTTAATTTAGCCAAAGCAATTAGAATGACAAATGCTTTCAATAAAAATTTGAATTATTCAAAATTAATTTTTTTTAGAATTTTTTTTTAGAATTTTTTTTAGAATTTTTTTTTCTTATTCTGCATTATTTACGTGTCAATGATTTTAGAATTAAATTTGGAAACTGTTCAAATTTTTTATTTCTTTCTTTCTTTCCTTTGCCTTAATGTTTTTGTCATTTGTCAAGATTTCGTTGCGCGGTTTCATTCGAATTTTTATTTCGTTTCGTTTTTTTATTTTTTATTTCAACTGTCGAGACCATTTCCTTTCTTTTTTTTTTCTTTCTTACGTTCTGTTTTACATTTGAATGAATGTTTATGCCGAGCATAATTAAGATTAAATTTATAACAAGTATTCCACATAAAAAAAAAGGAAAAACAATAAAGAAAAATAGGTAGCGGTAGGTCCTTTCCAAGCCAATATCCATGCAAAGTTTATAGGTTTTGAATTAATTTTAAGATTCCTTTTAGAATTTTTTCAACATTTCCAAACTTTTTTACATTCTCTATGAATACTATATAAACCCAACCCAACCCCCCTATCCTCATCCATAAACATTTTGTTGCTTTACTGCTTTTCTTAGTTATAATCGCCGTCGTCTTGCAAAGAAAAGTCATGTTTTTTTAGGGTCGTTATTTTCATTTTCATAAACTTTTCTGGCTATTGATAAACGATACTTTGACTTAATATTTGTTGATATTTTAGTGTCTATAAAATATTTGCTTTTTGTTTCTCTTCTTCTCAACATTTCTTAATCTGTGCTATGCATTCCACAAAGGCACAAATGGACTGATTCCTTTGACTGTCTCTAATTTAATCCAATCCAGGTATTTATTGAAGTCATTTAATTAGTGTTGCTACAATTTTGTGATAACAAATTTGTGGTACAAAATTTATCATAAATACGGATTTAAAATTTAAATCTCATAAACTTTTTTTATTCCTTTATAGTTAAGTATTAAAGTAAGTTGTTAAGTTTACCTATTATAAAGTGCGTTTCATAATTATAGCACCACCAGCATTTCAATAATAACTAACAATGAATTGTCTTCAAATCATATTCTCTGATGGAAAAAAGTGGATCTTAGATAGACCAGATGGCTGTTGATACTACTGTCGTGACCTTAGAAATTTAAATTTAGAGGATATAGTTTATTGCTGGGATTTTAGTTTCCATCTTCGCGAATGTATAGTACAGAGTACTTTACTGTTCTTAGCTGTAGTGTGCTCCTCTTCTTGAGAGAAAATAATAAAAAAATATATTTTACAACAGGACAATGCCAGAATTCATGTCAGCAGACAGACAGAGGATGGAATGGTTCCGTAAACAATCTATTGACGTTTGATCGTAGCCAGCTTGCTCTCCTGATATGAATATTGTTGAAAATGTTTTCCCAAACGAATTCCCAATTCTTGTCCAAAGATTATATTCAAAATAATAGACAATTTACCAGTGTTGAAAATTTGAAATTAAAAACGATCGAAGAGTGGTTGAAAATAGACGGAGAAATATTAAATAATCTTTATAAGAATATCAAAGACCGAATATTTACTTTAATAAGGGAGGTTTACTAAGATTTAAGTATAAATATTTTTGTTAAATAAAGCTTCTTATTGAACAAAAATGAGATTGGGGGCTATAATTTTGCAAAGACTAAAAACCTTAATTTGTATAATGAAGTCAAAACTGCGTTAACATTTTGAAAAATTTTCTGTTATTTTTGTTCTTTTACATTAATACTACACACAATGAAATGAATTTTCATTTATATTCATTTCATTTTCATGCTGGTCTTTTAACTTTTCGTTGTTTTATTTGTGTTTTACGAGACGAGTTAATAAATCAACGCAATACTTTTACGTTTTTCGACGGATGTTTGCCACACTTTTTCCATGAATTCTTTATTTACTTTGGTTTTTTTCAATTTTTATTAAAATCGTTAAAACAAAACATGATTAAGTAATGGTTTAGCTTGATTAAATTTTTGTGTTAAACAATGAAAAATCTGAAATACACTCAAAAGTTTGACGCCAAAATTAGCCAATTTATTGGGGGGAGAATAAGAAGTAAAAAATTCAATCAAATTTGGAAAATTTTTTTTTATTTTTTCATAAAATCTTGTTTAAAAACGTTGCATTGTTTACATCATTACCCAATAGGCAAGAGAACTGCTAGAACAGCCCGAGAATTACAGGAATTTCATCTGGAGGTAACAGTAACCAACAGTAACAGTAAATTACTAAAGTTATCTGCCCAATTCCAGATGTCAGAAAGATCATTAGCTTAAGACTGGCTTAGATAGAATACCTACAATTCCTATAGGGAAACAACCTGCCACAAATGTCAAAAATACCGAGACATTATTTAATCTTGAGCTCTTGGCGAAACTCCGGGGTATCTATCAAGCTTGAATAGGATGCTATAGACAGTTAGGCTGACATTCGAGCGCTCATCTCTTATAGTGTTAAATTGAAGATATTATGGCATGATCTGAATTAGATGAATGAGTTAAATAAAGAAAATCTGGTTAACCAGTGTTGAGTCCAACATCGAGTGCAAATTATTGGTAATGAGCTTGAAGACAAGCTTACGAAAAGGGCAAATGATGTTGCCATGATGATGTTTGTCAAGGAAGGAGAAGATAAATACAAGTAAAGAATATTTTCAAACCAAGTCAAGCGAGCTAATCAAAATTTTTGATGAGAAATTACAATTACAGAACATTTAAGTCATGCATCATACTAAATAGGAACCACCTGAGGAATAACCGGTAATTTTGACATGACACTGTAGACACAGAGTACACTTATTTAGAATGTCGGCCGCCACGTGCTCAACTTTTGTATTCTTGAACGCTGAGAATGAATTATCATCCTTTGAACCTGTGACACATTAATGCATCCCGATAGGAAACACCAGGGTACATGCCAGACACATAGATCAGCATGCCAAAGTTTATTAGGGGAATAGGCTTGAAGGAGACTTCATACTACCTTTGAAAAAAAAAAATGGAGAATACGCATACGCAAATGGCACGAGTACGCTATGCATTGTACGTAGTTGACACCTTATTTTAGTGAAAGCTTAACCGATGGACCAAATTGTTAAGCCATATGCCAATTAGACATGATAGTTGCTCATACTAAGTTACTGAATATTTCCGATACCCTACTTTTTAAAGCAGTCATCCACAACAAACATTTTGTAACATTTTTCGCCGCCGATTAATAATTTTAGTTTAGGAATAGAAACTAACGGTGTTGTTTCAGTTTCAAACATACAATTTGATAGTAGAAAAAATATTTAAGAATATTTTCTTCGGTCACCTTCACTCCATAATCTTTTGTTAAAATCTTACAAAATAAAAATAAAATTTTTCATGAAAACCTTATCAAATCTATACTTTAGGGTGGATATTAAACTGTAGCTACCCTCTCTACTTATGCATAAAATTAGCACGCACAGTATGAGTGATGTTAGATCGTTATTCAAACAGAAGGGTTGTAATAGAAAATAATTTAAGCCATATTTAACAGTCATAAAAGCGAATATTGCCTTCAATACAGTACAGATACGAATACTTTTGAATTACGAAGTTGTGAATTAATTAATGGTGTTTAGTATTTCCTGGTTACAATTTCACTGTATTGCGATGTGTATTAACGCAACGTATTACCACGTAAAACAATTCTTTTTTAAGAAAGGCCGCTTTAAATATTCCTTAAAGGTGCTAGGCGTTATGTATACATCAGATAAGCTAATCTATGCCACTCCTTTATATGTTTTTTAAGCATTTTTCTTCTTTTTTTTTATTCATTTATATGAAAAAATATTCAAATTTTATGACTATTAAAGGCAACATTATGAAAATAATTCATTTCTATTGCTTTGGAAATTTTGTAGGAAATAAAAAAAACTTACAAAAAAACCTACAAAGAAATAACATGAACAAATAGTGTGTAATTAAATATTCAAGCCAATAATTTATTACTTGGCCTCATACCAGCCTTAAAAAACGAAAGAAAAAAGAATGAAAAACAAGGTTTTTTTCACTTTTGAATTCCCTAGAAACATAAATTAATATTTGAAGCACTAATGGCAGGAGAAAGAGAGGAAGAGAACGAGTAAAGACGGCAATAGACAAGAGCAAGAATGTAATAAAAACATAAAATGGTTATAAAAGCCTAAAAGCCATCAATTATTTAAAGTGTACTAGACCCCTTTAACAAATTATCACATATTATCACAGAAAATTTATCAAACGCAATACAACTACCCTACCCTACCCTACCTACACTAGACACCCCATACTCTTGTTCTATCTTTTAACAACCCATCACAACACACTATTTAATAGAAGAAAAAAAAGAAAGAGAAAGAAAGAATGAGAAAATATTAAAACGTACACAAATGCTTTAATGTTTGAACTGCCTGCAGTAGTAGAGAAACCTTAGAAAACTATATCCTCCTTCAAACATATAAAAATGTAATGTAAACAAGTTTTGTATTTGCATAGGTAATATTGACTAAAATACTCAAATAGTAGATAGAGAGTAAGGGCAAGACCAAAAAGTGTTAGCAGTAGGGGCGAGAGGTAAACATTAAATAAAATTCCTGAACAGTTATTATTTGCAGTAACATAACGACGACTACGAGTACGTGTGGGAGAAGGAGTAATGAAGTGAAACTGTATATGTTCTCACTCTATAAACAACACACATATTGTCATGCACATACACATATGTATACACATGCTTACAAAAATATCTAAACATTTACTTAAGGTATTAGTATTAAACTTATCCACTCTTACACTGTCACTACGTAAAAAAAAACAAAAAACAAAAACAAATTCTTTATTACTATGGGTAGCATAAACAAAAACAAAATATTGAATTCCAAATTGCTTACAGCGAACAACATATTCCAAATATGATTTCACTTACACATACACAAACACAAACACACATAAACTTGTATCCCTTTAAACGTGCACATTCTCACACAATATATGAACATACAAATACCTAAAGAGAGAGAGAGAGAGGGAGAAAGAATACGTAAGCAATTCTCCATTTTTATTATAGGGAGCAGCACAGAGTATATTGATTTAAACACACACAAATTAGTTAACGGTTTTATTAACTTATTGTGTACTCGTACCACTAGGTGACTGGCTGTATTGTTGCTATAGCTGCCTTGGCAGCATGTTGCCATTTTATATACGTAACTTAGAGAGAGAGAGAGAGAGAGAGAGAGAGAGAGAGTGAGTGAGAGAGGTATTGTATAAGGTGCAACCTGTCGTTAAGTGCTTTACTTTTAATACGTTCCAAATATAAAATAAAGTTTTCAATAAGAGTTGTTATTGTTGTTTATAAAAAAAATGTACAACTTGTTGCATAAAATATACGATATTAAAGAAATAAACTCAAAAGCAATATGCATTTGCACTGTTTGTATACAGTCATGGGGCAGAAGTTTAAGGACACCTATTTTGCAACCCAATTGTGTCTGTTATTTAGCGATTTTAAAGCAAAATTTTAAAAATTTAAATGTGAAAATACCTAAAATAATTAACTTTACAACTCATATTGTGTTTCTGATAGCTTTAAATAAGAGTGGCAGATTTCAGAAGCTCTTTCATGGCAATTTGTTAGTTAATCTCAGAGGATTTTCTGAATGTTTTCTTCTATTTTTTGTATTTTTCCTTACAAAATAATAGAGCTAGGATTTGAACTAAAGGGTGACAACAATTGGCTATGCCTACAAGCCGAATCAATCCAGTTCATACTGCTTAATATAACAACAAACACCAGCATAAAAAAATAGTAAACAAAAATACAAACACAACACTACAAGAATAAATGTAAACAAAATACATAAACAACAATAATGAATATAAACAACGATGTTTACATTTACAGAAATTACAAGAACATTCATCAGACTGTTTAACATGCCTTCGAAAACTCAAGGCAGTTAGTAAAAGTTCAGTCAGTTTTGTGTGAGGACAAGGTGCTTTTGAAAGATCTGTCAAATAATTGTCTAGTAATAGTTATTGTTTATGCAAACAGTTTATTTATATAAACAGAGGTATAACAATCGAAAGAAAGGCAATTGTTATTGTTTACATAAAGTCTGGAACAGTGGCACACAGAATTGTGCGAATAATAAAGAATTTTAATTAAAACAAAACGGAAATTAATTTTTATTTTAGGTTTTAAACTTTTTTAGAAGGTAATAACATAACAATATCATCGTAGTTTGGAAATTCAGCAATTTGATAGGTTTTAATCCCTCTCCATCAGAGGGCATCGTCGTGTCTCCCTCCAATCGAGTAACTCCTTCATTAATTGTCTGCTGAACCAAACCGACTACATGCTTTATAAAAATTTCTCAGAAATAGATAGTGACACACAAGAGGGGAGTGTTCGTTCCCAAAGTAGAAATATTCAGAATTCATTAAGAAACTCGCGAGTACTCTCCAAGTAGGGTGTGTTCAATTTAACGTTGACTAGAAGTACAGCCAACTGAACATATAATTACAAAATAGGCCACACAATTTCGGCGCTAATAAAGTATTTAGCTTCTCGAAATTATGTAGCGGACATTCTTTCCTAAATCCTAAGGCAATTGGATATAATGCGCAAGCAGACGAGGAAGGGTTGATAGCAGAAGGCGAAGAATCTTCTTAAGCCAAACGGGCTTGAAGCAATTTAATGTTTTACAGGCTAATTATGTTTAATAATACTATCCAGGAGTAGTCTAGTAACAGTAGTCAGCCTTTTTGCCATATATCGTAGGCTTAAAGAACATTTCTTAAGTTTAGCCATCACTTCATGTCCAAATGTAGACCCTATGACGGGAAAACGAATACATATTTGTCATCTTGAAGTAAAATAGGGTAAACCATACAAAGCTGGATGTTTTCTCTGAAGTTCAGGGCAACAGGGCATTAGTCGCTTTTCAAATGCCTCACATCAAAGTAATATCAATTGGCAAGAGGTATTTGCCATTGCTAAGCTGTCTTACATAAACAAAATATCAAATGTTCAGAAAACTCAAGTCATTTTTTTTTCTCTTTTATACGCCCAAAGTAATAATTACAGTAAAAGCCATTAATTTTCTTATGAAATCAGGTGTGAAAATGATTAATTAAGAAAGCACTAATAGCAAAAGAGACGTCAAAGCCTACGGAAATCCAAATTTCCTTTTGGCACCGCCACAGATTAATCAAATGTGGCAAATATTTCAATCAACAGAAATAATTATCAACACAGCAAAGAGTAAAGGGATGGAAAATTAAAATTAAATGAGAAAAGTTGGATAAAAATGGAAGAAAATTTGGTTAAAAGGAAACTTTGTAACATATTTTAATAAAATATTTAGAAATTGGGAAAATTATATTCAAGGTATCACTCAAATTAAAAAATTAATAAAAATTTTCGTAATTTTTAATTTCCCTGTATAAGGTGGCACAAAAGTAATGTCATAAATAAGAATTTTTGGACACTAGAAAAAAGTCTACATACAACACAATATGCGTTTTATTTTTCTAATACTCTCTAGGTTATTTTTATATAGTCGTTTTTGTTTTCAAACATTCTTAATTATAAACGAATTTAAACTACCTCATAACACCTTTTTCAGGTGATAAAAATCACTAGGAAGAAAATCTTCTTATCCCGCCGTAAATGAAAGCCTTACAGCATTGCAGACATTACCATAAATTAAATCCAACCGCACCTGATAACTTTTAATTTATATTTGAACCTCAAGACGTTCTAACACCAAAAAATACCACAAAGTGGCAAATATTTGAATTTTTCAACAAAAACAAAACGAAACTTTTGCTAACTTTTCTTAACTTTTCCTTTCAAAAGTTTAAAGTTTAAAGTGAAATAGTGAAAAACACTCTTAAAGTGTCACTGGAAAACTATTCCAACAAATACTTTGTCTGTCTATCATTTTTCAAAAAACATTCCAGACAATTTTTTTAAGAAATTCTCGATGAATTTTAACCCTATGCCATTAGCTTAGGTAATTTGTTAAAGTTCAACCCGAAAAAAAGAAAAGAAAAGACAGGCATATAAATGCCACAAACACACATGCCACGAAAACACTCATCTGCCAACCACCGAAAAGTTTTTTTGAGTGACAAATTTTTATTTCTGCCACTCAAATTAGAATTCATTTTCAGGTTTTCTTTTGCATACGAAAATTTATTAATTTTAAGTTTCTATATCTCGCCTGCAAATAGTTTTGAACTGCCCTACCCCTTGAAATTGTCTACTTAAAGAAACCTTTGTACCACACTGAACGTCAATTTTCATAGAGCATTGTTGCAATGTTGTGTATGTTAGTTTTATCCACGAGTGGCGGGATCTACAGTTTAAAGAGACGTCCGGAATGGAACGGCCTCTAACTACGAATTAGACTATGGCAACAATTTCTTATTCAAGTAGAATGAAGCACATCATCTTCTTTTTGAGAGATACCTGCAAATTTCATCTTGGACTTTGAATACTTGGTCCTACAACCGAAAGCAGAGTTGATGCCATATGTAGCAGAGTTGACTCCTACAGAGCGTTCAGTGCCGCTTTGAATAGGTTCTCTGTTATGCCAACACATGCAATTCTCTGTGCCTACGCTATTCTATTTGAGCTGGTTGCCGATTTGTTCTAACTACCTAGACTGTTGCTCCATCTGTCGCTATAGATCTGAACCAGAATGAATCATTTTTTCGCTACTCAAAAGCACTCATGGAATTTTGAATATCAAAATCAATAATATTGAAATTTAACTACATATTCTGATTAATTCGTACTCATTACAACGTTGATTTATAAATACAGATGGTACAGGAATATCTCCGGCTCCAGTTATGTAAAGAAGCAGAAGACACAGAGGATCATTATACTGTTCTTATCTGCGTATTTAATCTGTTGACGAAATGATACGTCGACAGGCTATTGTCAGCCTGAGGATCTCATACATAAATACATGCAGAATTGGCCATTATTATTCTTTAGTCAGAATTACAACCAAGCTTCTCACACCGCCTATGTTACGTGTGCTATTTTTAACCATGACTAGCGGCACCTACAGTGTAAATCAGTTTCAAACGACAGGCTTTTAAGAAACTTTACATGGCAATTATAATTACTTTCAGAGGTTTTGCCAGAAGACTGCTGAGCGTAAGGCGTCAAAGTAATATTTTCTCATATTTTGTTTGGGTAGGAGATGTCTGACATGGGATTTGAACCGTGATGTCACGTCTAATAAGACTACGGCGACTTTCAAAAACGGTATCTTATTGAAATCCTATACCATACGGTCATCACATAGTACGTAAAATTCGGAGGAATTTTCAAGAGTAGCGCCATTATTGACCTACACCGCATGCCTCGCAAATCATTTGAGTATGATCGTGATATGAAATATATTCTTGAAAAAAAAAAAAAAACAAAATACCAAATCCATCATCGTTTTTTCGTAAGTCCTCAATATTGAAACTTATCTGTATGATACTCTGATTCATTCGTACTCACTACAACGTTGATTTATAAGTACAAGGTTGCAATGAGTATGCGTACAACATTGACATCAAACTCATACCGTTAGATTCATAACAAACTACAAAAATATTTATAATGCTTCGAGTAACTCGAAAAAAAAAGAAAAGAGACGACACATAAGCAAAAACGACTTGAGCAGCAAGCTGATCAAATACACAACCTTCTAGTGAGTGTTTTAGTGTTCGTACGCGTATCATATTTATTTTGTGCTTCGTGTATATGTTGAGCTGTGGAAAGTCAAAATCAACAAACAACATCATACGTGCTGTTAAATATGAATACGATGAGTACTTGAAACTTTGAATATGAGTATCAGTATGATTAGATTATATTCATCCTATTGAATACTCATTGCTGATCTCTGGTCTGGACATCATGCTAAACAGTCAGTGCATAATGCCTTGAGTAGCATTCGCATAATTTGTTTTTTATGATTCTGAATATTTCAACCAAAAGTTAATCCTTCCAACCCTACAGAATTAGATTCAAAGTGAATTTTTCGCAATATTATTTCAATTACTGATAGTAATTTTTGAGAAACTTTTTCAATGGCAATTTTAATTTTCTCTTTGAAATTTTGATTAATTGAATATCGTAACTTAAGCATCATGATATCTTGATTTTTTTAGTTTAAAATTCTTGAAGAAAATCAACGGCACACAGTAGCAAATAAGTAATTTCACAGAGAGAAATTTTAAAAGACATGCCATTTAACTCATGAGTGTGTGTGTGTCGTTAGCGGTGTATAAGTCGATCAACCAATAATTTTCTGAGGCATTAATAAATGAACAAATTAATGAATTGTTGCACGCTCGAGTTGTTGGATAAATAAATAGCAACAGCTACCATAACAACAACAAATCAAATCCAAAAAAAAAATTTTTTTTTCGTCATCTTTTAACATGCAAAACAATTTTGAAGACAACAAACGTGCCGCTCACTGAACCAATCAACCGACCAAACAAGCAACCAGCCCGTCCACCAGTCAACCAGTCAGTTGTCCAATTCACTTGTCGTTCAATTTCCTTCTTTTTTTTCATTCCTTTTTTGTTGGTTTAAAATCGTTTTGTATTGCCTGTTCGTTCTGCTACTCTCTGTTTCGATTTCATTTGTTGTGCGGTTTTCTGTATTGTGTGGTGTGGCATAAAGTGCTGTTTGTGCTGCTTGTCTGTCATCTGTGGTGGCATGATGTTTCGGGGGCATGTGCCGCTTATTTCATGTTCATTATCCGCTATTTTGGTATTTGTCGGTTGGCTTAAATGACTGCTAAATTGTTTGAATGTATGTATGTAAGCGCGCCTGCATGAAAATATTTTTTGTTTAACAAACTAATTTATTAAAATTGGTTGCCGTTTTGAAAGCCAAATTAAATGAATGAATAAGTGACTGAATGAATAAATGACTGAATGTATGACTGAATGAATGAGCTGAATCCGACAAAGGCATTCATGAGTTGAATATAAAATACACAGCATATACATATGTGTGTAAGCAACATTTTTAAGGTAAATGACTTGATGAAAGCTTATAAATCCACATATAAAACCAGGTAGCTCAGTAAGACTTAGTCGTATGAGTCATGGGATGTCCTTTAAGGGAATTTATTTTTATTTGTTTATAATCAGCATCCACTAAGGGAGTCAAGTTTTAGTTGAGAATCTCTTCAATTACTTCGGCATGGTGGATGATTATGTTGCGTTAGTAAAGGTTACATAGGTTGCCCGCAAGAGACTGGTAAACAAGGAGGCTTTCTGGCTCAAGGTTACACCGTAATACCGTCTACTTCTTCGAAGCAATGCTACAAAATGGCTGAGGCCTAATCCATTTCACAGGCAGAGAATATACCAAAGCGTTCAGTGAAAGTTCGTTCGAAAATTCTTTCAAAATCGATTATTTTTCAACACTACATATCAACTTAAAACCCGCGGTTTTTGCAGCAGTGCTGCCTTCAATGCAAGTCAATTTAGATTTCGTATTTGAAATCTTTGCAGTTTAGTAGGTAGTGTGTTGGCTTAATAGATGCGTGCCCGAGAACAACAACGCGATATAAAAAAATGTTTCTTCCTTCAAGCAAAAATTGTGAGTGTAAAATAAAAACTGTCATGAAAAAAATTTTTAAAAAAGTTTCTGTCGTTTGGAGGGAACTTCAAACTGTTGGGGTAAAACTAACACACATAAAATGGATGGCATGGGAAATTAGGTTTAAATGCTGTCTAAAGCGTTGTAATGATCAATTAAGTAAGTAAGTTTGCTTAGAGTAAAAAAAAAGTACATGCCACCATCCCAAATCTATGATTGGAGCCCCTATCATTATGGTTCTCATGTGGAAATTCCACAGCATTTCTATTTCCAACTTCGCACTTAAGTTTTTGACTCGTTTATCCTGGCATGTTGTAAGGTCTTTCATTAAATTTGATTGTTTGTTAGTAGGAGTTTGCTAGTGCTGTAGGCTCTTAAATATTACGGTGGCCGTCTTATGTAAGCTATGAGTCTAATTTGAGATCTTTAATGATGGAAATTTTTTTCAAACTGAATATACCTACGTTAGTGTAGGGTTTAATTTATTTTATATTGGAGGCAAAGCATTAAGCTTAGCATTAAAATTTATTTCGTGAGTTTCATAATTGACTTCCAAGGAAAGAAAGAAATGAAAAGAAACGAAAAAAGGTAACAAAACAAATTTGAATGTTAACCAACAGTAGTTAATTTGCAAATTGATTGCGTATTAATGAGCATTTGTAGAAGACAAAATCCAATGGCGGGGAAAAATAACAAAAGATTTGTATGCTGTAGTAGTTTCCAGTATTATGGGGTTGCCAACTGTTTCTGCTTACAAAGAACATACATACATAATTGGCCATTACAACCCTTCAGTCAGGATTACGACCTAGCTTCTCACACCACTTATATTGTGTACGTTAATTTTATACATGAGTGGCGGAACCTACAGTTTAAAGTTGACTCCGAACGACAGATTTTTGAGAAGCTTTCCATGGCAATTTTTTCTCTCAGAGTCTTTGCCAGAAACCTGCTGAGAGAAGTCGCCGAAGAAATATTTTTTTCGTTTTGATGTCAGACTTGGGATACGAACCCGGGCCTTTTGTCTAATAAGCCAACACACTACCCACTAGACCACGGCGACTTTCTACAAAGAACACCTTCTTTGAAAATGTACTGGATTGTTAAGTTGCGTATAAGGTCCTGGTTTGTCATAAGATATAAAGTTTCCCAGCGTAATCCCTCGTTAATCTTTACATTTCCTTTCACCATTTAATTTTTTTTTATATAATCTGCATACAATAATTGACTATTCCTGTGTCATAAAGAAATTCTCTTTCCTTTAGCCTTCATTTTATTACTTTGCCTGTAACCATTTAGTGAACCTGTCGTATAAACGATCAATTTGCTGCTGCTCCTGCTGCTTATCTTGTTCGACAAATAATTGCCTTAATGTGCCTGTCAAAATTGATGGCTTTTTGAAAAATATTTTCGTTACTTTTTTTTGTGTTTTTTTGTTTTTGTTTGTATATTTTGATTTTAATTTATAATTTTTCCTTTTTGATAATATTTTCACTCTGGCAAAAGCTGTCACTACAGCTTTTCATCTTTATTTTTTATCGTTTTTGTTGTTTATGTCGCATGAAGCGATAAACGATGTTGGCGCCAATTGATGCATCATAAATTGCTTTCATTCATTTAGTCTGTCGCTCACTCATTCACGTACACCCTCACTCACTCATTCATTCACTTACTCAATCGTTCAGTCAATTCTTCATACGGTTTATTCATGCTGAAAAATGTTTAACAAATAAACAAATAAGGAGCAATAACAACAACAGCCAACACAGTAAACAACGGAGAAGGTAATGCCGCAAAAAATTATCACACAACGTATGTATATATGCTGTTATCAACCTGTGCATAGTGGTATAGAATTGGCAAATTTATGGAATAAATTCTTTTACTTTTTTTGTCATTTTATTCTTTATTTCAGTTCTATTAAGCAGCTAAGTGATTTACTGTTAGATAGTCTAGAATAATAGGGCTGCCAGGGATAGTTATGTTAGGTATCTACGTGTCTATAGCCTGCTGTAGCTAGTGATAGAACAGGTTTGCTGCTGGGCTTAGATAAGGTCACCCTGAGAGTTGTTATTGATTTCATTCCAGCGTACTGTAGATCACAACCGAACTATTGCAGGGTATGATGCGACGAGAATGAGTTGAAAATTATCGAACAGCTTCTCTGCAACTGTCCAGCCTGGGCAGTGGCTTCTTCAAACTTGTGGACTTTTTATCTAATGCCAAAATTAAGGCTCTCCATCAATTTTCATTAAAAAGTTGAGCTGGTTGAGAAATGTTAGAGCTTCAAGGTAGTAGTCACGCTCTCGTGTGAGTTTGTGGTCCTTTCGGTTTTCCTCTATTTTTTAATCCTTTCTTTCCTATCCTTTCTCTTTTCAAATTTTCCTATCTCTTTTATAGTCCTCTATCTCTTTCTCCTCAAGGATGCTTTAGAATGAGTCATTTTGATTTCTGGGTATTGTACTTGTCCCAATGTCAAGTACTCATCCTCAAACCTAATATAACCTATCACCCCGCCATTCAGCCATTTAACTGCTATCACCTCGTTGTATTAACCTTTGATCTAGAGACTTAGACTGCAGATGATAGGAAAGAAGGCGTAATGTACATTGACATTAGATTTCAATCTGTTTATATTATGAATATCAGAAGAAACTTAAGCAGGAATAATGCACCACACATGAACAATACGAACAAAAAAATATATTTTCACAGCATTGTGCTTTAGAAGAAAAACAAGTATATAAATATGTGTGATTTTGAAGGACGAATGTCTTTATTTCGCTAGAATACAACCTATTGTTTAAATGATAGAATATCTCACACATTACCCCTCTTTTCCTTTTCCTATAACTATCTCTCTGTTATTTCAGAGAGTGGACAGACTGCATGAGTAAAAGTTCATCACATGAGTGTTGTTCTTAAAAAAGATAAGGTATCAAATCTTTAGAAATATTTTCAAAAAAATTTTCAGAAAAATTTTTAGAAAAATTTGAAGAAAAATTGTCAGCCAAATTGTCAGAAAAATTCTGAAAAAATATTGTCAGAAAAATTTTTAGAAAATTTGTCAGAAAAATTTAAAGAAAAATCTCATTTATATTGTTACGTTTTTACCATTTAAAACCGTTAAAAATATGAGTTCGTAGATTGCAAATAAAGTAAAAATAATGTTTAGTTTTGATGAATTCTTTATTATCTGCACAGGCTTTTGCCACTGTTCCAGTTTATTCTACGTATACAACGATAAATTTCGCAATATGTGTTTCTTCGTGATAATTCTCTGCTTACAACCTTTTTTATAAGCAACAACACTTGTTAGTTATTCCTCGCTCACAACCTTTTTGTAAGCACAACACTAACAACGGCTTTCTTCAGACGCAACTTGTCTGCACGCAACCGATTGATTTATCACTTCAACCAACGTAATGTTGTTATACACGACTAGCTTAATTCGCACTTCGAATGCAACGTGCCGTCTGCGCACACGACTAATTCAACTCAAACTCTGAATCCACGATAGATTTTAACTCTTAACCAACGTGACGTCGTCTTACACGATTCAATTCAAATTCTGAACTCTAAATCCACGATAGATTTTAACTTTCAACCAACGTGACGTCGTCTTACACGATTCAATTCAAACTCTGAACTCTGCTCGCTTTATCTTGCCTTTTATGTTACTGGATCATCAGTGTGATGAATACCCTTGAAGGACGATGACGTCTTTCGGGAACAATCTAAAAATGTAAACAACTTATGTTCATTTTTGTTGTTTCTTGTTTACATTCGAGCAGGTAGATTAGTTGTTGTTGCGTTGTTTCTCTGTTCGCTATTTTATACTGCACATTGTTGTTTCTTGTTTACTTCTTTGTTCCCTTCATGTTGTTGTTGGATATTTACGTCTTTTTATCCTTTATTCTTGTTTATTCATCGATCTTGTAAACAAGCGCTTTATTTTTGTTGGCATATTTTTTACTCATTCATTGATCACGTGAACAGTGCGCTGTTTTGTTTTTGGAGCTTTTGTTTATCATTTTATGCATGATCAAATATATTGTGTTGTTTTTGGAGCTTTTTCTTATTATTTTAACAACACCATTTCCACTTTCGTAACAATATGTTCGGCATCCATGATAATTTATATCACAGAATTAGCACCAGAAAGTGCCAGCAATCGCTGTATCCAAACGGTGACAAAATGATTGAAAAGCATCCTCATCTTTGTCCCTTATTTGCGTTTAAGTTGTAATCAGGCGCCTCATCGTTAACCGTCTCCAAAATTGCAGCTCGGAACTAATAAGGACGACTCCCTCTCAGTAGATTTCTGGTAAAAACTCTGAGTGTTAAAATAAAATTACCATGAAAAAGTTTCTCAAATAAATTTGTCCTTCAGAATCGGCTTTAAATTGTAGGCCCCGCTCATTCATGAATAAAATTAATGTGAGATACTAGGTCGTAATCCAGACTGAAAGGTTGTAATGACCAATTATGTTATGTAGATGTATGTTTGTAACTAATAACGAGGTTGATCGATTTCGTTCTGTTAAATTTTGTGGAATATTAGACTCTTTAATTACGTCATTAATGACTAAATAAGCAAATTTTCATATTTCCTCTTAGACTTGCTCCACTGTGCCAGTTATAACTACTGATGTTGGTATAGCTACAGCTGCTTTTGTCATATCTTTTGTTTATTTTTGTTGATTTTTTTCTCGTTTTTTTTGTTTTTTGTTTTTCTCCACGCACTTGTTGTGGGTTTTGGTTGTCAAAATGTGTAAAAGGCCATGTGTTTTTAACATTGTTTTTAATTTGTCACTGCTTTTCGCGCTCTCCCCGAAATATAAATAAAATAAAAAACATTTTTAAACGCATTTTAATTAACATTTAGTGACAAATTAGTAAGAGTCACTACAAGAGTATCAACCAACGCTAGCATTGCCATAAAAAAATTTATGGAAGAAAAAAAAAACGGAAAATAAAACGAAAAAGAATTTCAAAGAGAATAAATTTTTTTCAAAATAAAATTTTTACTGGTTTTGAAAGGAATTCAAAAGGAAAAAAAAACAATACGAAATGAAAACCAACAATAAAAAAAGAAACACGACAATAATTCATAAACAAATAAATGGGAAATGTTTTAAAAGTCGATTTTTTTCTTTCTTTCTTTCTTTCTGTACAATATGTGCTCCAGATTATTAAAGAATCCACAAATGAAATGAAAAAAAGTAATAAAAACTAAGGGGGAAAGAGTGGTTACAAAGCAATCTCATAGCTTTTATTGGAACAAGTGGTTGTCTGTTGATTTCCTTTGTTTTCTGAAATCTGACAGCAATAAAATTTATTAAACTGAAAATTATTGAATACGAACAGTAAGTAGTAGGCACGTTCGCTAAAACAAAGTTCACTTAAATAATCAAAAATTCAAAAGTTTGGCTTTAATTGTGTGTGAAGATAAATTCGAATATGAAAATTCAAGACGCAATCCATACATTTTAGCAGCGCCACATTTGGCTTTCACAAAGCAAAATTTACTTTTAACAGAGTACTGTTAGCTATTTAACAGGATCCATCTGTAGAAGGCCACTTATTTAAGAGCTAATTTTGTAAAACACTCTAGGTCTATGAGTACAATTCAATATGAAAAGGAAGGTTCCAAGGCCTTTTAATGTAATCAGAAGAATATTTCCATATAAAGTGATATGGTATGGTATGGAAAATTGGCTTTGAAATTATTCTCTCGAACATCAGTGGCCATTTTGAAACATATAATATAAGGTAGTCCTCTTTTGTTCACAAATAATAAAGATCATAATGAGAATTATATTTTATGTCAATAGTCTGCAATAATTGTAAAGTAGAAGACTTATCTGCTTACTGCCAGTGTTAAACCGTTAACAGTGCTCTGTTACTAGCAAACTTTACCTTGTCAGAGGCAAGAAGTGGTGTTGCTAAATGTGTAGGTTTGAGTCTTTGGGTTTTAAAATTTGAATTTGTCTTCACTTACTTAGAAATATTTACTCTATAAATCCCTTATACTGGCATAAGAATGTTGGGATCAATAGAGCACTCTGTTACCATTAGTTAAATATTATTTTGTGTTCTCTATGGCAACTTAAGAGCACTTCTTCTCCTTAATTTTTCGTTAAATTATTTCATTTTAAACAAACTTTTCATTCTAAATCGGTGATTGACTTGCTGTTACAATGTTCTAGTATGTTAGGGTTGCCAATGCGGTTAATTACAGAAGTATCACATTTCTGCTTTGTTACCTTGGGTGGATGCCCCCGAAAATAGTATGTGAAGACCTATTAGAATACACAGTAAAGAATATGTTGGTCCAAAACCAATGTGCCTTATAGATTTTCCATAATTTTACTGTATGGTAAGCGATCCTAACCTTACTTGGAACCGATTTGTCTTGAAAAACTCTCTGCTTTGGCTGTTGTTTGGTCTCTAGTGTATTCCAGTGGAATATCGTTTGTAGCACGCATACGCAATGCCGTAAACACTGGCTTAAATTGTCAAACATGCTTGCAGTAATTCCTTACGATTTGTGCTTGATGTGCTTGATTTGTGCGGCTGATGTACTGTGGATAGCTTTCTCAAACGGTTTTTATTTCCATTAGAGACGAAGCTTAATGAGTACGAAAAATTATTTTATTTTTGTTTTGTCTTGAAATTATGCAGTGGCTTTCAAACACAAACTAAATGAAGAACTTTGTTTGAATTTTCTCAGGAAGCAACTGACAGATCTCAGATGTCAACTGATAGACGTAAGTAAACACGCGTGCTGCTGTTAAGCGGCGTAAATTCAAAAAAACTCACGTCTTCGAAGATAAATGTGAATTTAAGAAACTAAATGTCCCTTGTTTCTTTTTGATGTACATTTCAGAATTACAATTTTGATGAATTTCCATGATGAACAGACCTTTTATGAATATTTCTTTATAAAGTTTGATTTTTTTTATGGGCATGACAAACTTTCTTATGAGTTTCTTATTTGATTTCCAGCATTTTTTCTTGTGATTTATTTACCAGAAATATAACAGAAATGTTTTTTCTCTTAAATGAGCACTTTTTATGAACTCTTAGAAATTCAGAAAGTAATTTTGAATGAAAAGTTATGAAGTGACTATACAACGTTAATACCAAAAGGGTTTTAAAATACGCAAAAGGCGTCAGTATTTTTATTATTTGTATGTTAATAAAGACTCCATTAAGCATTATAAAGCTACCTCTTTTAAGTTTATTTCTTAAACTTCAAAATTCTTCAAATTTTTTCCTCTTCTTCTTTTAACACTTCAGGCATTCTAATCCTGTCACGTTAATTGCTTCGGCCTAGTCTGGTTAAAAAGCATTTAAAAACACAAAAACGGAAATATCTTGTTGGTTGAATGTCATTTTAATGTACAATTTAATGATAATTTATAATGATGTTTTGTTTGTTTATTTTATTTTTTTTTTTATTGTTGTTGTTGTGGCTGTTCATGCCGCATACATATCTGGCGGCACTCAAATATTGAATTAATCGCCCGCAAAACAGAAAACGAACGAAACACATCCGCACACTCAACTCGCACTCTGCCAAATTTTAAATGATGGCCCATTAATCTAAATGAACGCAAGAACGCAGGAATGTGAGATGGCTCTGCTTCTGTTTCTGTTCGAATATTTTCTAAACGTTTTTCCTTTTGCTTCTGCAATTTCAAATTCTTTTCTCTGCTTAAAATAGAATTTTTTTTAAACATTTTTTCACTTCAATTTTAGCCGATAATTGCTGCCTACAATCGAAATAAAGGGCTATCCATTTCGTGGTTTCAAAAGCATGGAACTGGAATTCGACATCTCTCAAACTAAGTTGTGAAATCAATTTTTTTCTTTTCTGTTGAAAGTCTGGCATTGACGAAAATGGATCGCTTAGCTATCACACAACGCATAAAAATCAAAACCTACTACAAAAATGGGTATTTCTGCCACGTATCGTGCTTTAAGAGGAGATTTTGGTTTACATAATCGTCCAAATACGCAAGCAATTGTCAAAATTGTGAAGAAATTTGAAAAGATTGGAGTGGTTACAAATATTGAAAGGCCTGTGCATCATCGTTTCGCTTGCTCGTCGTTCTCAGGAATTAGGATTGTCTTACGGCACATTATGCCGTATTTTGTATTTAAATCTACATCTAAAGCCATATAAAGTCCAGCTCACGCAACAACTAAAGCCAGCTGACCATTCACAATGTCGTAGATACGTGGAATGGGTGCTTGAACAACAGCCGGTGGACGGCAATTTTTCGAACAAAATTTTCTTCAGCGATGAAGCACATTTCACACTCGGTGGGTATGTTAATAAACAAAATTGTCGTATTCGGGGTTCTGAGAATCCTCAACTAGTTGAAGAAAGGCGATTACACCCAGAAAATGTCAATGTTTGGTACGCTCTTTGGTCCGTAGGTGTGATTGGATCTTGCTTCTTGGAAAACGGCAGCGAAACGACTGTCACCGTTAATTCGGAGCGTTATAATCATATGATAACCAACTTTTTTTGCCATGCTATTGAAGAATAACACTTGGAGAGCATGTGGTTTCAACAAAACGGTGCCACATGCCACACAACTTGAGCGAATATGACTTTATTGCAAGAGATATTTCCCGGCCTCGTAATTACTCGCCGTGGCGATATCAACTGGCCACCAAAATCATGCGATTTGACACCATTAGACTTTTTTTTTTGGTGGGGCTACGCGAAAGACCGTGTTTATGCAGATAAACCTTCAACTCTTGAGCACTTAAAACCCAACATTCGTCAAGTTATGGCCAATATGAGTCAAAAAGTGGTCGAAAATGACTTCAAAAGAATCAATGCTTGCAACACTTGGCGTGGAGGTCATTTAAATGATGTAGTATTTCACACATAACGTCAAGGTTCAAACTTTACAATAGAAAAGAAATATTATGAAAAATTTGGCAAAAACTCTGAGAGTAAATAAAATTTGCAATTAAAAGCTTCTCAAAAATCTGTCGTTCGGAGTCGACTTTAAACTGTTGATCCCGCCGCTCATATATAAAATTAACAAACATAACATAAGTGTGTGAGAAACTAGGCCAATAATCCTGACTGTAAAGTTCTACTGACCAATAATGTATGTATCTGTGCATCACAGAGATATTAAGGATATGTCACGACGTGGCTTCAAATCATTTAAATTTATACGTTTATTCCTTAAGCTAATTCGCTGAAAATTAAAAATGGAATTCCTTTCTAAAGGCATATTACTTTAAAAACAAAAAGGAAAAAAATGAAAAAAGGAAACAAAATTTAAGTAAAATTTGTTTTCATTTTAATGCCTGCCTTTTATTTCATATTTTAATATTGTAACTTGACAATCGATCGAAATAATGTAATGACTGTTTTGAAAAACTTTTGAAACATTGTTTTCAGTTTACAATGATATTTTCATGGCATTTTTATGGCATCTTTACCGAACAACTTGTCATGGCAATAATCAAAGTATTAATCCACAAACCAAGTCAAACTGTTTTAATATTCAAAACCACTAAAGTTTTCATAATTCATTTTCATTTTTATTTTCATTTCATACAAAACCATACCATACACTTCAATACGTACAAATGTATATAAAAAGTAAAAATAAAACGTTAATACACTGGGTATCGCATATTACGTACGAGAATACTGTAATAAAACTCGGCTTATCAAGACCAAAAGTAAAAACATGAACTGAATATTAAATGATAAAAACAAAAACAAATAAAAGCCCTACGAAAAAATAAAGAAAAAATTATTTAAATTTATGACAACAAAATTTACGACAGTTAAACATGAAAAAGGTTAATTGTTATTGTTGTTGTTGTTGTTGTTGCTGTTGCTGTCGTTTATTATAGCCAAGTTGTTAATTAATTGCCACACAAACAATTGCGGTTAATTACTGGTTAATTTTATTGTAATCGACATACTCTAAATGATCATCTCATCATTAATTGTATTGCCCTCCCTCCTCGCTCGCTCTCTCTCTCTCTCTCTCACTCTATCTCTCTGTTTTATCTTCTTTTATGTTTTATAAACAATTAATTGTTGTTTAAAGCAAACAAATAAAATATGAATTGATATTTAATAATTGTATGAAAATAAAAATTAAAAAAAAAAACTTTTTTAAACCCATTAAACTATCAAGTCCATCCATGTTTGTGTTTTTTAAAAACAGAATTTATTTCCAAAAATTAATTTCTTTTTTTTCATTCTATTTCAATACAATTATTGGCAATTGTTTATTGTTAAATATCGTCTATTATAGGCAATTAAATTAACAACAATAACAACAACAATAAGAAATTATTTTATAAATGAGCAGATGTTTCTACAACACAGACACAGACACACACACAGACACACACACATTTATTGAAATAAATTTGAATTTGACAGTAAAAGCTATTTTAAATACCACTAGCAACTGCTGTGCATGCTGCTCGACGGGAAAACTGACCGAGAGGCTTTTGAAACCACGGCTTACTGCGGCTATTGAGAATAATTGCGGACTATGGATTTGGACCCGGTCGGTCTACCATTGACGCCTTGAGAGAGGTGACAGAAGCGGCGATGGTCACACAACGTGGGAGTATCTCTACGAGGCCAGTGCTACTGCTTGCGACTTTGGACATTAGAAACGCGTTTAACAGTCTAAGATGGAGCGATGTATTAAATGCTTTGGAATACAATTTCTCGGTACCAATCTACATTCTGGCCATGATAAGTAGTTATTTGAGTAACAGACAGCTGTTGTATAGCACATGCTCGGGACCAAGGGTGAAACATATAACATCAGGAGCGGCACAGGGATCTATCCTTGGCCCCGACTTATGGAGCGCTAACTACGATGGAATTCTTAGAGATGATATGCCAGATGGAACTTTTTTGGTTGGATACGCAGATGATATTGCCACCGTTATCACGGCTAGGAATAAGGAAGAGGCGCAGCGAAAACTGAGACGTGTCATGCTAAGGACGGAAAGATGGACCTGGCCAAGCATAAAACGGAATTACTGCTGATCACTAGTCGCCGTATCCTCTTACAGGTGGACATGAGTATTGGAAGCGAGGTAATTAGGACCAAGAGCTGGATAAGATACCTGGAAATAAGGCTGGACCCCAGGCTGTAATTTTCATACCAGATTCAGTACTCGGCTGACAAAGCCCGGAAGATCGTCGGGCAGCTCAGCAGATTAATGGCGAATATTGGAGGCCCGCTACCGGCAAGACGGAAACTCCTAATGGATGTTGGAAGCAGCATTATGCTCTATGGGAGCGAAATTTGGGCCGAAACGCTAGGAGTTGAAAAGCGGGCGAACTTACTTCTATTGGTACAGAGAATGGCTGCACTACGTATCGCGTCGGCATATCGTACGGTATCTGCCCCAGCCGTACTTGTGATAGCAGGTACAATCCCTGCCGATTTACTGGCAGCAGAGCGGATGAAGATTTAAAAGGCGAAATCGGCTGGAAATCACATAACCGGTCACTTCAGGGAAAACACCTTTTCAGAATGGCAACGACGATGGTACGACGAGGATAGAGGAAGGTGGACGGTGAGACTTATTCCGGAAATAAATCCATGGATCTGTCGGAAATTTGGAGAAGTAAATTATTACGTTACACAAATGCTATCGGGCCACGGATATTTTAGGAAATATCTGAACAGAATGGGCAAATCCACATCCCCTACCCCCTTACTGCCTTTACGAGGAAGGGGAGGTAATAGATGATGCGGAACACACTATCTTCGAATGTCACGTCGGTGATCGGAACGATAACGGCCGCTAACATTGTCGGGCTTATGATTGCGAGCAGAGAGAATTGGGCCTCAGTGGCGAATTACGTGGAGCGCATTCTGAGACTGAAGAAGAGAGATCTGGAGGCGGCGGCGCACTTGGGCACGCCGGCATAGATGATACTAGCTCACGCGTCAAACGAGGTCCCAGTTGGGAGCTTGGACGGAAGGAATAGTGGAGACAATTAGAAATATCCCCAACCTTCATTACACAGTCCGGACGCGGATGTGAGCATGAAGGCGGCTAAAGGGCCAAAAGGACTCCACTCCGAAGTAAAGTAATACCACCGTAGTTTCGGAGTGGACACAACAGTCCACGGTACGAGGGGGGATTTAGTGGGTGAGGGTCCCACACACGGAAGACGTGACAACTTCCTCTATGGTGCGGTTAGGTACATTTGCCCCTCCTGGGCGTAAAAAAAAACAAAAAGAACCACTAGCAACTTCGAAAATGATAGCAAAATTATACGTCTCCACTCTGTAGAGTCTTCCAACAGAGACTTGCAAGCTTTGACAGTTGACGGCGGTCATATTACTCACATACTTTATTGGTCCTCACAATCATTTAATCAAATTTACGTCCTAACTTCTCACAAAGCCCATGTTGTAAGCACTATTGTATGCATAGACACTTGCGTGAGGCGAATGACTGTACAATTAGGTACGTGAGTAAAGAAAATTGCCTAATTAGGGGACAGCTATAGGTCGACGGATCGATAGAATCTTTCTATAACCCGAATTGGATGATCTGGACACCAACGACAGTTCATATCACATTGGATATACTGCACGAAGAATTTGAAAACATAATCATCTCAAGTATAGCTGATGTGCAGACATAGAGCATTCAAGGCAGATTACAACCTAGTTTCTCATATCACTTATATTGTGTATGTTAATTTTATGCATGAGGGTCGGGACCTACAGCAAATTTTATTTACTCTTAGAGTTTTTACTAGAAATCTGCTGAGAGGAAATCGCCGAAGAAGTACTTTTTATATTTTGTTTTGATGTCTAGCCTGGGGCTCGAACCTTGGCTTTACGTCCAGACTTCGGCGATTAACCACATAGTACGGAAGCATTTTAAAGAGGCGCACAATTACTGACATACACTGCATGCCTCGGAAATCATTTGAGTATGCTGACACGGTACGTGCTGTAAAATTTCTTCAAAGTTATTCTAGTCCATCACTCCAATCAGCAGGAATCAGCAATGAATCGTTTTTTCATGAGTCCACAATATTGAAATTTAACTGCATTTGTACTCATAACAACGTTAATTTATAAGTACCAGGTTGCAATGAGTATGCGTACAACAATGACATCAAATTCATACCATGCGAAATATGTTTGATTCATAACCTTAGAAAATACTTATAATATGTATGTACTTATAAATGATTCGAGTGACTCGTTCTGGTATGATTGTGCTGTAAAATTTTCTATAAAAATATGAAGCCAAGCCCCTGTATATATCCATTAGCATGTGTCTTGATCTGTTGTGATTAAGAAAATAGTTAAGCTTTTTACTTTAATGAATATTCAGCAATTGTTTGGCAGATATCATGCCTGCTATTACGGCTCGTCATTAGAGGTGCTACTGTAAGTAGGTCTCTTAGTAAATTAGCATATTTGCGTTCATTTTCTTTTCAATTATTATTAATTTGAAAATGCTTTTGATTTTATTGTCTATTGAATAAAAAAGAGAAGGATAGGAAAAAATAAAAGAAATCTTGTCGAAATTATAATCAAACAAATTAACGACAAGACATTCAATTTAAATTCTTTTTAAAAGCCAAAACGATAACGGCAGCATCAATCGAACAGAAGGTAGTCGTAATTGAAAAATAATGTTTTCTTATGACGGGATTACATGTTTTTGTTTTTTTGTAAATCTTTTCTATTTAATTGTGTCTTTTTAACAAAAAAAAATCTTTTTTTTTGTTGTATTTTTAATTGTAAAATGATGTTAAAAAAATCAAATTCAAAAACAACAAATTTTTTTGTCAATTAGAAACTGAAGAAGGCAAAAACATTAAATGGCATGTGGGTGGGCCTAGTCAAGCATAAGTTGTCATGAAACGTCTAAAAGTCTGTGCAAATAATTCAATTATTTTTTTATTTTTTATCGTCTTTTGTCTTTACGTCCTTCAGTCAATATTTATCCTTCTTTCTGTTGATTGTATTCTATTATTATGGCGGGTTTTTCAGTTAATAATAGTACTTCACAAAAAAAAAGAAGAAAAAAACAAAAGAAGAAAATTATTGACTTGTCTCTTGAGATACATTCCTATACATTTTCTTGACTATTTGACTTGGATTAATGTCATTAAACGGAATGCCATTGTTAAGCCATAAACGACATATTAAAAGTGTTCTTAAGAACTGTAATTAAAATTTAAACCTTGAAAACTTTTTCTCTTTCATATTAATGGAGCTGAAAATACTAATGAAAATCTCTCTTACTAACAGACTATTATTAGAACTTTTATTAATTTAACTCGTGGAAGGCAATTACGTGATTTCTGCAAACAAAACGAAATTTTTCATTGCATTTCGTGTTTATTTGTTTCAGAAAATTAAGTTTTACTTGCAGACAAAAAACAATACAGCCTAGTACGACGGCAGGTTAGATTGTGGTCCATTAATTTGTTTCAATAATTAGTGGTACCGACACAAAAGACTGCTTTCGTTCTGCAAAGATGAAAACATAAATTTGATTACAGTTTTGCAAGGGGTGCTGAGTTTATAACACAAATTCTGCCTTTAAAGAAAATGATGCCCGTAGTCTGTTGGTAGTGTGTTGCCCTATTAGACGTAAGACCACGGTACAAACCCCAGATAGACATCAAACTCCAAAAGACATTGAGAATAAATAAAATTGCCATGAAAAGCTACTCAAAAATCTGTCGTACGGATTCGACTTTAAACTGTAGGTCCTGACACTTATGTACACAATTACATACATACATAATTGGCCATTACAACCCTTCAGTCAGGATTACGACCTAGCTTCTCACACCACTTATGTTGTGTGCGTTAATTTTATACATGAGTGGCGGGACCTACAGTTTAAAGTCGACTCCGTACGACAGATTTTTGAGAAGCTTTTCATGGCAATTTTTACTCTCAGAGTCTTTGCCAGAAATCTGCTGAGAGGAAGTCGCCGAAGAAATATTTTTTCGTTTTGATGTCTGACCTGGGATACGTGTTGTCTAATAAGCCAACACACTACCCACTAGACCACGGCGACTTTCTATGTATGTTGTACCGTGTGTTATGTACACAATTAACATACACAAAATGAGTGGTGGGGATAGCTTGGTCGTAATCTATGTTATGTATGATGGGCCAAAATCAAACAAAATTGACCGTGTAGAGCTTCCATCGCCTAGAAATGAAAAGGTAACAATAGTAATAATGCAACTTAAAACAAACAAAGGTACAGATCCTAATGAGCTGCCTGTGGAATTATTTAAGACCACAAGTCATGCTCATATGTAAAGTAAATTGTAATCTCAGATCTTTTGCCATGTTCTAAAACAGGGAGATCTAGCGATAACTTTAAAAATATAAGCCTACATTCGATCCCATTCAAGGTTCTTACAAGTTTATTGTGTGAGCAATTGAAACTGTCATCGTCAAAACACTGTTTTCGTCACATGAGACCTTCAAATTCAGAGCTGTTTAGTCAGTCTACCATTAAACCGATCAGTTCATTACTTCAAATCCTGAAGTATACATAACTGGTCATTAGCAAACCTTCAGTCAGGATTATTGACTTAAAAAACAACTTTTTATCGACGATAGCCCCATAAGGAATCATGTGTTTGTCACTCTGACTGACCTCAGTATTTCTGCGAAGATGATAAGGTTGAGCAGATTGATGTCAGTCACTTCCAAGTAAGAACGAATCTCTGCGAAAATTTTTAATATCTCGCAAGGTTTTATGCAACCTTTACGTGTGTGAAGTTGGCTACGAAATGTGTATTCCAACAAAATAAGGAAAACGTTCAAATACAGACACAGGCACTTCCAATATTATTTAATATTCAACAGAGCAAAATTTCCTCTTAACAAAACAAAATTTGCCCTTAGCAGAGCACTGAAATAATTTTTGGATTCGAGAAAATCGACCATAGCTTACATTACAACATTATTGTTGAGGGCTAATCTCCTTATTGCCACTGTTAAACAGTGAATAGTACTCTGTTAATAGCAAAATTTAGTCTGTTAGGGGTAAGAAGTGTCGCTGATAAACGTATAGGTTTGCGTCTTTGGTTTTTAAATTCGAATTTATCTTCCCTCACATATTAAATGCTTAAGAAAGAAAAATTCTTTAAAATATTCACTTCTTGCATGTCATTTCAATTGTTTTTTTTTTTTCGTATTTATTCTTTAATAGACACAATCTTTAAAGATTTCTTTTGATTTGTGAATTCAATTTCCAGATCATGTCAAAAAATATTCATTTTATATCATCTGCTTTATAATGCCATACAGCATTGACATAAACATGTCATGACATCATAACATAAATTCCATGAATTGTATTGAAATTGATGGAAATCAATTTCGTGTAAAACATTTTCAACATTTTCAACATTTTCGCACAGAAGAATCGGTGTTTCAAAAAGAAAATTTGCATTTGCCTTACACACATGTCTTGTGCATGAGTTGTTGCAGGAGGAGAAATTATTTGCATTTTGTTTTCATATGTGATTGTATTTGCGATTGTGTAAAGTGTGTTGAAAGTTTTTTCAACTTGAAAATGATTGAAACACTTGTAACAATGGAAAACAATAATACCACAAACAAAATTCTTACAAAATTTATCTCATGAACACGGTGTAATTGGAAATAAAATGATACGGAAATGGAAACCAAACTTACCCGACTGTTGATGGTTAGCTCAGGCAATTAGTACAATACAACACACATTTGAAAATGATTCATTCTTGTAACAGTTGATATTGGTGGATATTAGTAGAAAAGCTTACAATAAAGTGTGACACAAACCTGAAATGACAACGAAAAAGAAATTTTTTGTTAACGGTCTTCATAAAATTCAGATTTCCTAGAACTTTTAATAAAATCTTTACATTTTATTTTAAACGTTAAGTTCCAAAATGTTTAATTTTCCTGTGCCTTTGTTATATGACCCCTCAGTAATAAGGTCAACCCCGTATTAATCTCATCGCTCTCTATGTTTAATCCTATGAAAAAGAGGCCGTCCTCTATTCACGGATAAATTCTTGAAATACAGGAGGGTCACATCCATCTCTGCATATACCCTGTAACATTGTTGCAGTTTGTTTCCTGAATGTTAATTGACTTTACTACAACCACCAACCGGACAGATATATTATCCGTTTTTCTTATTTTCTTGTAATACAACTTTCGTAGCCAACATTCAGGTGGCCAACTTCAAGGTGGCATTTCACAATGTTACTCCAAATGACAAATGTAGTACGTAGTGACTGAAGTAACATCTTATTGAATATGGTGAGTGTTCACGACCACTATACTATCGTTGAAGTCGCTATAGACGTGAGTAAGCTTATTAGACGTAAGATCATGGCTCAAACCCCAGGCTAAAGACCAATCCTCTCACCAGACTTCTGACAGAAACCCTAAGAGTAAATGAAAAATTGCCATGAAAAGTTTCACTAAAAACCTTTTAAACTTTAGCTCCCGCCACTCATGTGTAAACTTAACACCCACAACATAAGTGGTGAGAGAAGCAAGGTTGTAATCCTGACTAAAGGGTTTTAATGAGCAATTATGTATGTTACGTATGTACATAAGTGCCTTATGTTTACCAAAACATTCCAAAGACGAAATAATGTCGTAATAGTTCGCAGAATTTAATGCAATTTTCAAAACCTGTGTCTAGCTTTAAACTTGCATTTCTTATGTTCCATTTTAGCCCTGGTATATATTTTCCTAGTTAACAACATGCCTATATAGTCCAATTGTTACGTTTTCATCTTTTAAAAACTTTTAAAATATGAACTCGTAAATTGCTGCAAATCAAATAAACATAAATTTGTTGTGTAGCTTTAATCAAAATTCTTAATTATTCGCACAATTCTGTAAGCCACTGTTCTCAACTTGATATAAACAACAACAATTGCATTCCTCTATTTTTCCCTTTGCATAAACAATAACAATTACTAGACAATTGTTCGACTGATCTTTGTAACGGAGATCTTCAAAGCACGATTACTCTGTTCAAACACACAAACACGATTACTCTGTTCTTCAAACAAGATTGACTGAAGGTCACTTCAGTTTATATTGCTTCAAGTTTGGATTGTATATGCCTCCTTTACTGTCTGGTTAAATTAAATGTTAAATATATTAACAAAATTAAAAAATAAAAAAAACAACTTTCTTTTGCCCTCCACTGTAAGTCTTTCATTGGATGCATAACAATTGATTATTCAATATTGACACCCAAACACTTTAACACACTCTTGCGAATACATCAATACCTTTCATGACGAATCGAATAGCTTGCCAGCATGTGGGTGAAGATTTATCACACACACTTCAATTTCATGTACATTCACATGAAATGCAAATGTAAGTAAATGCATCAGAAGTAATTTTAC
This sequence comes from Sarcophaga peregrina, assembly GCA_014635995.1. NCBI lineage: Eukaryota > Metazoa > Arthropoda > Insecta > Diptera > Sarcophagidae > Sarcophaga > Sarcophaga peregrina. The sequence goes on along the minus strand of CM025789.1, from coordinate 113,079,314 downwards.
ACGCGTATCGTACATGGTATACCATGAGATACCACAATAGACCATTAGGGCGACAACATGAGTGTGACATTTAACTTCAGATCATTGGCAATCGATCATAATGACACATCATTGAAGGAAGTAGTACTTCCCTAATGCAGTTCTACACAGTAAGTAGGAGTTGTTGCATGTGTAAGTGAGAAAATGAATGAGTGTACGAACATGAGTGAGTATGCAAATGTGTGTGTGTGGCAAGAATAGTTTGTGGTATGTCATCTGCTCATATCTGTTTGCCGCAGTGACTATCTGTCTCCTCCCTTTATTGACATCACCACTATGCAGTATCATTTCCTTTGTTTAACAGAAAGGCGTGTGTGTGTTGCAGTTCAACAATTTCTGTCAGAAACGTTTCCTTCGACAATTTAGGGAAATGAAGTGCAAAAATGATTTTTGCTCTCTCTTCTTTACTGTAGTATATCAAGGGTAAGCACAGTGGCATGCAAGCCAGCTAAAGAGTCAGAAAGAAAAACCTTTTCATAGATAAAAGAAAAATTCTGAAGCTATTTAGAGGTTAAGAATAAACGTACAAAGAATTTGATTTTATGCACTTGCTTGCCCTACTGTTTCTACATTTTATCTCACAAAAATCACATTCTCTTTTGCAACTATTTATCAACTTCTAGATATTTTTTCTTTCCTTTTTTTCGTTTCTATTGGCTTATTTTGACTGTGTCATCTTTCTGTTCTGCGTTTCTTTTCTTAAATTTTTTTTTGTGTTTTATTTTTTTGCTTAAGCTGTAGAATACATTTCATTGTCAAATACTTACGACTTGCAAGTCAAGTGCAGTTGAATTGCTTTGGCTTTTGAATTCTTTTCAAACAGATTTTTTTTTCCTCCTTTCATAATAAACTACAAATGTAATCAATTTATTGTCTTAGACAACTGCTTGTTATATGGCCAAATAGAAAATCCAAGACAATTCAAAAATTTAAAAGAAAAAAAATTAAATACGACTGCATGTAAGAGTGTAAGTACACTACACTTGTTGTACTCGTTAACATAATTGTGAGTATCTGAATAATTGTCTTAGAAATTGACTAAAGGGAAATTCCGAAAGTCCTTAGAAGAAACTTTGTCAGTGTAGAGTGAAGCATATTTTCGTTTAACGAAGAGCTATAAATGAATCCTACATACTGGAAGATAGAAGTTCATTATAGAGTTACTTCAACCGCTACATTTCACTCACATAACTCCGATGCCTAAATAGAGGCGAAATGGCGGGTACATGTTGTGCTCAGATTATCGATGTTAAAAGAACATCGATTGTAAACGGCAAATCACGTGTGTGAATATAAGTTCGACTTTAAAACCAAAGACACAAACCCATCACTTTTTGCAGCACCACTTAATGTCTCTAACAGGGCAAACTTTGCTATTAACAGAGCACTGTTAACTGTTTAACAGTAGCAATAGTGTAGATTGGTCTTCTACTTTGCAATTATGATCATTTGTGAACAAAAGTTTTGAATATACTTATAAAGGAGGATTGGTTTTTTCAAATCTTTTTCCAGCCATCCCACTACCGCGATTCAAAGAGGACCTTCGAGACTACAATTTCCATATAGTCTGTATAGTTTACTATTTCTTATACGTTACAAAGTGGTGATAGATCTTCTAGAGAATTTTCAAAGAAAGAGCATCCTCTGGAAAGAGCACCCCCTGGACTACCATTTGCTTATAGTCTGCAGGATGTACTATTTCTTATATGTTCCAAAATGGCCTTTGATCTAGAGAATTTTCCAACAAAAAATTGATATTTTCCAAAGGGAATTTTTTCAATATCATATCACTACCTATGGGACTATATTGCTGATTATATTAAGAGGTCATTGCATCTTCCTCTGCATATAGTATGGTACTCATAGATCTAGAGCAATTCCCAATAAAGAGAGCATGTTTAGAGAAATACTGTTAAATAGCTAACAGTGCTCTGTTAAGGCAAATATTGTTCTGTTAAGAGGAAATTTTGCTCTGTTAACGACAAATGTGTCGCTGCTAAATATTATGGTTTGCGTCTTGGATTATCAAATACGAAAATATCTTAATACACATACGGCAAAGAACCATCGGCCAATTTCTGATGATAAAGGAGTTGCAATTGTCCAATACGAACTGAAAACTCGTTGGAAAAGTTTATGGAAGCAAACCAACAACGCTAAGGCTAACCGTGACTGTATAAGTTAACGAAGATATCATGCTCTGTTAAGTTTAAGATAAGAAAACTTAATTTAAAGTTGCCTTGAGCAAACACTGTCAGCATTTATTAGAACTTTTTCTTATAAAAATTTTCATAGAGTAACACGTGATTTTTTAGCTACGGCCTAGATTGTCTACCATTGACCTCCAATTTCTGCACACTTTTTCTAGCATTTTTTACTTTGATAGCCATTGGGAGCTGTAATGTGGACTTCTAAAGGAAGAGTTGTGACTAGTTTGTCCCCGTACATGAAAGGCTTCACGAATTTCATAAAAAAGGGATTGCACTGAGGTTTAATCGCATAATTATGACACCTGATGGACCACATACTGTAATTAATTGCTTACCATCTAGCCTGTTAATAGGCTCATGGCATTGTGTTAGCATGTAGCATACCGACCAAATGAAAATTAGTAATCATAGGACAGTAGTATTGATCTATTAACTGTAAAGTAAGGATCAATGGTGCCAACGATTTATAAAAGTCACCAAATAGTGCACTTTTCTGAATGCATTTATAGCTTCTGAACTATCTCTGGCTGCTCTTTACCATTGAATTCGTTAATTTTGTTTGTTAACGTAGCTGTTCTATTTGATATACCTAAAGTAGGGTGTCTCTGAAATCTGTTATCGAATTTACTTGTCATACTAATCGATTATTCATGTTTTTTTTTTTTGTCCTTTTTCCGGTTTTCCTTGTCAATTTTCCAAAATGTTTTGCTGGGATTTCAATCCTTTTTTTTATTTATTTTTTTATACAGATGACTTGGTTTCAATGTTGTTGTTGTTGTTGTTGTTGTGTTGTTTGTTCAACACAGTGTATCTCTTAAATAACAAGCAAATATAGCAACAGGGACAGAGAAATAGGGAGAGAGAGTGAGCAACAAACAAACAAAGACAGTTTCTACGAACTGGGGAGAGAATTTGCAAACAAAATTTCTTGTGATAAATTCTTCTTCTTGCTATTGTTGTTGTTCATGTTAGCAGAGACAACAACAATTAAGGAGTTGTTATTGGTGTTGCCGTTATTTGCATATTTTTCTTGTTTTGCATTGTCAGTTTTGCATACACATACACTTACATTTATTCGCCATTCGTATGGTTTTTGTTGAAACGTTCACCCCATTGATTCATTGTGGAATGTTTGTTTATTCACATAAACACATACACACTCATACTGTCACATACACACTCACAAATACGCATTTTAGTATCCTTTTTTTTTTTTTTGTTACTATTGTTGTTGGCATTTGTATCGTCAACATTTTTTTTGTTTTTTTATGCATTTTATATGAGTGTGTGTGTGTGTGTGTGTGTAGATGAGAGTAACTGTTGTAAATATTTATGCGTTCGCATACATTTTCTTCTTTCTTTCTTCTAGCATGTGTATGTGGAAGTGTATTTAACAGGATACAACGTTAATACGCTTAAGTGACACGCACAAATACAAACAATTTTTATATTCATGACAAAATTCTTATATTTGTCTACACAATTACAAACGTTTGTGTTACTGTGTGAGAGAGTGTGAAAGGAAGTGTATGTTTATAGAATTATCTATGTATGTATGTATGCGAATGTATTTTTTTTTTTTGTAAATAGTGTGTTCAATAACCAGAAGACAACACAACTGGCATACAGAGTTTCTTTGCTTTTCTCATGTAAAATTAATTTTTTTTTGTTTTGCTTTCTTCTCTTGTACATGATACATGATGATGTAAAAAATTTAATAGAACCAAAAATAAAGTAAAAATAACACAAAAATAAAGCATAATAAAATATTAAGGGACAGTTTTTTATGGGACAACATCATAAGCTTTATTTGTCATTTTATTGGACGGGAGTGAGTGCCAAGAAAATGGCACTTAGTTTAAGGATACCACAAATATACGTAATTTTTCATAGAAATTGATTTTAACAAAGCAAATAATGTTTGAATACGTTTTTCTAGTTTTAAAGATTTGGAAAAGGTAAAACGTTAGTAAAGGAAACAAACATGCTCATCGTATGAAAATCGAAATTATACAACAACACTTGTCCGACAAGCTAAAACATTATATGCACGAATATGAATATCAGATGAAAAACTTTGTAACATGTTGTCGATTCGGAGTGAATCCAAAACCAAGTTACGCTCAAACGAATTTGAGGTTACGATACATAAATACAGAATTGGTCATTACAACCCTTCAATCAGGATTATTGACCTAGTTTCTCACATGTGAAGTCGCCGTAGTCTAGTAGGTAGTGTGCTGGCTTATTAGACGTAAAGCCAGGGATCGAACCCCAGGCCAGACATCGAAATAAAATACAAAAAGTACTTTTTCGGCGATTTCTTCTCAGCAGATTTCTGGCAAAAACTCTGAGATCAAATAAAATTGCCATGAAAAGTTTCTCAAAAATCTGTCGTTCGGAGTCGACTTTAAACTGTAGATCCCGCCATACACCAGAAGTAGTGTCAGAAACTAGTTCAGTAATCCTGACTAAAGTGTTGTAATGACCAATTATGTATGTATGTCTCACACGTCTAAAAAGCCAACACACTACCACTGCTAAACTACGGCGACTACGATAACACCAATTAAATTATTTAATCGATAAATCTGATCACTTGAAGGATCAGATCGGAGAAGATCTTCCAAAGGAGGCTTAACTTATCATTTCTCCAGATGTGCGCATTTCGTCGCTCTATCTTTTATCAGTTTATCTGCAATTTCATTCCCCCATACGTTCTTACTATATATCCGATAAAGAGCCTTGAGAGGCCCTAACTTCAGTTAAAACAATCTCGAGCTGGCATATAGACTGTCAGTGCTTTAAGAGCTCTCGAAATCCGTACCAATGTCCACAGATACCAGGTCAGCTAAGCTGTTTAGAGAACTCAAACAGACCGAAAAATCAAAAACAAAAGTTGACAGAGAATAAATAAATTGAAAAGAATGAAGTGGTGAAGAAGTAGAAAATTATTTCAACTGGCAATCAATGCAGTACATTCTAGTACATTCAAATCACTGCGACTACTTAAGAAAGTCTAAACTTATGAAACCAAGTTATGTGAAAAAGTGTTCAACGATCTCAAGCTCCCCTGCAGGAAAAAACATGCCTGAGTTCCATAAAGAGATTCTGGTCCTCAGATATAGAAATTTTATTCTGCAGGCTATTTTTCTTACCCATCAGGCTAATATTACACAGATACGTCCATAATTGGTCGTAATTTTCAGAATTTTGCTAAAAATCTGCTGAGAGTAAGCTGCCAAGAGAAATATTGTTTTCATATTTTATTGGAAACGCCTGACCTAGGGTTTATACAATAGCCTCACGTGTAATACTACTGCAACACACCAAGACTACGGCGACCAATAAAAAATTCACTTACAAACATTATAGGCCTCCCATTAAATTTCTATTTAAATTGCTTGTATACAGTTGATTGAGTTGAGTTGACTAGTTGAGTTTGTGTTTAAAAAATGTTAAAAAAAAAACTAGAAACGATTTATTAAATGTCCCTCGAAATTAAACATGACTCCTGTCAAGAGAACTAATAAACAATACAGCCTGCTGCCATAACCTCAATCAGTGTAAGCCAAAGGCTAACAAATGTTTCATGTTTGCCTCTAAGCATCTGACTCGAATGCTGCTGTTTAATCCCAAACCAAATCCAATCAAAATGTAAAACACGACGATGAAAAATATTTCATAATAAATTTGGAATTAAAAAAAAAAATTTTATTCAATAACAAGAACAACAGCACACTGCAACAACAATAAAAATAGCACACCCAAACAATAACAACAACAAATTGCAACGAATCACAATAATTTTCCTTAAAAAAAATGTGAGAAAAAAATTCAACTTTTTTATCACTTAATGACTGGGCAACAATTTCCATTACAACGCGCACATTTAAACACGATTAAAATAAATTGCATTTGAAAAGCAAAAAAAAAATAAAAAAGAAAAAAACTTTGAAAAAATAAATACGATTTATAAACGGACAGACAGACGTTTGCATAGAAAATACGCAAAACAGAAAATTGAAATCAGAAAATCAAAATCAAAATCGAATTGCATATAAAATTTAATGCGGACAAGATATTTTGACAGATTTTTTGCTATTAAAAGTCCGTTAAAGAACACGTCAAGAAAACAACAAAAAAAATTTTTTTTTTCATTATTTTTAAAAATCACAAAAAGGTGGAGCACTTATGTTTCGATTATCGGCGTAAATGATTGATCACGGCCGCTTTAAACGATAGCCTAGAAAATTATGACCGTCAAAACGGCAGGCGTCATGAGAAATTCACTTTTGGGGGAGAGATTATCAATTACAATGCAACGTGATGTGACATAAAATAAATGAGTTTTTCGTTAAAGATAGTAGTAATAAAGGGTTATCCATTTAGAGGTTTCAAACAAATTTAGCAAGACCAAACAGATATTAAACGGTATTCAACCAAAGTGTCATTTATCTAACATTTATCCCAAAGATAAGATGAAAGCTGTTAAAAACAGTTCAAAGTAATAATTCAAGCGTTGCCATATTTACGGACAGATCGTAGCCCACTTTATCAGAACTTGGCAGAATTATAAAGGAATGTAAAGCAGCCTCAGGCATTACAGATGCAGTCAGGCCTGTGCATCATCACATGATAGGCAGTGCTGAAGATAAGACTTCACTTAGTAGAAATGTGTCAAATGGGTCCTGAATGTTTAGGCTTACCTTATGGCTCATTATGTTGAATTTTTCATTTAGATTTGCACTAAAGATTCATATTCATGAACTCCTTAACTGTCCCCTGGATAGAATCAGTGGACTTCGCAACGGAATTTAATAATAAAAATTATTGAACTAATCCGAAAGCGTCATACTTACTATTTTGTGGACTAGCGTGTTGGCTTATTAGGTCAGCCATCAAAACGAAATATAAAAATTAAAATATTTCTCTCGGCGGCTTACTCTCTACAGATTTCTGGTGAAAATTCTGAGAAGTTTCTCAGAAATCTGTCGTTTTCTACATCGACTTTAAACTTTAGGTCCCGCCGCTCTTATATAAAATTTACGCACACACAACATAAGGACCAATTATGGATGTATGTATCTATACATTAGCATGACGGGTAAGAAAAATAGCCTACAGAATGAAGTTTCCTTATCTGAGGACAAGAATCAGTTGATGGAAGACAAGTATCGCTCTTCCCTCATAGAGTATAGACCTATGGAGGAGCCTAAGATCGTTAAGCACTTTTTATGTCTCTTCCCTGTTATAGAGCGGTACATAACTTGGGAGTATAGATGTAGACTGTCTTCAATAGTCGTCGCGATTAAAATACGTTAGGATTACGCTCCTCAAGCTATATATCACAGGTATTAATTGACAGTTGAAATAATTTACTTCATACTTCTCCACAACTTCGTTCTTTACAAATTCTTTAACCTCTGTCGACTTTATATGGACATATGTATTCCGGAAGCTGCTTACATCCTCTATTGTGGACTATTTTGTATGTATAAAGGGCTTAAGAATGATTTTTGTAACGGAGGCAGGAGGAGGTTTTGATCCCAGGATATTATAACCCAATATTTTCAAAGTTGAGTCCTATGCTTTCGAAGGATATGCTCAATTTATTTTAGCTCCTATCCAAAATAAAAAGGAAAAGAACATAGCAGTACTATCGAATAGTTAGGCCGCCAAAGACTGTTCAAAAACTAGCTGCCAATCCTGAGGCAATCACTTCGCGAGCGCATCAATTGTATTTCGTGCATAACGACCAAGGCAAGGCAATACACACGTATTATATAAAAAAATAAAAATTTCAACGAAAACAAAACTTTTTGTATGTCTTTTAAGTATACAAACTAACTTCCTACACTTGGTTTTTAATCTCAGATTGTAAGTGTGCAAGTAAATTCAAATTATTTTTACCACAAGCCATCATCCGTTTAAGAAACCAACTTTAACTGGAAAATATTTTTTAATTTATAAATTTTACAAAAAGGAACAAAAAGAAGAATAAAAAATATTAATTTTCTGTTTTTCAAACAGCAAACAATTAAGGCGACTTATTTTCTGCATGTTTGCTGTGCTATTACGCTCAGCTCATAGTGATGAAATTTAACAATTTTGCTTAACACACTTTAAGCAAAAACAAACAAAATTTTTTGTTTTTAAGTGTTAAGACGGCAGGTTAATTAAAATATTATAAAAGAACCAATTTTCTATAAAAAAAAAAAAATCCCCTTAAAAAGACTTTTAAACAGAGTTTTGTATCAAAAGACTTGATTTATGTATTATTCGCAAATAAATCAATATTTTTACACTTGTGCGTAAAACTGCTGTAAAACATACAGTGGGACGCCAAAAACAAAACAAATATTTCCTAGGAAAATGGCAATTATTTCTGATAAAATCTGTCGTATAGTGTGGACGTGAATCTCTAGGTCACATCACTCATGGACAAAATTAACATACACAACATTGGTGGTGTGAAAAGCAAGTTTTAATTCTGATTAAGGGGTTGTAATGAACAATTCAATTAGTAGTGGCTCCTTCCCCAGAGAAAAACTTTAGCATGGAAGCAAACTATTAGATTTTCTACGCTTTCCTTACTCGATTTGATAAATCGAGTCCTATTACCGATCGTCTTAACGTCTTACTTGCTGAAAACGTAGCACGCCAAATATGGAAGAACTTCAGCATCGTAAGAGAATATTACTGGAGACGGTAAATGACTTAGAGTTACTAGGCGCTTCACTAAAACAGAAAGGATGAGTGTGAAGATAAATTCGAATTGAAAAACCAAAGACGCAAACCCATACTTTATCAGCGCCACTTCTTACCTTTAACAGCGTACACTTTGCTATTAACAGAGCACTGTTAACTGTTCAACGGTGGCAATAGTTAATCAATCTTCTCCATTGCAATTATTGCAGGCTATTGACATAAAATATAAATGTTGAAACGTAAAGGATGCTTGGTGGAGACGTACTGCCCCACTATCATTTGCATATAGTCTGTAGGGTATACTATTTCTTATATGTTCAAAACTGGCTACTGATCTTCTAGACAATTTTCCAACAAAAAATTTAAATTTTTAAAACCAATTTTCTCAATACCATATTACTTTATACGCGAAAATGTTGTTGATTATATTGATATTAAGAGGTCTTGAAAGCATTCTTTGCATATAAGTAGTATAATACTCATAGACTTATAGAGTATTTCTCAAAATTAACTCCTAAACAAGAGGGCTTGTCCAGGTGGATACTGTTAAATAGTTAACAGTGCTCTGTGAAAAGCAAATTATGTTCTGTTAAGATTAAATTTTGGTCAGCTAACGCCAAAAGTTTATGGTTTGCGTCTTGGATTTTCAAATTCGAATTTATCTTCTCACAAACATTTATGATTTATGACTCTTGAATCACGAACATGATTAACTTTAAATTCTCTTTAAATTCTCCCACTGTTAGTTACAGATGTTAAGACATAAAATAAGATTAAATACACTGTACACTGTGAAGTGTGTGAGACTAGAACCTGTTATCGGATCATAATGTTTAACCTGGCATAAACGTAAGGCATGTTAAAAGTGAATAAAAAAAAACTCTTTTTTTTTGAAAAAATGTGTGTTAAATTAACCTCCGAGAAGTATTTCAAAATTAATTTTGATTAAATCAAGCATCTTAATAACAAAACAGCAACAACAAGTACGAAAAGTAATAAAATACAAAAAAAAAACAATTTTTCTAATCATAAAAATTCCAAAGTATCAGCAGCAACTTGAGTACGAAATTGTTTGATATAAAATCTTAAATAAAAAATAATTTTTTTTTTTGTTGTTTTAAATAAAAAACAAAAAAATTTAAACATAAAAATTGTACGTGTGTGTTTATTTTACAACTACTAAGTAAGTAATAAAACCTGCATAATATCGTAACAAAAATCTTTAAAAAAAAGAAAAACAATTTGAAGAAAGAAATATTTCTGTTGGGAATGCAAATGTTTAAAGCCCAAAAACAAAATACCGCTCTAACCTGTCTTTGTGTGATTAATTTCTGTTTAACAAGTCAAAAGCAAAGCCAAAGAATTTTTCTTCAATATGAAATGCTTTTCAAAACATTTCAAGGGAATTTACTGTACCGCTTAAAATACTTGAACAATATCTCATTATCCATTGCAATGTGAAAAGTTCGTTCCTTTCTTTATTTCTTTCAAAAGCATTTTATATTCAAGTTAAAGAGTGACACTTTCTTTTTTTGCTTTTAAGTTCTCTGTTTAAGTCTTTAGCTTCTGATAAAAGAAAATGCAAAACAAAAAAAAAATGACGATAAAATATTGCAAAAAGTTCATGATGATGATGAATGAGTTACAGTCGAAAAAGTCGAAAAAGAACGCGTTGTAAAAATATCGTTAAAATTGGTTTTGTTAAGGACATTGTTGTTATTATTGTTGTTGTTGCAATTGTTGCATGAAATAAATGCAAGTAAATCATCATCATGATCTGTCATTTAATTTCTTCTTTCAGTTGCAATTTCTTTCAATATTCCATTGGCAACAGCAGTCTGAAAAAGAAAACGAAACCAGTTTTCATCTCAGTTTAATGGACGATGGCTGTTGAATTAAATTTCAATGGGAGGGGGGGTGGATATGACTTGTGTGGAGAATTTAAAAATCTCTAAATAATGGAAAAGATTTCTATTGAAAGACAACTAACAACTATGTAATTTGGACCATATTATTTGAGACCATGTGGGCCACAGGCATTTAGCCTCCACCTGTCATATCATTTGATGTGGTGATGCTAACCTAATTTCGTTCTCTATTAAATAAAGTCGCCGTAGTTGAGTAGTCAGTGTGTTATCTTATTAGACGTGAGGCCTCGGTTCAAATTCCAGGTCAGACATTAAAATAAAAATATGAAAAAATAATTCTTCACCAACATTCTCTCCGCAATTCCTCTCAGATTTTTGGCAAAAACTCTAAGATAAAATAAAGGTTTGGTTAGGCTAGAGGATGTGTACCCGTCATTCAAGACAAGTCCAGTAGCCGGAGGTCGAAATGACCCATTTTACAACGTCCTAAAAGAGGCAAGGATGAAAGGAAGGTACGTAGGAATCTCAAAAATCAGAAGTTTAGAATCGACTTTAAACTGAAGGTCCTGCCTCTCATGTATAAAATTAACGCAAAAAAACATCAGTAGTGTAAGAAGCTAGGTCGTAACCCTAACTAAAGTTCTGTAATCACCAATGCTGTCTGTTATGTACGTAGTTCAAATGTCAAATATCGCCACACGCCATATAAGTTGATATGGTGGGGCCATCCAAATTGTACTTAAATATTCTTTAAGTAGAGTGTGTTTGGATACGATTCATAACATCAGACTACATCAGGAATTACCTGATGTAGGTAAGCGGTCTTTTAACAAGGCCCTATTGATTCTGGGTACACTTGTTCACATTGGGTACAATGGATAGATTCTATGACAGTTGAAATGAATCATCACCACACATTTTTGGAACCTGTAAGGTATTAATAGAGGCAGAATATCTAGTGCTAGCCAATGAAATTCTAATTGTTAACAGGTCAATAGACTTGGAAAACCTTTTATATGAATACGCTTCGATGTTGTGGTTGGAATAGATTATAATATCGCAGCACCTATTTACGTCATGACAATAATTTATGGACTTTAGCTGCAGACTTTATTAACTTAACTTTAACATGATCTTAATAAATTCTGTTTGGAGACAAACGCAAAATCGTGATTACCTAGATAACCCTTGTAATCTTCGTTTCCTTTCTGCAAGTCACTATGGGGTTTAGTACTAAAGCAATGATAAAAAGATGGAAGGAGGAATGAGAGAACACAACCTTAGTCTGCGTCATCTTCAATAGGATTATTGTAGAGTAGAGCATTACACTGTGGGCAAGTCCTAAATCTTCGCTGAAGGATATATGGCCACCCTACTAAATTCTAGATATCGTTATAACTCGGTATGTTAAATACATATTTAAAGCCTATAAAGTACATCTGAAAGGATATTACCTCCATCGATGAGGCGCAGTGTATTTCAATTGTCCAATCGCTAAAAACGCCAAAAGTCTACAAATTCTTATACTTTAGCAAACCTTCTCTAACATAAACAATATTTTTGGCAGTCCGTACACAGCGTTGATGCACAGGCCAGATCCATATCTGTAACACATTCAGTCACTTAACAAGTTTTCTGTAATCTTGCGAAAACATTACTCATTTCATAGACACTCTTGGCTATTTTTACCTTTCTTTGGTAGCTGCATGTTCGTGAATGACAAAGTTTTTACGAAATAAACGTTACTTCGGATGAAAGTTATTTAAAACTTAAAGCCTTGCTAGAGCGACAGGTTTGAAACCACTAAGTGGATAGGCCAATATACATATGTTTGTACTTATACTTCTGACAAGAATGCTGCATTTTAATACAATCTTGGCAACACCGTACGTGATATACAATCTTTTCTTTAAATCTAATCTAATACGTTCAAACACTTCCCGGCTTAAATGCTCTTTTTTTGCGTTTCAAATGCTTCATTAAACAAAAGTTTCTTTCAACCGGGCAGAACTCAATTACGGCATTTGTGTTTCTCTTGTCCGTCATTTGCAATCAATGTCCTTGCCGTGGTGGAGAGGGGGAAAAAAACGTAAAAAATTTTAATTTAAGTTTCGTATTAAAAACATATTTTCTTTTAGCACTCACTTAAATGTTATTTGAAGGTCACCAGTCTGTATTTTACTTTTGCTGGTCAACGTTCAAACTATTAAGTTCGCATAAAGAAAAAACGGTTGGAAAAACTTTCAAACAACATTTCACTGCAGAAATAAAGAAAAAAAACAGAACGGGAAACGACAACACACTTCCTACAATCAGGAGTAGCAAAGCTAGGTAATGCACTTGAACACACCTACACAAAAAGTGGCATTAAAAATGCAGAGGCGTTTAAATATGAGGAAGGAATAACAGATCACTTAGAGCATAAAAACCAATGCCATAGAGGCTAACAAGTAAGTTCTTCTCAAGCCGGTCTCGACAATCAGTTTCCAAGCGCTACATTAAAGCATGATGAATGTAAATAAAATTACCAGAAAAAAGTGGTATACAAGTAAACAAAAATACAACAACAAACGTTACAAGAATACATTTAAACAAAAATAAACACACACAAAACAGTAATGAAACAACGATATTTACATTTATAGAGATCTCGAAAACATGAATCAGATGGTTTAGTCCGTTATATAAAAGGCAAGGTAAAGCAGGTGAATGGGTTAGTGAAGTTCAGTTACTTTTGTGTGAAGAGAATATTCATGGTTTGAAGATCTTCGTTACAAAGATCTGCCGAATATTTGTTATTTTTTTTTTATAAAAAAAAGTGTGCAAACAAAGGAATAATAAACAAAACAATTGTTGTTGTTTACATCAAGTTGTGAACAGTGGTATACAGAATTATGCTAATAATAAGGAATTTTAATTAAACTGAATACATATTTATTTTTAATTTATTTACAGTATACGCGGTCATATTTTAAACATTTTTAAAATAGTAGTTTTTCCCATATTCTTCTGTAGTTTTGTTATTAAACTCATTTATTGGTAGGAGTCCAGTAATGGTTATTTTTGTTCTTTTTTTTTGTTTTTGGTGGCAACAGTTCCTTTTTGCTGTTGCTATTGCTATTGCTATTGCTGTCTACAATTTGAAAAACCCATAAATAAGTTGCTACACCACTAATACAGACTGGGGCACCAGAGCCTTTAAACTTGTGCATGGCACGCGTTTGGTTCACAGCATCACAAAAGTACCTCCTAAACCCAATATTGCAATTGGTAAATAAACTGTGTGTGCGTGTTTGCATTGATTTTTTTTTTTGGTGTTTTTTTATGCACTACTCGTGTACCTAATGCTGTAACGACTAAAAATAGTTAAAAACACTATTTTGTACAGAAATACGCAGATTTTTTTTTGTGTTAACACGCTTGACTTTGTAATAAAATCCCATTATGGCCAAAACTACATGGGCATGGGAAACAGAACAAAAAAAAATATTGGAAAAATTGCTTTTTTGCTTGGGAAAACATGGGAAATATGGAGGCAATAAAAGGAAACTAAAGAAATGACCTACAAAAGGATTCATAAAAAATTGAAATTTTAATAAAAATTTATACACTAACCAAGGGCAAGCTCCTATAGTGTAGTCGTGCACTCTTGTGTGTTTAGGTAGGAGGTTGTACAAAGGGTCAATTCTATCTCCGGATACTGTACTTGTCTCAATTGGCATCCTCTAACCTAAACCTAAACGAGGAGCAATAATGGATCGAAAGTATTAAAAGCTGGTCTAAGTTAAACAATGAATTTCTCACTCTCTCTCTCTTATATGACCACAGAGGTTTAGCACGTTTACATCTCAATGATATCACAGACAGGGGAATATTTATTTTTTTTTTTCGAACGTCCCGGCCTCACACTAACTCACCCTCACCCGACCGCGGAGGGCTCGTCCCTATTACGCAGGGACATGTAGACACCACAGTCCGGACTGTGGCGGAAAAGGGAAAAGCTATGGTAACGAGAACATAAAACAGCTACAGAAGTTTATCACAAGCTGAACAAGGTAACAAAAAAAACGGAACTATCTAAGACAAGAACAAAAATTTATAAATTAATGCCAGAATACAAGCTACGTTTTATATTACAAACACTACAATTAAAATCTATAAAGTCATAATGCGAATTAAAATCATTACATAATCTACGAAAAGGAAAATTACGTGCATAACTCGATCTATAGAAATCTAGGCAAAGAGGACGATAGTGCCGCGTAAATCTTGCAGAAATGCTGAAATTCAGATTAGAAAGCAAAAACTCAGAATCGATATCACATTTAACCAGATTAAAAACAAAACAAACACATAAAACAGACCTTCTACGTTCCAAAGTTGGAAGTTTTACCAAAGCTAATCTATCCTCATACGGTGGAAGCCCATTGGTATAATCCCATCCTAAGCCACGTAAAACTGTCTCTGCACAGACTCGATTGAATCACTATGACAACGATAGTATGGATTCCAAATAACAGACGCAACAGACCCAAAATAGGCCTAACAAGTGAAATGTACAATAGTTTTGTTATATAAGGATCAATGAATTCCCTAGTCCATATTTTCAAAAAACCAAGCCTTGCCAATCATCAAACATCAAAATATTATCAATAAAAGACAATTTAATATGCAATAATACTCCTAAACCAAGATATGAAGGCACAGTTTCCAAAGGGCAAGAATTAATCACATAAATGGACGAGATTACACCAAGGCGAGAGAAAATCATGCATTTACATTTTCTCAAATTAAGATCCATTAAATTTATCCTGCACCAAGTAACAAACAAATCAATATTTCGCTGAAGAATAGCCTGGCCATGATCATCATCAAAAGTATAAAATAATTTAACATCGTCAGCATACATCAGAATATTACAATCAGAAAGAGCAGAAGGAAGATCATTCAAAAACAATAAAAACAGTAAAGGACGCAAATGGCTATCCTGCGGAACACCAGAAGTAACATTATACAGTCTTAGACAATACATTCCTAAACAATACCCTCTGAGTCCTAAGGGAGAGGTAAGAGTCTAGCCAACAAAGAATAATATCAGGAATACCGATTAGTGAAAGTTTAAGAAGCAAAATTCTATGATCAACCCTATCAAAAGCTTTACTGAAATCAGTATAAATTACATCAGTCCGAGTACCGACAAGAAAGCCCCTGAAAACATGTGTAGTAAATTCAAGAAGATTTGTGACAGTCGACCTGCCTTTCAAAAAACCATGCTGGAAAGGAGATATTAAAGATCTCGTATTAAAAAAGAGATAATCCGTCACTAGGTTCTCGATCAACTTGGGAATAGCACTGAGCTTGGCAATACCTTTGTAATTGGAAATATTAGATTATATTGAAAAATTTTAAATTTTCGTTTTATCTACACCTAGTACTTTACTATGCCATCGTATTAGCCATGATGAGTAAATAAAGAAAGCGGGCAAGTTAAATATGTATGTCATTTCGTAAAGAGTTTATGAATTATATTTTGCTTCTATAATCTCTAATCAATACAGCAGAGTACTTGTTGTTATGATGCTGTCAACCCCAGGCTAACGAATCCAGTTGTTCCCAAACAATTTCAAATTGAGGATTGAGCCACTCTAATGCTATATAATATTAGGTATTTCAATTGCTGTCTCTGTTGAAGTCAGGTTTTTACATTTGTCAAGAAAACTTCTTGTGGAACTCTAAATGCAGAATCCTTTTTTCAATTTATCTACTGTAGGGTAGTACAATGAAAGCAAAATAAAATCGACCACGTAAATACAATCGTAAATTTGTCTAAATTGAGTTGTACAAAAAAAAAAAAAAAAACCAGGAGAACCATAAAAGAAAACCAGGAGAAAACAACTGGAAACAAAAAAATTTTTTTATTGATTCCTTAACTGAACAAATGTTTGTTACTGTCGGATTACAATTTTATTGTGTATTGTAATACGATTGAAAAATAACAACAACAACAACAATAAAAAAATATGCTTTTCTTTCTCAATAACGGTAAATTTATAACCTAGAAAATAAATATTTATTTTATTTAATTTAATTTAATTTTTTTTGTTTTGGCTTTATCAGTTGGCTTTTGGTTAAAAGAATGAAAAAAAAAAATTTAAGCTTCAGAATTTTATGGTCTTTTAATAATTAAATTAATATGTAGTTTTGTTTTTTAAACAATAATTCATTGAATTCATATTTATATTTGTATTTTCCATAAAATTAAATTCGTTTTTTCAATTTGATTTTTAATTTTTTAATAAAAATGCAAATTTACTCGGGTAATCTTTTGTGTTTTATTTTTACTAAAGGCCTATTCCATATACCATAGACTCTCTATGGCAAATAAAATAAATTTTTTTTTTGTAATAATCGCGTTATTTTTATATTTATAACTGAGGTTTTATAAAAACCAAGCCCAGCAATTAGCTAATGATGTAAAAATAATATTGAAAAAAAAAATAATTAAATTTGCGTCCGTTAAACAAATTAACAGCAAACAAACGTTAAACAAATTTGGCAGATAATTGTAACATTGTGAATATCCTATGCTCAAAATTGATGCGTACATACGTACACGCATAATTAATCATTACCACCCTTCAGGCAGGATTGCAACCCAGTTTCTGTCCACTCCGAACGACAAATTTTTAAGAAACTTTTTCATGACGAGTTTATTTACACTCAGTATTTATACCAGAAAACTGCCAACAAGATATTGATTTCTAACCTGGGAATTGGGACCTACTAGATTACGGCGACTTACAATGTCTTTCTGTGAAATTAATAACACCAACAAAAAGTTTATTTAGCACGTTGGCTGCCGCGGCAATTTTCAGAAAACTAGCCAAAAAACGACAACTTGATACTTTCACTTTAGTGAGTACGAGATAAGTTTGGCTCCCTAAAAGGGAACGCAATCTGATTTTTTTTCGACATTGTCCTAGAATAACAGATACAGTTAGATGTCATTGTGATCACGATCCTTATAAAGAACACAAGGAAAGAATAAGTTGAAAAGGAAGTACAAGAAAATAAGAAGACAGAGAGAGGGAGAGGGAGAGAGAGAGAGAGAGAGGGAGAGAGAGAGAGAGAGAGAGAGAGTTTAAGGCTATAAGAATCTAATAAATTAAAGGACCAATGTAAGGTTTTTCTAAGACATTTGGATTCGAACTAAAGTCTGTTGGTATAAAAAAACAAACCCAAACAAAGCTACTCAACTGAAACCATTCGTCCTACAGAAAGAACACATAAGAGAGAACATTTCAGCTAAGCGTGAATGAACGTGCACTGCTCTGCCAGCTCTAACAAATTACAGACAGAGAGTGTTGCAACACAAAGTATGCTGTCTGCCTTAATAGTTCAACCTTATCGTACTAAGGGCTAATCAATTGTAAAGGAGATGTTCTATAGTCTTCAAGTAAAGGGTCCGCCAAATAATTTTTTTTTTTTGAAAATGCTTTAAAAAAAATCAGTGAAGTACAATCCTTCCGGGTAATAATAGAAAATAATTTCACTCAAATGGCTGCTTCGGCTGGCCATGCAGTAGTCTACACGATCGGTCCAATTTTTAAGAACATTATCGATTGTGTGCAGCTGTATTTCACCAATGGCTTCACGAATATTATCTTTTAAAGCATCAATTGTCTATGGCTTTATCGGCGTAACACTTATCTTTGACGGTACCCCAGAAATAATAGTCCAACGGTGTTAAATCGCAGCTCCGAGGTGGTCAAACGACATCTGCTTTGCAGTTAATAATGCGATCTTCAAAAACAGAGCGCAAAACATCAAGTGTAGCTTCGGTTGTGTGGCACATAGCGCCGTCCTGTTGAAACCAAGTATTGCCAATATAATCCTCTTCAATTTTTGTGAACAAAAATTCGTCTAACAAGACACGATAACAATCGCTGATGGCTACTCCTTACTCATTTTCGAAGAAAAATGGCCCAATTATGCCTCTGGACCAAAATCTGCACCAAAGAGTAACTCGTTTTGGGTGCGTCAGCTTTTCAATGTATGCGTGCCCCAAATTCGACGAGCTGACGGTGCTTCTCTTCTTCCAAAATCCGTACTCAATTTGCGCACACATTCTGCAAGATTACCATGATTTTCAAAGTCATTTCGCAATATTTCCCAGCGTTGTTCAAGCGTATACACAACCATATTCATTCAGCGGAAGGATAAAATTAATTATCTGCCAAATCAAACCTGAGCTAAACATTACCATTCACGAAATAAGCATACATACATACATTATTGGCCATTACAACCCTTCAGTCAGGATTACGACCTAGCTTCTCACACCACTTATGTTGTGTGCGTTAATTTTATACATGAGTGGCGGGACCTGCAGTTTAAAGTCGACTCCGAACGACAGGTTTTTGAGAAGCTTTTCATGGCAATTTTTACTAGAGTCTTTGCCAGAAATCTGCTGAGAGGAAGTCACCGAAGAAATATTTTTCGTTTTGATGTCTGACCTGGGATTCGAACCCGGGCCTTTTGTCTAATAAGCCAACACACTACCCACTAGACCACGGCGACTTCAAAATAAAGTACTAGTTGAAAAAAAAACGTTAAATGGCGGACCCGATACAACTCATCACAAAATACCCCTGGAATATGTTCGTTGCATGTTAGATTCTAATCCAGCAAGGAACACATTCGCCAGTTTCACACTAGATGTTTACAGTCGCAAAAACAAGTTCATTCTGCCATCGTTCACAGACCGCTAAAGGCCTAGGCTATACTCAGCACCCAATTTATAGGTAAATTGTAATCAATTCGAATTTCTATCTATCTATACAGTGTACCTACTAAGCAAAAGAAAATTCAAAACAGAAAAAACAACAATTCTAACCCTAACCTATCTCCAAATAATAATTTCCAATTCAAGTGTTATTCACGGCATCTACATCATAATGGTCAAGTGTCAGTAGTGATGTATGGGGCCATTGTCATAGACGGAGACAAGTTGTTTGCCAACAACTGCCTACCAGCAGTCTTAACGTTTATCAAATAAAATTCTATTTCGACATTATATTCTATTCTTTCCCGTTTAATGATTTAAAATTAATTCAAACATTTCCTTTGCAAATTATTTAAAATTCCTGAATAGACAGACCCCTAAAAACAAGGAATTCTATTTTATTACAACTATTTTTCTGACTTAGAAATTATACACAACAGGAGGCCTAAATAGGGAGTTTGTTGCCTTGTTAACAGACCAATTTAAAATTCCACAAACAAACAAAAATACGAATAGGAAAAAACGTTTCAATTTTTTGTGAATTCCTAAGTCGCATAATGAGAAATAATATTCCAAAGGATATTATTCGAAAGGATATAAAAAACTATAAAATAAAACATTAGCATACTTTTAGGCAAGCCAACTCTGCTAGAGCATGCAATAAAGGGAAGCCATTAAAAATATTTCTTTATTTGGTGTATCATATTTCAAATTCAAATTGGATTTCATTTTAAAATATTTTATATTTCCTGAATTTGTTTTGTATTCTAGTTGTTCACAAGGAATTTCGAATTCATTTCGTAATATGTTCCATAGTCCTTTGAAGTATTTGATAATTATTAAGAAAAAGAAGTATTGGTTCATATAAAAAGTATTTGTGGTTATTCATCACGAGACACACACACATCACGAGTGACACATCAGTAACTAGTAGTTGGATTGGATCAATAGGAAAATATGAATTTGAAAGGCAACATATCTGGAAATATTTGGTATGAACACGGTGCGTTGCTGTAAAAAGCTGAAAGAGTATGAAAAAGAAAATGACGGACATATTTTTCAGTAAGGCTTTCAGTATATACTGCAATAAAGAGTGGATTTAAACCATTCCTCCTCTCCATAAATCTCACTCTAGTATATCAACTACTGATTATTGTTGATGTTATTAGCGAAGACACTGAACGCCAACCATGTGGTCCTTTGTAAACGCAAACAGAAAATTGCCCCGATCTTTAGGTGCCATACAAATGAACGCAAACTCAATACAATAAAAAATACATCGATCGAATAAAATCATTTCAAATGGCCAAAAGAAGCCAACTGACCCTTGGCTTACATTGAAGATGACATCAACAGCAAACATCATAGAGAGATAACCAAAGTTCCTCAACTAAACACTCCAATAGATTTCTACAGAAAAAGTTATTTCTAGACAACGAAAGATGATGACAATTTAATCCCAATCCCTGCTAAAGAAGACTGCACTGTAATAAACTGAAAAAAATAAAAAAAAGGAAAAAAGGAACGCAATTGTGAAAGATTCCCCGTTTTTTAATGCGTGCGAACATCTTGTTTGTGTGTAAAACTGCAAGAAGCATCAAATGCTGCCAGTGATCAAGGCTGTACGATGTCAACGCAACTTGTTGCCTCTTTTTTTTTTAAAGATCCAAATATTTTCGTTTGAGATGCATTAACACCTCACAGGTACCTTGTTTGTGTCCTGATTATTCATTCTGCTCATCATGGAGCCAATTTAAATTCATATGGATATCTGCAATGCCCGGGTAAATGGCCGATTTCTATGTCCAGCCTAAATAATCTGATGTCTACGTCTCATGAAAAGAGTATGTACCTGTCTTCATTATCTAACCAACTCTCTACTTGTTATCTAGAAGAGCGTAACCATTCTAATCTCGAATCTCTGTGCTTTCTGAAGCACATTTTTCAATAGCGTAAACTTCCCTCTGAGCTCTGAATATTTCCTCTTTAGACTCACTATGTCCTTGATGAATCTCGGGTTAAATTTACCTCTCATTATAACCACCATAGTTTCCATGGCTCTGGTATTACTACCATATCGTTAGGCTTAAATTCATAACAAAAACCTCCAAAGCTCATTGGTTATAGTGACGTATCTTATTAAATCATCTGTGCTGTTCTCCTAAACGTATTTCCAAAACTTTTTATTGCATTTACTGGTTGATTTCGTCGTATGTCGTATTGTAGTACGAGTACTTGCATACGTATTTGTAATGAGTTTTTATACCATCGACGTTTGTAATATAACATAACCACTAAATACTAATAAAATATTTCAATATTAAATTTAAATCGTTTGAAGTTAATTGAAAGGAAGGGAAGTATACTCCACTTGAATTGTCATCTCTAGTCATCTTATTTTCTTTTTTTTTTTTGGTTTCTGTCATCCATAGATATTTGAAATATTTAGCGTTTGATCGTTGTATTAAAAACGTTTAAATTTTCATTAAACACATACAGTCACAGAAGAAAGTTTACATACACCGTTGAATTTTTATCCTGCTAATTTTGTTTTTTTTTGCAGTTTTCTAATTATTTCTAGGTGATATTTTTCTATATTCGTTTTTGTCTTCAAAAATTCTTAATTGTATCTGACTTAAATAAATGGTGTATGTAGACTTTTTTCATTGACTGTACATATTTTAGTTTTATTTTAAAATTTTAATTAAAATGTTTTATTAACAAAAATTCAAAGATTTTATAGTTTGAAATCTTCATTAAAATTTTTTAATTAAATTTTCATTTTTTTTTCCCCTAAAGATGTTTTTAATATTTTGTCTAGAGTTGTTTGTTTATATATTGGTTTTATCCGCTGCAGCTAATATTTTTAATAATTTTCGTTTTTAATTAATTTGAAAATTAGGCCAACTTGTTTGGTAAAGCACACACATGTATCGTGAGATTTCGATTATTTTTTTTTTTCGCTTAAATTTCTTGCCTTTATAATTTTATGAAATTTTTCCAAATTTTTATTAACACAACCATTTATCAATTTAGCCATACAACACATTTTCTTCTTTCTTTTATTTACCATTTTAAAAAAGCTTTAACGAAATTCGGAAGTATTTTAATTTTTATTCAAGATTCCTTTATAAATTTCTCGCCATTTTAAATTCAAAACCTCTCCAATAAATTTTTGGAACCAAAATTTATTGCATACGCCATGAGATGCTAAGATGCCTAAGGCGAAGAATGTCCCATTATTAACCGACCTATTAAAAACACTTACGCCGACGTCGCGTTAAAAACTGTAGATCCCGCCACTCCAAATTATTAAATTTCAATGGACTTCAGTATGATGTAATCACTAAGGGCAGATCTTAGATATAAGAGAGTAGATGATATACAAACATAAGAGAATCATTATCACACAAGAAAAAGTCACTAAACTCGACTTCCCCAAGAGTACAATTTCAATTCTTCTCTTATTTTAATTCTGGATATTCAAGAAGGGGTTTGACATACTCTCCTCGATCTTGTGATTGTAGTTGTCTTTTCTAGATTATCTCCACTCTTACTGATGCTCACTGTTCTTCTATGCTGAAAGTAGAATGAAGGGTAACTCTGTACACGATTGGAAGACATATGTATGTACATTGGTTACTATTATTCGATTTGCTGGATATAGGAATATTAACTGACTTCGTAGTAACAATAAAGCATATACGCTTACAAAAACTTCTACACAGAACTCTGTTAAAAATCCATAACTGAGATTGGTATTCCTCTACAAAGGGGCAAAGAATTTATTTGTAAGGAACTTTACTCATTTGCAAATGAGAAATGAGTTAAACAAGATGCCCAGGGAACCAGAACAAAACATTATCCGCGCCATCATAAGACTATCGTTTAGGTTGAGAATTGCCAATCAGTATTACAACGTTACCTTAGAGAACCTGACGAGTATTGTGTTTTTGAAGCGTCGGTCTATTTAATCTAAACTTAGCTAGCAGACGCGAATGCTTTTAGGCCGCAAATACTATTGCATGTATCTATACAACATGGGAGAATTTACAAATTTGTATATACCGAGTATATGAGGACCAGAATACTATTGATAATGCCTATATACCTACAAAATAGGACAGCGCAAAATGCCACATTGAATATTCTTCACAAGCGTGTGATCTTCTTAACGACAAGAACGTTGCGCAGTGTATAAGCATTCAGTGAATACGCTGGCTCGGCCATGTCGGTCGAATGGGAGACGTGTATTTAATGGGGGAATGCGGGGATGCGACGGAAGTCGGCGTTGAGGACGACCTTGTTTGCATTGTAGGACCAAATCGAGCTAGCCCTGTCATAGATTGGTGTGACTAACTGGCGCAGCCGCTGAAGAAGCACAGGCGCTTGGAAGAATAGTGTTAATGGTAAATAAGCTAATTTGAATTGTTAATTTGTTTTTATTCGAATTTCTTTTCATTTTCTGTAGGTTTTCTATTGTAAATTTTGTTTTTTATATTAAATAATATTTTTAAATAATATTTTTATTTATTTATTCTGTAGTTTGTATGATTTTTTTTAATATTTTTTTTTATAACATTTTTCATAAATTTTTCTATTCATTATAGATTTCTTTTATTTTCCAATAATTTCTTGATATTTTTTTTTCTTTAGTAGTTTTTAGTTCGTTATTTTATATTAATTTTGATATTTAATTTTTGTATTCATCAATTTTTATTTCGTTTGGTATTATTTTCCTATTATTAAAAATATTTTTTTTTTTTATTTATAAAATGTTTATTAAGTTAAGACTTTTTACTATAAAAAATTATATGAAAAGGAATGAAAAAAGTTAAAAATTTAAAAAAAAATATATATATATATTTTAAATAACTTAAATTTGTTGTTAAATTGCATATACATTATTAATTTATTTTTTATTTAATTTTTGTTGTAAATATTATTATATTACCTGTATTATTCCCTTTAAATCGAAGTTTATTTTTAAAAGTTCCAAGCGAAAATATATTATGTTTTTAATATTTTTTTTAACAATTTGAATTTTGGATTTGTTGCTTTTATTATTATATTTAAATAAATTATTTTTCAAATATAATTTATTTTATATTTCTTTAAATTTTGTTATATTATTTTAATTTATTTAATTTTTTTTTTAACTCAATTTTATTCCTTATTTAATTGGATTTATTTATTAGTTTAGCTTTATAGTGTTTTATTTTTGTAGAGTATATTTATTAGAAATAAAATTTTAAGCTCTGCTTTTTTCTTGTGTTTTATTACTTATATTTAAGAAAATTTAAAATTTTTTTTTTTTAATTTTTTATTTCAATCCACTTAATCTCTACATCAAAGCCTTATTTAAAAATGTTTACTTTATTATTATAATTTTTCATTGCAAATATGTATTTAATTTAAGAATTTTTAACTAATTTCTATTTAAATTTTTTTTTTATAAGATTAGATTTTTTTTCTTAAATTTGCCATTTTTTTTTTTTGTTTTGTAAATTTTCTTCACAAAACAAACTTTAATCAAAGGCCAAGCCTAAAATTTGTCATTATTGTATTTAACATATTAACCAACATCTTTTTTTCACGATTTTTGGCTTTTGAAATCGAAATAAATTTCCCCAAAAAAAATGAACGAAACAAAAACGCCAATTCACTAAATCACGCAGCGTATCAGTAAACGCACAACCGTTTCGTTTAAAATTTTGCGTTGAACTGATTGTTCAATGAAACGGTTGCTTCCGAATTTTCTTTCTTCAACTTGTTGTTAACAAAACAACATCAAATACTACTCAAACACAAACACACACACACACACAAAAATCATCTTATGCAAGTACATACGATTGAAATATGTGTTACGGAGCCTTTTGCAAAATAAATAAAAAGAAAAAGAAAAACTGTTGGCCACAATTGCTTTATGTTGTCTTATTGCTTTAGTATGGTATTGTTGTTGTTATTTTCTTAAATGTTGCTGGCATTATATTTTGTTTTTTTTTTTCCTCTTTGCTTCATTTAGCAACTTTACTATGCAACATTATTGTTGGGTTTTTCATTCATAAATCTTTTTGCCCGGAACAGCTGTTTTTTGTTTACATTTTTTAAATCCGTTTTTATAGTATATAAACAAGTTGCATCAACATTGTTATGTTATAACTTTATACATATTTATGTTGAAAAGCTTTTCTTGTTAACTAAACAATGTTGTTAACTAGGAATGTTGCCAGAAAAAAAAGAAGAAACATTTAAAAAGAAATTTTATGATAAATATTCTTAAATTAGTCTATAAGGATGGGCTTAGGATAAAGGATTGAATTGAAAGCTTAGAATTGTAGTTCTACTTAACGTCTCAGTTGGCCTGTAGAGATAAAAAAGAATAATAAAGAGCGGTTCAAAGAAAAAAATTTAATTTTTTTTTTTTGCCATACAGCAGTATTTCGATTTTTCTTAAACTGTAGAGACCTAGCCTTAGCTTGATAAT
Organism: Sarcophaga peregrina; assembly: GCA_014635995.1. Taxonomy (NCBI): domain Eukaryota; kingdom Metazoa; phylum Arthropoda; class Insecta; order Diptera; family Sarcophagidae; genus Sarcophaga; species Sarcophaga peregrina. The sequence continues at coordinate 113,053,211 of CM025789.1, read as the reverse complement.
TTTCATTAAGAATACACTGAGAATCATGCTTACATAGGATTCGGAGTTAATTTCATAGCTTTTTCTGCGAAACTTCTTTTATAAGGACACAGCAGCTAATACCACCTAAGCGTCTATTGGTGCCATTCAAGAATCGTAATAGAATTGTGAACATTTAGGTATATAAAGAACATGATAACACACTAAGGACCCCTCGGAGAATTTGAGAGCATCGATTGGTGTAATGTTGCGATAAGATTCTGCATGGATGCTTTGAGGTTAACAGGAAAAGCTCATTGGATAACACTATCGGAACAATGCAGCCTCTTACAGGTGAATATGTGAGCCACTGGGGCAATGACAATGTTTATATTGGAGGATATCTTGTGAAATTACAATACATTCTGAGAGCCAGGCGATTGTTAACGCACTCATTTGTAAGATAATAACCTTTAGAGCGGTTGATAGGCTTTCAATTTTCCCATTACATAATTATTAAAGCACAGATGCATTCCGTAAAACTGAAGAGCAAAAGAATTGCCCTTTGGTTGAAAAATCCATTGTATCTTGGGAAGCGGGCAATAAAGTACAGCAAATTGGTAAACGCAAGGTAATGAAGGCAAAACAAAAGTCTGCAAAAAATCTAGAACACATTACAGCTGTCATTTGCGGTATTTCGGCTTCAATCCTCCAAAATGTCTGACAAAATTGGATCTGGCCGATGAACCATATTAGACGGATCCGCAGGCAACATTTAGGTTATGTTAGAAGACGTGTACTTGTCAACTGTGACAAGTACAGTACCCGGAGGTCGAATTGACCCATTGTATCGCGTTCTAGCTTCTCACACCACTCGTGTTCTGTGCGTTAATTTTATACATGAGTGGCGGGACCTACAGTTTAAAGTCGACTCCGAACGACAGATTCGACACGACTCTCAGAGTGTTTGCCAGAAATCTGCTGAGAAAAAGTCGCGGAGGAAATATTTTCATATTTTCGTTTTGATGTCTGACCTGGGATTTGAACTCGGGCCTTTCGTCTAATAAGCCAGCACACTACCTACTGGACCACTATTATTTTTAATTAAATGTACTTAAATGCATAGCACTATTCTGGTTTTATTTTACTAAAACAGAAACTATAAGATTTCAAACGTAGTAACAAACTAGTCTTATGAAATAACAACAAATAAATACTGAAAATCATTTTCTTTAAAATCTTTATTGTAGATAAGAGGGAACTATATGCACTTCTAATGCATTTTCCGTTTAATTAATTGAATACTTCGTAGCAAAAGTTTGTTTTCTTAGCACTTAACTAAGAATAAGTGTAACGAGATTAACAAAGTAAAGCAAACAATACAACAGCAATCATAGCAACATGTTTAGCAATCTGTTGCTAACATTTTTTATTGAAATTTAAGAGAATAAAAGCTTATGTGTTAAGAGAGTGAATTTTATTCAAATTATAATATTGCAATTTACAATTGATTGTAAACATTAAAAGCAAAAAAAGTACACATTTGTCGTTTTAATTTAAATGGTTTTTTTTTTTTACCTTTTTTAATAATTAAAAGCCTATTGAAGCAGATGAAAGCATTTTGTTTTGAATTCAATTCCTATTGTGCTACTTATCCAAGTCATATTTTGTAATAAAATATTGTGATCTTATTTTTATTACGATCTAAATGTCCATCTCACGATAAACATTTCACTGAGGATATGCAACTGAGATCAGCAATTAATCGTTTTTCGCTACTCATATACACTACGTACTCTGATTCATTCGTACTTCAGTAAAATGTTGATTTATAAATCATAAGCCTCTACTCACTTGGATTCATAACAAATTAGAATAATACTTATAAATGATTCAAGAGACTCAAATCATTCATTAAAATTTACGGTATTAGTTATTGAATGATGTCAGTCTGGAGATCAAACGCAGACAACTCTTGCCAACAGGTGCTGCTATGGTCTCAATAGCAGAGACCTTTCTCGTGCGACAAAATTAGTACTCTACAAGACGCTCATCTTACCCGTGCTTTTTTATGGCGCAGAGGCATGGGTCCTATTAAGAACTGATGCAGCAGCCTTGAGGGTATTCGAGAGGAAAGCCCTACGTAAGATCTTCGGTACTGTGCGAGTTGGCGATGATTTCCGCATCCGATCTAACAGTGAGCACATAGACGTTGTGCAGCGTATTAATATCCAGCGGCTGCGCTGGCTCAGCCATGTCGGTCGAATGGAGGAGAATGCTCCGGCTTAACAGGTATTTGATGCAGAGACGCCTGGAAGGATGTGTTGCGGCAGGCCGAAATCCGTTAATCGGGTTGTTATGGCCAATTAAGTAAGTAAGTAAGTTATTATTACATTTACAGCAACAAAAAAAAAATCAAAAACAAATAAAGCTAACTCACAACACACAACAAGCGATTCATACTTTTTTTGTGACTCGAGTATATGTTGTATGAGTATCAGAAATTAATTGTATGTTTCATTAATTGCTGATCTTTGTTTCACATTATACCCTAGACTAACCTTACATACATACATAATTGGCCATTACAACCCTTCAGTCAGGATTACGACCTAGCTTCTCACACCACTTATATTGTGTGCGTTAATTTTATGCATGAGTGGCGGGACCTACAGTTTAAAGTCGACTCCGAACGACAGATTTTTGAAAAGCTTTTCATGGCAATTTTTACTCTTAGAGTCTTTGCCAGAAATCTGCTGAGAGGAAGTCGCCGAAGAAATATTTTTCGTTTTGATGTCTGACCTGGGATTCGAACCCGGGCCTTTTGTCTAATAAGCCAACACACTACCTACTAGACCACGGCGACTTCAAGACTAGACTAACCTTACTTCATTTTAAGTTTTAAAATCAAATTGTCTGTCCCTTCCATTTCATTTTAATTTCCAAAAATTTCTAAACTCCTCTAAATTTTGTTCATTCATTTTCATTTTTAATCCTGTTCGCATCCATTACAGTCCATTTAACATTTTATTGTTATTGATTTACAATCAATTGACAATTTCTGTCAATTAGCAAATTTATATTCGTATTGTATTTAACAAAATTCCAATCATTTATTAAAAACATCGAAACAACACGTGAAAAACCCGAAAAAAAAAATTAATTTGAAATGATTTTTTAAAAAACACTTGAAAACTTTGCTTACCCTCGAGGAAAAAATGTGCGTAAAACCGAAACTTTATGACATTGACGTCCACCGTTAAATAACAACGGAAAGGACAACATAAATCATTACGACGGATAAACAAGCGATAGAGATAACGATGATGATGATGACGTTGATGACACTCACTTTTCAATACGTTTTTATGTAATTAAACTGTGTGTGTGTGTGTGTAAAATGTCATTAACTGAATGACACATGACACATGACAATTTTAATTAAAATGAAAACTGAAAATACTCTTACTCTCTCTCTCTCTCTCTCCCTCTCTCTCTCTCCCTCTCTCTCTCTCTCCCTCTTTCAGTCTGAAATTTTTCATTATGAACCAACCAAACGCCTTTAAATAACCAGAAAGAAAGAAAAACAAAAATTTTAAATGTCTGACGATTACAAAATAAATTCTGGAATTGAAAAAGTGGTTGGTTTGCAAAAACAAAGTTGAAAAGAAAGTTAAGAAAGGATACTTATTGTGTAATCCTTGTATCATTTATGTTGTCATTTATTTGTTATTGTAATTGTTCCTGTTGTTGTTATTATTTCATCATTTCATAAACCCCAGTTAAGCATGTGCCAATGACAATCATCAATTTTATTTTTATTTTTCTATTTTTTTTTTCTTTACCCCACTACAAGGATGAGAACACAAGATTATTTGCATTTCGTTATGAGGGTATCATTTTGCAAAAGAAGACGAAAGTTTTCCGAAATTAAATTTCAACTGCATTAAGTGACAATTTTCAAGAGAAGTTCAATTGATTCATACACACTCTTGCTTACATTAGTTAGCATAGAGCATATAAATATGCAACAGAGTTCTTCGGAATACTGAAATTATAATGCAACCGCACGAACACATGCATGCATGACAAATTACATTATCAAGTGCAACACAGTCTGTACAGTCTGAGGTTATTGATTAAAGTACAGGTCCATAAAATAAATAACAAAAACAGGACATACTTTTATGATAGAAAACCTTGCTGCAAACAAAATCTTTTCTAACTAAGAACTTCTGGTTTCCTGAAGTTTATACAGATTAAGGCTCAATAATGTGTGACAGGTTGGGCTGTGGTATACAAATTTTTTACAGGTTCCTGATATCTAACTCTCTTACAGTGTTTTCCAAGCTGAGGTCCTGGCAATTTCGAAAGTAATGCCAGGATTAAGAAATATTTCCTACAAGCCACTTGATTTATTTGCACCGACAGGCTGTGATTAAGTCCCTAAGAAACGTAGTTTCAATAGCTCCTACACAAAATTGATAACTTGCTTCGCTTGGTTGAATTTCTCAGAATTCCTTTCTGTATGTGTGAAGATAAATCCGAGTTTGAAAATTCAAGACGCAACGCCATATTTAGCATTAAAAGACGAAAATTTGTTCTGTTAAGAACAGAACAAATTCTCTTAACAGAACAAATTTTCTCCTTCATAGAGCACCTGTTAACTGTTTAACAGTATCCATCTGAACAAGACCACTTATTTAGGAGCAAATTTTGGAAAATGTTCTAGATCTATGAGTGTCATACTATATGAAAGGAAACTCTCTTAATATAATCAGCAACCTAGTCACGTATAAAGTGTTATGCTATTGTGAAAATTGGCTTTGAAAATATAAATTTTTTGTTGGAAAATTTCCTAGAAGATCGGTGGCCATTTTGAATCATGTAAGAGAGGGAGTACAGTATACAAACTATATCGGAATGGTCCTCTTTCGAATCATGGTATTGGGATAGCTGAAATAATTGTAAGATTCCAGAAAACCAAAAATTCTTTACATTTCAACACTGTTGCTTCACAAATAATAATGATCACAACAAGGATAGCCTGTAATAATTGCAAAGTAGAAGACTAATTTACTATTGCCAGCTGTTAAACAATTAACAGTGCTCTGTTAATACCAAAGTTTTTACTGTTAAAGCGAAAATTGGCGCTGCTAAAAGTATGGGTTTGCGTCCGTGGTTTTTTTAAATTCGAATTTCTCTTCACACACATCCTTTCTGTTTTCTAGTCAAGTACCCAGTAATACTTAGTCATGTATTGTCTGCAGTAATAGGCTCCTATGATGCTTAAGCACTACCTTATTTGGCATCCTATGTTTTCAACATGCATAATCCCTGTGACTCCTAACGTTAAGACAATCGTCAATCGGATTCGATATATTAAATCGTATCTCATCAAGTATTGGTTGCATAGAAAATCTAATAACTTAGTATTTAATGTCTTTAATATGATTGCCACAGACTGTATATGAAGCTATCAATGTTCATAAATTTCATTTAATTTTCACTTAATGCGTGTGTGTGTGTGTGTGTGTGTGGTTGTGTAAGTGTGTATGATTTCTGCTTGTGTTCTTGCATTGTTTATGGGAATATGGGAGATTATTGCTGTCGGTTATAAACAAATCAGGGTAGAAAGTAAAGTTGAAAAGGCATCCAATTGGCACTATATTGCAAATAAAATAAGAGTTCCAATGGCACTATCTCCAGACGGTAATGCAGTTTTAACGGTGTTTTCGCAATCCATCTGGGTCACATTTTAAGACAATTTTATTTGTTGGCCAAGTATGAGTATTTTTTTGGAGAAATCTGAAAACTGAATTTAAACCCATCCAAATGCCTCAATTTCAAAGAGGCCATGGAAGGTGAAGGCCCTGTCTTAATTACCTCTGACCTTCTGTTCTTATTTACACAACATTTGTTTACGTATGAGTGCATGTGTGTTTGTATTTGACTGTATATGGATTGTCAATGTACTGTTATTGCTTCAAGCATGTTGCAAGTGTTTTTGTAATCAATAAGCGTGTCTTATTTATCAATAAAAGAATCATTTTTAAGACGACAATACATAATCAAATTTTACTTGAAGAATGTTACCATTAAAGGACATATACGAACATACGAACATATTTGCTTTTGCTTTTTAATTTTTAAATGACGCATAAATTTTTTCAATATGCTTTTACAGTCCAGCCAAGGTTAAACGTAAAATTAAATTCAATAAAATTAAAAAAGAAAGGAAAATAAACGCAGATGTGTACGTGAAGTTAGCTACAAAAAATTATATTATTTCCTTCTGCAGTGAATGTTATGTTAACAGAGGCTGTTAAGTTAACATAAGCAGCTTAAAAATTTGGAAAAGTGAAGAAAGAAAAAAGGTGCGTAGAGCTAATTAGCTGTTGATTCAACGATTCCAAAATAAATTTTATTAAGGTCAAGTAACCCTTAGAAACGGATATCTAGCCAACGAAACTTAATAAGAGCATAAATTGGGTAAAAAGGATTCTTACTTTCAGACGGAACCGGAAAATCGAAGTCATCGAACAAAATTCAAGTTATCGACGAAGAAATGAAATCGTCATTAACCAAAAAATGTCTCAACGATTGATTCTAGCATCTCAACTAGAAATGAGGATGTAAAATCTATCGTTTAGGTGTGAAATGCATTGAGATAAGCATGCGTTGAAGATTATTAATTGCCTTAGAAGTTTCAAAATCATAAAAGTTTGACACAATGCAAAGGCCGCGCTTTCACTTTTATATGGAACCCCTTGATTCAAATTCCAGCTTTAACATCTGTCGTTTCTGTCGTTCGGTGTCAATTGTAAACTATAGGCCTAGCGTACTAGATAGATATTAATACTGACTAAAGGATTGTAATGACCATTTAGATAAATAAGTAGGATGGCAGCCTTTACAGAATTGAGATTTGTGCCAGTATGCATTCGTACTCTGATAACGATCAGGACTGAACATGCTTTTAGTCGCTTGAAATTTCTTTGATCTTGCCTTTATGTCTCAGGCAATCCCTGGCACTGTAACTCGATTATGAAAACCATAATTACACTAATCAAGTGGACTTCAGAAGGGCGTAAGAATCTCTACGGCAGAAAACCTTGCAAGGTAGACGGTTTTATAACCAATAAATGGATAAGGCGATATTTTTAAAATGATAAATTTCTAATTGTTTTCAAGAAAGTTAACCTGAATTTGCAAGCTATTTTTAATAGCCCTCATATAAGGTTATCAGATATTTAAAGAGCATCGTCATCATTGTTAGTTGCTTATATGTACGTTTATTTGACCCTCTGCCACAAGATCTTAAAAAAAAAATCTCTGAAAAATCTTAATTATTTTCTTTTCCTTTCAGTGTTAATTGTTTATTTATTTTTGTTGTGGTTTTGTGTTCTTGTTGTTCGTAATTTTTTAATAAATCATGCATGATTCATAAATAAATGCTGTAAAATGCTTAATTTCCCATGAAATGAATATTTAAACGTATGGCATGAGTGCAGTGCAGGCATGATTGAATGATATTGAGTGAGTGATTTAAAGTATAAAGAATTTAACAATGAATTATGACTGAAACTGGCATATCAAAAAACAAATAAAAATCAATAAAAATTTATTTTTAAAAACAATTTAATGTACACAACAGTGTTTTTTTTTTTTTGGCTTAATTTTTCATTGCATTTACATTACATTTCCACACACATTTTTTGTGCATTAAATTTGTGTTTTTTTTAAAGCACGTTTTGAGTTCTCGTCATTAACAATTTTGCTTTTTACAGAAATCCCATTAAAATGGCCACATAATAATGAAATTGAATATTTATAAGCAAAGAAAACAAATTTAAAGAAAAAGGTGCCAAGAAATTTAAAGATAAAATTTTCGATGCCAGCGATACACCACAAACCGACACGCACTAATGCAATTCATATGCCAGAATTTATTGCCTCTTTTACTACTTGCTTGTTAAAATAAAATAAAAATTAAAATTTTTATTATGAAAACATTTAAAACAATTTGTTTTCTTTGTTTTTTTTTTTTTTTAAATACAATCAAAATCAGAATTGTAAATTCTTTCGTCCATAACAGCATACGATTTAAATTCGAAATTTTAAAAATAAATGTTGAACTGTAGAAAGTGTTTTAATTTTAAACGCATTAGGTCAAAAGTGAACTTTTGAATAAAATAAGTAAAATATAAGGTGATCTTAAATTATTTAAGAAACGTCTAACTATTAATGCTATTAAAATTACCCACACGATGTTTCCAATATCTGTGTGAAGATAAATTCGTATTTAAAAATCAAAGACGCAAACCCATACTTTTAGCAGCGCCACTTCTTGTCTCTAACAGGGTAAATTTTCTTTTAACAAAGTACTGTTAACTGTTTAACAGTGGGAATTTTGCAATTATAGCAGACGGTTGGTTTTTTCGAATTATTTAAGCTATTCCACTACCATGGCTCAAAAAAGGACCCTCTGGATTACCTTTTGCATATAGTTCTGTATGTTTTTTTATTTGTTATATGTTCCAAAATGGCCACTGATCTTTTAGAGAATTTTCAAGCAAAGAATTTATATTTTCAAAGCCAAATTTCTTAATACCATACCACTTTATATGTAACTATGTTGCTGATTATATTAAGAGGCCTCGGAACCTTCCTTTGAGTATGATATGGTACTCATAGACCTAGTATTTGTCCTAAAATAAGCTCCTAACGCAAGTGAAATTGTTCAGATGGATACTGTTAAACAGCTAACAGTACTCTGTTAAAAGCAATTTCTGTTCTGTTAACGCCAAATGTCTTGAATTCCAATTTCACACGAATTTATCTTCACGCAAAAGTTTCCAATTAGGTGCTTTTTTCCTTAAATCCAAAAAAACGTGTGGAGTCCGTAGTTGGAAAACTTGGATTAATAGCATTTAGCTGCTCATCTATTGACTAATTTTGAAGAGGACGTGTTATCTCTCGCACTCCTACAAATAATTCACACATAAGAAGTCTTAAATAGATCAGATCAGAAAGTGTAGAAGTCCGTAAGCATATAATCTATAAAAAAAACCCAATAAACAAGGTATTATTTCTCGACTGCACTGCCTGCTACACATACATAGTTGGTCACTACAGAATTACAGCCTACTATTTATAGTTTTTAAGGCGCTATCCTTCTTAATTAGTTGATCACTGCAACGCTTTAATCAGGAGTACAACCTAGGCTTACTGACCAACCATCTTGTGTGTGTTAATTTTATCCATGAGTGGCGGAAGCTACAGTTTAACGTCGACTTTGAGCAACAGATTACAGAGAAATTTTTAATGGCAAATGTATTTTACTTTCAAAGTTTTTGCCAGAAGACTGCTAAGAGGAAATCGCCGTATTTTGATTGAAAATATTTCTAATATTTGAACGTTTATGTTGAATGCAAAGCAAACTAAATAAACGACAATCCCTGTTGAAGATCTTGTAGAAAGAACTATTTGTCTAACTTCTCAAGATGCTCATAACATCATACCAAACAGGTATGCATGCTTAAAAGTCACCAGGTCTTCACACCAGAAAAGTATTTCAATTCGTAATGACAATTCCTTGCAATGTTATACGTTAGAAGCAATACCGATCTCTAAGCAAGCTTTCGACCATAGTCGTAAATACAAAACTATGAGCAACGATTTCCCATGGCGTCATGATAGTTTCTGAATTATCCTATCTATATATCTTCTGTCTTTCTGCAGTTGTAAGTATGATCCAATTAAATGTATGTTACTATGGCTGCTGTCATCTGTTTATCTTTGCATATTTAAATCCCTCCTTTCCCTGCTTAAGTAGGCCAATACTGTAATTGCCCGTGTATACCTACAGACTCTTTAGTTTTTCTTTTGAATTCATGACAGACAAATTCACAGGAAATTTATTATGACATGCTACACAGACAGACAGACAGACAGAATTGGTGGCATGACAATCATAATCGTTGTCGGGCAAATGGACTGACAGATAGACTGATGATGTTAAAGCTCATTAACACGTCAATCATTTATTCATCAACTCACTCACTCACTCACTTTCTCACACACACACACACACACACACAGAGATACACAGTGTATTTGTTTTGGTCGGCCATAATTAATTAACTGTAAAACTATAATCGTCTGCCATATCGAAAGTGTAGTAGCAGTGAGTAAGTGCGTGTTTACAGCACGTTTGGGCACATGGCATATGGGTGTGAGCATGTCTGTTTCAAAACTTCAAATGAAATATTCTTCTCTCGTGATGAGGGAATTTAAATCAAAGAATTGTTTTGCTTTAAATGTTTAAATAAATGGAAAATAAATTTTATTTCTATCGCGTTGCCTCAATGACGTACAGTATGGTGTGCTTTAGTCAGCAGCGTTATTATTTGACAATTATTTGTGGTTCAAAGTAATTTTTAATTTAAAGCCTGATGGGCCTACAAGGGATTGCACTTATGAAATGTAGTGAATTTCAAATCCATAAATCTAACATCTTTTGGATTCTTTGCTGTGCACTAAAAGACAAAAATATATAAGTTCACGTCGTTCTGAAAGGTTTCTTACTTCAGTATCACATTCCGTAGCATAATTTAAGGCAATTTCCTTGCTTTGAAATATACTACAGCAGCAAGAAAGGCGAAAGGATATCCTATGATTAAGCAATTCAAAGAAAATTCTCAAGTTTGGAAATGTTCATGTACACAACTAAAAGAATACCCAGAGCAGGCTTTCCTTACTACGTCGAATGTTGTCTGGAAAGTAGACCACTTGGTAGCCAGTTAGACAGAATAGCCATCTGACGTCACTAGCTTTACTTCAATTAGTTATGCTACAATTTTTCTTGTTCGTGGGCTTAACATTGGGTCGTCATATGAGTCATTGGCATTCACATATTCTCAGAATGATGTTTTAAACGTTAACGAAGTTTATTTAAAATGAAGTGCTGTGAACGCTTAGTTGACTTTAATAATGGTTGATTTTTTTTAGCTCTTGTCGCTTTGGCAACACTGGTTTAAACAGCTCACGCACGTTTCGAGTTTTATTTCACTATCAAACATCTTCAGTTTGCTCTAAAATTTAACCATGAATCGTCTTACAAACGAACAACGCTTGCAAAATCATTAAATTTTATTATCAAAATGCATACTCTGTTAAGAAAGTTCATCGCACGCTTCTTCCATTTTATGACTAAATTTCGCACCAAATTTACATTGTTGGACATTAAACCACCAATACGCTTACGTAGAGTTCGAACTGAAGAAAATATCGCAGCTGTGAATGGTGAGCAAATATCCATCCGTGAGATGATATCCAATTTTTTTTGCCCAAAATGCAAGAGCCTGACTTGCATGACATGTGGTTTCAACAAGACGGTGCCACATGCCATACAGTACGCTTAACAATGGACTTAGTGGACGCGAGGCCGGCTAACATTTTATTTCACTTTCGGGACCGGTCAATAGACCGTCTAGATCGTGCGATTTAATGGCTTTAGCCTATTTTTTGTGGGGCTATGTTAAAGGTCATATCTATGCAGACAAGCCAGCTTCAATTGACGCTTTGGAAGATAACATTGAAGCATTTATTCGTGAGATACCGGTCGAAATGTTGGAAAGAGTATGCCAAAATTAGACTAAGCGGATGGACCATTTAAGGCGCAATCTCGGTCAGCATTTGCATGAAATAATCTTCAAACATTAAATTATATGGAGCGTACTATGGATTCAACTAAAGATTTCATGAATTTTTCTGAATTTTAAGTGTTTTTATTTTTAATTTGAAAAATTTTCCTATTGCTCTTAAAAAATCAACCTTTAGTTGCTTGAGTTGGATATGAATGAATGACCATGTCTACGGTTAATGGAGCAAATATCTTTGTGGAATCAATACATTCGGATGATCAGCCGCAATATCTTTATGAATACATTTCAATAAATTACGGGCTAGAGTACAGTCTTCTCAAATTTCAATTACTCACGCAAGAAGTAAATTATGACGACCTATACGGTATAGGTTATACCGAAAATGAAGAATCTAGATGCTGGTGTCTTTACTTTTACATCGCTTAATATTAAAATTATAAACCAAAAGCTACAAAAATAAAACAATGTATTAAAATTGTTGTACCGTTTACAAACTATTGTTCTGCTTAATATAATACCCAACACCAGGCAAAAAAAAAAGAATGGTAAACAAGTAAACAAAAATACAACAACAAACGCTACAAGAATAAACGTAAACAATGATGAAAAAAATCTTCAAAAAATATTTTTAAGATTTCTTTAATAATCGAATCAAGAATAGAATTTTTAAAATTTAATTATAATTTAATAAATAGGCCATGTAGCGTAAAAACAAAAAAAATAAAAAACTGAAAACTATTTTTTCTTAAATTAAATTCGAATGAATGACTACCACTAACGATTGATTACATCACCCACACATGGTACTTTAGTTAGGAAAGATCAAATGAAATGAAATTTATTTAATGGGTCGTATTTATTAAAATTTTTTAACCATAAAATGATTCATTAAAATAATGGAAACTCAAGAGAAAAAAACAATCTAAAGTTTTGTTTTACTTTGCTTTGCTTTTATTTTATTTATTAATTTCGATGACATGTTTATTTTTGCTTTAAATTCCTTAAAAAAAAAATAAACCCCAACGACGAAAAAATCTTCACACATTAAACGTGTGCGTAAAATGTTTTGGCTGTCATGTGGTTGGGATGGATATGAAAATAATTTATGAACTTATTCTGCTTTTTAAACAATTTTAATCATAATAATTCATAGAAAAAGCACACTACTTTGTACAACAAAAAGAAAATTCCCACAAAAAAGAAAAAAAAACGCTTAAATTAAATGCTTTTCTTGATTCATGTTGACAACTGACAAATTTATGGGGAATTCACTTTCGTTGCACTGTATTTTCTATAATTTTCATATTTTTATTATGAAAATTATACATTTTCTTTGGATTCTCTAAAGATTTTTAGCTTTTATAGCCAGAAATTTAAATTTTGTTTTGCAATTATAAATGCTTTTAGATTTCATTTATTTTTTCTTTCTTTATTTAATTTCTTGGAATATCATTAAGTATTGTATTCTTAAAATGCTAAATTTCATTTTCAAATATTCTTCCCCTTGATTTTGAAATTTTAAATATTTTCACGGATATTTAATAAACTATCAAGGCATTGGGGCATACACTAGACCCTTTAATAGCAAGGTATATACATACAACCATCCAGTCAGGATTACAAACTAGTTTCTCCTTCCTGTTGGATATGTTAATTTTATATAAGAGTGGCGCAAGCTACATGGCAAATATATTTTATTTTCAAAGTTTTTTACTAAATGCTGCTGAGGGGTAATCGCCCATTTTGATTGAAAATCTTCTTATTATTTGAACGTTATTGTTGAATGCAAAACAAAATTAATAAATGACAATCACAGTGGAAAGATCCTGTAGTAAGAACTAATTGTCTAGCTTCTTAAGATGACCAGCCAACGCAGATTTTATTTTTTTATTAAATTTTAATTATCGAGGGATGTCTGTAGTTTTTCAATTATAACCACGGCAATGTATTGTATAATGAATAATTCATTATTGGAAATATAATGCCTTGATTTCTGTATAATTGGAGACCAAAATAAAAGAACTATAAATTAATTGTGACCACGAAATAGTATTTAAATTACAATGAATATTCATTGAATGAATGAAATTTGTAAATAAATAATTAATCGCTTTACAATTGGCAATGCTTTGCTAGAGAAATTAAAAATTTTTCTTAATTTCTTCCAAACTAGTAGTGCTGACCTAGAGATCAACAATGCATATTCAAAAAGATGAGTAGAATCGAATGATACTCATAATTTTCGATACTTATACGCGTTCATATTTATGTTAATATCATGGAATCTCTAACAAAAAAAAAAAATATATATTTTAAATGACAACTGCAAACATTTGAAATTTTGTCAATACTTTCAAAAATAATTTTTTTGTTTTTATAAAACAAAAGTCGGAAATTTCTTTTTTCCTTTTCGAACGCGCTTGACGTCGTACAAACTTAACTTTTTTCTTTTTTGTTGCAATTTTATTTTTTTTTAGATAGAAACCAACGCTTAATAAATAGATTTTTTTTAAAATTCATTTCGAGAAAACTAAATAAATAAAAAACGAACGAAAATGATGCGCCCGCGACAACGTAAAACCGTAGAAGAACTTTATGGCAGTAAATTCAACACTTTAATATCCCAACTGGCAGGCAATATGGTAGAGAAAAATATGCGAGCACCGAAAAAGGGTTATGGTTATATAATAGCAAATAACCTTTACAGGGGACCAATGGGAACACCGCCCGTTGTCAATGCTCCCGTAGTAAAACCTTTAAATACGGCCAGAAAATCAACACGGCGTAAAAGCGCCAGTGTCTCAAACAAACCGGCCGCAGAGAAACATCTGAACAAAGAAAAGGATGCATACGGTACGAACGAAATGAAACAGGAGCACTAATATGAAAGTGAAAACAAGCCGTTTGTCGGATAAGTCGACCTATTGCAGTGCTCCAGCACCAACACCAAATATTTCTGAAAATAAAATGTTTGCCAATTATAGGGATATACCCATGGAGGTTAATCCTAAATATCAGCAGCATCATCATCATCGTCAGACAGCCAATCATGACGAGGACAAAGATGATGACACTGATAAATTCTTTGAGTTGATACGCCACACTGTTGAAAATGCCACTGGGGTGAGTGTTGATTGATACATAGTTGGTCATTATAACCCTTCAGTCAGGATTACGACCTAGCTACTCACACCACTTATGTTGTATTTTAATTTTATTCAGAAGTGGCGGTTTCCTACAGTTTAAAGTCAATTGCGAAAGACAGATTTTTGAGAAACTTTTTATGATCATTTTATTTACTCTCAGAGTTTTTGCAAGAAATCTGCTGAGAGAAAAAGCCTACACACTGCCTACTAGACAACGACAACGACTACATAATCCATCATGAATGTTTAATAAATTCTTTGATGTTTTTTTTTTTATTTTTTGTTTTTGTCTTACAGAAATCAATATCAGAATTACTCAATCGCAATTTCAGAGAATTGTCTTCGAAAATTGAACGCTTTTCGGCCGATCTCAATAACACGAATGCGCTACTCAATCAAATACAGATTAACATCAACAATAGTAAGTTATCGCCGAAACGTTTAAAAATAGAATTGAATTAACGAGTTTCTTAATTACAATTTGGTTGCATAATAGAATATATTTAAAGTTTTAATATCGTAATGCCTTTAGGCCTTAAGAATACCCTGTACCCAATTTTATATTTTTATGCTAAAACATAACGTAAATATTGTTTTAGACGAGTGTGTTCTTATCGTAATTCATATTTTTACGATATTTAGGCTTTTCCTATATTCAGGGTGCTACTAATTTCAGATATTTTCGATATTAAAATTCTTACGATATTCATATTTTTACCATATTCAGAATGTCACTACATTCAGATGCTTTCGATATTTACATATTACGATATAGAGAATGTTACCACATTCAGGCACTTCCGATATTCAAGTTTCTACGACATTAAAATTTTTACGATATTCAAGTTTTTATGATATTCAGTTTTCTGTTATATTCGAAGTGTTACTACATTCATTTATATATTTTGAATTTTACGTTATTCACATTTTACGATATTACTACATCCTGATGTTTGTGCTATTCAAGTTTTTACGAAATTCACATTTCTACTAAATTGAGATTTTTACGATATTAAGAGTTTTATTAAATAATTTACAATATCTAAAAATTTAACAAGAGCTTCTTATTAGCAAAATTGTACAACATCAGAAAGCATTGGATTCGAAAAAATTTGGTATTTTAATATGCTAACATATGTCATACGATATAAAAAAGTTCTCCATTTTGATAAATGTGCGATATTCAGAGGTTTGTATAAAGAAACAAACGTTATAATAACTTGTCTATACAAAAAAAAAATTACGATATTTATCTATGACGAATTCGTTAAAATTAATTTACGATATACAGCGCCAAATAATGGTGTTAAGAAACAAATTTACGATATTCGAAGTTTTATTTAACCTCATTTATCTTTTTTTATTTTTACTCCTAGAAATTGTCCATTATGGCGAAGAGAATTCACGTCACTTCCGTTATCTATGCATGAAATCCGAATACGATAAAATGTTTTACCAGCACCAAACCATGGTCGCATCAGACGCAACAACATCAGATACAGCAACAATTATTAGCACGGCTTCTACCAATAATATTGATACCAAGAAAGTCAAACAACATAAGAATAGCCCCAAATTAAATACGAACAGTAGCAGTAACGAAAAACAGCGTCGTAGGAATGCAAACGATAATATCAAATCCACCAACAGTGGAAATTGTACTTGTCGTGATAAAGCTGCTACGTTACCCGATGAAAAGAGCGCCACTCGTAAAAAGTCTTCTGAAGATATTTCACAAAAATCTTCCGAAGCCGGTATGCGTGAGGTCATGGAACACATACAAAAATTTTACAATCAAATGCAAATAAATGATCCTGGACCAGAACAGGTTGGGTCGGGACCGAGTCAAAAGCCGAGGGACGTTTTTCGTACTGAAGAATTTTGTAAAATCAATAAAGAAATCTTTAATGAGGACTATGACAAAGATGATATTGATGATGAGTTGGATTTAAGTTCGGATTACATGACATCGCTTACCGTTGATAACTAAAATGTCGACTCTGAGCGGCAGATTTCCGAGGAATTTTATTTTACTTGAAAATTTTTGCCAGAATGCTGCTGAGAGGAAATCACCGTAAGGAACGCCGCTCATTTTGATTGAAAATATTCCTACTATTTGAACGTTTTTGTTGAATCCAAAACAGATTTAATAAACGATAATTCCAGTGGAAAGATCCTGTAGAAAAAACTATTTGTCTAGCTTCATAAGATAACCAACAACCACAAACTTTTATCTCTTTCTTGTAGGGGGCGCGTTTGCTAAATTATTTTCATTCAAATTAAATTTTAATTATCGAGGGTTGTCTGTAGTTTTTCAATTATAACCACGGTAATGAATTGAATAATGAATAATTCATTATTTTCGGTGCTTTGATTTCTATATAATTGAAGACCAAACCAAAAAAAAAAACTCGGAATTAATTGTGTCCACAAAGAAGTATTTAAATTACGATGAATATTCGGTGAATGAATGAAATTTGTGAAAATACAATTAATCGCTTTACAATTGGCAATACTTTCCTAGAGAAATTCAAATTTCTTTGTAGTTCTAAATATATTTTAGAATTTAAGACAAACACTTGCACTTTCGAAACTAATAGAATAATTTACACTGTTTCCATGGTGTAATACTGAATAAAGCACATATAACCGCACTTTAGTAAATTTCATAGTAAAGTTAACAGTTTGGTTTCGTAAATCTTTATTCTGCTTAGGATTAGCCACTGTAGAACATAATCCTGTAAGAATTTGGATTCTTTCATTAAGAATTCTCTTTCGGTTTTTCGTGTTTAGTTTTAATTAAAATTCTTTATTATTCGCACAATTCTGTGTGCCACTGTTCACAACTTGATGTAACAACAACAATTGCTCTGTTTACATCGTTTGCATAAGCGATAACAATTACTAGACAATTATTCGACAGATTTTTTTAACGGAAGTCTTCACACCACGACTACTCTCTTCAAAACCAACACAAGACCGACTGAGGCCTCATTTTATGTACTCATAACATACTGTTACGAAAATTGAAAATCAAGATACTGGTTTTTGTTTTAACATCGCTTAACATTAAAATTATATACAAAATCGACAAACAAACTAAACAATGCAGTAAACAAACCTGTTTGCAAATTATCGATTGTACTGCTTTATATAACAACAAACACCCGCATAAAAAAATGGTAATTAAAAATACAATAAATATATGCAAACAACGATGTTTATTTTTATAGAAATTTCGAGACTATTTACGTTGTCATATAAAACGCAAGTGCAGTCAGTCTTGTGTGAAGACGCGATACTTTAAAACAGATCTGTTACAAAGTTCTGTCGAATAATTGTCTAGTAATTGTTATTGTTTATGCAAAGACTGTAGCAGAGGAATAATAATCAAAGCAATTGTTGTCGTTTACATCAAGTTGTCAACAGTGACACACAGAATTGTACGAATAACAAAGAATTTTAATTAAAACTAAACACAAATTTATTTTAAATTATTTGCAATCTACGATCTCATATTTTAAACATTTTTAAATGGTAAAAACGGTAACAATATTTTGTCATTGAAAAACAAGGTAAATTTTTTAATGTTCGATGGAAAATGTTTCACAACTTTTTTTTTGTCTTCCAAATGAGGACATCGTAATTTAATTTTTTTCAATCTTAAAGTCGTTTTTAATTTAAATTACAACACCAACACCTACCAGTTAAACTTTTTGTCATCTCTTATCACAGGTGCCCTCCTTGATAGCGATGATGAAGATGGAGTGGAAAACTAAAGATTTCACCTGAAAAGAATCAAACAAAAAAAAAAACAAAAAATTAAAAAATGGAAGGAAAAGTTTAAAAAAAAACATTAAATTTTATGGCAAAAATTTAAACACAAAATTTTCTTTAATGCCAAATTTAGGCGAATATTTTTTTTTGTTTTTTTGTTTTCTTATTTTTCATTTAAAATTGGCTTTTAAAAATGATTTACGAGTTCCAATAAAAACAAGAAAAATAAAAGAGAAAAACACTCAAAAATATTTACGCGTTGGCGTAAGACCAGTAGCAGCGATAATGGTTACGGTGATCGTTTAAATTTTAACGTCTTTAACAAGAACTGGCCAATAACTTCCAATAACTTAACGTTCAGCTGTTGTGCAAAAGCAATTTATTTGTGTTTGTGTTGCAGTCATGTTGCATGCAGTCGTGCCATTGGCTCTGTTAATAATTTATTAGAATTAGCAACACTGGTTGCATTTTAAATTGATGGCTTTTCGAAGACATGCTTACAGTAACAAGCCTAAATCGAAAAATAATGTGGTGGTGGAGATTGTTTGTTTGGATAGAAATTTGTTTTCGTTTAATTTTGCAATTCTTTGCAAAAAATTGTTGCCAGAAATATACAAAAAATTACCATTTAATAGAATAGATTAACAACCGTAAATGGATGTTAAATTAACTCCAATTAACTGTGGACCTTACACTTCTACTCTAAACTGTTCAGTTGCGCGAATTTCAAATATCGCACTTGCCAGCTGCAGTATGCAGTATGCTTTTCCCACCATCCTACAAAGACAAGCTACATAACATTGGGCATTACAACCCTTCAGTTAAAATAACGACCTAGCTGATCACTTCCCTTATATCCTGTGTGTTAATACCATACATGAGTGACTGGACAAACAGTTTAAAGTCGACTTTAAACGACAGATTTTCTTTGAGAAACTTTTCATGTCTATTTTGTCTCACCACTCACGAGTTTTTTGCCAGAAATCTTTTGAGACTAAGTCTCCGAGAGAAATAGCTTTTCATATTTGTTTGTTGGGGTTTGAATCGTGGCCTCATGTCTAATAAGGCAACGTACTACCAACTAGAATGTTGACCTTGCAAGTACGTAAAATCTAATCTTAAAAGCTTGTCTGGATTCATTTCAAAGAAAATACGATTTTCTTTCGAACATTTTTTTTTATGAAACTTCTACACAATAACTGTAGAGCTTATGACATGTCCATAGGAAGTCTATAAGAATTTAAAAAAAAAATATTTTTAAATGACAATTAAAAACATTTGAAAATCTGTCAAAACTTTCAAAAATAATTTTTATTTTGAAAAACAAAAGTCGGAAATTTCTTTTTCTGTTCGAACGCGTCAAAAATAGTTCCGCTTAACGTCGTGCAATCAAACTTTTTCTTTCTTTTTTGGTTTCAATTTATTTTTTTTTTTTAGAAAAAAAACTAACGCTTAATAAAAAGATTTTTTTAAATTCATTTCGAGAAAACTAAATAAATAAAAAGCGAACGAAAATGATGCGCCCGCGACAACGTAAAACCGTAGAAGAACTTTATGGCAGTAAATTCGACACTTTAAAATCTCAAGTGACAGGCAATATGGCACAGAAAACTATGCGAGGACCGGAAAAGGATTATGGTTATATAATAACAACAAATGCGCCTTATAGTGGACCAATGGGTGCAGCGCCCGTTGTCAATGCTCCCGTAGTAAAGCCTTTAAATACAGCCAGGGATTCAACACGGCGTAAAAGCGCCAGACTCTCAAATAAACCGGCCACGGAGAAACATTTGAACAAAGAAAAGGATGCATACGGTATGGACGATATGAAACAGGAGCAAAATATGAAAGTGAAAACAAGCCGTTTGTCGGATAAGTCGCCCTATTGCAGTGCTCCAGCACCAACACCAAATATTTATGATAATAAAATGTATGCCAACTATAAGGATATACCCATGGAGGGCAATCCCAAATATCAACAGCATCATCATCATCGTCAGACAGCCAATCATGACGAGGACAAAGATGATGACACTGATGAATTCTTTGAGCTGATACGTCACACTGTTGAAAATGCCATTGGGGTTAGTGTTGATTGTATTGCTCCATCGTGCATGCGTACGTGTTTAATAAATTCTTTGATGTTTCTTTTTTTTTTTTTTTGTTTCTGTCTTACAGAAATCAATATCAGAATTACTCAATCGCAATTTCAGAGAATTGTCCTCGAAAATTGAACGCTTTTCGGCCGATCTCAATAACACGAATGCCCTACTCAATCAAATACAGATTGACATGAACAATAGTAAGTAATTGTCGAAACGTTTAAAAATAAAATTAAATTCACGAGGTTTTAATTACAATTTGTGTCTATGTTCTACATAGAGAAAATTACGATATTAAAAGCATTCTGCAAAACCATAAACAATACGCATCATATACTAGAGATAATTTTATATTTTTGTGGTCCTACATCTGTAATATCGTAAATTTACAACGTTAATTTTCCTTTAATGGTGTCTCTTCTTACCGTAATTCCTTTTAAACAATTTTTCATATTTTTAATGATATTCCGATTTTTACGATATTCAGATTTTTACAATATTCAGAGTTTTACAATATTCAGAGTTTTACTGCATTCAGATGTTTATGACATTAAATAGTATAGATAGCTAGGTCTTACCATAAGAGAACATAAAAGAGATTTTTATTAGGAAAAATTTGCAACATCTAGAAGCAAAAATTACGGTATTCAAATATGCTAACATAACACATGCGATATTCAGAGATTTGCATTAAGAAGTTAACGTTATAATGGTTTGTCTCTACAAAAGAAAATTACGATATTATTCTACGATATTAATGTCCTTTTGAAAGCAGAATAAAAAATATAAAAAAATTTACTACAGATTTGGTTACCTTTATGCCAAGAAATCTAAATAAAATATATTACGATATACAGCGCTAAATAACGCTGTTATAAAACAAATTTACGATATTGTAAAATCCATTCAACTTAATTTACCTGTTTCTTATTTATTTCTTTTACCTCTTAGAAATTGTCCATTATGGCGAAGAGAATTCACGTCACTTCCGTTATCTATGCATGAAATCCGAATACGATAAAATGTTTTACCAGCATCAAACCATGGTCGCATCAGCCACAGCACCAATCACTACAGCAACTATTAATACCTCAGTTTCTGCCAGTAATATTGATACCAAGAAAGCCGAACAACGTAAGAGTAGCCCCAAATTAAATACAAACAGTAGCAGCAACGTAAAACAGAATCGTAGTAATGCCAACGATAATATCAAATCCACCAACAGTGGAAGTTGTACTTGTCGTGGTAAAGCTGCTGCTGCTACGTTACCCGATGAAAAGAGCGCCACTCGTAAAAAGTCTTCTGAAGATATTTCACAAAAATCTTCCGAAGCCGGTATGCGTGAGGTCATGGAACACATACAAAAATTTTACAATCAAATGCAAATTAATGATACTGGATCGGGACCGGTTGGACCGGGACCGAGTCAAAAGCCGAGGGACGTTTTTCGTGCTGAAGAATTTTGTAAAATCAATAAAGAAATCTTTAACGAGGACGATGACGACGATGATGTTGACGATGAGTTGGATTTCAGTTCGGACGGCATGACACCACGTTGCGATGGCAATTATGGTGGCACTACCAAACGGGGATGCATGACCAGTCGTGGCGCTAGTGGAGGAGGTGACGCTTGATGTTTTGGTTGGTTGAACAGAAGAATTGTTTTCATTTGATTAAATTGCAGTAATTTTGTAGGTTTTTATCAATTTTTTTTTCTTTATTTTTGTAACTCTTTTACTGTATATTTTATAGGCTGAGTTTATATTTTGTAGAAAAGAAATTAATTTTTTTCAATAATAAAAAAAAAACTACCAAACTGATGGTGGTGGCCTAAATTTCAAAGAAAAACAAAATATACACTTGAGATGTATAAACACTCTTTTTTTAATTAAGAAATTTCAAATGAAAATTTGGGGACTATTGGCCTTTACAATTTTTTTAGAAATTCTGCAACAACATCAATCACCTGTATTTCCATTTAGAAGAAGGGAAACTGCAGGAGAGTTTCAAAGAATTTTAATCACAATCCTTTTTGAGTATTAAACTTCTCAGTGGTGTCTGTTTGAAGGGAACAAATAACGTCGAAATATTTTTACTTTACCGTTGTGCAATTCGTTGCCTTTTCCGTTGCCTTAAATCAAATTCAGTTTCGTTGGCCGGACGCAGCAGCTTGCATAAGATTGATGAATAAATTGTCTTGCGAAACAGATTCCATGGAATCGGTTTAATTAAGTTTGCGTCAGAACTACATCTCCATGTGCCGCCAAAAGGCTAAAAATATTCACAAACAAACAAAACAAAACAAGAAAAATTGAAATTTTAAATTTGCTGGTGGAACTTGCTTAGGGTTAGTTTTCAAAGGTTATGGTCAAAGTACTTTACTGACATATTGATCACCTCTCCACCCCTTCCTTTTCATTTTTGATATCTCTTTACAGGCTTTGCAAATGCAAATTTCATCAACTCATGTATAAGACTTCTGACAAGCGGCTAAAATAACAATAAAAAGCGAAATTCAATGGTTTTTATGATTGACCTTCGAAATAAAAAGCCTTCAATCAACCTTAAACAGGGTGAAAGGAAAAGTTATGGTAAATAAAGAAATCTTCCAAAAAAAAATTAAAATTCTATGACGAAAATAACTACATTCGGTCCCTGAAGCAATTATGTAGTTGAATACACAATACTTTGATCTGCTCCGAATATTGTTGATGAAGGTGTACTGAGAAAAGACTATAGAGACAAAGGTGCTTCTAGAAATGATATCTACAGGGGGTATAGCAAACTCCTACATAATATTGGGTGAAACGAAACTATCGTTTTGAACTCTACCTCATCTCCACAAACCCTATAGCAATCCGTCTGGAATCTTTCCAAGATCTCTATCAGTGAATTGATATAATGTAAGGAACTCAATTGTCTCACATTGGTCTCATTGGTTTGTAATGTAACACCCCGATCTATACTCCCAGCGACTATGATCCATACCATGGATTCATTTGATTTGTTAATTATTTCTAAAACTTAGGTCATATGGACGCTATTGTTGAGTAAGTAGAGTGTTATCTTACTACACAAGAGTTCTAAGTTCAAACCTCATCACTATTATCGGGGGAAAAAAAAGGAGAAATAAGAGGAAAAATAATTTCTTTCAAATGTCTGCTTTAAGCGGTCTTTTGGGAAAAGTTGTGGCAATTATTAATTGATACGAACAACCTACTCTATTAGTTGACGATGACATTAAACTGGAGGTCGTGTCTCTCACAGATAAAGTTAATAAACACCAGAGATCAGAAGTAAATGCAAAAAAAGATAAGTAGAATCGAATCATACTTATAATTTCTGATACTTGCACGCATTCATACATATCTTAATATCATCGAATCTCTACTCATATTCAAGGTTTGAAGTACTCATCATATTCACGTATGATGTTGTTTGTTGATTTTGACTTTCCATAACTCAATATATACAACACGAATCACAAAATAAATATGATTTACTTACGAATCTTAAAATACTCACTAGAAGACAGTGTTGTAAAGGTTTATGAATCAAACATATTTCGAATGGTATGAGTTTAATGACAACGTTACACGCATACTCATTGCAACCCGGTACTTATAAATCAACGTTGTAGTGTGTATGAATGAATCAGAGTATGGTATGTACTTAAATTTCAATATTGTTGACTCATGACTCATTGCAACCCGGTACTTATAAATCAACGTTGTAGTGTGTATGAATGAATCAGAGTACAGTATGTACTTAAATTTCAATATTGTTGACTCATGAGTGTTTATGAGTAGAAAAAAAACGATTCATTTCTAATCTCTGATAGAGTCCATAGAGCAAAATAACACTTTTTGTTTCAACACCTTGTCTTTCGAAATGTTGGTCACTTTTTCTGGTTTTATAATCAGTATTAAACGGAATAAAACAAACAGAATGAAAGAGAGTGAAAGTGTGTAGGAGTGAGAGAAACAGAGGGAGAGAGAGAGTGAGGATGACAATTATAAAAAAATATTTTTTAAAAAGTATTTCAGTTTTAAATGAAAAACAGCAACTAACTTGGCTTTAAAAAAAAGCCAACTGGGAAACTATCATTACGTATTGCCAATAAAAAACACCAAATAAATGAAAGAAAGCAAGAGTAAGAGAGAGAGAGAGAGAGAGAATGAGATCCATAACAGAAGAGAACAAGAAAATGTAATTTGAAACTAATTTTGTGACAAATTAATCACTCAGGCGTAAAACGTTTATTGACAATTTCAAGTAACACGTACGTACGTACGTATCTAGGTACGGAATACAAAGAACATAGAAATACAAAATGTGTTACAAAGAATACAACAAAAACAATAGCAATATTGAGTTTATAAATATTTATGAATTTTTAACATAAAAAAACAACAAAAAACAAAATTGAACCTGGGTCAAGGGGTTGATCGACTAACTAAATGACTGGGGTTCGCTGGCTGTTAAGAAATGATTGTGAATTGTTGCCAAATACAGGTTAAAAATGTGCATTTATTTTCATTAAACATTTACAACAACAAGACTACGAAAGGTCTTTTGTGAAAATTAAATTTTGGAAAAAGTTTGTAAATAAAGTTTTTAAGCATGACTGAATTAATGATTTTTTTTTTTTATTTGTTTTTTTATATTATTTTCAATAAAATTAAAATCTTTCTAAATTAGCAATTGAAGGCCTATTTACTGAACTGTAAACAATACTTAGCCCTGCTACTGCTCACACAGTAAAACTGTAGCAGATTACAACACACTTATACCTATGAGTTAAAAACACAAGGTTTGTGTCTTTAATAACTTACATAGTCATTGAAGGAAATATTATAGTATTGTTGACAAAAAGTTTCCCAAATTATTTAGAAAAAATCATGGCATCCGCTAAAAAAAAAGCATCCACTATGAACAAATGCATTACAAAGCATAATTTACTTGAATTGAATTCAAATATAACTCCTGACCGGCATTTCCCAACTACACCGATAGTGCCTTATGAATTTTACCTAAAACACCGTTCACTAGACAAGTTCTGCCAATAAATTAGACACGTTCTGTCAATGAATTTAGCCCCAGGCTCATAAGTGCTAATGCGAGAAAGTGTTCGGCCTTCGTCTACTTGTCTTTCTTATTATTACAGTTTCTGTAGAAATAGATGTGAGGTATACGAGGTTGTGAAAATAAACTCCGGTTAGGTTTTACGTAAATTTTTACCTGAATACATATATTACAGGGCAGATCTGTCCAGTCTCTATAGAAATGGGCTCATTATGTCGTCTTGCTTTTGCAAAATATTAAAGTTCATATGTCAAACCATTTGTTTGTCTCTCAACGCCAGAATGCCAATCTCAAGCTAAAACTTTCAAACTTATTCTCACACAGAATAGTTTTGATCCTATTGATGTCGTGGAAATACCCCTCCACATACATTTCCGTAAATTTCCAAATGATCTGAGATCCACCAATGTGTGATCCCAATTTTTGATTCAGCCTGCTCAGACAGTTCCATAGAAATTTTAAGTTAACCACATAACAACGAAGTAAACCAATGATAGGCTGTTGCCCAGATAGTACTGCTCTTCGTTTGTACTTCTGGACCAAGTGGAGTTTATATGAAGCATATTTTGATTCGAATATTTTACTCTGAGGACAAACACACCCTCTACTATCTCACTGTCTGTCTTTCCTCTCCCAGAACTGTATAAAGTCTCCAAAACGATTCGATTAACTTTAATTAATCCTACCCGATGCATTGAATTGAACAAAACTAAAAGATGTACAGTACGGATTAGAGCTGTCCGCCATTTAATTTGTCATGAATTTCGTGTAAGACTGGTGTATTCCATTAATATAACCATAGTCATTGCCATATGCAATAGAGTCTCTAGAGCTGCTTTAAGAGAGGTTCTCAGTTATACCAGGCTCATAGCTGTCTCCGTAACTTAATCAACTCCATATCCTATGATTTCCAAATTCATACGTCCTAGTGAAACATACAACAACAAACACTACAAGAATAAATGTAAACAAAATACACAAACAACAATAATAAAGCAACGATGTTTACATTTATAGAGATCTCGAGAAGGTCAAACCATGAACATTCGGCTTCAAGACTATTCATAAGGCTGTTTAGGTTGTCATATAAAAGGAAAGGCAAAGTAGATAACTAAGTTAGTAAAAATTCAGTCAGTCTTATGTGAAGACGATGTGCGTTTTAGGAAAGTAATCGTGGATTGAAGATCTATGTCGATCAATTGTCTAGTAATTGTTACTGCTTATGCAAAGGGTGTAAACAGAGGAATAACAAACAACGCAATTCTTGTTGTTTACATAAAGTTGTAAACTGTGGCACACATAATTGTACGAATAATAAGGAATTTTAATTAAAACTAAACACAAATTTATTTTCATATTTTAAACGTTTTTAAAAGGTAAAAACATAGCAGTATTCTATAGTATGGTGCGTGTTAGTCAATTTTATTTCAAAATATTATAATTAAGACTGGCTTAAAACATTCAATTGCTAAACCAGAATAGAAATGTAAGCGACCACAACCCTTAAACCGATAACAATACAGTCAATAATAATTAGAGTGTCTTAATAAATGGACAGACAGGTTGTGTTCAAAATTACAATTTTCTTAACTGCCGTTTTTTCCATTTTAGCCCAGTTACCATAGCTACCTTTTGCTTACCAATTGCTATGGACAGCAAAAAGCGAAGCGAAAATGTAATGAAAATGAAGGAAAATAGAAAATAAAATTCAAACGGTGGCTTATTTATGCTGACACAGTGAAAAGAAACAAAAAACAAAAAACAAATTTAAATGACAGATAGGCAGACAAGCATTATTGGCGTACAGGTGTAAAAAACAAACTATTTTTGGTTTTTTTTTTTTTTTTTTTTTTAAAAAAAGGGTGGTTTTTTAGGTTTAAGCCCTTCTTGTTAAAAACAAAAAAACAACAATAATGGTAATAATCGAAACAAAACACAGTCAATTGCTGTTGTTGTTGTTATTGTTATTGCCTCTAATTGTCTTTTAATTTGCGTCCACCGTTGGGTTTAGTTTTTTCCAACATGTACGCCAGTGAACAACGCGTTTTCGACGGCTTTTGTTGGTAGAGTTTTGTAAAAAAAAAGCTTAAAAAAAAGTTTTTATTGAATTTAATTAAAAATATCATCGCTCACAAAATAAATGTTAAAAGTTTTATTTATACGTGTGTTCTGCTATGTTTTGTTGCCAAAAAACAAGCCGCATATTTAATTGAATGGCAGTTTATCAGCCCGATTTTTTATTGTGAAAAAAACTGACTAAATTGTGCCTGTGTTTTGGTGTCACATCGTTAAATATTTAATTAAAAATAAAAAAAAAACACTAAAAAGCTGAATAATATCGCGGAAGATGAAATAAAATGAAAAATATTCCTTGAATCTACAAAAATTGGATATCACAATCAAGGATTTCCAATAGAAATTTATAGCCTGATCTCTGTGTTTTGTTCTAAAGGTTTCACTGTTTTTCAGCTCTCTATGCATTTATCTCTTTTTTCAGTTTCAAAATTATAGTTAAAAAACACACACGAATTCTGATTCAACCATAATTCCTTTGAAATTCTAATTTCCTTGTAATGCCTAGTTCCTGGCATTGTGTTCGAAATACAGTGTTCTTTAAATAACCGCCTCTACATATACATAAAACAACCCTTCAATCAGGATTATGACCTAGCTTTTCACAGCACTTATATAGTGTGTGTTAATTTTATATATGAGTGCCTAGACCTATGGCATAAAGTCGATTCCGAACGCCTGATTTTTAAAATAACTTTTAATGGCAATCTTATTTTAAAACTTAGAGTTTTTGCCAGAAATCTTTTTTTTTTAACTTTTAATGCAACAAATCCATAATCCGACCATATTACGGGATTTGAGACTGTGTCTCCTTGAAACCACATACTGTTCAATACATAATCTTCAACTGCATGCGACAAAATGTCGATTATCGTACAGTCACTAGTCCTATGAAGCATTTTCGAAAAAGTACAATCAAACAAGTTATTTTTCTGTATGGAATGCCTTCCCCACAATCAAATCTACAATTGGACTTAATTTTAACAATCAGCATTAAAGCTCTGCCATTTTAGTACCCCATAACTGTGTATATACAGGGTGTTAAGAGTGATCAGCCCCAGATATAAATAAAATAAAAAAAAATACACAATTATGAAAAGCATGCTATGCTCGATTCATGAGAAGCCCGATTCCTTGAACATTGCGGTTTCTTAGCAATCCTGATGATTCTTGAATAAAAAGTGGCCACATTTTAAAAACCACGGGTGTAGTCAATTTTAAATATTTTAATGACTTCTTCGGTTATTAACCAAATCGATCCCCAGCCAGAAATAGTAAACCTTTCGCTAATAAATTACTTTTGAACAGAAGAAAGATATTTAACACATTGAGTGGCAAGCAGTTTTGACGAAAACCTTCCCAGGAGGTCCAACATTTCTTTTTAAACACTCACTGTCGTACGGAAACGTACGACATGGCACCGCACGACGGAATAGGTGTCGTACGGAAACGTATGACGTGGCACTCAATGTGTTAGCAGCCGACAGTTTTCTTTTTTGAATCTACTAAATGGATAACCACGTATAATACTATGTTCAGACATGAACTTTTATTGAGTCAATATTAGTTTTATTGAGCACAATATTTTAAGTGTTCAGATATAATAATAACGCAGTTCAACTGCTTATTCAATATTCATTTGACAGCTGATTGTTTCAACAACAAAGTTTTTTTTTTGTTGTCCAAATTTGTGTTGTCAAAAATCTCAACAGGAAGTGTTCGGAAAATTGTAATAAGCTCACTGAACGTGCTGTATTTTAAGTTTTACACAATATTATAAACATTTGCGTATTTATTGCGCAATAATTAATTGAAACTTTATATGAAATATTGAACTCAATAATGGCATTTATTGCGATTTACGCAATAAAAGAGCATGTCTGAACATAGTATAAGACCCTACTCTTAAGCGTTAGAACACTAATTAGAGGATGGTGATAGAGATCCCGGCTTTTTTAATAGCTCAGTTACAAGCCTTGACGTAATAAATTTTAATAAAAAAAACGTATTACAAATTAAATTAATTACACTACAAAAGTTTTTCTAAAACAAAAACCACAGTCCCCCCCCCTTCGCTTCCTAACCAATCAATCAGGGTTTTAATTTATCGATTACTAAAAGAGAAAATAAACGCTAAAATAACACAGAAATCTAAATATAACACACAAACAGAGATGAGGGAAAGACAGAAGAAAAAAGAAAAACAAAATCAAAATCAAAAATAAATGTTACTAATGTTACAGTGGGACAAAGATAAAATCAATAGAACACAAAGAAATTCATAAACGAAAAACCTAAAAAGTAAAAACCGCGAAAAAAAAAACAACTAAAGATACCGGAAAATAAATTAAAACACATGGTGCAACACTTACACATACGGTTACGTATTACAATAAGGCTTAAGAGCCAGTTTGGTGACAAAGATAGAGAGAGAGAAACAAAGAGAAGCTGAAAGAATAGTAAACAAACCATAAAAATAAAAACACAGTTGGCCTGTTTATTAAAATTCAAAGAAATAGGAAAATAAACAATAATAGGAAAGAAAAAAAATACTCAAATGCGTGTATGTGTTTGTATTAAACGAAATGTAAATGAGAATTGTGAAAACAATAAAAATAACAACAATACATAAGTAATTTACTTGTACTTTTGAAAATATAAATGTTAAGAAGATTATTTAAAAAAACAACAATAACTACAACAAAGTCTTCTTAAAAATCACCAACACATTCAACAATTAAAGACAATCACACCCACAAAGCCACAAAAGAAAATAGAAAAGAACAACAAAATCAACTCTCTTCCTTAATTTAGTTAGTGCAACAGTCTCTAATTGTGTTGTTGTTTTAATTTTTTTTTTTTGTGCTTTAAATTAAAAGAGAAAATCTGTGCTTATTTTCTTTCAGTATTTTTTACTCTCAGCATTAAACAACGTCAATTATATTTTGGGCATCAACACTTTACAACAAAAATAAAATAAAAACAAAAACAAAAACGAAAATCAGAAACAAAATCATTTCATTAATGCATACAGTAGTACTGTAAAGATTAACCGCCTTCAAGTGTTATTGATAAATCGCACTAATACACCTACAGAAAGTAAGCATACGGAGAAAATTGTTATCAATAACAGGAATAATAATAATTATACGTCCATGTTAAATTGCTACGTAAAACACAATTAAAACTGCAAGCGATAATGTTATGGAAATATCGAAAAATGCATATATTTCAGCATAAGCAGGGTAAGTATTTTTCGTAAAGCTTTTATTGCATAGTTTTTGAACTAATAAATTACAATTTAAGGAAATTAATTATTTTTATTTTTATTGTTAGTAAAATAATTTCAATAAAGCAAACATAAAGTTATGATTTCATTAAAGCATGAACCCTGACATGATTAATGTAATCCACATGCATACATATGTAAATAATTGGTCATCACATCTTTTTTGTTAAGATTACGACCTAGCTGCACACACCACTGATGTTGTGTGTGTTAATTTTATGCATGGTATAGCGGTAGCTGCAGTTTAAAGTCGATTTCGAACAGCTGATCTTGTTTAACGCTCAGAATTTTTAACAGAAATCTGCTGAGAAGATGTCGCCGAAGAAATATTTTTTTTTCCAATTTTCAATTTGATGTCTGACATGGGATTTGAATCAAGGCCTCACGTCTAATAAGCCAACACACTACCTACTAGACTACGTAATCCACGTGACAGAAGCGATATTTGCAATAGCGCATATATTGCAATGATCTACAGAGCAGATGTCCCAAAATGCGACATAAGATGCTCGCTCAATAAAATGAAATTAAGCCGACAAATTCGTATCTGGTGTTAGTAAAACTTCGTCTGACAACAATTTGTTAAATTCGACGATGTTTATTCGCTAGCCTGGAAAAGTATGCGAGATACCTTCTGGCTTCACTGACCCCAAAGTAGCCGTTTTGCAGAGAATTTCCTAACACAGAATCCCAAAGTATCAATTGCGAAATTTAAACAAAGTTCATACAACCATTCTCAAATTCGGTAAGGAAATGGACAACTTTTCATTGGAGATCATCATGACAAACGAGGCTAATTTCCAGCTCTATGGATACTTGAATGAACATAATTAATCCTTCCGAGGCACTGAAAATCTGTGTACAATACATGACAACTTTCCATTTCTAACAGCGTGACTAATTCCTCTTTTACATATCATTTGTCTTTATTTTCCATCAGCAAAATCAATATCGGTTTTCTTTATTGAATATGTTTTCAAAGCTTTTCTTTCTTACGTTCTTTTTTCTTTTCTTTTTATTCATTCTTTTGCAGTTTTTGCTATTGTGGCTCTTCTATTCTGTTGTCTCTTAACACTGACCAATGCCGACGAGCCCACACCTAGAATACGAAATCTACCAAAGATAACAAAATCACGAGCCATAGCCATCAAAGAGAGAACAACAACGCCACCAACAACGACAACAACAACATCAACAACAGCTCAATCATTGTCGCCCTCGACAGAAGCCATTGAAATGACAACGGCCAGCATAAATGACATTTGCATACACGGCATTAAGGCTGTCATTGTGAATTCGGAAGAGGAAACGACGGTAATTAAAAATCAAAATGACTTGGTGGAAATCATCGAAGGCGACATAATGATCAGTGTAATAACCAAGGATACCATATCAGCCATGTTTGTTATAAATCGCCTGAATGTGGCCAATCTATTGGAGGCGAATTTTGAAATAGGTGAGTCCATTTTATAAAAAAAAACATGAGCACGTAAATTTCAAATAAATTTCTGTTTAGTTTTAATTAAAACTCTTTATTATTCGCCCAACTCTATGTGCCACCGTTCACAACTTTATGTAAACAACAACAATTGCTTTGTTTGTTATTTCTCTGTTTATACCCTTTGCATAAACTATAACAATTACTAAATAATTATTCGACAGATCTTTGTAACGAAGATCTTCAAACCATGATTGCTCTCTTCAAACATACCGCCTCCTCACACAAGACTGACTGAACTTTACTAACGCCGACGCCTGCTTTGCCTTGCCTTTGATATGGCAGAGTAAACAGTTTGATGAATGTTCTTGAAGGCGAAAGTTCATAATTTCGGTAGATTACGCTCCTAACCAAGTGGGAAGTCATGTCCAAATATATGGATTCGATTGGTACTCAGGTGTAACAGTCTGTTACATCTGGAGGCGTTGGTAGACGCATTGTATTTCACCGTGGGATTAGGTCCACGCGGAACAGGCACTCATCGTAAAACCCATCATCGTTGTAGTGTTGTTGTGTATTTCTGTTTAATTGTTTATGTTTAGATTTGTTGTTATATTAAGCAGTACGATAATTTGTAAACAAGTTTGTTTACTGCATTGTTTTGTTTTTGTGGTTTTTGTTTATAATTTTAATGTTAAGCAATATAAATGCAATGCAAAATAATGAAAACTTTATAATATTTTTTAGGCATTACGTGCCATTGCCATTGACAATGACAACATGGTAGAGAATCTCTTGCTGCAGGAGGTGGAATATCAACAGCAATGCTTGAATCATGTCATTGGCATATTTATCGATTTCGATTACTTTAATATGCTAGAGGATGTCATCAAAGAATTGGACTATAATATATGGCCTATACCCTCGATACGTGCATGATATTTTTCCCAAAGTTGCTCATCTCTTGTATCAAATGCCTTGGGGTGATCAAATTGCTTCCGTTGAGATCTTGACAGAGAACTTGAACGTTTACAACGATTTCATGGATGCAGTGCGTGCCGAACACATGTGTCTGATGCATTTTAAGAGCACTACAAATGTTTATATTCTCTTTGGCAATAAAATGGCTTCGCATTTTAAAGAGAATGGCACCGTATTCGCTGTGCCAACAGAGAGAATGGACAGACATTTTATAATAGGTAAGCATAGAGTGAAATTGTATAAACACATCCAGAAAAGCCTCTGTTCTCTTTACAGATTTACCCAATAAATCGTTTATATTAATGGAAAACGAAATCGATTTGCATTTGGTGGATAAAAACTCCACACAACTTGACGTTGGATGAGCCTCTAATTGGCAAAACGGTATTACCATCACGTGTATTGGCCTTTGCCAGACCCATGCTGGAGTTGGCGCGTTGGCTAAAGTCTTCCCTGCAAAAGAATTGCAAACGTATTGAAGATTACTTTGTGTTCGAAACGTGCAACAATTTTCTTGCCTTCATAGAGGATTGGGAAAAGACGGAATATCATCAGGATTAACCACAATACAGCCGAGCTGTTGGATCTATTGCGTATGCGCCACTTGGCTACTCTAATGAATTTTCAAATGTTTCAAAAGTTTGTAGACGAAACCAGGCCAGGATCACCACCAGGACCTCTTGAATTCGAGGAGAAGATAACAAATCTAAGAGAGATTGCAAGTCAGAATTTTGTTACCAACATCACCACCTACTACCACTACAATCGAGATAATCACACCAGTTTGGAGTTGAAAACAAAGTTTGGTCATGTCTTCAATTGCCAGTATACGGCAGGTGGTGATAACTCACGTTATCCTTTTCTATTCGATGGTGAATCGGTAATGTTTTGGCGTATTAAGCCGGATACTTGGGTAGCCACTGGCATGACAGCCGCCATTTTGGGTATATTGTGCACATTGGCTATACTGGTGTTCATAGTGGTGCGCATATCCCTGGGCGATGTGTTTGAAGGTAATCCTGTGACCAGCATATTACTGTTGATGTCTTTGCTTTTGATGTTCACATCGTTTATACCCTTTTCCTTGGAATATGTGGGAGAACATCGCAACTCGCATGTCACGTTTGAAGATGCTGCCACTTTGAATACTTTGTGCGCCGTTAGAATATTTGTGTTGACTCTGGTGTATTGTTTTGTATTCTCGTTGTTATTGTGTCGGGCCGTTATGTTGGCTTCCATTGGCTCAGAGGGCGGCTTCCTGTCGCATGTCAATGGCTATATACAGGCAGTTATCTGCGTCTTTAGCATTCTAGTGCAACTGGTCATGTCCATTGAACTGCTAGTGGTGATGCATATTGCTTCGGATAAGGTATCCTGTGAGAATATGTATTATGGCCATTGGCTTTTCGGTTTACTGTCGTACGATATGATTTTATTGCTAAGCATTATTGCTTTGGTGCCATTTATCTATCGTTCGCAAAGGAATTATCGCGAAGGTATCCTCATAGTAATTGGCGCCGTTTTGATGTTTATCATCTGGATTGTATTCATTGGCCTGTCCTTGTTTGGTGATGAAATGCGTGATGCTGCTTTACCTTTGGGTCTGCAGGCCTCCGGCTGGGCTATATTGGTGGGCATTTTAATACCGCGCACGTTCCTGATCGTCAGAGGCATTGAGCGTTCAGATATTGCTCAAGCTTTGCCTTCTCTAACTTCATTGGCGTTTGCGCAAAACAATCAATACTCATCGGAGCAGGTAAGTGTATGCTACAATGCTTAGTATCGGCTTAGTATGCCTAAGTTATGCTTGAAATTGTTCTAGAGTGTCTATGAATGCGTTAATCCTGCCATGCGCAACATTTCCCAAGATGAACTGCACCATCAAACGCCCAGCGAAATACCCACCTTACCACTACGTGGCGGTGGTCCACGACGTCAACAGTTCTTTGCTAATCTACGTCAGGCCAATGCTCATATTGGACCGAATCGCCAAAATACCACACGTGTGCAGCGTGGCTCACCCAATCAATCGGAACAATCTTCATTGGAGGATGACTCACCGGAAAGCAGTAAAATTACTCGATTTTAAGGACTCTTTTAAAATTCCAACACCAAAAGGCTTCCCAATTATTTACATTTCCGTTGCAGATCCATTATTTTTGGAAGAAAATCCAGAGTCCTACCGGCTCCACAGATTTAAATTGCTGATTTTTTGAAAGTTTTGTTCGTATTTGTAAGTTATAAGGTACTTTATTCCCCTCCTTATTTAACACATTCTAGTCAAAATGTTTACCTTGAAAGGATCTTTTTAAAAAGGAATTCTGTTTTTTTATTATTATTGAATCTCGTGTAAGACATTGTAATCATGATGAGTATTTGTGGAACATGAAATATTTTTAAAATAAAAACTTTTGAAACATTTATAAAATCGCAAACATTTTCTTATTTAAAGCACTGAATCAAAAAAAGTACTTTTTTAAGTACCATAGTAAGTCTCAATCATTCTTAGAGACTTCACTAAATGGAGCCTTAGTTTACATTGGCTTTTTATGGGACTGTATATGACGCCTGTTGAAGTCACCGTGGTGACAAAAGGCCCGGGTTCGAATCCCAGGTCAGACATCAAAACGAAAAATATTTCTTCGGCGAATTCCTCTCAGCAGATTTCTGGCAAAGACTCTGAGAGTAAAAATTGCCATGAAAAGCTTCTCAAAAATCTGTCGGTCCGAGTCGACTTTAAACTGTAGGTCCCGCCACTCATGTATAAAATTAACGCACACAATATAAGTGGTGTGAGAAGCTAGGTCGTAGTTCTGACTGATGGGTTATAATGGCTAATTACGTACGTACGTATATGACGCCTGGCTGACAGTATTGGTTGGAATGTTTGTTGGCACTTATCTTTTTACGTGGGTAGGAACCTAATTGGCGGAAAGTTAATTCAATTACTAGTCTGAATAGGAATAGTTCTCGTTTCTTAAACTAGACTAGACACTAGATAGTCTCTATAATTCGTTGTGTAATTACCACCAAAATTACTGCATATCGTCAGAGATCTGTTACTTTCAGATTCAGGCGAGTAGCATCTTTCTACTCCATGGAAAGCACCGCATATCAACTTTTGATTTCTACAGTCTTTACTTCCATTCAAAATTCCCTACCAGTTTCCCAATTTAAATCTTTGATTTTAAAACCAGTTTTTACCTTTTCAACATTAACGAAGCTGTCAATAATCAATAATAGTTTTAGCAATTTTTGTTCGTCTTCGTTCACCAATATTTTGGTCTTGCGTTGACAAAAAAATAGATTTTCCCCGTTGGTAAAAATTAAGCTTTCATTTCAATGAATTTGAATTATCTCTAAATTCATTTATATACATGATCTACTAACAATGGAATCCTGTTTAAAAGATTAGCATCATCGGCTCTGGACACTTTAGAAACAGAAACCATTTTTAATGCCTTTAAGCTTCATGACCGTTTTAAAAACATGTATACCCAAAGTCAGCTGTACAGTTGTAGATTTCTAAATACTATCAATCAGTAGTAATCACTAGCCATCATTAGCAATCACCGCCAATCACTAGCTATCACTATCAAACTGTATCAATTATTAGCAATCACTATCAATCATTATCAACCGCTAGGCAACAACATCAATCACTATCAATTACCATCAATCACCAGTAATCACTATCTATCTCTATCAATCACCATCAATTACTAGAAATTACTATCTACCTCTATCAATCACTAGCTTTCACTATCAATCACCATCAATCTGTATCTATCATTAGCAATCTCCATCAATCACTATCATC
Source organism: Sarcophaga peregrina (assembly GCA_014635995.1). Lineage (NCBI taxonomy): Eukaryota > Metazoa > Arthropoda > Insecta > Diptera > Sarcophagidae > Sarcophaga > Sarcophaga peregrina. The sequence goes on along the minus strand of CM025789.1, from coordinate 113,015,873 downwards.
CGCTAGGAATCAACATCAATCACTATTAACTACCATCAATCACAAGCACTCGCTATCCCCCACTATCAATCACCATCAATCACTAGCAATTACTATCTACTTCTAACCATCAATCAGTACCAATCACTATCTATCACCATCAATCACTAGCAAATCACTATCAATCAATAGCAATCACTATCAATCAAAATAGAAATTTGGCTATGACGTACCTCCAGTTATTCTTGTCATACTCATTCCACTTAAATGCGATTAGCGATGCATAGAAGGTTGATTGATAGTGCCTGTATAAAGAGATTTTAGTAAGTTTTCATGCTAGATGCACTTGGTTTTATATTTGGAGTCGATGCTTCAAACGGAATCAGACAGTTTTTCCTGACGTTGATCAGAAATACAAAAAGTCCTTAATTCCTGGTGATTGTATTTAGAATACGATATTCTTGCTTTTACAGCAATTTTAAGACAATTTTTTGAATAACGAAAACCTTGAATACATTGGAAATCAAAAAAGCTTCTTCAAAAGTTTTATTACTGCAGGAGGTTGTTAAATTCAATAAGAAAACAATGTGATTGCTATTGAATTTTCTATCCTTTGGAAGGGAAAAACTTTCCATTGAAGCTTTTTAAGCTTCTTAGCAATACTTTGTATTTACATTACGCCCCTAATATTTCATTTTTGTTAACGAAAGCTTTGTTAAAACAACACTTGTTACCTGCGTGTGTTGTGAGTGTCCTTAAATTATTTGTTGTGCATTTTGTTATTTTATACTCTTCGTAGTTGTAGTTGTAGTTGTTGTTGTTTTAACACATTAACAAGAAAAAAGCAAAACACAACCACCACATGATGAGTATTTACGTCACATTTCACGTTGTCCTTGCTACCGCAAAATTATGTTTTTCTTTAGCATTTTTTTTTTTCGTCTTCTTCTTCTTACGCTCTTTAGCTCTCTTTGTTTGTTTGTTTTTTCGAGTATAAACTACTCTTCACTCTCTGTAACAGTAGTTTATAGCTGATATCTTGACTTTCTTTTTCAATGTTCGCTTTTGTTTCTGTTTTACTATTTGTGTCTAGGTATGTGTGGTAAAATGAAAGCAGACGTAAATGTGCTGCTCTATGTAAGTCTGTACTGGGCTTCTGTAGGAATAACATGTTGTCAGTTGGTTGGTTAGTTCGTAGTAATGGATGGATGGATGGATGGATGGAATTGACTTCTGTTTTTCTTCCTTTTTCTTTGATTTTTTTTTTTTCGTTTCTTTTTTTTTATGCGAGAATGAATGAAATGTTTGTTTATTTTTATTTTTTCTCTTTGCCATTTGTTTGTGTATGTTGTTGTTGGTTTTTTATTTATTTTTTCTTCGTATACTGACGTCAAAATGGTATCCCCCACTTACAAATGCCACCTTTTCTTAATTTAAATTTTAAATTTGTTGATGGCAAAACAAAAAAGGCTTCAGAGAGATAAAATCATTCAAATTCAGGTACAATTCATAGCGAAAAATATTTTTTTTTTTATATTTTCAAAGAGATTTCTAAAGGCTGGTTGGTTGGTTTGTTTATTTACAAATTTTTAAATATTTTTTTTATTTTTACAAAGAATTTTAATTGCAAACTATTCATTTTATATTGTGGCCTTCAATATTAATGTTGTTGGATCCACACAACATAGGGTTTAGTTTAGAAAGTTTCGGCTGAATATTTCCCCATAATTTAAAAATAATGATCGAATTTTGCAAATATTTTCTTAAATGTTTAATGATAGAATTCTTCATATGCTTTCACACCAGTCGCAAAGTTGTACTCCCATATCAGCAACCATAACGTGTGCCTATGGTAATATATCTTCAAATTGCTGTCAAATAATTGGTTTGCAAATGTTCTTTGCAAACGCCATTACCCAAAAAGGAAACATAATCATGCCAAATGGTAAGCTTGGCAATACAATCGACTTCCAGAATATATCATCCAACTAATAAGTCTAAATCTTTAGCAAGTTGCCGTTGCAGATGTCGCCGTGGTCTAGTGGGTAGTGTGTTGGCTTATTAGACAGAAAGCCCGGGTTCGTATCCCAGGTCAGACATCAAAAATGAAAAATATTTCTTCGGCGACTTCCTCTCAGCAGATTTCTGGCAACGACTCTGGGAGTAAAAATTGCCATGAAAAGCTTCTCAAAAATCTGTCGTTCGGAGTCGACTTTAAACTGTAGGTCCCGCCACTCATGTATAAAATTAACGCACACAACATAAGTGGTGTGAGAAGCTAGGTCGTAATCCTGACTGAAGGGTTGTAATGGCCAATTATGTATGTCTTTAGCAAGTTTTGAAGAAACTTTAATTTCTTTACATTGATTGGACCTTGCCATTACGCCATGCGAAATACAATGCCATTTACATTATTAGCTCTGGTTAGTTAAAGCATTTCATACTTTAAATCTAATTATCAATTACTTTTTAACACATTTCAAAAGATATTTTATTGAAAACTTTATAAATTTAGGCAATGCCAATGTAAACATCGTTGTTTACATTTATTCTTGTTTGTGTTTGTTGTTGTTGTATTTTTGTTTACTTGTTTACAATAATTTTTCTGTGCAGGTATTTGTTGCTATATTAAGCGGTACGATAATTTGTAAACAGGTTTGTTTACTGCATTGTTTTGTTTTTGAAGCTTTTATTTACAATTTTAATGTTAAACAATGAAAATGCAAAACATCAGCCTCTAGATTTTTCATTTTCGTAACAATATTCTACCAACAACAATCCATTACTTTACTTTCTTTTTGTGCAGTTTTACATATTTTGCCGTTTCCTTTCATTCCATTTGATTGTATTTAATTATGAAACTAAGAAATGACAGTCATTTATTACTGCTTATATATTACAGCCTCAAATGCTGACAAAATTCAATGGAATCATGACACATTTTTTGCTTCTGCATGATTCTCTCACCGTCCAGTAAGCAAAGCATCTAAATAAAGAGTAAGTTGTGCCGATATTTTAATCACTTGATTTAATAATAATAAAAAAAAAGAAATTCTTGTTGTTGTTTTCTATTTCATTTTCTTGTTGGTGTTGTATTGTGTTATTCTTTTTGGAATGTTTTTGAGAAGATTTTAATTTAAGTCTTGGCGCCACTTCATGCCACGTGCACCCATCAAAGATTTTTCGTTTTTAAAGTGGCATGAAGCACAGAAAAATTTCACCATTAAATGCGTTGGTTTTTCAATTTTTCAAGGGCTTTTGTTGGCTGGCTTTTTATTTCTTAGAAAAATAAGAAGCGACAATTTTTTTTGTTTATTAAAGTCTGTGGAAGACATTTGGCTAAAAATAAATTTAAGCCTTTAAATAAATGTTATGCGTAATGGCCTATTGATGATGACCTTGAGCGAAATAGTTACTACAGGGACTATAAGGGAATTATTGTTGTCATCACATAAAGGAGTTTTCGAAGGCACTTTTCTAAGAATGTTTATAAAAAATACATTTATATAGGGTAATACGTTTAAAGGAAACCTTTACAGCATTAACCTAAAGTGAAAGACATAACAGTTTATAACAACTGGAAGGTAACTTCAGAAATTCCGCGGAAAATAAAGTCACAACAAGTTTTGATAGGAGGCACTGTCACACGATCCTTTAAATATCTGTGACAAGAATAACTCTGACCCTTGGAGAACAACACCAACAGTATTGAAGGGTTTTAAAACCATCAAACCGAATCTGTGTGACATAATAATTCACTTCACTTTGTTGAAACGGTCTTAGAATTTTTATTGTGGTATTACACAGCAAACTTTCATTTATAATTGTTTGCCATCAGATATCAGTGCTGCACCGTGCATACTTTGCCTAAATAGTTGTTTGCCACCGATTAAAGAGGAGTCCAAACGACAGAATTCTTAGAAACTTTTTTAGGGTAGAGTTTTTGACAAATGCCTGGTAAGATAAAGTTGCCGAAAGAAATATTTTTCTATAATTTGGTTTGTTTTGTTCGAGATATTTCGCGAGCAAGTAGCTAACGAGCCCGCCATCTAACGTTTTTTTTAACTAGTGCTTATTTCGTGAATGCTAATACTTAGCTCATGTCTGATTTGACAGATAATTAGTTTTATCCTTCCGTTGAAAGAATATGGTTGTGTATACGAGTTTTCGTTTCGCATACAGAAGATGCCGATTTTGGCAAAAAAAAAAGTTATCTTTTCAGATGAAGCTCATTTTGATCTTGGCGGGTAGCATTTGGGGAACAGAAAATCAGCACGCATACATTGAAAAGCCAACGCACCCAAAACGAGTCTCTGTTTGGTGCGGATTTTGGTGCAGAGCCATAATTGGGCCATTTTTTTTAGAAAATGAGCAAAGAGTGGCCGTTACAATCAATGGCGATTGTTATCGGGCCATGTTGAACAAATTATTGTTCACAATTATTGAAGAGGGGGATATTGACAATATTTGGTTTCAACAGGATGACGCTACGTGCCACACAGCCGAAGCTACACTCGATGTTTTGCGCACTGTTTTTAAAGATCGCATTATCAGCCAAAGAGCTGATGTCGTTTGGCCACCTTGGAGCTGCGATTTGACACCGTTGAACTATTATTTGTGGAGTACCGTCAAAGATAAGTGTTACGCCGAAAAGCCAGAGACAATTGACGCTTTAAAGCACAATATTCGTGAAGCCATTGGTGAAATACAGCTGCACACAATCGATAATGTCCATGGCCAACCGAGACAGCCATTCGAATGAAATTATTTTCCATTATTAATCGGAAGAATTGTACTTTCAAATAAAAAAAAGAAATTTTAGAAAATATTCAGTAGTTTTTTTTCACAGCATTTAAAAAAAAATTATATGGCGGACCCTGTAGTAAGCTCAAACAATACTGACTAAGCTACGTATTCAAGTTTTACGATTTAAGGTTTTTAATTCATTGAAACAAACATTTGAAAGAATCGTAAATCTTTTACGAAAATCTGTATTCATATTACCATCATGGCATATCTCTCTCTCTCTCTTTCTTTTCTTCTCTCTGTCTTATTGTTCTCTGACCATTTACCTTTAGTTTTGCTAATGTTTTAAAACGTACATACACATGCCTTAAGTTTTATATTTTTATTTACAAAATCCTTTTAAATTACACACTAATTTGAACTTTTTTACACATTAAAAGCATAATTTTTATAAGAAAAATAAACTTTCTTATGTGAACATGAAAAAAACATATTCATGAACACGTGCACATTATTTAAATTACCAGCAACACCTTTAATCTTAACAATCTTTCAGTATCAGTGCTGCCAACTACGGCAACCATCTTTAGTTCTGCAATACCGTTAAATAATGGTGGAAAGACAAGCATGAATGTATGTATGTAGAGTATAAAAAGAAGAAGAGAGAAAATGTAAATTAAAGTGCCAAAAGTGTTAAGACGAAAACGTGACAATATTATAAGAGTAACGAGCCAAACAATAACACCAACACCAACGCAAAAATAAGAAGAAAAAAATAAACAATGAAGCAACAAAAACACCAACAATATCCTTAACGTTTTAGCATAAGAAATCAAACAAATGCATGAACACACACACACACAACAGCACATTCACTTATGTTATGGGGCTTAGCTTCAGGCTACCATGGGGGTCAGTAGGTGGCGGATAACTGAACGGCCTATCCTGCGTAGGCTAGCTGCGAATAACCAATAAGCAGTCCCCGACCAAGAGCGGCAGATACGGAGGCGTACTACAAAAAGGTACAAATGACCGAAGACGTTATCTGTGACATGGCGAACTGATGCCGCCATTAACTAGGCATCATCCCACAGGGGGTTCCCTCAAGAGATGGAAAAATAGGAGAGTAACGCCTCCGTGGTTCCCTCAGTTCCACCGAAGCGACTAACTACGACGCCCTTGAGTAGGGCATTAGAACCGAGCCCGGTAAGGTTCTAATTATGGTATACCGGAAAACGAATTTGAATTGGTGATATGGGCTGACGATGACAGTATTCCGGCACTTTAGTAGGCGGTGTGAAAGCTGGCCGAAATGGCTGTCGGGCTAATGCTGCCATTGCCTCCGCCCCGTTAAAACTATGGCAAGTCTGTCGGTACGCTCCTGATTTGTCACCGTTAGGTTGGTGTTGTAGGACCAGATGTGAATCCCTGGTTTACGTCGACCTGGCTCTGAACACGTATTCCCATGAGGTTACGTGTCAACCCTCGCGTGGCCTCCCTGCTTATGCATAGATAACCACGGGGTCTTTCGTGACGACTACAACGATGGATCAGGATAACGGCCGAGAGTTGGGGCTAAAACAAACAAAATGAATAATAAAAACAAAATTACAAATAAATCGACGGTTTCATGCGAGATGAATACTTTGGAGCTGAACGCTTTTGGGCAGAGCTCGAAGATACCGAGGTCTCCGGTGCGGAATCGGGAAATAAACCCGTTTGGACAATGCACGAGGACTCCACGATCCCCAGTAAATGCGGGATCGGAGCAGGAAAGATCGCGAGGCGACACGATACCATCTGCCGGTGGTGTTTTTGGTCAACTCGGGGACCAAATTAAGAGTTTGATTGAGATGCTAGAGGATGGGAAAAGGAGATCAATCCACCAACCGATGAGGGATGCGATTGACTCGATCAAAACCCTATATGACCTGTACGCAAGCGAGCTGCAGGGGCAAACTACAAAGGCGACTAACAGTAGCAGTTCTGCTACACAAACATCGCCTTTGTTGAGGAACCAGGAGGCGAAGAGGAAACATGAGGAGACTTACGAAATTCCTGCGGCAAAGAGGAGAATTCCGAATCCTGCACCAAGGGCTCCAGCGAGGGAAGGTACAGAGGTGACCTTGAGCCGGCGGGAGGATATTAATGGAGTAAATAAGGAACCAGGATGGCAGAAAGTCACAAAGAAAAAAAGGAGAAATAAGAAACCACAGGAGAAGAAAACGAAGCCGGATGCGATCGTGATAGCGACGAAGGGTAACACGTCGTATGCAGACATCCTAAGGAAAGTCAAAACGGACCCCAAGCTTAGTGAATTGGGAGAAAATGTGACCAGAATTCGAAGAACCGTCAAGGGTGGTCTACTACTCCAGCTCCGCAGGAGCGGAGAACACACGGAGGACTTTAGGGGAGCCATTGGAGAGCTCTTAGGAGAAAGCGCGTCTGTCCGAACTCTAAAGGATATGAGGACGATCGAGATCAAGGACATCGACGAGATCACGGAGAAGGAGGATGTATGCGAGGCTATACGGAAGATTCCAGGCCTCGAGACTTTGGGTAAGCCCGACGTAATTACCCTTAGGAGGGCATATGGTGGGACGCAAACTGCCACAGTAAGCCTTAACGCAGACGCTGCAGCGATTCTCCTGAAGGAAGGAAGAATTAGGATCGGCTGGGTAATATGCAGGATTCGCGAGAGGAACATTCCGACGAAATGCTTCCGGTGCTTGCAGTTTGGACATATGGCCCGTCAATGCACGAGTAAAGTTGACCGCTCGGGAACTTGCCGTAGATGCGGACAGGAGGGGCATATTGCGAAAAACTGCGAAAGGGAACCTCTTTGCATGTTCTGCAAAGTGGGCGATCCCAAATCTGCCAACCATATCGCGGGGAGCGGAAAGTGCCCACAATTTTTGAGCGCACTTAAATCACGTTCTAGAAGATGAGGTTAATACAAATTAATCTGAACCACTGTGAAGCAGCCCAGGACCTATTGATCCAGAGGGTAAAGGAGGAGAATATTGATGTCGCAATCATAAGCGAACCTTATAGGGTACCGAAGAATAGTACTTGGATCACGGACGGATCCAGTACTGCGGCTATATGGATCTGTGGTTCATTACCCTTCCAGCAAACCTATGCGCAGGACATTGGTTTCGTTATGGCCAGGATAAAGGGAGTTTTCGTCTATAGCTGTTACGCCCCCCCGAGATGGTCAATGGAGGAATTCCAACATATGCTGGACAGGATGGCGTCACACGTGCGCCTGAATACTCCCGCCATTATTGCAGGAGATTTTAATGCTTGGGCGACCGAATGGGGTAGTAGATATACTAACACCAGGGGTCGCTGCCTCTTGGAAACGGTCGCTTCCCTTCCTGTGGCGCTGATGAATGATGGAAGAAGAAGCACATTTAGGAGAGCTGGATCGAGCTCGATAATAGATTTATCGTTTGTGAGCAATAGTCTTGTTTCGCGGACCGCGTGGAAACTAACCGAGGACTTCACGAATAGTGACCATCAGGCAATCATGATGACGGTTACTGGGCGCAACACGAGAGGAGATGGATTGGCGAAATTTACGGGACCTAAATGGAAGGACACCCGCTTTGACGAGGAGACTTATAAATTGCTGTTGTCGTCTTTTCATACGACTGGCAGCACGGCCGAGGAATTAGTGAGCGATATATGCGAAATGCTCAACACTGCATGTGATGCTGCTATGCCTAGGAGGACTGTGTGTAGGGGACGCTCCCCCTGCTACTGGTGGAATGACGAAATTCGAAATCTGCGGTCGGCATGCTTTAGGGCGAGAAGAAGGGCCCAGCGTACAAGAGGAAGAGAGACATGGGAAGCCGAACGTGCTTCATATGAGGATCTTAGGCATCAACTTAGAAGAGCCATTAAAAGGAGCAAGAAACTATCCTTTCCGCGGATATGCCAAGAAGCTGACATAAATCCTTTTGGGACGGCTTACAGAGTCGTCTGCAAGAGAATCGGCGCTCAGCAACAGCCTAAACTAGGCTGCCCAGTTTTGCTACGGGGAATTATTAGTACATTATTCCCACGAGGCCAGCCCTACACTTTCATAAGTAGGAATACGGAAGCCAATCATACCATTCCTGAGGTAACAAGAGAGGAGGTACTCGCAGCATGCAATGGAATAGGAGATAGGAAAACACCGGGGCCAGATGGAATCCCGAATAGGGCACTTAAGGCGGCTATCCGGTTCAGACCTGATATGTTCGCCAAGGTGTTCCATAAGTGCTTCGTCGAGGGTGTTTTTCCACGTAGATGGAAGAAGCAGAAATTGGTTCTCATTCCAAAACCTGGTAAACCACCAGGGGAACCATCGTCATATCGGCCCATCTGTCTACTTGACACAATGGGAAAAATACTGGAGAGGATAATATACGACCGACTACTGACGCGTGCCGAGGCAGGAGGAGCTCTCTCGGACCTGCAATACGGATTTAGAAAAGGACGGTCCACTGTTGACGCGATCAGGAGGGTAGTCGACATTGCAAGAGAAGCAATAGAGGGCGAAAGATGGAGATTTGGCAACAAGGAATACTGCGCGGTTGTCACACTTGACATTAAAAACGCGTTCAACTCAGCGAATTGGGGGCGGATTATGAGAGCCCTCTTTAACATGGGTACGCCGCCATACTTAATGGAGATTTTGAACAATTACTTTCAGGACAGGAAGGTAATATATCTAACGGATGAAGGAGAGCAGGAATACGTAGTGACAGCGGGTGTCCCGCAGGGCTCTGTACTTGGCCCACTACTATGGAACATAATGTATGATGGAGTACTTCGACTGCGATTGCCAAACGGGACTACAATTGTAGGCTTTGCAGATGACATTGCCATAGTCTCGGTAGCTAAGACGGTACAGGATATAGAGGAGAAAACTAACACAGCGATTCGAAATGTTAGTGTATGGCTGGATGAGGCAGGTTTGACACTTGCTGCACATAAAACGGAAGCCGTTTTGATAAGCGGCCGGAAGATAGTGGAGAAGATGAAAGTGACCGTTAGAGGTACAGAAATCGAATCAAAGAGGGCAATAAAATACCTGGGAGTGATTATTGACGACAGGTTGAACTTCAAGGAGCACGTAAAATACATCGGCGAAAAGGCACCTGTAACGCAGGGAGCACTGGCGAGGATGATGCCAAATATTGGAGGACCAGGTCCATTCAAGAGGAGGATAATTTCAGCGGTAGTAACGTCGATAATGCTATATGCTTGCCCCATATGGTCGGAGGCACTCTCCGTGGGGTCGACAAGGAGAATACTGTCCTCGGTGTATCGTCTAAGCGCGATTAGACGGATAAGTGGCTTCAGGACAGTGTCTGATGAAGCGGTATTTGTATTGGCAAAGACAATACCAATAGACATATTGGCGGATGAGATGAGGCGGATATACTTCCGTCGTCTTGAGAGTCCAAGACGGACAGCGGCTATAAAAGCGGAGGAAAGAATGACTTCCATGCTCAAATGGCAGTCACGATGGGAGAGCAGTTTAAAGGGAAGATGGACATTTCAACTTGTCCCTTCTATAACCCCGTGGATGGAGAATAAACATTGCGAGCTGAATTATTACGCGACCCAGTTCCTAACTGGTCATGGATGCTTTAGGAAGTACCTGCACAGATTTGGACATGATACTTCCCCTATATGCCCAAACTGTGTAGACGAAGAGGAAGATGCGGAGCATATTCTAACATGCTGCCCCAGGTTTAGATGGCCCGGAGAAACTAGATTAGGACCAAACCGGCTCATGGAGGAGCTGTTGAATTCTAGGACGCTATGGAGCCAATACAGCCAGAAAATGGCCGAAGTGATGATAGTACTCCGAAGGTTGGAGGAACGAAGACGAAATTTGATATAAAGTGATAAAGCTTTCGAGCTAACCAGCCCCCCGCGAAGTAATACCTTACGGCAGTCCCGCGGGGGAAGAGTGGTTGATGTGTGTGTAGGGGGTGGGTTTTAGTACGTAGGCACCAAGGATGGTGAATCGTGCATGCTTTTGTTGGAACAAAAGTATCTTTAGAAGATTTACCACCTCCGGCTCAAGACAAAAAAAAAAAAAAAAAAAACATTCACTTATGTATGTTTCCTAGCATTAATGCAAGGAAGAAAAAAAACAAGAACAACAACAACAGAGACTCTATTGAAAATATTACAAGTATTTGAACGAAAACTATTAGAGAACAAATAATAGGAAATGTTTGTATACAAACAGACTGAAATGTAAAAAGAAAGGGGGAAAAATAACAATAACAACTCACATGTTTAACAAAATATTTTAAATTAAGGAGAGACCAATTTAAGCGAGACAACACAGACGATTTTTTTGTTTGGAAAAAAAAGTAAAAAAAAAATTTATAATCCTGATGACTCAAGGTACTGCAACTGCATTATTAAAAATAGGCTGCCAGGTCTTCAAACTGGTTGCCAATGTAATGAAATCACCAAAAAGTTTAATGGCCAGTTCAAGTCGCCATAGTCTAGTAGATAGTGTGTCGGCTTATTTGACGTCAAGACGGTTCAAACCCCAGGTCAGACATCAAAACGAAAATATGAAAATATTTTTTGGCGACTTCCTCTCAGCAGTTTTCTGGCAAAAACTCTGAGTGTTAGAATAAAATTCCCCTGAAAAGTTGCTCAAAAATCTGTCGTTCGGTGTTGACTTTAAAACTGTAGGTCCCGCCACTTATGTATAGAATTAACACATACAATATATGTGGTGTGAGAAAGGCCAATTATGTTATGTACATATATATGTGTACAGTTCTCTAAAGTCCTGCTATGTTGCGGTACTCATATGATATGCATGTCGTGTATCATTGACAGACTTCCGACAGCCACCAAACAATCGTAAAGTTGCGTAAGATTGAATCAGCCTGTATGAACAAAACTTTCTCAAAGAAGACACTACAGTTGCTCGGTAGGCTTATGGAAAAAGTTATGCCTCTCTGAGAAACTTTATTGCAGACTTTTCGGTAAAAGAAATATTTTCTTAGATTGATTGAAATCTCGTTAAAATCAGGGGCCGATAATAATTGTTATTTTTGAATTTTTTATTAAAAAAAGCAACCGCAAGGAAATGTCGGAGAACAGAACCTAGTATACCATTTGGATTGTCTTGGACCAAATTTTTATAAAATGGGCTGCTTTTTAAAAAATTGACTTTTATTTTTTCGAGCAAAAATAAAAGTTATTTTTGACTTTTATTTTTTCGAGCAGAAATAAAAGTTAAGTTTTGACTTTTATTTTTTCGAGCAAAAATAAAAGTTATTTTTAACTTTTATTTTTTCGAGCGGAAATAAAAGTTAAGTTTTGACTTTTATTTTTTCAAGCAGAAATAAAAGTTATTTTTTTAATTTTATTTTTTCGAGCAGAAATATTAATTAATTTCTATATTAATTCATGATGAATTCATAATATTTAGTAAAAAATTTTTTAAAACAATTAAAGTAAATTATGTTAAAAAATTTTTAGAATTAAGTTTTGCAATAAATGTTAATAAATATTATGAATTCATCATGAAATAAAACAAAAATAACTTTTATTTTTGCTCGAAAAAATAAAAGTCATAAAATAACTTTTATTTCTGCTCGAAAAAATAAAAATCAAAAATAATTATTATTTTTGCTCGAAAAAATAAAAGTCAAAAAATAACTTTTATTTTTGCTCGAAAAAATAAAAGTCAAAAAATAATTCTTATTTTGTGACTTTTACTATAAAAGTTATAACAGTTACGATCCCTGGTTAAAATCCGCTTTGAGAATCTGTATAAAAATCTTGATTACTAAAGACTTTTGCAGCCCCTACAGAATTCTTCGTTTTTCTGTATTTAAGTCAATAAATCTAAATTTTTCTTTTTTAAGATTTAAAATCTCCTTGATAAGCAGTTATAAGATTTTTATTTAATTTCTTCACATCATCCTTAAATTTCGAATTTAATTACAAAAATTTATTTCTTTGCAATTTATTACTGCAAGTTAATGCAGCAGTAATTGAAAATATAATTAGTGTTGCCAACTATTGCCATAACAAAAATCTCATTTCCAAACTCCCTTTTTTTCTGAACACTGTTATTAACATTATAAAGCACAATAAAACAACAACAGCAGCAGCAACAACAACAACAGAGAAAGATCAAAAGAAAAACTATGAGGATAACCAAATGCCTTTAAGTGATGATAGCAGAAAAGAGAGAGGCTAATTTAACAACAAAATCAAAAAAAAATAAAAATGAGAACAAAAATAAATTGGAACAACATGAGACAAAATAAGGCAAGAGAAAAACAAAACTTAGGCGTGAAAGGGGGAAAGAGAGAGAGAGAGAGAGATAAGAAGAGTTTTATAAGAAGACCAAGACCAAGATAAAATATGAAAAAAGAAAACATGAGTAGGTGAGAGTAGACAATAAAATTAAATAAAAAATTGCGAAAAAAAATCGAAAGGATAACGGTTTAATGTAAGACAAGGAAACCAACAAATAAATACAAATTGTAACAAGCATGGCTGCTGCCGCTGCTGCTGCTGTTGCTGGTGCTTTTGGCTTTCATGGCGTCATAAATAAACAACAAGTACCCTTACACACACAAACACATGTGCACCATCTATCCACCATCATAGCATAAGCACATTCAGTATGTTTATGATGATAAGGAGCCAGCCTTGTGTTTTTATTCATTTGGATACACCGTACGTGTATGTATATGTAAATATAGCTTCTAAAACAACATGTTTACATATCAATGTGTGTGTATATGTGTGTGTGTTGTTTCTCTTTAAGATGACTCATTACTTTACTCCATGCCAAGATGGGTAAATACAAGCAAACTAAAGAAAGTACAACGGAATGTATGAAAACAGAGTATAATTTATGGTTAAGGATGTAACGCTTTATTATTTGAAGATTAAATGTTTATTTTTCTAATCCCTATAAACGATAATAGTAGAGAAAAATTCTTTGTCAACATTGCCAACCATAATAATAGTTTAGTACGGCTTACAGGGCTTTGTGTATGAAATTGGAGAACAGTGAATACCACGTGTTGATGTCTCTTTTTTATACGCCAAGATATCAATTGGCATTAAGCATATGCCATGACATCTGTTTAGAGGCAACTGCATCAATCCTAAGATCTGATATAAAAGACCAATGAGCCTCTTAGTTATGCCAACTCGAAACTATATGTTTAGACATGACTTTCAACTTGATTAGGTTATACCATTTGATAAAGGAAAATCCAAATATTACAAAGGAAAACGACAAATACTTTACCAAGATGTTTATCCCCCCGAGCATGGACCCTACTAAGCACTAATGTAGCAGCCCTGAGAGTATTCGAGAGAGAAGTCCTACGTAAGATCTTCGGTCCAGTTGGCGAGTTGGCGATGATTTCCGCATCCGATCCAATAGTGACCTGTATAAGCTCCTCAACTACATAGACGTTAACATTCAGCAGGTGCGCTGGCTCGGTCATGTCGTTCGAATGCAGGAGGATGCTCCGGAGAGAACAATATTTAATGCGGTGATTTGCGAAAGTCTTCGAAGAGAACGACCTTCCTTGCGTTGGAAGAACTAAATCGAGGAAGTCCTGCCATCGATGGATGTGACCAACTGGCGTAGGTGCGCAAGAAGCAGATGCGCCTGGAAGGATATGTTAAGTCAGGCTGAAATCCGTTAATCGAGATGTTAATGGCCAGTTAAGTAGGTAAGTAACACAGTAACTTTTATTGTTCAAATGCCAGAGATTTGATAAATTTCTAGTACAAATAGAAACCGTAACAGACAGGATCTTAAAAGTAGACAGGAGAACTGAGGTGGATTTTTTCCGACGGAAAAAATAGAGCGTTTTTTCTAGCAACACTGTAAAATTTAGAAAAATATCCGCATCTCCGTAATAAATCGAATCAACACAGTGAAAGAAGACTACTTTAGAGCCCGCCAAACTGTAGCAAGTCTATTTCTGTATGCCTAAGTTACTGTATTCTCCCAAAAGCTTAGCCTAAGCTAACCTTTAAGCATAGCTGCGAAATAGTATAAGCAATGATGCTGAACGTATGTGTGTGAAGAAGACAAATGTGAATTTAAAAACCAAAGACGCAAACCCACAATTTAGCAACACCACTTCTTGTCACTTTGCTATTAACAGAGCACTGTTAACTGTTTAACAGTAGCAATAAGTAGATTATTGTTCTATTATTAATTCCTAAACAAGTGGATTTGTTCAAATGGATACTGTTAAATAGCTAACAGTACTCTGTTAAAGGCAAATTTTGTTCTGTTAAGAGGAAATTTTACTCTGTTAACGCCAAATGTGGCGCTGCTAAAATTTATGAATTGCATTTGTTTTCATAGTTTAACTCAAGAGTTTATTTATAATTAATGTTACTATTATTGTTTTTTGTTGTTTTTGTTGTTGTTGTTGCTTCTAATTAATATTGTAATTTTGTTGTTTTGTTAAATCAATTAATAATGACAGAAACAATATAAACGTCATACAAATGACGTCAACTGAAATGTCGTGACTCTCATGTTAAAATATTTATGAACGGGAAACGCAAAAACGAATCATTCACCTGAACATACGTTTCTATTTCAATTAAATGCTCAATTGAACCTGCTGAACACATCCCCTCCCTTCGCCCCTTACATTCAATCAATAGCTGAAAAATTAAACTCATTTGCTTTGACTGTAGGGAAATTGCATATGAAAACAGTTAGGAGAACAACAATATCACACTACACAACAGTTAAACAAACAAACAAACAAAACACACAAAAAAAACAACAAATCAAGCGAGTATTTTACTAAATAGAGTAGATAACCCTATAATTTTGAAATCTATACACTACACATAAACAACTTTAGATTACTGTCTATATAGATTTGTATGTGTAGGCATGATTGTATTTATAGGTATGCGTATATACGGATGTGTAGGTTAATTGTCATAATCATGATAATTGTTGAGGGAGTTTAAACTACAATTTAAAGTGTTTTAATGTCAATGACGACATTAGCCATGAATACTCTCTCTCTCTCTCTCTCTCTTTCGTACATGAACAATGACAATGACAACGACCACGACAACATCAGCAACAGAAACAGCAACAGCAATAATAATGTCAACGACAACAATAGCAACAACAACAATACAATGACCCGTTACCAACCCTGTAATTGCACACACAATAGAAGAACAAAAACAAGTGAAAGGAACACACAGCAGCCAGTCAAGCTCGACTAACTGACAACCTACATTCAACACATACACACATAATTGGCCATTACAACCCTTCAGTCAGGATTACGGTCTACCTTCTCACACCACTTATGTTGTGTGCGTTAATTTTAAAGATGAGTAGCGGGATCTACAATTTTAAAGTCGACTCTGAACGACAGCTTCTTGAGAAAATTTTCATGACAATTTTGTTTTAACACTCAGAGTTTTTGCCAAGCATCTGCTGAGAATCAGTCGCCGAAGAAATATTTTAATTTTTATATTTCGGTGTTCATGTCTGTTTTAGGATTTGAACTTGGCCCTTACACCTCATGAGCCAAAACACTACTACTAGACTCACAGCATTTCTTTTATAGTGAAACGTATTTCATAAATACTGGGGCATGGGGTCATGTAGGAGAGGAAGCACAGCCAAACAAAATGAAATCCAGTAGGCTTGGAGGAAAATCTTGTGGACTACAATATCATTATGCATGGCATGGTCACAGGAATATAGCGGCCAATTATGATGTATGGGGCCTTTGTTTAAGCAGGCAAAAAACTGTTCAAATAGAGTTGAATAAGCATGAACAGAGACTAGCATGTGTTTGTCTAACTAGAAACTATGAGAACATACCCTATAGCCGAACAGAGGTCCTCTGTTGGATGATAACCCGTAGAATGTGGTAGTGAGAACTAGAGTCCTGGTGAATACGGTTGGAATAAGGCAAAACAAAGCTGCTAAGAGATTCATTAGAGGGAGATCGTAAGATGACAAATTCTCTGAACATAACCAGCCATCAAGTCTGAATAATAAGAATGAAGAGACTAATTTGGAACTTAACTACTCTCTTAAAACAAGAACCATTCGATGGTATATGGAGTAAAATATTGGGAATCTTTAGTGAAATTTAAGGGTAACTAAAACATCTCAAAAAGATTCGAATCAATTTATGTAAAGAACTCAGGCTGTATGTGATTCACTAGAGAATGGCAAGGAACTGGCTAAGCAAGCTGAATCAGCTAGACAAGAAAAATACGGTCACCCTCTGCTGAGTCTCCGGCACATGTGAAATTCAGGGCATCGAACAAGCAGATGAGTTTGCAAGGAGAGTACTTTCTAACTCGCTGTTAAGGTCAAACCGTTGCTGTGGAGTGGGCAGTGAGCATTCTAGTCAATTTTGATAGAAAACTTAGGTTGTATGCAATTGGCTAGAGAATGGTATGGGATTGTCTGAGCAAGCTGAATTAGCTGGACAATAGAAATACGGCCACCTATTACTTTACTTTTACAGATAAGCTGAAAAGGCCAAAATCTTGCTGTAAAGTGCGAAGCGAAATTTGGAAAGGTATACACAGCGACAGAGAAGGTGGAGAGTTGGGAAGTCACTGATCAAACCGAAAATTACTGTTGGGATCGAAGGTCTGCGTCCGCTCATGACTCTAACGAGGGGATAGCCACTTCTACCTACATATGGATAGGAAAGAATCGAAAGTGATCGTTATTTATCCACTTTATTCTTCTTTTTTTGTTTTTTTTTTTTTGTTTAATAGAGTATAAGCCTTATTATCTGGACGAATTTTGGTCTACAATAATATGAAAGAGACAGCACCATGAGCCACCTAAAACTACAAATCTTGACTTTAATGCATGAGATCTTCCACGAAATCTTGTGATTTGATGTTCAACGTTAAAGATCGTGTATATGTGAAGACCGCTGTAATGTTGAGGTATTTGAAAAACGTTACATTCATTAAGTTATCGCCCACATATTGAGAGTGTAGTGTCAAAAAAAAAATGTTCAAAGACCTACATAAGCAAAATCGATGTCATGACATTGTATTGGAATGAAACTTCTTCAGAATGCCAGTCATTTCACGGGCAAAACTGTGCATATTTAAACAGCATGATATCATACGGTTTGCAAACTTGCATATGCATTAACAATTAGTGTTATAGGGTGTAGAGAAAAATACACAAACTAAAAAAAAAACAGTGTTGGTAAACAAGTGGTCTCATTAAAGTTACTATTTTTATTCCTCTTGCTCTCTGTTACTGCTACTGCTGCTGCTGCTATTATTGTGTGTTTTATAAATATTTTAAAAATACTAAGAATATTCCGTTACTATATCATACGCATACATACATACATACATACATATACAGATATATTATATTCCTTTAAAATTACACTCACTTTCACTTACTATTACTGTTCCAGTGTGTCGTTCTCATGCTATCTTTGGAATTGTTTCATTGTGTTTAGCACAGAGATATTTTTAAATATAATTACAGTTATTCAGGCTGTGTTATCATTGTGTAGTTAAATTTATTAGTCATGCTTTCATCATCATTCACCTCCCTTGCTCTTGTAACTCTCTTTCCTATATGGTAACTAACTATGTATTGTTTTGCTAACAAATTTCCGTGTGACTAAAAGACTTAACTGTCATACACACACACACATACATAATTTTTTAGAATACAATTGCAATCATTTGCATTCCTTTTTTTTCTTCCTACTCACTCTCTCTCTCTCTCTCTCTCTTTTCTATTTTTACTATGTTTTATAAAAAAAAATTAGAAAAAAAGGAAAAGGAAAAAAAGCTTTTCATTCATCAAATTTGTTTACGTATGTAGTCGATGATTGTTTTTCTTGTTTTCTGCGAAACGAAATTTTTCTCTTCTTTTTCTTTTTCATCTATTTTCTTTTGCCTTTTTTTCTTTTATTATGTTTTATTTTTAAACATGATAAGCGTAAAGACTTTTTTTTCTTGTTTTTGTGTTATTATTTCCTTATTTTCTCTTTGTTTGCTGGGAGCTTTGTTTCTCACTCAAAGACTTAACGAAACTTTCATTTTTTTTTTTTTGGGTGTTGGGTTACACATGGAGTTGTTATCGAAACAAAAGCGATTTCTTTTCAAACAAACAATAAATACAGTGGCTTACTACACGTGAAAAATTGCTGAACATATTGCAGAAGCGGTAATCCTATCGTTCTAGAACTCGTTGTAGTTAACTTGCATATCTACTGAGTTCGATAAACGAAGGTAAAAAAATGGAAAGCGTATAAAAGAATAAAGAAATTGTTTGGCATTATGCTCCCGTGGTTAATACTTATTTGATTGGCCATTACAACCTAGTAGTCAAGTTTACGATCTAGCCTCCCACATCAAGTATATTGTGTGTGTTAATTTTATCCATGAGGGGAAGGATCTACAGTTTAATATCGACTCCGAAAGACCTTTTTTTGAAACTGTTTCAATTTTTAGGTTAGGTTAGGTTAGGTCGTAGTGGTAGCTCTGATATCACAAAGCTCACTTGAGCACGCATGGCGGCCCGTTGTGATGCCACGGGTGAAACGCAGTCCCTGTACTAACCAAGTTCCGCCAAAACAGGGAAAGGAAGAAGTTGATCAGCACAAAGGCTGCACAACTAAAGCACGATTACCCCGCTTTGGAAAACCAGCCAGAAAATTTGATGAACGAAGCTATATACTTGATATCAATAGATGATAGCTCCGTTAAGCTAACAAGGAATGGGGAGCCAAATAACCTATATCTACACCTAGCAAGAGACGGGCACTGGCAAAGAAAGTGAATAACGCTCTCCTCTTCCTCAGTGGACCTGCATCCACGGCAGAAGTCGTTAAAAGGGAGCCTCATTGTTTCAATTTTACTCTCAGAGTTTTTGCCACAAGACTCCTGATGATTACTTTTCTCCCAAGCCAACCAGAAAACTGCTGTATACAGCCAGTATACATTTCAAGGATTCTATTCTAGTTTAGATCGATTACTTTCTTGTAGCACTAGAGAACCGTTTATAGGTTTTGTATTGTGTATCAATATTTGCTTTTCGTTTGCTGTCCAATGTGATTCCGAGCCATTTGGCGTTTTTAGATTAAGTAGGAACTTCTCTGCTGATATTAGCGGGAATGAATTATTAGTAATCCTGTCTTGCACAATTTCCGTAGTAAGCACAGTCCATATTTCAGAACTTTCAAATCCTATCTAATAACAGAACGTAACTTATTGTTAAGAAAGTGGAAATGGTGTTTTGTTTTTACATCGTTTAAAATGTAAACAAAAACCACAAAAACAAAATAATGAACTTGTTTACATAATAAACTTATAAACAAATAAACAAAAATGCAACAACAACACTACAAGATTAAACGTAAACAAAATAAACAAACCACAATAATGTAAGCAACATGTTTACATTTACAGAGAGAAAGCATTCAGTAGACTGTTTATCCTGCAATACAAAAGACGTGAAAAAGCAGGCAACGGAGTAAGTCTAGTGTAAAGATTTGTGTAAGAGAGTAATAGTGGTTTGAAGATCTCCGTTACAAAGATCTGTCGAAAAAATTGCCTACTAATTAATATTGGTTACACAAAAGAATGGAAAGAGGAATAAAGCAAATTGTTGTTGTTTACATCAAGTTGTAAACAGTGGCATACAGAATTGTACAAAAACGGAACAGTTTTTTTTACAAATGACAAAGGTCATAATCCCCTTAAATCTGGGGACTTAAAATGGACCAGGGAAATCATGACAAATGTAGTTTTTCTTTAATTCCCGGAACATTGCCCAAATGGTGGACAGTACGGCAATTAACGTACATATTACCCGTGTGTACTCCAGCAAACATTTAAGCTTTCACTTTCCCTAGAGTCCCAGTGAAAGTTGTTGAAGAGATGACCAATGAAAACATAAAATGGCCAGCATTTTCCCGCGTAAAAGCTTTTCAGTTTTTAATTTCAATTTCAATTAAAAACTTTCAATAGAAGTAACATCTCTAAACTGACCTACAAATGAAAAGCAAAAGAAAAGAAGTGCAAAAAAAAGAAGAAAAACAAGAAAGAAAGGCAAAAAAGCTTTCGTTAAAAAATTAAAGAGAAACTCTCTCTCTCTCTCTCTCTCTATTTATTAGAATGTGTGTGTATGTAACTGTAATAAGAATAACAAAAGAAAAGCTTTTTCTGTCCCGTTAGACAATATATGTATGTATGATAGCGAAGAAATAAGGAAAAAAGAGAGTGTGAAACTGAAACCACAGTGTATACACATAGGCGAAGCTTTAATTACTTTAGTACTTAACGGTATTTCGACGATAACGGTCATAAAAATAAAGCAACTAAAGAATAGCAGGTAAAGAACAAAAAAAGAAAAGAAAATTATATCCCTTTACACACAAACACACACACTCACTCTCTTAACATTGATAGCAACATACACACGCACACACACACACACTCAGGAATAGAATCGAAGTGTTCAAAAAGAGAAAATAATTTAAAAGAAATTATCATTTTAAAGCACAGTTTCAGGCTGTGAAAATTGACATATTTTTTAATAAAATTTTGAAAAACGCCAGTATTTTTAAATAAAAAATAAAAAACGAGTACTTCAAGCGTAAGAAAGTGAAAAGAGTGGAATGAGTAGAGTGTGTTGTGTGTATCCTGTGTTTCCTTAATAAAGAAGAAGAGCAAAAAAAATTCAAAAGAAAGATAAAAAAGTGAAATAAAAAAAAATCTTTAAACAAAAGACTCATAAAAAGCTATTTTAACGTGTAAAATTTAATTTTAAAATTTGATTTCAATGCCTGCTTTATTGTGCCATTATTTATTATATTAAAAACATTTATTCTTTTGTTTCTTGCTTTCCATACCAACAAAAAAAAAAAAAAGAATACAAAAACAAAATTCAAATATCCTAGCCAAAGCATTTTATATTTTATTTTTTAAAGGCTTTCATTTACAATGAAAAAAAAGGTGCTTTCAATGCTTTAGAAAAAATTCTTAAAAAAAAATTATTTAGAAAAAAAATGTTTTAAACGCCTAAATAGCTGCTATTATAATGGCCTACAATTTGCCTAAAATTATGTGTCTAATAACAGTGTAAAAAAGAAAATCTGCAGAGAATATTTAAAAATTTTAATTTTTTTTCTTCAATTTATTGAAAATCTTTTAATGTTATCGGAACAATTAACGCCGTCTCAGGCATTTCATCGTAAATTGTCTTGTGCCAATTCTATCAATGGTACGACATTAAAAGGAAATCAGCATATAAACAAGGCTGGCGGATCGAAAGGTGGGTAAAAAAAAGAAAAAAAAAAATAAAACCATTAAGAGAGATTAAAAGAATAGAATTCAAAGAAAATAAGGAATAAAAAACAACAAAAAAATTCGTAAACAAAATTTTTGTTCTAGGGACCTATGACTATGACTAGTTCCTGTAAGATTTTCCGATTTGAATATTGGTATACGGCTTTGGTTATCCAATTCCACTCTTAGTTGCGGAACTGGATATAGAATTTGTTAGGTTTTGATAGCAAATAATTGTTATGCACGCTTCCTCCTCCTGATTTTCATTATTTATGGAATGGATGTTGCATAGACTGCATCATGTTAGTCATTCTTTACTATCCTTAACATAGTGCCAGTAGACATGTTGGCGAAACAAAGGGCTGTGAATGCAACAATGAGACTAAGTGCCACAAGAGTCTGGATGCGTAGAAGGTATTTTTAAGCAAAACTTTTGGGATAAACAAATAATCTGTGACACAAACTTTATATATTTGCAAAGGGAAAGATGGGATAATTAAACGACTTGCATAGAGCTCAGACAAATAAGGCGCGTTATGGACATACAAAACAACAATTTTTTTTTATAAAATCCAGTCCACCCAGGGGGACTATAAATACTTCACAATAACTTTGGCAATGCGAAGCAAGAATAGAAGACCACGAAACATGTTGTCTGGCATTACAGGGCATCAGAAAACCCTAGTCGAAATATTCTACGGCACCCGGAATTGTTTAATACAACGTAGCTGGACAGAGCCGATTTAAGTGAATGCGGAAACCCAATTAGGAATTATAGCTGGATAGGGGATTAGGACCATCAGTATTACAATGCGAATTTATAGGATTCTAATCGGTCAACTGCTACCAACTACACTGCAATTATAATCTTAATTCACGAGAATCCTCTTAATTTTAAGCCTTAACAAACCTATTTTACTAATTGTAAGGAATTGCAGCAAAAGTTCCAAAAATTCAATGCAATTATTGTACAATTTCGATTATTCGTTAATTATTTATTAAAATTAATTCTATTTCGACTTCAATGTTATGGAAATCCATATGAATGTATTCGAATGAATTGAAAATAACATTGTAATTAAAGGGTGCATACCTATAATCCTCACTGTCTCTCTCTCTCCTCTCTCTCTCTCTTTCGTTTTAATTTCAACAGAAAAAATAATATTTACCTTCATATTTACTTGTTGTTATTGTTGTTACAGTAACTGTTCAATGTTTTGAATTTTGTGTAGGTCAGTGTTAAGCAATTATTAGTATAATTATACACACATACACATACACATACACATACACACCTGCATACTAACATATTCACACATTAACTCTTTAAGCAGCAAGTAAAAGAGAAAGAGAGAAAGAATGCCAAAAAACACAGTCAGCGACATTCGTTTAAGCACAGTAGAATAGAAAATAAATTGATCAATAGTTACAAAAATGAAAAATTTAGATACTCACGTTTTCATGTTACATTGTTTAACATTAAAACTATAAACAAAGGCTACAAAAACAAAACAATACAGTGAACAAACCTGTTTACAAATTATCGTATTGCTTAATGTAACAACCAACGCTAGCATATAGAGATTTCTTGAAGGCAAAAGATTGTTAAACTTTACCATATAAAAGGCAAGTCAAAACAGGTAACTGCAGTTAATAAATTTCAGTCAGTTTTGTGTGAAGGTGCGGTATTTTGAAGAGAGTAATTGTAATTTGAAGATCTTTGTTACAAAGATCTGTCGAATAATTGTCTAGTAATTGTTATTGTTTATTCAAAGGGTATAAACAGAGAAATAACAATGAAAAACAATTGTTATTGTTAGTATCAAGAATTTTAATTAAAACTGAACACAAAATTTTTTATTGTATTATTTTAAACGTTTATAAAAGGCTAAAACGTAACACTTTTTTCGTTTTTTGCATAGCATGTCTCAACAACATTTTTAGTTTCCTTTTGCCATCATAAACCTTTCTAACAATAATAACGGCTGCTATCTCATTTGCATAGCCTACAAGAGGATAGTCTTTAGGCATTTATTAGATGACAATTAGATCATATGTAATGTACAATGAATTTGACCCAAATATAGGCTTCTAGGTAGTCCTCGGCTTAATGTTTTTTGATTTTAATCCAGAATGCGATCAATTAGGTATCATTTGTTAATATTAGGGAGATACACCGGCAGTTTAATTCTTTTTTCAAGGCTTCTATAATGTTTCTCCATTAAAGTGTATTTTGTCATACATATTTCCCAACAGTTTACTTATATTTTTCACTAATTTTTTAGTTTTTTTATACAAAAATTTTCAATTTAAACAAAAAAAAAGAACTTTACAAAATACTTGTTTGATTATGTAATGAACACTTTGACCGATGCGGTCAAACGATTGTACAAATCAATGCATATTCACTATGTATTAAAATCTAGTTACAATGATTACAAAAACAAATTAAAGACTACAAATCAAGTGTGCTCAAACAATTTTGTACGAGTGTACTTGAAATTGAGACAGAGAGAAACATATTGCGTGTGTATGTGTGAGTGTGTGCCTATACAAGCTACTTTTGGCCATTCATTCAATTGAATCAAGTGTTTGCTGTTACTGCAGCCATTATGATTAGTTGTTGGCATTTGAGTAGAGTGTGTGTGTGTGAGTGTGCATATGCAAACAGTGTTGAAGGAAATTATAGGTATATAGCAACGCAATTTAAATATTTTCAACAACATAAATAAAGCAAATTATGAAGAATTTTTGTTTGACAAAAAAAAAAAAACAAATTGTCTGCACACGAAATGAAAGAAAATATAAGAATCCTCTTTTCCTGACTTTATATGAAAGAAAGTATAGCTTGATAGATATAATAGAGACAGAGACAATTCTCAAAATCCAATTATTTTGCATAAAAGTTACAAATTGTCGAGCAACCGTGTGGTGTGTATAAATTTTATCAATGAGAAAGTGGCGAGAGCTACAGTTTAATGTCGACTCCAAGCGTTAAATTTTTGAGAAACTTTTCATGGCAAATTTATTTAACACTCACAGTTTTTGCCAAAGGATTGCTAAAAGCAAATAGCCTAAAGAATTTGTTACTGTATTCAATTTTTGAACCACGAATTGAACCACAGGCTGTCGTCTAATATCCACACTGGTCTGCGGCAGCTTCAAGGAGTAAATTTTAACTCAAAATAAATCACAGCAATTAATACAGAATAAAAGATTATTGCACTGAGTATGTCATACTACAAAAGAAAAAGAAATTATTGTTATAGGGACCACCATTTAACGTTTTTTTTTTTCAAATAATGCTTATTTCGTGAATGCTAACACTTAGATCATGTCAGATCATGACAGATTTGTCCTTCCGCTGAGCGAATATGGTTGTGTATACGCTTGAACAACGCTGGGAAATATTGTGACATTACTTTGAAAATCATGGTAATGTTGCAGAATTCAGTTTAAAGTCGACCCGAACGCGATTTTTGGAGCTTTACATGGTTTTTTACTCTCAAGTCTTTGCCAAATCTGCTGAGAGAAGTGCCGAAAATATTTCGTTTTTTTTTTTATGTCAGACTTTGAACCGGGCTTTCGCAAAAGCCAACAACAACCACGGTGACTATTGCGGTGAATGTCAGATTGCAAAATTTCGTACGTTTTGGGACAGAACACCCGCACTCGCATACATTGAAAAACCGACGCACCCAAAACGAGTCACTATTTGGTATGATGTGGTCCATAGCCATAACTGGGCCATTTTTTTCGACAATGAGAAGGAGTGACGTACGTCAATGACGACGTATACGGCCCATGTTGAATCGAATTTTTTTATTTATTCACAAAAATTGAAGAGGAGGTTATAGGCAACATTTGATTTCCACAGGATGGCTACACTCGATGTTTTGGGCACTGTTTTGGAAGATCGCATTATCAGCCATAGAGCTGATGTCGTTTGGTCACCTCGGAACTGCGATTTGACACCATTGGACTATTATTTGTGGAGTGCCATCAATGATAAGTGTTACACCGATGAGCCAGAGACAATTGACGTTTTAAAGGACAATATTCGTGAAGCCATTGGTGAAATACAGCTGCACACAATCGATAATGTGCTTAAAAATTGGACCGATCGTGTAGGCTACTGCATGGCCAGCCGAGGCAGCCATTTAAATGAAATTATTTTCCAATATTAATCGGAAAGATTGTACTTTCAAATAAAAAAAGAAATTTGAGAAAATATTCAGTAAGTTTTTTTTCTAAAGCATTTTCAAAAAAAAAGTTATTTGCGGACCCTTTATTATGTCTTTCAATGCTGTATATTAAATTGGAGAACCTCATTGAGAGCGAGAGAGAGAGTGTGAGAGAAGGAATAGTGTAACAAGGCATAAATGAATTGTAATAACCTCGCAAGTAAATTATCAATTCAGTGCTTGACTTTATAAGCATATTTACACACTTATGCGTCCGTATTTGAGACCTCATGCTATATGGTTATGTATACTGAAATATAACAACAACAACAATAAAACAAACAAAAATTATTTTTATTTTACAAGACATACGATTATCAATTTAAGAAAAAAAAACAAATACAAAAACAAAGTCTGAAAAAAAGGTAGTGAGAGCAGTGATAAATAGAGAGAATAAAGGGAAATGAAAGTGAAGGGTAATAATTTTAAAAATTACCTATTAATTGTGTCTGCGTGGTGTGTGTAACTATTTTTTTATTTTATTTTCGTTTTACCCTTGAGATTCTTATAAACACAAGCAGGGTTTTGTTTAACTATGTGTGTGGGAGCGAGAGAGAGAGAGAGTGAAGTTTATTTGTATGCATTCATGCATTTAACCACAATGCCTTTTATAATCCTTCAAATACATTATAAGGTTGTAATAGCATTTGAAAAACAATTCAATTTTAATGCAATTATTAACACAATATTAGCAAAATTGTTTAAATTTTTACTTTTTTAAGAATTCCGGAAATAAAATTCGAAATCAGACTGCATAAAGAAGTCGGAAAGGTATTCAAATTATAGCAGCAATAAAAAAAAAACTAGCAAAACAATGCAAAAAAATTCCATAAAGTTGAGTTGCGGCATAGTTTGAGGATTAGGCAAATTTTTTTATTTCAAATTTTCAAATTTCTTATGAATCTCCTGAAGCCCCTTCTATTATTATCGTAAGCAAAGTCTCATCAAGTATAGTTTACCTTGCTCCTATGATCTCAATAGGCATTTGAGTAAGCAGGGCATCTTCCTCGTACGACAATACTAATACTCTACAAGACACTCGCTCTCATCATGTTCCTTATGGCGCACAAGCTTAGGTATTATAAAGCACCAATTTTGCAGCCTTGAGAGTATTTGATAGAAAAGCCCAGTGCCAGTTGGTCAAAAATGATCTCTATAAGCTCCTTAACGATATAGTTAAGGCGCGGTCATGTCGTTCGAATGGGAGAGGTTGTTCCGGTGGGACGTGTATTTGATGCTTGGATTCCGCGGAAGTCGGCGAAGATCTTATTTGCATTGGAAAAACCAAATCGAGGAAGCCCTGTCATCGATTGGTATGACTAACTAGCGAAGAAGCGCCAGGCTCCGTGTCGTATGATATATTCTGGATTTAATTACTTGTTGCTCATACGTCACCATCGCCTCTTTGTATAAACCCTTCATTGCAATACTCAGGAATGTGTTGAAATTTATCGAGTTTTACGTGAATAAAACTATTGGAAGATAGGTTTTTAAAAGAATCATTTCATTAGCAATTTAATCCGACCATCTGTTGAAAGTTGTATTCATCACAAATGAATCATTTTTCGCAACTATGATTATAAGTAGAGGTTCCATGCTATTAAAATACGTATGAATGCATGTATAAGCATCAGAAATTATAAATAGATTCGATTCGATAATCATATTTTCGAATATTCATTACTAACTACTTCAAAAGGACCTAAATTCGTTTCAGTTATGGTGTAATTTAAATTTAATGCAGCTTAATCTAAAAAAATGTAAATACATGAGATTTGTAAGGAAGAATCCGATTCCTGCAAAATACGCTTTTAATGGATACGATCTGGAGCTTGTAGATAACTTCTTGGATCTAGGAGTTTTACTTGATCCCAAACTAAATTTTATTTCGCACATAGCTATGACAGTGAATAAAGCAAGAAGCGTACTTGGTTTTATAAAATGGTGGGCAAAAGAATTTAACGATCCTTATGTTGCTAAATCGCTCTACACATCTCTCCTATACTAGAGTATGCATCCATAATATGGGACCCTTTTTATAAAAAATATTCCGACGTCATCGAATCTGTCCAAAAGCAATTTCGGTTATTTTGTCTACGAGGACTGAATTTTAATCCCACTAGCTTACCATCTTATTCTGCTTTAACTAGCTTTAATCAAACTTCCCACATTTAAAAGTCGCAGAACTATGTTAAATATCTCGTTCTTATTCAATGTAATCACTGGTGATATTGGCTCCAGTTTTTTAATCCATGATTTCACTTTTAATGTTCCTCAACATCCGTCACGTCATTTTACCCTATTATCAATACAATTTTTTAGAACCAACTATGCTGGTGCTGATCCAATAAGGAGAATATGCAGCGAATTTAATAAATTGTATAATTTGATTAATTTTTCTTTTTCCAATAACGTCATAAAAAATAATATAATCAAGCATTTAAATTCTTAGTTTTCGTAAATTAAATTTAATGTCATAGTTTGTAATGTTATTGCCTGTAGGAATATTTCTTAGGCATATAAAAATAAAATAATAAAAAAAAATATAAAAATTGTTATTAGTCAGTAAGGAATTTGTCCATTGACTTGAATAAATAAAATAAAATAAGTCTCTGGTATGTAAGTACTTTGAGACCCCTGTGACGTATGATCAACTTTCAATCGAATTATTTGTTGATCATACGTCACCATTGGCTCTTTGTTTAAACACTTACATTACAATACCCGGGAATGTATTAAAATGTATGGGATTTTTTGAAACCATAAATCATTAAAATTTACGATAATAAAAATATTTTAAGACACAGACTTTTAAAATAATCAATTCATTGGTAATTTAAACAGATCAGACGTTAGCATTTGTACCCATTAAAACAGTATTTAAATCGCCTGCCTGCCTGTCTGCATTAAGCCTCTGCTTAAGTTATAAATACTGCCAGTGATTTAAGGATATCTACGGCATTTCTTGTCTATACTCACTGTACTGTAGACTATTATCCTGTTTAATCGAATTTTCCATTTTATTTGTACTTTTCTTTCTTTTTAACAAAATATAAGAAAATATAACAAGCAAAAGAAAATGAAAAGGAAAAAGAAGAAAAAACAGGAAAAAATAATTGAATTTCTGA
Source organism: Sarcophaga peregrina (assembly GCA_014635995.1). Lineage (NCBI taxonomy): Eukaryota > Metazoa > Arthropoda > Insecta > Diptera > Sarcophagidae > Sarcophaga > Sarcophaga peregrina. The sequence continues at coordinate 112,986,409 of CM025789.1, read as the reverse complement.
CTGCAGTTTCTTGTTCTTTTTTGTTTTGCAAATTCAATAACTCTGTTGTTGTTGTTGTTGTTACTGTCAGTGCTGCTAGTTGTTATCTCCTTCCATCGTTCATTCGTTCGTTCGTTCGTTCTATTTTATTTCCTTTTTGTTGTAAAATATATAAATAGATTATCAGGGAAGCCGGAGCCAGCCAGCTACAAACGATATGAGACCCAAAAGCATTCAACCGACCCCTGCCCGACAACCAAATCCGCAATTGAATGAGTTCCACTCTGGACTGTGTATAAGAACAAAACGAAACGAAACTGTCATCGAAGGAAGTGCACACAATGATCTTTTAGACGGAAGAACAGCGGATGGTTGGATGGATGGACAGACGGAATATTTAAAATATTATGTGCCGCCGTCCTTTGTTTGGCTATGTAGACCTCCTTTCAATAGTTGTGTATAGTTGCTGTGTTAAAAGCATAATATTAAGCCAAATATGCCAAATGAAATGCCTTTTTTCGCAGTAGATAAAAGATAAAGTATTGAGCACGGGGTTAATGATGACACAGTGAGTTAGTCATTGAGTCTCTTTCATTCACAGAGTCAGCAACGATTTCCTTTCAATTTATTTTTCTTTTCTTTTATATTCTTTAAACTCTTTAGTAATGGCGGGTATAATAATGTATTAAAATGTAAGGAGTTTATAAATGCGAGTTATTTTAATACTTCCTGGATTGGCAGTGAAAACGAAACAAGGATATCTCAGCTTAATTTTTTTTTTTTTTTTGCTTTTTGTTTATAACGAAAGGATATCGTCTTGCAATGAGTTTCTTAAGAGGCTTCGAGTAATAGCAAAGCAACGATTTCGATTGCCAACCAGGCATATGCTTATTCACCGTTTAACATTAAAATTATTAATAAAAAAAAAAACAATAAACTTGTTTACATGATAAACAAGTAAACAACAATATACCAACACACATCAGTATGAAAAAAAAGGATAAAAAAGTAAACCAAAATGCAACAATAAACACCTGCAAGAATAAATGTAAACAAAAATACACAAACAACAATAATGAAATAAAAACATTTATAGAGATCTCGAAAAGGCATCCAAGAACATTCATTAGACTGTTTACGTTGCAATATAAAAGGCAAGGCAAAGCAGGCAACTGAGTTAGTAAATGTTCAGTCCATCTTGTGTATAGACGCGGTGTGTTTGAAAAGAGTAATTGTGGTTTGAAAATCTGCGTTACAAAGATCTGTCGAATAATTGTCTAGTAATTGTTATTGTTTACGTATTGCTTATGCAAAAGGCTGTAAACAGAGGAATAACTATCAAAACAATTGCTGTTGTTTACATCAAGTTGTGAACAGTGGCATATAGAATTATGCAAATAATAAAGAATTTTAATTAAAACTAAACACGAATTTATTTTTAATTTATTTGCAATCTACGAGCTTATATTTTAAACGTTTTTAAAAGGTAAAAATGTAGCCGTAATGAAGAAACAATAACTTGCTGGCATTCAAAATAAAAAACTAGGCATACTCAGTCACACCTGAACAGTTTAGAGGATCTTAGAGAACTTAATTGATGAATTAGTTCAATAGAAAAGAAAGAAAAAGGAGTAGCACAGAAAGAAGAAAACAGAAACGCATTTATCATTTGGCTGGTCAACCTTAACATCTGTCGGGGCTTTCATTAACAGTTTTCAGTCTTTAAATTTCAAATAGGAAACAAACGTGCATAAGAAATTATCGATTTTTTTCTTTCGTTTGAATGACCTATTGATGCCATTATGGATTTCTATGAGCGTCTGCAAACTATCAACTTTTTCATGACACTTATCATGACACAGGCTGTGGATATGACCGATACATTAGGTTGAAGTCGCCGTAGTCTTATAGATAGTATTTTGGCTGATTAGACAAGATCGCACGGCTTAAAACGAAATGTGAAAAGATTTTTCTTCGGCTACGTTTTCTCAAGAGTTTTCTAAGCAAATCTGAGTGAATAAAATACAAATTGCAATGTAAACTTTTTTAAAATCTGTCATTTGGAGTCAATTTTAAACTCATGGATAAAATTAACACACACAACATGGGTGGCGTAAGAAGGCAGGTTGTAATACTGACTAAAGAGTTGTAATGACCAACTAAGCATGCAAGTAAGCTTTCGAGATATCATGGAAATTTTGTATTGATAGACCTATTGATTACATTATGTTAGGAATATAACAGCATTCAAGCAATCGCCACTACTTACTTCTCTTTGCGAAGGGCAATTTTCCTTGACTCTGGTGCATAAATCAGGTTAAATTTGTGTCATAGCATGGCTGATATTGGCTTCGAGGAGGGCTGTTGGGCGAGAATTCCTTAAAACAGAGTCTTGTACACGGAAAAAAATAATACACGGAAAAACTCTACATGCTGCTGAAAGAATTATTATTTCAATTTAGCTTCTCGCACTACCCGTGTTGTGTGTTTTATTTAATGCATGAGTAGCGGAACCTACAATTTAAATTCGTCTCCGAAAGACAGATTTTTTAAGAAACTTTTCACTCTCTCCAGTCTAACAAGCCAACACACTATAAACGAACACATTCATTATTTGTTGACATATTTTCTTCGAAAATGAAGGGAAAACGGAAATAAAACGGAACATAAAACGTATGTATGTACAAAAATAATAATTTCATAATTAATTACAGTCGTGTGTCGTTTAATTAAATTTCATTTTGATGAGCCATTTTCTAAATGCGACAACAGAAAACGACTCCAATTAAAAACCGTCAAAACTGTCAGTCATAAGCAATTGTTTTAATAACGGTTGATTCTATTTTTGTTTTTATGTACTCCCATATGCCTTCACTTAGTCATAATTTTTACTTTCCTCTTTTACTCTCTTTTGTTCTCTTTGTATCTCTCTCTCTCTCTCTGTCTGTGTGTCATTGTGCATGTAAGGCACTGAAAATTGTGATGACGATGTCGTCGTCATCAACACGAACATACTTTTACACTTGTATACACGTGTTTTAAGAATGAGAAGCAAAATATAAAAATGCAAATGTTGTGTAGTTATGTGTTGTATCTAGGTAATTTATATTGATTGTGTGTTGATCACAAATGATCAGATATTGATAGTAATGGAGCGTTTTTTTATATGGACTACGAAAGTGCGATGAACGACATTATTTATGGATTTTAATTATTTAATATGATTTTTATTTTTTGACTTCGATACAAGCAAGCAAACTGTTTCTTCTTCTTCTTTTCTTTTTTTCTTTTTTCTTTTTCTTTTTCTGTTTGTGCTGACGTTTTGAAGTGTACAACAACAACAACAGCAGCAGAATAGTATACAAACGATTACAAAAGAATATAAAAACAAAAACAACAACAACACCAACAACTTTGTATGAAAAAGAAAAAAATAATTATTTATGATCCTATGTCACGCATAACGTCATACACAAGTTTTATGTTTCAGGGAATCTAATGAAATTATTAAAAAAAAAAAAAAACAACAATCAGAGTAACCTACAGGCAAAGAAAGAGAGAATGAATAGAGAATGAAACACAGTACATAAAGGAAACAAATTAAAGTTACCATGTGAGAGCTATGAATAGAGTACTGCAAAGTTGTAATAGAACAACAAAATTGTTAGGCAATACATACGTCGGCACAAGCCAAAGTTAAGTTTTGAAAATATTTTTGATGATTTATTACGAGTGTAATCAAATACGTATGGGCCAATCCATGTGTAAAATAAGAATATTGTAACGAAAGTGTAAATGGTGTTGTTAAAATAATAAAGAATAGCCGCAAAAATAAAACAATGGACTTGATCACGTGATCAAATAATAAACAAAAATATAGCAACAACATTAGCATAAAAAAATATAAGAAATAAAAGATGTAAACAACCAACAACAAAGTGCAGCGAAAAAAAAAAGAAGTAAACAAGCAAAAACAAAATGCATATAAGAACCATAAAAAACAATAATAAAAACAAGTTGCTTACATCGTTTAGATTGTTTCCGAATGCCATTATCCTCCTTCGAGAGCATTCATCACACTAATGATCCAATGATATAACGTGATAACGTTACGTTGGTTGTAGTAAGAATAAAATCCGTTTTATGTGCAGACACGAGATCGTAGCTATAATTCAATCAGACTAGTGAGCAGACAAGTTGCGTGTGAAGAAAACAGTTGTAAGTGTTATGCTTAAAAAAAGATTGTGAGCAAAGAAGAATAACTAACAAGTATTGTTGCTTACAAAAAGATTATAAGCAGAGAAATATAACGAACAAGCACATATTGTGAAAGTTATTGTTGTATCCGTGGAATAAGTTAGAACAGTGACACAAAAGTTGTGCAGATAATAAAGAATTGATTTAAAATTAATCGCATATTTATTTTTATTTTATTTGCCATCTACGAACTCATGTTTTTAACGTTTTTAAAAGGTAAAAACGTAACAATATTTTATAATCATTTTTAATGATGTTCAATTAGAGTTTTAAGAACTTTACATGGAAGGTATTTTGTAGGAGGTTTAAAAATGCGAACAAAAGATGTGAAATTTTATTAGGAGAACACGACTGAAGCTGGTCAAAAAAAATGTTGCCATCGAAGGTTTTAACTTTTCATATACGCATACGGCATAGTATACACAAAACGGACGTTATGACATTATTGTGGGTTTTATCATGGGTTTTGATCATAAACCCAGTGTGTTGACTGCTGCTTAGACTGCTGGTTCACTATGGTTAATAATCGTTTGAACTACTGCTACGAAATAATATAAAAATTCTAAAATATTGCAGTTGAACGGATTTGTTGTCACAATCACTCGTATTTTCAATTTTCGTTCAGCCATCATCCAACCTGATTGCTTCAACTTGACATCCACAAACAAGATTCGACATTTTATGAGCTTGTTCTGTCACAATGAAATTTCATTTCTCTTGTTTAGCATTGAAACTATTGATTTACACTTCTTAACGCCTTTATTAACCTTGCACGTTGTTTAGAGTGAAGTTTTCTTACCTTCAAAAAAACTACGCATTTGGTCTTTAAATCATCCGGTTGTTCGCTTATCAAACACAAATCAAATCACAAATTATGTTCATATTCAGAAGTAAAGAAATGATGGAATAGCCCATATACACTGTAAAAGAGTTAATTTTTAAGTGCTAGTGTGCGTTTAATTGGTTTTGCGTGTCTTTGATGCATGCTTGTAATTGTAAGCGTGTGTGTGAATGTAATTAGTGCAGTTGTTGTCTAGTTATTTTTGCATATGTATTGATAACAATCGTTGTTGAGTATGTGTTCATGCAAGTACTCACTCTCTCACTCTCTCTCTCTCTCTGTCCATTACTAACACATACACATGCACGCTATGCAAAAGCCAGCATTATTATTGGTCAGCATTATTATTTAGAATTCAACTATTTTTAATTGTAACGGGGTATCCATTCATCGATTCCAAAAGCAAAGTTAAATAACATGATGATAATGATAATGATTCTTATATTCTTGCTCAGCCTCGTTGTAAAGCATTTCTTAAACTTTTAATCTAATTGCCTATGGTGTACCGAAACACTTTAGTCCTAAAGACATTGTTCAAATCCATTTAAACTGTTTTTAGATTATTTCTGTCTAACCAGACAATGTTTCTCTATTTTCACTATTACTATGACCATCATGGTATACATCCAGTGCATAATTAGGTTAGGTTACATATCCAGTATTTTCCTGCAAACCTTCTGCATATCGACGGAAGGCATGCCAGGTCTTTGATGCAATGCTCTCTCTCTCACTATATATGAGACTTTCACGTTAATTTACTAACCAATGATATTACCAATTATAGTCGCCGTTGTCTATTAGTTAGTGTGTTGGCTATTTGGACGAAAGGTCGCGCTGGATCCTCAGATACCTCATAAAAACATAATTTTCGGCAACTTCCTGGCTCCAAACTCTTATAAAAACATTTAAAATATGAGCTCGTAGATTGCAAATAATACAAAAATAAATTTTTGTTTTGTTTTAATTAAAATTCTTTATTGTTCACACAATTCTGTGTGCCACTGGCACACAACTTGATGTAAACAACAACAATTGCTTTGTCTGTTATTTCTCTTTGCACTATTTTGCATAAACGACAACAATTGCTTGAAAATTATTCGACAGATCTTTGTAATGGAGATCTTAAAGCCACAATTGCTCTCTTCAAATACACCGTGCTTCACACAAGAATAACTGAACTTCTCGTCTAACAACGTAAACAGCTTCGCTTTCTTAAAATCTCTATAAATGTAGCCATCGTTGTTTACATTCATTATTATTTTTTATGGATTTTGTTTACATCTATACTTGTAGTGTTGTTTGTGGACTTTTGTTTACTTGTTGTTATCTTAAGCAGGACGATAATTTGAAAACAGGTTTGTTTACTTCATTGTTTTGTTCGCTTTCAAGTGGCGATTTGATGGTTGGTCCTGACCCCCCGGGCTGTCACCTCTATGGCCTCATCGATGGATGGGTCAGGAGGGAAGAGCAGAGACGTTGAGGGAACGGATCGGGTTGTTCTGTTTCTAGGCGTCTGTGGTCTGCTGTGGACAGACTGGTTGCTGGGCTTGGTTAAGGCCAGCTTAAGGTTGGTTGTCGGTTTTATCACGGGGCACTGCGAGATTAGGTCGCTGACGGGGATCTGGAACAGATCCCAGCCGGACTATTGCAGGGTATGTTGTTGGAGTTGGAGACTGTCGAATATCTCCTCTGCAACTACCTAGCCCTTGGTAGGTTGAGGTTGAGGACCCTTGGCAGGGCCTCCTTTGAGAACTTGAGTTCTGTGTCGAGAGCCGACATCAAGGCTCTCCACAGATTCATTAGCAGCTTGGGCTGGTTGAGAGGTGCTAGGGCTTCATAAGTGTAGTCGCACTCTCAACCTCTGTTGTTTTGTGTCTGTTGTTTTTCATTCCTCCGTTTCCCATTCTCCCTCCCCTTCCCTACTTTCCTATATCCTCTATTTCCTTCCTCCCCTAAGGACAATGTACAATGGGTCAATTTCGACCTCCGGATACTGTGCTTGTCCTGACCGACAGGTGCACGTCCTCTAACCTAACCTAACCTAACCTAACCTTAATTCATTGTTTTGTTGTTATTGTAGCCTCTGTTTATAATTTTAACAATATATTAATATTTAGCGCAGCTAGTTTCTTCCAACTTGTTTATAATCTTCTCTCTCTGCAAATATGGTCTACTATGACGGCCATAAACTTGACTTCGCAATGTTGTACAAGTTTCCAGATGATTGAATCATCTCCGAAAGTGATCTGTTTTACCTATTTTCATATCTATTCTTTACTTATCAAATGCTCTACAATGCTCGCAAATAGTGCATTCTAAATCTTAATAAATGACACTTCCACAGCTGGGTAGCCTTGACAGATCGGCAAATTTTAATACCATCAAATGGAAGTCCCTGTACGAAATATCTAACGATTGGCGTGCTTAACTTAATGATTTTAATTATAGTAGCCGATGTCATAAATGTTTTTTTTATCGTTGTTACAGTTGTGGTTGTTGTTGTTTCATATTATTTTGAAGAATTACAATTTAAAGCATATTTAACTGTCATAGTAATGACGTTTTTATTATTGGTAATGACAAGCGGCAACAACAACAACAAATAAACACACACACACACACATATACCGAATAATAATTTATTTAACAATGCCACTCTCTAGATGCACACACACTCACACATCCTTACCCATATAGTTTAGCATACGTAATTAGTTGTCGGGTAATACAGTTTCAAAAATAAGAGTTTTTTTCCTGTGTGTGGTGTGACATGGTGTGGTATGGTATGGTGTGGTGTGGTGTATTAAATGGCATTGTGTTGTGTTGTGTTGTATTTTTTAAAATCCTTGATATTGGTATTGTTTTTACACTTTTACACATACACGCTCGTTTTGTTGCTTATACGAGAACTGTATCCAATGCAATTGTACACACAAAGCGCAACGAATGTTGAATGTTTATTGCGTAGAGTATTCTTAATTTTTTTTTTTTTGTGGGGTTTTCTTTTTCAAATAATTGAAGGATAACTTACTTGTAGGAGTGTAGTTTCTCTTTTTTTTTTTATTCAGAAGGTTTTATTTTCCTTTCATCAAATTCTGTATTATTTGTGTTTTATTATTGTGTGCTAAAAAGAAAATAAAAATAAAATCATGATGAAATAATAATTCCTTGTAAAAATTTAAACTTAAATTAAAAACAAAAACTTTTTTCTAAAAATTTCTTTTCCTTTTTTTTATTCTGCTTTATAAATAAAATCAAATTAAAGCAATTCTAATCAATCGTGGATGTTTTTCAACATTTATTGCAAACATAAATCTTATTTCCATAATATTTCAAAATACGGAGTTTACAATGCTTACATGGTTTATCAATGTTCCTTTGTGGGCTATCAGTTGGAAAGAAAATCTAGCCGATAGGGCAGCTTTTTCCAACTAACAAGATAGTGGTTTAATCCTAATTTACTTATTTAATTGGTCATTGCTTCCCTTTAGTCATCTTATTCATACTAGCGGAAGCTATAGTTTAAAGTCGACTCCGAACAATAGTTTTTTGAAAAACCTTGGCAATTGGATGGACTTTCAGCAGTTCTGCAGAAGAATGTTTTGCGAAAGTGGGCGAAGAAATATTTTTTTCATATTTAGCTTTGTTCGAGCTATCTAAACTGGGCTTTAAAACACGGGTTTGTGGCTAATGAGCCTATAAAACCTCCTACGAGACGATTCTTAACAAAAATTTTAATGCAAAACTGGTTGCTAAAGCTGAGGGGTGATGCTGCCATTCAGTTTACAGCTATCTTATATGCAATCGCTACAAATATATGTATGCATATTTTTAAAATGCTTAATGGGCTTTCAATAATACAAAATGCTTCGTCAAGCTACATATTATCTTCACTGAGTAGTCCACTCAGAAAACACCTCATCGAAAGTGAAACTGGATATCGAATTTCACATTAAAATTCCAAGTAAAAATGACTGGTGCTCTAACTTCGCTTAGAAAGAATAATAAAAGAAACTCAAGAAGTTAAATTGAATTTCCAAAAAAATCCATTTCATCATAACAAACATCTCAAAATGGTCCAGCCAGCCCATATTTTAAGAAAACCGAGAACACAAGCAGCAATTATCCTTAGTAACGTGCCCTTTACAACAATCCCAATACACTTCTTTCCACAAAAAAACATTATGGCAATGGTAACCCTACTATTCTAGAACCTTAGATACGCAATAAATCCATAAAAAGAAAATTAATCATGACGAGTAATTTTGTTTTTATTTTAAAATAAACCACATTTCTTTATTTCTTTATCAATTCATTCTGGATTTGTTTTTTTTTTTTTTTGTTTGTTTGTTTTTCGTTCACAAACATAAACACACACACAAACATGTAAAATAAGAAAATGGCCCCATTTATATTAATTTGTTAAGGATCTTAAAATAAATTTTGTATTGATTGTAATTTATATACATTGGCTTTGTATGTGTTGTGTATAGATGTATGGATGTATGTAAGTAAAGGCCTATTTATTGCAGTTCAATTTGCCTTAAACAGAATTTATTTTCAAACATAAAGACTATTTGGGGCCACAGAAAATTTATTAAGGCATTCGAATACACAGAATTTAAAGCATTGCTTTGTAAACACACAAAAACACATACAAAGAGATTCGGTAATACACAGAGAGAGAGAGAGAGAGAGAGAGAGAAAGGCAGTTACAATATTCATTCACAATTAACACAACAATAAGTACAATAACAGGCAGTAATATCGTAAATATTAAAGAATGAAAAAATATAAAAGTAATGGGAACCATGGAAATATTCATAAATTTAATTTCTTTATTTACATATACACAGACACACATTTATAAGTACATACATAACTACATACAAGAGAAATAATATTGACCGTTATTTCTAGGAATACTCCTCTATTCATTCACTTTGAGAAATCTAAAACAAAAAAAATCCTGGTTTTTACTCTTCATCCCTTATTTTAAAGACACTCTCGTATTCTAAACGAAAAGAGAGTAAAAATGTTAACCAAAAAATAAAACAACAAATAAAACAAAGCAACAGAGAAGCAGATGACAAAGCAGTAAAAAAAGCATCAGACAATCAATTTTTTTTTTCTGTTGTTGTTGCTCTTTTCTTTTGTTTTTAAAAAAATCACAAAAGAAAACCATTTTTAAACACGTACACAATACACATACATACACAGCTATTTACGAATGCTGCTCGTAATACTTTAACTTTAACAAATTTAGGCACTTTGTCTTGCACATGCTGTTACCAACAACAACAATAAGTCACATGTCAAAAATATAACAATACACACATACACACACACACACACCCTTCCAAACAGAATTCCTAATAACTAAGCAAGAAAAAAACAAAAATAAAATAAAAGAAGAGAAAGCAAAAAACAGAAGAAAAAAAACAAATTCGTAACAGTAAAGTAACGTACACAAGTGTCTGAAACATTAGAGTTGTTTCCCAGCAAGAGACAAAATAACTATCAAAAGAAAACAAAACAAAAAGAGAGCGAAAGTGAGAGCAAGAGCGAGAAAGCTTTTATTTTTTGGTTAAATTTTATTAAATTTTCAATACATGTGCACACACATAAATGTATTACAAGTACACACACACACACACACACACACCCTTCCAAACAGAATTCCTAATAACTAAGCAAGAAAAAAACAAAAATAAAATAAAAGAAGAGAAAGCAAAAAACAGAAGAAAAAAAACAAAAATAAAATAAAAGAAGAGAAAGCAAAAAACAGAAGAAAAAAAACAAAAAAAATCCTGGTTTTTACTCTTCATCCCTTATTTTAAAGACACTCTCGTATTCTAAACGAAAAGAGAGTAAAAATGTTAACCAAAAAAAAAAAAAAAAAAAAAACAAATTCGTAACAGTAAAGTAACACACACAAGTGTCTGAAACATTAGAGTTGTTTCCCAGCAAGAGACAAAATAACTATCAAAAGAAAACAAAACAAAAAGAGAGCGAAAGTGAGAGCAAGAGCGAGAAAGCTTTTATTTTTTGGTTAAATTTTATTAAACCTTCAATACATGTGCACACACCTAAATGTATTACAAGTACACACACACACACAAACCCACACACTAAAATTGTAAATTTTGGAAATAAAAAACCCTGAAGAATAAATAGAGAAATACATAAACAGTACGTACATAGTAATACAAAACCAAGCAGGGATGGATAAACGAAGGTGTTTAATTGAATGATTTGTTTATTTAACAAAAGTTTAAAGAAATCGTAAATGCAATAAATTAATGAATAAATGGTTTACAGCCCAATTAGGGAAATATAGTTTTGGTTAAGAGCATGGTGAACCCCTTAAGGCTGGTGGCCGCAACTTAAAATAATAAACTGTAGGTTAAGGGTCTGGACCACACACACATATGTATGTATATAATGGATGTATTAAAAGTTCTCAGGCAAACATTTTACATTTCCGCCATGAGTTGGAAAGGACTCAGGTAGTCAGTTATCCTGATCCCGCTGTATTCTGTTTCACTACAACATAAGGGATCATTTGGTATACGCGTTTTATTGAATTAGAATCCCAAACATATGGCAATAATATTCAATGCAAAATAAATCTTAAAACAAACCGGAGAAGTTGCCCATACATGACGATCATCACATATGGTGTCTCATAATTTTTAAAGTCGCCATAGTCTAGCAGATGTATTGGTTCATTAGACGTAAGGCCCCAGCTCCAACTCTAGGTCAGATATCTCAAACAGAACGGAATATGAACAAATATTTCTTCGGCAACTTCCTTACAGCAGTCTCCTGGCAGTAACTCTGTGAGTAAACAATAAATTGCCATGAAAAGTTTCCCAAAAAACCTATCGTTCAGAGTAAATTTTAAAATCTAGGGAGTGCCACTCAAATATTAAATTACCATACAAACAACATAAGCGGAATGTGAAATGTTTTCCAGATGGTAGCCATAGGTGTATTGCTTGTTGGGTCATGGTATTGCTCTTAAAAATCTACTGGGATAGATAAGCTCTGTTTAAGTCATTAAGAAATTTCAACACGGTTTTTGTTCTTGCCCATGGAATTCGAGTATTTCTAAGGGAAATTGCGGACAAATTGCTTAAGAAAACCAGTGTCAGAAATGCATAGGCAGTACGGACAACACAATTGAATACTTTCTGCCTTCAATGCTCTTAATTCGGGAATTAAAATAAGCTCCGAAATCATTACTCATTGGAATCTTTATTAGCATTTGAGAATTTTTTTTTAAATAATGCCTGTCAAGTGTTTGAACCAATTATTGATACATTAACACTGTAAATTGCCATCTCTGAACTATACCATTTATGTGTAAGAGAAAGAGAGAGAGAGAGAGAGAGAGAGAGAGAGAGAAAGGCAGTTACAATATTCATTCACAATTAACACAACAATAAGTACAATAACAGGCAGTAATATCGTAAATATTAAAGAATGAAAAAATATAAAAGTAATGGGAACCATGGAAATATTCATAAATTTAATTTCTTTATTTACATATACACAGACACACATTTATAACTACATACATAACTACATACAAGAGAAATAATATTGACCGTTATTTCTAGGAATACTCCTCTATTCATTCACTTTGAGAAATCTAAAACAAAAAAAAATCCTGGTTTTTACTCTTCATCCCTTATTTTAAAGACACTCTCGTATTCTAAACGAAAAGAGAGTAAAAATGTTAACCAAAAAAAAAAACAACAAATAAAACAAAGCAACAGAGAAGCAGATGACAAAGCAGTAAAAAAAGCATCAGACAATCAATTTTTTTTTTCTGTTGTTGTTGCTCTTTTCTTTTGTTTTTAAAAAAATCACAAAAGAAAACCATTTTTAAACACGTACACAATACACATACATACACAGCTATTTACGAATGCTGCTCGTAATACTTTAACTTTAACAAATTTAGGCACTTTGTCTTGCACATGCTGTTACCAACAACAACAACAACAATAAGTCACATGTCAAAAATATAACAATACACACATACACACACACACACACCCTTCCAAACAGAATTCCTAATAACTAAGCAAGAAAAAAACAAAAATAAAATAAAAGAAGAGAAAGCAAAAAACAGAAGAAAAAAAAACAAATTCGTAACAGTAAAGTAACACACACAAGTGTCTGAAACATTAGAGTTGTTTCCCAGCAAGAGACAAAATAACTATCAAAAGAAAACAAAACAAAAAGAGAGCGAAAGTGAGAGCAAGAGCGAGAAAGCTTTTATTTTTTGGTTAAATTTTATTAAACCTTCAATACATGTGCACACACATAAATGTATTACAAGTACACACACACACACAAACCCACACACTAAAATTGTAAATTTTGGAAATAAAAAACCCTGAAGAATAAATAGAGAAATACATAAACAGTACGTACATAGTAATACAAAACCAAGCAGGGATGGATAAACGAAGGTGTTTAATTGAATGATTTGTTTATTTAACAAAAGTTTAAAGAAATCGTAAATACAATAAATTAATGAATAAATGGTTTACAGCCCAATTAGGGAAATATAGTTTTGGTTAAGAGCATTGCGAACCCCTTAAGGCTGGTGGCCGCAACTTAAAATAATAAACTGTAGGTTAAGGGTCTGGACCACACACACATATGTATGTATATAATGGATGTATTAAAAGTTCCCAGCCAAACTTTTTACATTTCCGCCATGAGTTGGAAAGGACTCAGGTAGTCAGTTATCCTGATCCCGCTGTATTCTGTTTCACTCCAACATAAAGGATTATTTAGTATACGCGTTTTATTGAATTAGAGTCCCAAACATATGGCAATAATACTCAATGCAGATTAAATCTTAAAACAAACTGACGATCATCATATGGTGCCTCATAATTTTTAAAATCGCCATAGTCTAGCATAGTCTATTGGTTTATTAGACGTGAGGCCTCAGTTCCAACTCTAGGTCAGATATCTCAAACAGAAGGAAATATGAACAAATATTTCTTCGGCAATTTCCTCACAGCAGTTTCTTGGCTGTAACTCTGTGAGTAAACAATAAATTGCCATGAAAAGTTTCCCAAAAAACCTGTCGTTCAGAGTCCATTTTAAAATCTAAGGGGTGCCACTCAAATATTAAATTACCATACAAACAACATAAGCAGAATGTGAAATGTTTTCCAGATGGCAGCCATGGGTATATTGCTTGTTGGATCGTGAAATTGCTCTTAAAAATCTACTGGGATAGATAAGCTTTGTTTAAGTCATTAAGAAATTTCACCACGGTTTTTGTTCTTGCCCATGGAATTCGAGTATTTCTAAGGGAAATTGCGGACAAATTGCTTAAGAAAACCAGTGTCAGAAATGCATAGGCAGTACGGACAACCGAATTGAATCCTTTCTGCCTTCAATGCTCTTAATTCGGGAATTAAAATAAGCTCCGAGATCCTTACTCATTGGAATCTTTATTAGCATTTGAGAATTTTTTTGGTTGTTTTTTTTTAAATAATGCCTGTCAAGTGTTTGAACCAATTATTGATACATTAACACTGTAAATTGCCATCTCTGAACTATACCATTTATGTGTAAGAGAAAGAGAGAGAGAGGGAGACAGAGAATGAGAATATATAAGCAAGAGATTGAAAGTAAACGTAAAACAAAATATGGCGTATATTAATAGTAAAATAAAGTCTAGAGAAACAACTTTCGAATACCAATTGTTATAACAATTTTAGCAATAACACAACAACAACAACAAAAAAAATTTGATGCCCTACAACAACTCCATGGCAAAGAGATAGATAGCAAAAGTATTCTCGTCTACATATGCCCATGTGTAAGTTTGTATGAAAAATACTGTATGTTAGTGTACATGCCTGTACGTATGCATGTTTGTATGTATGAGTGTATGTATGTGTGTGTGTATTTTTGATAGTATTAAAAGAGTATTTCTTGTCTATAAATATAGAACTGACGCAGGTTTTGTTTTTATAAAATTCCAGAAAAAGGAAAACAACAATAACAACAACACCAATAACAACAACAACAAAGAGTAGTGCACGCATTAAGGCATTAGTCAGTTTGACAGTTTAATAAACTGCTTTTTATTTTTGTTTTTTTTTTTTCGTTTTTTGTTTTTTCCATGTCAAGAGAAGTATGCCATAGTGTATGAATGAATGAAAATATTATTTTTTAGGGTTTTATTTTATACCAATACAGATGTATTTACCAGGAATTTGTGTTAGAAACAATTTTCTACTGCAAAATATTTGAGGTTTTTAAAAGGAAATCAAAATAAATTAGAAAAAAAAGAGAGAGAAAAAGAAAAATAAATACTATCTGGCAGTTACATAAATATTATTATAATATTGTTACAATACTTATTCTAAGAAGAAGACATGAACAGAACACATGGTTTATGAAATATATGCTGTAATGTAAATTATTTCATACCTGGTTAGGTTAGGTTTGGTTAGGTCAGAGTGGTAGCACTGATATGACAAAACTCCTTTGAGCACGCATAGCGGCTCGTTGTGAACGCAGTCTCTGTACTGACCAAGTTCCACCAAAATCAGGTGAGGGGAAGAAGTTGGTCGGCGCAAAAGCTGACCGTACTGGAAAACCAAGCAGAAAGTTTGATAAACGAAGCTATATTCTTGATATCGATAGATGATAGCTCCGTTAATCCAACATGGAATGGGGAGCCAAATAACCTATATCTACACCTAAAAATAGACCTTAGCGGATCTGCATCTACAGCAGAAGTCGTTTATTGGAAGGTGCATCTTCCGCGGGTCCATTCATCACGCAATGACCTGTAAGCATGGCCACTGTAGTCGAGATGACGTCACGACCAAGACCAAGTAATTAGTTGATACGCATTCTATCCACCAATTTCCAATTTCCAACGTCCAACTTGACCGAGGCAGGTCTCATACCCAATTCAACAGAAGAGGATTACGGAATTAAATGTGATATGAAAAACGCTTTCCTCGTTCGAAATTAGTCGCATGTTTGACTTACGACTGTTAACAAAGTTGTCAAATCAGGAATTCAATGAAATTTTCTTCCCAAGCAGACAATTTATGACCCTGAGATGGTTGAGCCAAATTATTAAAAAAGACTTAAAGTTCTTAATCGTACAGGAACGGATTCCTCGCGTTAAAAATAGTCTTCACACAGCTTCATGTAGTGGTTTGTTCACTCGCTTTTGTGCATTTGTGCAACGAATTGTGTCAAAACATTGGGCAAAGTTTACTAATAAAATTGTTTTGGAGACTATAGCTGGACATTCCAAATATATTTTGCGATGCTCTAACTCTGTTTTTGAAACAGCGTACCAGTGTTGATAACCTCTGAAGGGTGAACCTCTTGCAGTCCGGGTTTAAACCTCTGGACTACAAAATGTTGCCAGCGTTTAAAAGACGTAGTTAGCCAGCAAATAGTCACCACTCACCATTCCTAATACATCCTTGAGTCTTGCTGTGACAAACTTTCCAATCGACGAGGAATTTCGTGAGCATTTCGTGTGTGAAATTAAATTTCTTTTGGGAAATCATTGGAGTAGAGCAACTTGGGAAAGAAGAGATACAAAGGAAGGAAGAACTGTGATTGTTGGAACTTTGCAAATGCACAGATTTTTATTATTTTTATTGGGGTCATCCCCATCAGACTTTTCGTAGACTTTTCGAAGACACTTTCTTAAAACTGAATACAAGAAGGGAAACTTTAAGTCACACTTTCTGACAGCCATGCAGCTACTAGGGACTGGAACTACAGCGAAGCTATCAACGAGATGGCAGAACACAGTGACACAATAAATTGATGATGAATTAGTCAGATACGCACAACCAGGGAAGTTATTCTAAATTGAGCAGCTGCAAGCTTAGTACTGATAAGGAAGTAAAATATTCCCTCAACACGATATGGTTGTCTTTCCATTCAAGCAAGATAGCGCCGTAAATCTAGTAAATTTAGTAAACTATAAAAAACTATAGATGAGCACGGTTAGTATAGTTAAAGGGGCCATTACTGAGGATTGTACTCTCGCTACTCATGCGAGACTGGCATTGTCTTGGCCATATGCATCCTATAATGGCTGATCCAGTGGTTTCTTCTACAAATTAAGTCTACAAATTAAGTTTCGTTTTTAAACGGCTTAATGATTACTTATTACAACCCTTTAGTCTACCCACACCATTGAGGTTGAGTGTGTTAATTTTGTCCATAATTGGAGGAGCCTACATTTAAAACACGACTGTGAAGGACAGATTTTGGTATAGAAAATGTCTTAATACTTGTGTTAATAATTGCAACAATGTGCAGAATTTTTCATTTTTTCATGCATCGACTCTATGAAAATAAATTGTTTTTAAAATTACCGCAATACAACAATACAAATTAAACTTAACAAAATTACTTATATCCGTTAGTTACTTAGACTTGCAAACTTAAAAAAAAACAAAATGCAAATACTCATAATATATCCTTATAAAATTACTAAGTCCCCTATATTCCTTGTTCCCAAATGCAAGAGTCAACTTTTCCTTGTTAATGCAATACGAAGGCAATAAATTATTTAAACTTGTGTTGTCTTCCCTTTTTAACAGATGAACATTTCCTTGTCAACGGTGACTACCTTAAGCAACAGCAGCAACAACAAAGGCAACATTTTACAACTGCAACGAACAATTGTCAACTATCAACAACGATATCCTGTGTGGGAACAACTAATCCAACTACGGCAACTACGAAACTTATCAACAATCCAATGACTAAACAATTGTCCGCCAACACAACACCCTCTGGAGTCTCTACAACAGCAACAGCAACAACGGCAGCCGTCACGGCCACAGCAGTAGTCGGATTAACCTCCAACTCTTTCTACTCTTCCTCCTCCTCCTGCTCCTCGGGCAATGGTCATTTGGCAACAGCATTTTTAAATGCAAATGTAACGCCCACAATCATTTCACCTACAGCTTCTTTATCACCTGCCAGCACAGTAAATGCAACACCGCCCCCTAAGAAGATACTGCAATTACCACCCGCCTCTATAACAACGACTAGTACGTGTCATTTAAATCAATACAATGCGTCTACATCGACAACGACCACAACAACAGCAACAGCATCAACAACATTGCCTTCTTTAACAACAACAACAGCAACAGTAGCATTTAATGCTACTCCTACTCCTAAGAAAACAACAACAACAACAGCAACAGTCAACACATCAACAACGACACCAAAAAAATCTTCCTCTTCGTCGTCATCATCATCGAATGATGCCAATGGTCGTTCGGCTGCTTTAGAGCGTGCCTACGTCCATGATGTCTATGAGAATTGTGAGGAACCAACCGGTTCCTTAAGGCCGCGAGTCGCACAATTCCTAAGTAATTTAGAAGCCGGTTCAGTGGTCTGTGATGTGGGTTGTGGCAGTGGTCGTTATTTAACCCAATGTAATCCATCGATTTGTACTGTAGGCGTGGATCGTTGCTATCGTTTAAGTCGTGTGGCCAAGGAAAAAGGTGGAGAGGTGAGTGTTTTCTATTTTAAGCCGTAAAACTGTTTGGCATTTGAAACTATTTTTCCTGTGAGGATTTAATTCGTTTCAAAAACTAATCGCAACACAATTTAAAAGTTAAAATAACAATAAAACAGGCTGCATATTCTTAAGTTGAAAGAAGGATAATGTTTTTAGGTTATGTTAAGCAGGGTTATGTTAAGATTATGCCTCTTAGGATACCACAAATCAATGTTCAACTCGATAAAATCCTCTGAGATTTCATGTTTATATTCCAAGCAATTTGTCACTTTCAATTTGTAATTTTTGAAAAAGTTCTTTTTACAAAAAGTACTTTATGAATTTGTATGTTATACATCCTAAAAGTATGTTAATAATATAGAGTCTTATAATCCCCAAAAGATATGCAATTAATTATGTTTAAAAATGCTTAATAAGCACTTTAAAGCATTTGTTCAGTAGTTCAAACTATAAACACATTTTCTTTCATCACATTCCCATTGCATGCCATTATTATTATCGGGTCATTATAAAAATGATAATGGCGAATTAAAAAAAAAAAACAAAAAAAATTTTAAATGAAAAAATATCAGTAACACCAACAGCAACAAAAAAAAATAATAATAATGTGGCAAATATAATTATGCCACACGCTCAAATACACTCTGCTCTATACTTTAAAGTTATAAATTTCGCTAAATGCCACATGCTGTACAAAATACAAAAGCCAGAAACAATTGCAATAAAAATGCAACAACAAAACACAGCTAAACCAACATTAAAGTGGGTCAAAAACAGTGTATTAAATATGGAAGAAAAGAACAAAAACAATGGAACCGAATCGAGAGATATGCAATAAAATATTATAAACTCAGATAGAGAGAGAGGGAGAGAGAGATTATAAATGCAATAAATAATGGCTTAAAAACACATTACAAATACATAAAGAAAGAGAGAGAGGGAAAGTGATAGAGAGGAGAAGAAATTATAAAAAAAAATTATGACATATTAAATGCTTTACATGCATATAAGCATATTAAAAAAAAAAAAAACAATTCAAACTCGCATAGATAAAAAGACTATTTAAATAATAAATCTTTAGAATTGTTTCACATATTCTTTTTTTTTGTCTTTTTTATCTATTTCTTATGACTAATAGCTTAGTAAATAGCTTAAATAAGTAACACATACACTCATTGGCCATGCATTTAGAATAGCAAGCCAAAGGACATGCACTGGCTAAACATATGCAAATGATGTCATGCTATAGAATGTTTTCTCGATTATTTTGGAATTTGATTTATGCTTCTGTGAAATCTAAAGATTTAATTGAAGTCTAAGATTGCAAAATGCAAGTCTAAAATCAGGCTGTAGGCAGGCCTTAAACTATGCAACATAATTATTTCATATTATTTTATAACATATTTATGGGCGGACAACTTAAATGAGTACCATTTGTGGTTTCTGTAAGAAAGACAAACAACTTTAAAGATTATGTGTACTGGATTTATTTTTCCATGAAGATTGTTATCAAACTCTAGAGGAACCTTGCAATTCATTGGAAAACTCTCAACAGCAATTTAAAACAAAAGAAAAAGTTTTAAAGCAACAGAATAAATTTAAATTAAAACCACAGTTCAGGCCAGCAGAGCGTTCGAACCCTGCATGTCCCCTTACACTAACAAAGTAGTTGGTTTGGAGAATATATAATTTAACTAAAGCAATCGCACATATCCTTACGTTCAGCTGTCCATATAAGAGCTACTTTTAAGGGATTCAAAATTTTCTTCATAAATCCCCGACATCTCAAGATACGAATCCATATAAAAACAATATTAATGATCGATTTGATTGCCATCTGGTTATGTGAATAACTCAAGAGATTGTCAGGTTAAATTCTAAGTATTGCGCCGCTTTCAATATGGCCATGACAAATAAGCAACCCATACAAAAGTCTAACATTCAAACCCATCGGTATTTAAGGTCTTTGTCGGTACACTTTGAATCGTTATATCAGAATTTCATAGCTGGAATACTTAACTCATATCGAGAATACTATAAGGAACCAATGTAGTCACTGATCTGCTTGTGTGTTTAAATCAGGGACGGGGTAATTTCTTTATCAGTCAATTGCCTATTGAGACCATATTAGCATCTGTTGGCAAGACTGTAACTACACTACGATTTCTGTGAAACTTTTCATGCCAATTTTTCATTTACGCCCAGAATTTTTGGCAGTAATTAGCTGATAGGAAATCGGAGACGAAATAATTTTTTGTTTCATATTTCGTTTTGATGACTCACCTGAGTTTTAAGCGTTGGTCATACGTTTAATAAGCCATTACACTACCTGGTAGACTACGGCCGTAATCTGGACAGACGCTATGTAATCCCTACTTGCCGATAACATACTGTTACGAAAATGAAAATGATGTTATTAAAACAATAAACAAAAGCTCCAAAAACAACACAATGGACTTGTTCACGTGATCAAAGAAGAAGAAAAAATATAGCAACAAAAACAATTGACTTCTTTACATGATCAAAGAATAAACAAAAATACAGCAACAACATCAGTATAAAAAAATATAAGCTATAAAAACGTTAACAGCCAGATGACGTAACAGCCAAAAAGCAGCGGACAGAGAAGTAAACAATCAACAACAAAATGCAGTATAAAAAAAAGAGAACGGATAAACAGTAAACAAGACACACAAACAACAATAATGAAAACAACTTGTTTACATTTTTATATATTTCCCGAAGGCTGTTATCCTCCTCCGAGAGTATTCATCACATTCATCCAGCGATATAAAAGTCAAGACAAAGCGAGCAATGCGGAATTTAAAAAAAAGTTTAATTGTGATAATGCTTACAAAAAGGTTGTAAGCAAAAAAAAAACTAACGAACAGTTGTTATTGCGTACTCGAAAGATTGTGAAAGAAGAATAACAATTAAAATAAATTGTTATTGGTTAAGTCAATTTCTAAAGATGGCACACGGAATTATGCGAACAATAAACAATTGGTCTAAAATTAAACACAAATTTATTTTTATTTTATTTGCAATCTACAAATTCATATTTTTAACGTTTTTAAAATGGTAAAATCGTAACAAAAGATTTCCTTTTGTATTGTGTATATCAAAATATGGAGATAATAAGATATCCTGGTAGACTAGTGATTTAATTATTTGAACAGAATATGAAAAACAGTAAATAAGTTAGGCTAAAAAATCGTTTCTATTTAAAGGATTTAAAAAACATAATTTGTAGGAAACGATGATACTTTTTTTTTTTGATTTCAAAAAAAACAAAATGCATAGCAGTAGAGTGGACTGAAAAATTCCGAAACTGATTGATACACTCTCGTATTGTTTTTTTTTTTTTGTAGAATAGCAAAATTTGTATAATAAATGCATTATAAAATAACTTCTCATTGATAATTTATATGCATTGAAATTGAAAAAACTTATTTATTTTACTATAACAAGACAACAGCAACAACAACAACAACAATAAGAGAATAAAACAAATATTTTATAAACCTCAAGTAAAAATATTTGCATTTAAATTTCTTTTCCTAAAAATCATTGAAATGCAATTGTACACACACACACACACATACATTCGTTTACACGAGCATACACTTTAACATAAATATCCTTCAATAAATATTTAAACATTTATTATATTGTGTGTGTGTGTGTGTGTGTATGTGTATGTTTGTAGAAGTGTTGATTTTTCTTTTTTTTCCTTCTTTACTGTTAAGGCCTCTGAGTTGTGTCGAGTTTGTTGCTGGGGTTATGATAAAAAAAAAACATTGATGATGTGATCCAATTTTTTCTCTTTCTTTCTGTTGCTGATAAACTATATACTCGTACTGATGATGGCATGTTGAAGTCCTTATTTTGCGGCTGTTTCTCTTTGTTTTCTATAGCGTGTCTATAACAAATTTATTTGAAATATTTTTGTTGTTTGGTTGTTTTTTTTTTCTCAAAAAATTAAAAATATAAACCATAAAATCATATTTTAAGTATTAATGGCATATAAAGGGTCCGCCAAATAACTTTATTTTTTTTTTGAAAAGGCTTTAAAAAAAAAACTACTGAAGATTTTCTCAAAATTTTTTTCTATTTAATAGGTATTACAACCTTCCGTATCGACGTTTAACCATATGTGATGGAAGCTTTCATGAATTTCAGAGTCTTTGCCAAAATCTGCTGCCTGTTTTGGCTGGGTTCGAACCCGGAGTTAGCCTTACCATGATCGCGATTAAAATATTTATTTGAGCCCTGGACTAGTGGAGCGATATGTATCGTGGTCATCAGCTCTGTATTTCACTGAATGGTCGATTACAGCGGATATATTGTCCTTGAATAAATAAATAAAGTTCATTCAATGGCTGTGGGCTGGCAATGTAGTAGCTACATAAGGCCCATTTTTCAACACATTATCGATTGTTGCAGCTTATTCGTAACTTCACGCATATTGTCCATTAAAGCTCAAATAGCTGGCTCGCGTAATCTACTTGCACCCCAATAATAGCCAACGGTGTCAACGCGCTCGAGTAAACAATATATAATATGCGACCTTCAAAAACAGGGCGCAAAACATCGAGTGTAACTTCGGCTTTGTGGCATGTAGCGCCGTGCTGTTGAAACCAAATGTTGCGAATGTCCTCCTCTTCAATTTTTGTGAACAAAAATTCATTCAACTGTAACGGCCACTCCTTGCTCATTTTCGAAGAAAACTGGCCCAATTATGTCTCTGGACCAAAATCCGCACCAAACAGTAGCTCGTTTTGGGTGCGTCGGCTTTTCAATGTATGCGTGCAGGTTTTCTGTGCCCCAAATGCGACAATTTTGCTTGTTTACATACCCGCATACAATCAGCTGCACACAATCGATAATGTGCTTAAAAATTGGACCTATCGTGTAGGCTACTGCATGGATAGCCGAGGCAGCCATTTGAATGAAATTATTTTCCATTATTAACCGCAAGGATTGTACTTTCAAATAAAAAAAAAAAAATTTGAGAATTTATTTGGCGGACCCTTTACTTAAGGGGTAAATTACGAGAAATAAAAGAATAGAATACAAGATATTATAATACATAAGCGCTAAAGCAGTAAATCTGTGTTGCAATGGTATGCCAAAGAATTTTCAATACGCCGTAACAACACATATTTGCTGCAAAACGAATTTAAAACGAAAGAAATACCAGAAAAAATGCAATACTAAACAGTAAAAAACCTTCGCAATTTTTTTTTTAATAAAAAA
The DNA here is from genome assembly GCA_014635995.1 of Sarcophaga peregrina. NCBI lineage: Eukaryota > Metazoa > Arthropoda > Insecta > Diptera > Sarcophagidae > Sarcophaga > Sarcophaga peregrina. Next base: position 112,962,506 of record CM025789.1, on the reverse strand, counting down.
CATGAAATTATTTTAAATATTTTCCAACTGAGATACAACTGCCGAAGGTCCCTTTATTCAAATCAAATATGGTTGTGTGTGTATGTGCATGAATCATTTATAAGTTTTAGAAATTGAAGTAAAGTAATGCGTTCTCTCAGAGATTTTCTTTTCTTGGACACAAGAAAAGTAGGACATTTCGAAAGAAGAATCGAAGAAAAGAAAACCAAACGTTTTCACCAGCAAGACAATCTTGATTTTGTCTTTCCTACATTGGTCTCAATACATAAAAAGCAAAATGTTTTCAGTAGAACAACATTCCAGATTTTAAACTTTCTGGAGACCAAGGAAGAAAATAAATCATGTAGACGATCGTTTTTGTGTTCTTGATAAAATTAACACATACAAAATAAGTGGTGTGCGAAGCTTGATCGTAAACCTGACTAAAGAGCTATAATGACCAACTATTTATGCAAAAAAATTATTATTATGCTGAATGTAGCCAAATAACTAACAAAACTTCTGGCCTTACTTTCTAAACAATTTTCGAAACAAACATTTCCAAATGAAAGTGTACTGCAAAGCTTAAGTTTCTAGTGAAAATAGCCGTTTAAAGCCTGTCAAATGATTTTAAAATTTTATTTTCAATGCTTTTTCTTTCGTTTATTTTTCTCTTGCTAAACTTTAAGCATATTTGCCTTATTGGGTTGTAGATTTCTGTTTTTTTATTCATACTTCGTATTCCATGATAAATTTTCTAACTCCTTCTATTGATTGCCTTTTTTTACCAATAAAAGAATAGAAGAGAAGAGAAAAGAGGGAAAGCAAAAGTTGTTAAGCGTATAGAATAAACTTTATCGTTAATATTTAAATGAAAAGTGCAAAAATGCAAAAATTAAAGAATCAAAAACAACAACAAGAAAAAACGAGCAGAATGAACAAAAACTTTTCCATTAAAATGAAGCATGAAAATAATAAGTTTCATAAATTACGTGGGTAGTATCAATACAAATGCAAATTCAAGAATATTTCTCAAAATAATCAGCGCTACTATGCTAAATTACCCACTAGCAGCTATCGTTTTATAGTGTTCCTAAAAACAAACTTTTCCAACATGAACCGCAATAGGTGATGTTCGCGTCATTGAAACTCTTTCAATCAATATTTTCTCGTCATAAATGAAGGTACAGTGTTTCCAAAAGATTCCATTAAACTGAGACTTTTCAAATGCAAATAGAGAGGATTACGTAGGGGTCAGAACCAGCAGATTAGATCTAACTCTAACGACCAAATTAGACAGCAAACTGAACTAATTTATGAATACACAATTCCGAACCACACCAAACCAAATCAACCCTACGCAATCACGATTTTGTGGTTGCAACTATAAAACCCCGTTTGAGAGTAACAATCACGGAATCAGATGCTCCTAAAACTGCACTTTGTTGAGGCTTAATCTACTACCCTTAACTGCCTATCACTGGACATGTTATCAAAACAAGTGGCTAAGAATGCGTTAATAAAACTAAGGGCGACAAAAGCATGGAACTGTTGAAGCTATAGTCTGAACTAAACCTAAACCTCTCATTGGATTCTATTTTAGTAAACAAAAAAAAAGATTACTGTAGGGTCCAATGATGTTAAATGGTTTACGTCTTTCAAAGAAAGTCTTCCAAGTATTTGCTCTAAGGGATCCAAATAACATGACGAAATAGAATCTCTTCAGAACAATAGAATCTTCATTATACGGTGGACTTCGTGATTTCTTTAGAACTACTCAAGCCGAAAAAATTACCATGAAGCCTATCCTTAAGCGCAGGACTAGGATTCCTAGAGAGTGTACACAACAACATAATCTGCAGTGCGGCAGACAAGTGATGCCACTTTGAAAAGAAAATATGAATGTTCTTATCTAAAAACCGGACAAATCTGGCCTATTGTGGATATTTTAAGAACACGAGTACCCCAAAAGGGAACGCTCATTGTAGTTGTCAATGTCATTACGGGGCATTGCATTATGGTCTTGCTAACTATTTCTGTAGAAGCTGCAGAGATGAGGAAGGGGAGGAGACTTTCTCGCACCTACTAGGTGCATGCCCGGCTCTTGGCCAAAGAAGGAACTGTTGTAACACAATGGGCCAATGCGGCCTAAGTGTGTCCATCTAAGAATTTTTCTTGGAGGATTCCTGAGCATCCAAAATTGGAAATCCAAAACCGGATGCCAAAAGTGATTTCGATAAAATCCATATAGTCATTGAACTATAGGGTTAATTGAGGTAGAGGTTTATAGTTAAAAAATGGTCCAATCGATATAATAACAGGAGCTTATAGGACTCAAGTAAGCTAAACTTTTAACGACAAATGCCAGTGTTACCTAAGATAACCTACGGTTTCACTGATTGCGCTGAACTAATGGCTCAATTAAATATTCGTGAAACAACGAGTAACGTTAAAACTTACAAGGTTACCACATTTAACCGTAGTTTCAACGTATTAAACTGCTGCCTCCATTTATACCAAAGCTCAGCTAATTTTCCTACCACCCTCGTTTATTTAAACGAAGAGTTTTTTTTTCTTGTTTTATTCTTAAACTACCATTTATTTTTCCGATATTGGAAAACAATTTTCTCTTTTTTAATGGATTTTGTAGGGAAATTGTACAAATGTTTGCAATTATTAAGGGGTTTATAGAACACAGTTTACTGCTTTTCCCCCTTTCAAAAAAAATCTATTTTTACGCTAATAATGGCACGTAATTTAAAGGCAACGAAACGAGTACAAGAAAGTAGGTTTTCTTGAAAATATGAAGGAAAGAGAAGAATTTTTTTCTTTCTTTTTTTTCATAAAATTTTAATTGTGAAAATTGTTTTAAAACAAAAACAATAACAAAAAAAATAAAATAACACGACCATATACTCGTATACACATACCAATGTGTACCAAATGTGCAACGGTACGTATGAGTATGATTGAATTGCATTCGTATTGGATTTTGATTACTCATACGTCATGGTGTGCTGTTTTGCATTGTAATTTTAGTCAAACGGCCTTTAAAATGTATCGGCCTATGTATGTATGAATAAAAGTAAAAATAAATTTGTATAGTTTTTCAAAATAAAAGGGCTATTTATCGATTTAGATTTTGAATAAATAATGAATAATTATTATTTGTTATATAATTGGCATAAAATATAAGGAAATAATGCAATTTTGTTTTCTTTTCTTCAAAAAGCGGTAAAAATTCAAAGAAAAAATTGCAGCTAAAGGTTTGCAGAGATAATAGTTTATGTCTAGATTATTCCACGTTATAATAAAACTGTTTGATAATTTAAATTTTAGTGTTGGGGAAGCCCGTTCGTTGCTAAGTTGGTTAAACATCTAACCGCATTTCTATTTGCGTTTCTTGATGCATTCAATTGAACCAAACAATGTTTATATTATTTTCAACCGTATCACTGTTGTTATAGTTAAGCAAACTTTCCCTACATCTCCATAAACCACTGCAACTTATGGCCCATAGCGAAAAAAAGTGCCGCTAATCTTCTTCAGAATGTATTCCATCAAAGTAGTAGAACAAGTACTACATTGGAACTTCTATAAATTGAATCATCATTATCCAGAAAGAAACTTCAACTTATAGAAACTTCACGTTAAAGTAGCAAAACCTGATAGCATTTCTCTCCAAGATGCTGTTACTGTGGTTCAACTTATAGAAAATTCAAATAATAGAAGTTCAAATTATAGAAGTTCGACTGTAATTGGTTATTACAAGGCAAATTTCGCCCGGTTTATCAAAAAGAGATTGACAAACATGAGAAGAACTCCAAAATTTAACGTCCCACTTGCAAAAAAAAAGTAAATGACGAGTAGATAGCCGTAAATATCTCCCTTAAATGAGACATTTACGCGAGCTTTAAGAGAAACTTCGCCGCTAATAGGCTGGCTAAGACTGACAGTAAATCGATGGCAACACAGAATGGTCACATGACCTTTTAGATAGAGAGAGATTCCAAGCTGTGACAGCTCAGGCTATTATTGGAATAAGACATTTAAGGGTTTTATAAAGCGCCAAATCTCGTAGCTCCCTGAAGCTATAAAAAGTCATCTGACAGTAAGACCCCCCTTAACGCGGGGGTTAAGTTCCAATGCTAAAAGAAACAGCGTAGCGTTAAAAGAGGCAACTTAGAACGACGACGGAAATCACAGTTGGAATCATTATTCTGGACAGGCTAACAAAAGAGCGTTGAAAAAGATACATAGCATACACGGTCGCTAAATAGTGCCCCGCTTTTAGTTGATGCACGGCGGTTTCATTTGCATACGTGCAATACAGTGTGCGACTTAGGGAAATCCCAATACAACAGCGTAACACTGAAACAGTTTTAAGCGGGGCTTACTGTACAGGTTACCGTCTGTTTCGTATGATATCCCAGCGTAGTCATTTCCCTGTTTACAGTTTTAAGCAGTGGAAAATGATTTTTCATATACGAAATCAGTTTTAAAAAAGAACTTTTTTCTTTACAAATACGTTCCGTTATCGTATACATTGATCCAATATTCGCCACTTTGAATGCGGGTATTCCCAAAAAAGTTTACATTAGCGCCTGTTCGTCCCAAGATACGCACTGTTTTGTTGATTTCTACTTGATCTGCGCCAAAAACTGCTGCTTAGTTGTCACATTTACTCGCTGACTCGATATCTGTCACAATCTTCCGTGAAAACATCAATTGTTTAGCGCATAAAAACCTCAACAGAACATTTGTCAGCATATGTCGTGCTCGTAAGGCCACAACGGAATTTCATTGAATGGTTTAGCGATGCATAAAATTTGTTTGCATCCATTTTCCACTCAAATCAGTCTGTACAAATACACTCTGTACTCCACCATTGAGCTTAGGATCACGGCTGTTTCTGTGCTGTCTCTGTGAAGAGAGCGAAAATCAAAAAGTCAGGGTGACCGTGATTTTTTCTTGTTATTCATTGGTTTTGTTATAAATTTGTAAATTTTTGGGGTCTAATTTAACATCATCAATTAATATTTATCCAATTTCCAAATTTTATTTCGTTTTTCTTTTTTGCCTATTAGTTTTCATTTAAAATTTATTTCTCCATGACATTTACATTATTTAACTGTAGAATTAATGTTTTAGTTTTTTGCTTACTATTGCAAGTATGTACATAGTACAACTACCGTTGTTGTTATTGTTTTTGTTTAATTTTTATTATTTTTTTTTTTAATTTTTAAAGGGGCCACCAAATAGCTTTTTTTCGAAAACGCTTTTAAAAACAAGGTACTGAATATTTTCTCAAATTTCTTTTTTTATTTGAAAGTATAGTCCTTCCGGTTAATAATGAAAAATAATTTCATTGAAATGACTACCTAAGCAGTTCGGTTGGCCATGCAGTAGTCTACACGATCGTTCCTAATATTAACCACATTCTCGATTGTGTGCAGCGGGCCATGTTGAACGAATTTTTGTTCACAAAAATAGGAGAGGAGGATATTAGCAACATTTGGTTTCAACAGGATGGCGCTACGTGCCACATAGCCGAAGCTACACTCGAAGTTTTGTGCCCTGTATTTAAAGATCGCATTATCAGCGGCAGAGCTGATGTTGTTTTGCCACCTCAGAGCTGCGATTTGACACCGTTGGACTATTATTTGTGGGCTGCTCAAAGATGATAAGCGTTACGCCGACAAGCCAGAGACAAATGAAATACAGCTGCACACGATAATGTGCTGCATGGCCAGCCGAGGCAGCCATTTGAATGAAATTATTTTCCATTATTAACCGGAAGGATTTTACTTTCAAATAAAATAAGAAATTTCAGAAAATATTTTGTAGTTTTCTTTTAAAGCATTTTAAAAAAAAAAAAGTTATTTGGCGGACCCTTTACATATATATGTATATAATACACATATGCATGCATATTTAATATGTTTGTAATAATAATGAAAATGTTTTTTTTTTTGCTTTTATCTTGACAATCTAGAAGAGTTGCAACAACTTTTTTATTGCAACTATTGCTACTTATTCAATTTATTTTGTTGTTGGTTTTTTGTTTTCCTTCTCTTTTTTTTTTTTTGTTTTTTGTTCTGTTTTTAGTTTTCTTTCTGATTCCAATTTATGTTGACATATTACGTGATGCTGAATGCAATAAAAACTGACACGACATGTACACACTTGCACATTAGTTTCAAACACACACACACACATACATATGTATGTAGATATCATAAATTTATTTGGTTGCATGTTTATATAGAATGCAGAGAAATGACTGCATATATTTAAAAAAATATATTTAAAATACTCATGCATACTTAAAAAAAGTGAGATGGGAGAGAGAAAAAAAAACTTTGAAGAACATTCAATTTAAATAAATATACAGCTAGGGGTTGTTAATTAGCACAACAAATTTTTATACGATACAAAAACAATCTATTAACGGTTTGAAACACGTTTGGCAAGGTTTTAGGCTGTTAAATACAAAACTACTGCCTACAAAACTGCCTATAAAAGCGCCTACAAAACTGCCTGCATAACTTTCTACAAAAGTCGGCATTAAAGCAATTATACTAACCAATATCAATTTAATGTACACAAATTTGCCAAGAGACTAAGAAGGTTTTACATGTCGTCAGGTTTATGTATCAGCGCAATGTACTCACTGCCAAAAATATCTCTTCTGCTAAAAGAGTGGCGAAAAAATCCGAATATATCGATTACATAGGATTCTTAGCAATTGGGTCCATATTGTGGCTATTAGGGCGTATTTTACAGTTCTGTTTTGCATCTCAATTCATATAAAACTCACCTCACGAAGCATTTAAAGCCCACTGATAATGAAATTATTAGTATTCATAACAGGAGATGATACATTAGAAGAAAAAAAATTAACAGTCGCCAATATTTCCAAAGCTTTGCAATTAATTTCCCATGCAATAGATATATTTTCTGAAAACGATCCTGATGAAAATCGTAGCACGGGCGTAGCAGCATCCGTTGATCAAGCCATTGGTTGTTACAAAAAAATATATCAACAAAAAATCTTTAAAAATTCAACAATTCAATTCAACTTGGGACAGTTTTGTTAAAAAAAAGAGTAAAACCATCTAATCAAATGGATATAAGTATATAAGTGTTTCTGATTTAGATTTATCATCTGAAGAGAGTTCAATGTAAGCTAAATAAATTAGAAATTTTAATGCACCTACTTTTTTGAATATATGTACATACATTCCTATGTAAATGAATAAAATTTTTACGTTTTCTCTTAATTTATTGTTTTGATATCTCTTTATAATAATTAAATATAAACATTTGTTGAAATATGAAATGAAATAAATAAAAATGTATTCATACTTTTTGCTTTGTTTTGAATTTTTTACCCAATAAATTAAATTTTAGTGCATTTATATAGAAAAAAGTGATCCGATTTGCATCGTTTCGATTTGCGTCGCGTTTCTCCGGTCCCCATTAACGACGCAAGTGGGGGCTCTAGTGTATTATATATGCGGCTTAAAGAACCCTAAAGTAATTACAGGAAATGCTAATTCAACTGAAAAAAGTTACTATTTGATGCGTATTATAGTTTGGAGGTGTTATTTGGCTGCATTTTTTTGAAGATCACCTTAGAGGCATTGTTACCTTCAAATCGGAATGTTGTGACTTTATACAGGAAGCAGTAAAATGGAGAACTTTTTATTTAGATACGAGTAATTCACTACAAATTATGTTTTTCCTAATTTTACAAAAGTTTTACCAGATTTTTCATAGAAGATTTTTAACCAAAGTCATAAGCCAGTTCCCATAATTACTTAATGCTGTTAAGCGCTCTATTAATACTACATTAATGACAATTATAATGATATTTAATGCAAAACATTTCTATTTAACAAATCCATCATGTATATTTTAAAATACACATATGCACGCTCACACACACATGCAGATGGTAGCAAATGTCACACTTTTTCATTAACGCAAAAAACTCATAAGAAATTATTCACATACATATGCCTGAACCACACTCACTTTTTACACATTCGCACTTAGGCAAACACACATACACACACTCTCTCACACTCTATTTTCTTTTCTATCGTTCACTGTCTCTTTCTCACTCTCTCTCTCTCACTCTTTTTCTCTTTTTCTGTTTGTATGTGAACATACAAAATAATTTATTAAAGTGTTGACAGTAGGAATCTTTTCTTTTATTTGTCGTTGCCGTTATCGTTGTTGTTGCAATACAATAAAATGCAGAAGGAAAAATAACAGTAAAAAAAAAAGTAGCAGAAAACTATAAATGTGTCTTCTTCTTCTACTTCTTATACCATATTGTCTTATTTATTTCCGTGCAACGTCATGCGTAACAAAAACAAACAAACAAAAACAAAATGGGAAAAAATATTAGAGAACCAACCATTAAACAAACACTTGAATACACTGTTTCCAGCACCTACTCTCTCTCTCTCTCTCTTTATTTACCTCTCACGATCTTAGATGGTTTATGAAAAGCCAAAACTAAATTGTGACAAAAAAAGAATCATTTTCTGCCTTATTGTTTAAAGTTGAAGCAACAATAAAGAGGGAGAGAGAGAGAGGGAATGAAAGAAATATAAAAAAAACATAAATTTTCGCGAAACAGTAGCAGCTGCTGCAACAACAATACAATAGAATCATTTTTTTTTTTTTTTGTTGTTTTTCATTGTTTGCTTCAGCAAACAGATAATTGACACATCATCACATACATACATAATATTTATAATCGTATTCGATAATCGAATATTCAATAAAAAGGACATGTTTTTTGTGATAACATCATAAATGCATGGAAGCATTCCAGCGGATCGAAGAAATCTAATGTCGTGAATTTATTGACGATTAACAGACTTTACATACATAATCGGTCAATAAAATCCTTCAGTCAGGTAAGTCAGGATTACGACCTAGTTTCTCACACTACTTATGTTGTATGTGTGCGTTAATTTTACAAATGAATGGCGGGCACTACAGTTTAAAGTCGACTCCGAAAGAATGATTTTTTTTTACAGAGTTTTTCATGACAATTTTTATTTACTCTCTGAGAGTTTTAACCAGAATTCTGTTGAGTGGAAGCGGCCGTAGAAATATTTTTTTCAGATTTCGTTTTGTTGGTAATGTCTGAACGGGACTTTGAATCGTAGCCTCATGTCTAATAAGCCAACACACTACCTACTAGACTACGGTGACTACAGCAAACTTTACATCAAATAATTCTCTATGCCTTACAACTTTTTCTCTGAATGGTGTTAACATTTTCTCGCTGCAGTCACAAGATTCATTTACAATAAATAGCAACTCATCTATTAATATCGGGTCCGCCATCTAACGTTTTTTTTTCAACTAGTGCGTATTTCGTGAATGGTTACACTTAGCTCATGTCTGATTTGACAGATAATTTGTTTTAACCTTCCGCTGAACGAATATGTTTCTGTATACGCTTGAACAATTGATCATCCAATGCGTTTTCGCTTCGCTAAGTGGACCTGGGATTGACTTACAGAAGATGCCGATTTGGGCAAAAAAAAAATCATCTTTTCAGATGAAGCTCATTTTGATCTTGGCGGGTATGTAGACAAGCAAAATTGTCGCATTTGGGGCACAGAAAACCCGCACGCATAAATTGAAAAGTCGCGCGCCCAAACAGGTCACTGTTTGGTGCGGATTTTATTCCAGAGGCATAATTGGGTAATTTTTCTTCGAAAATGATCAAGGAGTGGCCGTTACAGTCAATGGCGATCGTTATCGGACCATGTTGAACGAATTTTTGTTCACAAAAATTGAAGAGGAGGATATTGGCAACATTTGGTTTCAACAGGACTGCGCTACGTGCCGCACAGCCGAAGCTATATTCGATGTTTTGCGCCCTGTTTTTGAAGATCGTATTATCAGCCGCAGAGCTGATGTCGTTTGGCCACCTCGGAGCTGTGATTTGACACCGTTGGACTATTATTTGTGAGGTGCTGCCGAAGATAAGCGTTACGTCCGACAAGCCAGAGACAATTGACGGTTTAAAGGACAATATTCGTTAAGCCATGGTGAAAACAGCTGCACACAATTGGACCGATCATGTAGGTTAGTCCATGGCCAGCCGAGGCAGCCATTTGAATGAAATTATTTTCCATTATTAAGCGGAAGGATTGTACTTTCTTATAAAAAAAAAGAAATTTGAGAAAATATTCAAAAGTTTTTTTTAAAGCATTTTCAAAAAAAAAATGTTATTTGGCGGACCCTTTACAACACATAAAGAGGAACTCATCTATTAATAGTTGTAGTTATCAGATAGGTCGGGTATAATAGAATAATTGAACTTAAACTGCAAATTATAAGCGTTGTTTAGTAGAAATAAGGGGAATAGAACATGAATAGCATAAACAGGCTAAAACACTGCACGCACTAGAATTTTAAAAGGAGACAAACAAGTATTAAGACGATGAGAAACAAATTCGATTAATCGAAATACTCGCATAACTAAAGACCCTAATGTTAACATAGATTTCTTAAGCGCTAGCAAACACTACTACTACTAAAGAATGAGTACGTAAAAGTGCCTCTTTGTTGTTGTTTATTTATATTCTCAAGCATTGTGTATATGTATGTGAAGTGTAAGTGTGTATGTGTTTATGTTTCAATTTCTTTGTTTCTTTGCATTTATTTACGCCACCATTTTTGTTGAATTTTTTTTCTTTCCTTTTCCGCCTAAAAGAAAAATCAAGCGGATGCAGTAGGATGTGTACGAATTTTAATTCAAAAAAAAAAAATCAGAACCAGAAGAAAAAGAATTAAAAATAGTTTCTATAACAAACGATTGTTTCTTCTTTTGTTTGCTTAAAATGGAAGTGTTGTATGTGTGTGTTGTGTTATATTTTCTATTTTTTTTTTCCTTTCATTCTTTTTCTATGAAATTAAATTAAGTTTATAAAATTAAAAAGCATAAGAAAATAGCAACAACAACAGCAAACCAACATAAAACAAAAAACGTTGTGTTATATTAAATGTCACACAGTTTTAGAATTTTTTTTTTTGTATGGTTTTTTGCTTACAAAAGAACCAAAGCTTGAAATTTATTTGTTGATTTCAACACATAAAGTAGAGAAAACTAAAATAAAAGCAAAAAAAACAGAAAAATTTGGCACAATTTATTTAACACACATTCTTTTCTCTTTGAAATGAAATAAAAAAGAAAAAGAATCGAAAAAAAAGAGCGGAACAAATTTGATTAAATAAATGGAACACGTTTAATTTATATGCTGCAGTGGTGGATAATGTGTATGAATAAAAAGTAAAGAAAAACTTGGAAAGAAAGTTAGAATTGGCCGCGTCCGGCAATAGGCAGCTCAACAATAAGAAAAATTCCAGGGCCAAATGTTCTAACAGCTGCGTTTTCTTCTTTTTGTCTTTTTATTCACATTGCCAGGTCCATAGCTTTATGAGTTCTGAACTTAAACCAGTCACAAAGGGCCAAAGTAATATTTATCCCGTGGAAAACCTAAGATCCTCTTCAGCTGTTTCAATTGTGTAATTACAGCGAAAATGTATAGCGCTGTAGATGCGTGAATTGTGTAAGAGCCAAACAGAAATATTGCACTTTTTTTCCTGTTTCAATTAATATAATTGAAATAGGGGGCAGAAGCTTTCCGATAAACACATATTCTGATAATCAGCTGCATAAATACATACATAATTGGTAATTACAATCCTTTAGTCAGGATTACAACCAAGTTTCTTACACCACTATTGTTGTAGGCGTTATTTTTTACACATAAATGGCGGCATCTCCAGTTTAAAGTCGCTTCCGAATGAGATTTGAGATTTTTGAGACACTTTTCATGGCAATTTGATTTACTGATTTGCTGAGCGTAAGTCGTCAAACAAATTTTTCACATATTTCGTTTAGTTGGAGATATCTAAGCTGTGATCTGAACCAACACCTCACGTCTAATAAGCTAATTTTCTACCTCAGGTATAGAGAGGTGCAGTGGGAAAAAAAAGATCACATAGCATGTCTAAACTTGATAATAATTGATAATAAAAATTTATAAGTATGAACATGTAACTGAAATCGTCATACTCTAGCAGGTAGTGTGTTGGCTTACCGTATTTTATCCATTCAGGGCTTTTTGTGGGATAAACCAGACAGAAATCAAGTCAATCAAAACTCTTATAGTTTCGAACATGGGAAAGCGTCTAAGGACTTAGGTATAAAGGATTGGAGAGGGCCCCAAGAGAACGTTATAATAATTTGTTAAAAATCTTGGTTCGTGTGGTTTTCTTAAGGAGGTTGCTAAAAGACTTAAATTTATATAGCAATCAATTGTATTCTTTTATAATTTTTTTTGCATTGTTTTAAGAAGCCCACAATGGTCAAAAGTAAGCGCATCTTTTTATTTGGATTTCAGTTTTGTTTTTCGCTATCTACAAGTACTAGAATAAAAGGGAGCGACCAGATCTAATGCTTACTGTCACAGAGGGCACTGAATATATAAAATATTGTAAATAAAACAACAAACCGTACTAAATAGGCATCTGTTATACATACAAACTAGGGATGCCAAACGGGATCGGTTTTAAAAATCCGGGATTCGGGATTTTGTAAATCCCGATCCAGAAATCCCGGGATATTTCGGGATAATTCGGGATCCAAAAATCCCGAAAAATCATAGGCTAAATCACGATTTTCTCTTAATAATAAAAATATTTCATTAAAAAATCATTTGTATTCCAATTAAGTATGTATATCAGAATTATATACATACATAATTGGTCATTACAACCCTTCAGTCAGGATTATTGACCCAGTTTGTCAGTATGTTGTGTGTGTTAATTTTTTTACATAAGTGGTGGGACCTACGGTTTAAAGTCGACTCCGAACGACCGATTTTTGAGAAACTTTTCATGGGAAATATCAGAAGTATATGTCATTAAAATAAAATTTTAAAACAGCAAGACAAAAAGTAACAAAAAAAGCGTAAAATAACAAAAATAAAAATTGTTCACACATATGCAAATGCATTAGTTTTAAGAAAATTATTTAGATTCCAACAAAAAGATTAAAGCATCTAAGATGTGATCCGATAGGCTTGAACGAATTTAGTTGTAAGCATACGCTGCCGTCGGATAACATTTATCGCAATCAACAATTGTTGGTAAATTAGTTCCAAAATAGCTGTATGCAGCCTGTAAATATTCTTCTCTACCACCTTCTGATGTAAATAAATCTATTTCTTTGAACAGCTGAGTATCTAAGTCAGTTACCCTTTTTAATTCGTTTTATAGAGCATTTGCATTCTTCGATGGCATCAAATAACTTTTTATCAATGGAAATGGGATTTTCCTCATCTGTTATCGAAGTCAAGTGATATAGAATTTTTTTCAGGACCTTTTGTAGGTCAAAATACGTATGAATTCACAATCCCGAAAATCCCGAAAAATCCCGGGATAAGTTTTTAAAAATCCCGGGATTCGGGATTGTGTGAATCCCGAAAATCCCGGGATTTTGAGTTTCGGGATTTCCCGATTGGCATCCCTAATACAAACATACTTACATCATTGGTCATTACAACCCTTTAGTCAATATTATTGACCTACGATCGAACTTCTATAATTTGAATTTCTATTTCTTGAATTTTCTATAAGTTGAAGCACAGTAACAGTATCTTCGGAAGAAATTCTATCAGGTTTTGCTTCTTTAACTTGAAGTTTCTATAATTTGAATTTCTTTTCATAGAAGTTCGACTGTAATTTCTCAATGTATGTGTTAATTTTATAAATGAGTGGCGGGACCTACAGTTTAATGTCGACTCCGAATGAATAAATTTTTATTTTTTGAGAAGCTTTTCTCGGCAATTTTATTTACTCTCTGAGTTTTTGCCAGAAATCTGCTGATATGAAGTCGCCGAAAAAATACTTTTTGTAATTTGGGGCTCGTACCCTGACTTCTTGTCTAATAAATCAACACTCTATACCTACTAGAATACGGCAACTGTTATACATACAAAGAAATATTTCTCGTATAGAATAAGTTACAATTTCGCACTCGACACACCATCTATTCAAAGCCAATTGTTATAACAGAAGTTACGAACATAGTTTTAGTATGCTTTGTTGCAAGTGTTATGTGGCATCAACCCAAATTCCATAATTGCTACCTGTGTGCTCTTCTAGAAAATTAAAAACTTTACGAAACTTTTGCTTCGTTATTAAATGTTTCGAATCGTTTTTTACAAAACACAAGAAGAAAAATTATAACTTTCAGAGAACGTTCCATTACAAACAGCAGCCAGCAGCTAACAATTGGAATTGCAATATGATTGCAATAACTCATCATCATGACAGTTTAAATGTTTACGTGAAGCAATTTCATGGCATTTACCAAAAAAAAAAAAGTTTCAGAGTCAATATTTTAATAAATACTTGCTAGTACTCTGTGAAAATGGCAAACAACCATAATAACAAATGAAAGTGTTTCAAATACTGCACCGACCTACACATACACTCCACCTACATACATACATACATACATATATACATGAAATATATACTAGTATTGGAATGATATGATGTAACAAATATCACTCGACTTTCATTATTTTTATTGGCTTTAGAATGAAATTGGTATGGAATTGATATTTTCATCTGTTTGTCTGTCTGTCCTGTCTATCTGTCTGTCTGCCTTTCTGTTTAATTTCGAATTTTTTCTTTTTTTCCTTTAGTGTTTATAAAATGAATTGCTACTGTTTGTTATTATTGTTGTTGTTGTTGTTACAAAATGTTGTTTTTCTTTTTGCATTTGTTTTGATAACATTTGGGTCAAGGATTTCTTTCTTTCATTCGCACTCTGTCCCCCTTGCACTTTATCTCTTCTGTCTCTTACTCGTTCACTTTTGAAAAGTTTTTTTTTTACGTGCTCTACTCTTAAAATGTTAGTTTGTGTAGTATTTGTATGAAGGTACGTACACCTTCATACTTTACATGATTATAACTGCTAAATAATAGCTGTTGTAAACTAATTAGAAATAATGAAATCAAAGCAAACGACCCTAAATTGTTAAATTGATTCGTAATAGTAATATCTAGGTACGGGGAGGGCATTTAATAAAGTAAACAAAAGAGTATAGAGCTCTTCTTCGCCATTTGCTTAATCTCGGTCACAGGACACAGAGAGATATCGTTGTTGCTGAACGAGTGCTTTAATGTTGTCTATGGCCAGTAGTAGAAGTCGCCGTGGTTTAGTTGGTAGTGTGTTGGTTTATTAAACGTTAGGCCACGGTTTATTAAACGAAATATAAAAAATATTTCTTCGTCGACTTTCTTTTAGCAGATTTTTGGCAAAAACTCTGAGCGTTAAAATAAAATTGCCATGAAAAAGTTTCTCAAAAAAATTTGACGTTCGGAGTCGACTTTAAACTGTATGTTCCGCCCACACATTTATAAAATTAACACACAACATGAATGAAAAACTAGGCCGTAATCCTACATGGAGGATTGTAATGGCCAATTATGTATGTTATGTATGTGGATCTAGGAACAAACTTTCAGCTGGTGTTCCATTTCCTTCTGTATTATGTCGCCGTGGTCTAATGAGTAGTGTGTTGGCTTATTAGACAAAAGGCCCGGGTTCGTATCCCAGGTCAGACATTAAAACGAAAAAATATTTCTTCGGCGACTTCCTCTCAGCAGATTTCTGGCAAAGACTTTGAGAGTAAAAATTGCCATAAAAAGCTTCTCAAAAATCTGTCGTTCGGAGTCGACTTTAAACTGTAGGTCCCGCCACTCATGTATAAAACTAACGCACACAGCATAAGTGGTGTGAGAAGCTAGGTCGTAATCCTGACTGAAGGGTTGTAATGGCCAATTATGTATGTATGTATGTAGTATGTTAAAAGCCTTGTAGTCTCAGAATGACAGTAACAGGATCCCTTCTATCATGCTACTCAGTTTCCAAATTTCTAGCGCCATACATTGGACTATCGATATGCTAAAAGAAACACTCATTCAATCAGCATCCTTCTTAAATACTTAGGTCCACAGAGAATAAATCTAGACCATTTTAGAATGGCCGTAAACCTTCTTTCTGTCTTCCAAGTTTAGCACGATTAAATGCTAATCATTGTTAATCTTATTTTCTAATTACTACATCACTGCTGCAGTTATCCTTGTATGATATTATCATGATATTGCTGATGCTATAAAAACAATTGTTTGTTGTCGTTGTCGTTGTCGCTGTCGTCGTCGTCAATGGTAATAATAAAATTGTAATATTGTAATAGAAACAACAACAAATAAGCAAATAAACAAAAGAAGTATCATTCATTCGTTCATTCACGTCTACAATAGTTGGCAACAACAATAGCACACCTTTTATATGCCACCGATACAGGCAACAAACCATATAAGCGTAGGTACGTACCGTACATACGAGTGTATAAAAAACTGTTTTGTTTGCATTTAATTGTCATTCGCTTTTTTAACTCCCCACTCTCCCCACTCTGCTATTTTATATTTAATCAAGGTTTTTCAACCCCCTATCTCTCTCTCACTCATTTAAGCATTCATTCGCAAACGTTGTTACAATTTTAAATACACAAATAATTGTTGCTGTTGTTGTTGCAGCATAAATTTAAATTGAAAAGAATTTAAATCGATGGATGGCATTCCACACAAAAACAGACAGACAGCATGGCTCTTGAGCCCTTATCAATGGGTCAATGCGTTTGCTGTTTTCCTTTTTTTTTTTCTTTTGCTCACTTACTATCCTATATTTTGCAATGCCGGCCTGCCTGCCTGCCTGTATGTATGTATTGGTTTGAAGGTCTTTATGTTTGTTCGCCTGTGTGGTGTATGTGTGTGGAATGTGCTAAATGTGCAGGTAAATACTGATTAACAACAGTTTTCATAACAAAAAGCAAAAAGAAACACACACACACACACAAATAAACTGTGCTAAAAACCATTTAATTTTCCTTTAAACTTTATAACAATTATGCACTACACAACACTTACAGTACACTTATACAGATACACACCATGTGTGTGTGTGTTTGTGGTTGTGTGTGGAATTGTTAAGTTTATAATTGTAAATGTAATTGTAATTGTAATTGTAGCAGGAAATGGTTAAAATTGAATTGAACGCTACATTAACCAAAGAGCCTGCATAAGGCAACGAGTGAAACCTCTGTGAAGGAAATAGGGGAAGTTAACTAAGTGGTATGCATGCTATTTCTTAATATATAAGAAGACAATAATTGGCAATGAAAAATATTGAATTGATCAGTTGATACTGTTACGTTTTTACCATTTCAAATATGAGCGTGTTGAATGCAAGTATAATTAAAATAAATTTGTCTTTAGTTTTCATCGAAATTCTTTACACATTTCTGTGTGCCACTCTTCTTAACTTTATGTAAACAACAATTGCTTGTTTGTTATTCCTCTGTTTACACTTACTTACTTACTTAATTGGCCATAACAACCCGATTAACGGATTTCGACCTGCCGCAACACATCCTTCCAGGCGCCTCTGCTTCTTGCGCGCCTACGCCAATTGGTCACACCAATCGATGACAGGGCTTCTTCGATTTGGTCCTTCCAACGGATACAAGGTCGTCCTCTTCGCCGACTTCCGCAGATCCCCGCATCAAACACTCGTCTCGCCAGAGCATCCTCCTCCATTCGAACGACATGGCCGAGCCAGCGCAGCCGCTGGATATTAATACGCTGTACAACGTCCATATCGTTGAGGAGCTCATGCAGCTCACTGTTAAATCGGATGCGAAAATCATCGCCAGCTCGCACTGAACTGAAGATCTTACGTAGGATTTTTCTCTCGAATACTCTCAAGACAGATGCATCAGTTCTTAATAGGGTCCATGCTTTTGCGCCATAGAGAAGCACGGGTAGGATGAGCGTCTTGAAGAGTATTAGTTTCGTCTCGCGAGAGAGGTCTCTGCTACTCAATTGCCTATTAAGACCATAATAGCACCTGTTAGCAAGAGTAATCCTGCGCTTGATCTCCAGACTGACATAATTTTCGGTGGTAACGGCGGAGCTAAGGTAAATGAATTCCTTGACTGTATCAAAAGTATAGTAATTTGTGAATCAATACGCCGCACGGCTCTACTTGTCGATAACATATACTTCGTTTTGCCCTCATTTACTGCCAAATCCATCTTCTTAGACTCCCGTTCAATAGTACTAAAGGCAGCAGTGACGTTTGGTACGCCCTATGATGTCGATGTCGTCAGCGTACGCAAGTAACTGGACACTTTTTTGAAAAATAGTGCCATTACGATGAACTACTCTCCATGACGAAGTTGAAGAGGTCGCATGATAAGGGATCGCCTTGTCTGAAACCTCGCACGGTATCAAAAGGTTCGGAGAGGTCCATTCCTTCCTCTGTTTACAACCTTTGCATAAACAGTAACAATAGCTAGGCAATTAATTGTTTCACAGATTTTTGTAACGAAGATCTTCAAACAACGATTGCTCTCTTCAAACACACCGCCTCTTCACACAAGATTGACTAAACTCTACTAACTCAGTCGCCTGCTTTCCCTTGCCTTTAATATGACAAAGTAAACAGTCCGATGAATGTTTTTGAAGGCGAACGTTCATGACTTCGACTTCTTGAAATCTCTATAAATCTAAACATCGTTGTTTACATTTATTATTGTAGGGTTTGTTGTTGTATTACTTGTTTACCATTGTTTTATTATTTTTATTCGATAAATAGTAAACAGGTTTTTCACTGTTTTTATTCGATAAATAGTAAACAGGTTTTTCACTGTATTATTTTGATTTTGCAACTTTTGTTTATAATTTTAATGTTAAGTAATGTAAAAACAAAACACTAGTATCTATCTAAATTTTTCGTTTTCGTATCAATTCAATTAAATCGAAATAAAGTAATTCTGCTAGAGAAAGATTTGATTTTATTTATATCGAATCAATGAAACAATTCATATTTCAGTACTTACTTAAGAAGTCCAAATCTGTCGAGTCTTACGGAATACGAACAGAGAAGTAATGAAGGAGATAATAACTAGTAGTAAAGAATAAATAATTTCTGTTGAATACAAAAACCACTGTTATGGGATATCATATGAATCGATTACATAATCAACAAGTCCTGACTTTACATTAGAAAAATCTTCTACCTTCAATCTTATAAACAAGCCTTAAGTTCACTGATTATTTATCAAGTAACTACATGAGAGAAATATGTGTCAATGCAGACACGAGCATTGGCTTCATTGCTCTTTGATCGAATTGACAACATCTGCAGTAGTCATCAACATGTTTAATAACAGAAATGTTCATACGATCTGGTTTAAATAGTTGATTGGTAAACTTACTATCCAATTAAGGCCAAATGAATCTGGCAATTAAGGAAGATTATACCTTAGCCTGGGTTTTGGCAGTATCTCGCACTGTAGATTCGGATTTTTTTACTCATTCTTGCAGGAGAGAATATCTGAAAAATGAAAAACTATTCTAAAGTTGATTAAGTTGGCTATAATATACTTGTGGCTCATAAATTCTAGGATTGTCTAACGTAAGTTCATTTTAAATAACATCTCATCTATTGACACACTTCCCAGCTGAAATGCAAAAACGTGAGCGGTCAATTTTACTTTACTTTCAAAAAGTAAAATTTAAAAACAATTTCTTCCACTCTCTATTGCTTTCTTTATGCTGCTGGGTCCTAAGAGAAATGTAAAGATGTAGAAGTGCCATCCGTATACTACCCTCAGGTTACAGTCCTAATTTTCTTTAAAGTGCAGTGTTTGCTTGAGCACTCTTTGTAAACACAAGTGGCAATGGGAAACACAATAAAAGACAAGAGTTGAACAGACGTAACGATAGAATAACTGCATTACAGTAATAGAAACAACAATAACAACAGCCATTCAACCCTTCCTTGGAATGCTATGGAGAAATACGGAGAAACAGACACCTATAGAGAGAGACCATTGTACATACTAAAAGATGCCTTCAACTAGTTACCCCCATTGATATTTCACGTCTAATACTTGGAAACATTTAATTACAATTAAACGTAGACAGCAGCTGTTGGCTAATTAGAAATGTTTAGTTTTTTTAGAATTAATATTGCAAAGGAAAGTGTTTTCGAACAATTAACTTTTGTCAACAATTAAGATCAGACTTTCCCTGAAGGATAAGGCTCCAATTGGTGCAGAGGTTAAATCCATTGTGTGGGTTAGATGCCCACTGTGTGGGTTAAATATATCTTGTTGAATGGTGACTATGTCCTAAGCAGTAACGCTGAATGATTTGAATTCTGTGTTGAAAATTTGGAGCTTGGCAAGGGGCGCAGTTTTAACAGTTACACGAAGAGAGCGGCCAAGAACCTTATGGAAAAATTGCAATGAAGAAAACCTTCAAAATATGGATACTATAGAGAGAAAAAATCTAAAAAAGAGAGAAAAGGGACGGCAATAGGGAAAAGGAATGGGCTGAAGTTTATACTGAGTTCTAACCCTATGAACTGACGATGATAAATAGGCCTATAATATAAAAACGAAAAAAGAAAACATAATATTGACCATGAGCGAAAACAAATTCACCTGTGATTAGGCATTTCATGGCAAAACCAGCAATAAATTGCTTAGTACAAAACTACGTGGGATTTCATTCTACCATTAAGAGACACAAATTGCTTTAATTAGTCTCTACTGTACACTCCTCATACATTGTACATGCTATTGTATGTAGACGCGTGAACTTGAGTGTACATGGGTATCCTGAAACATAAAAAATTGTTGGTTATTGCAGCATCATGTTTATGCATGTTCTTCCTTCTGTTATTCTAGACACGATTGCGTGAGTGTAAAACGATTTCAAGCAGTCTATACATGGTTAACGACACGTGTAATGTTCATTAATACTGACTACTAATGCTGGTTGTTTGGTTTACTGGCTGGCTGGTTAGCTAGCAGGGCTCCTTCTTCTGCACAGCATAAAACGCAAAACGAAACGAAACGAAGCGAAATGTATTCTTCGTTGTGAGTAGAGAGGAGTAAAATTGCAATTGTTGTTTGTTATTATTGTTGTATTGCTTAGATTAGCTTAGATTATTTACTGTAACACAAGTCTCGTTTGTTTCTGTTGTTTCTTGTTTATTTTTTGTTTGTTTTTTCCCCCTGTTTCCTGGAGAAAAAAAGTAAAACAAACACTTGATTATGCAGGCACGTTCTATACACATGCAGGATGCCATAAGGAGTACATATAGTAGCATTACATGTAGTTGAAAGCATACATACATACATACATACATACATGATGCATACAATAAACTAAACAACTGGGTAAACAAATCTTATGCTTACATTTGTTACCACTTGAGGCATGAGTTGTTTGTTACATGTCCTATATTAGGTTGCAGTTATTCTTCTAACTGGAGCTTGTTAGCAAAGATTCTTTGTCTAATTTAAATTTACCCGGCAATTAAAACGAATTTAACAATGTAAAATTTCTAAAAACTTTTCATTTTATGCTACTGCAGGAGTTTTTAAAAGAAGAGAACAAAGAAAAACGAAATTGCAGTCATACGGACAGACAGACGTTTAATGGAAACGAAATGAAATTTTTTAGTAATTTTTGTAATTAAGAAAATGGTGGGTTGTTTTGTTGTTTTATTTTCCATAATATTAAAGTTTTCTTTTTTTTAATGCTTAAGTGGAGGCCTATTTACTGAATGCATAATTTAAAAGTATACAATTGACATATATTTTACACATGGTTTGTGTTTTTCAATATAACTTCTGTAATTTAATATCAAAATATTGCTTTTTTTTGCTTTTAAAATATGAAGACTTCAACGCATCTTTTCTGAAAGGAATTGTTTAATTTTTCATGGAAAAAAAAACAATTGATGCGGATCATTTGCCCACTGAACATCTTAATGCTGTACATGTGTCATCGATTTCAATTTTTTTTTTTTTTTATTCAAAACTGGTAATTCTGACAAGGAAGCTAAAAACCTCCACGTCCGCCAAAAGACTGAAAGGGGAAAATAAAATGTGTTCAATATTGTCGATGATATTCTGGTTTTTACAAAATCAGAATGGTGTATTGCACTTTTCCAGATTGCCTAAATACTTGCATTAATATGCTTGTCCTAAAAGCTACTTAGTTTCAAACCTAAATCAAAAATTCCAAAGTAGCGCTGCGTCGAGGTTTTAAAATAACTAGAAATTTCGTTCAGGAATGATGGCTGTTAGACATCCGACCACGATTAAAAGCCTATGTCAGACATCTCCAACAAAACAATATAAGAAAAAAAAACCTTCTTCGATGACTTACTCTCAACAGATTTCTTCCTTTTAGCAAAGTCTGTCGTTTGGAACAGATTTTAAATTATAGGTCCCACTACTCATATATAAAATTAAGTGATGTAAGAAGCTAGATCGAAATTCTGACTGAAGGGTTGTAATCAGTGTTGAAAAATTCAGTACGTTAGTCCTTCTTTCAGTACTTTTTCGACTCTAAAATACCGCAGTACCCCCACAACGCTTTCAGTACTTCTTTAGGTCTTACATATTTTATGTCTTGCGCTAATGCATTCGCAACATGTTCAACGTAATGCTAAAGGTAGAATGAGGCTATAGTCCCCCGTTAGCCAAACGTCCACGGACCACACGTTGGTTTTTAGAGTACGAAACGTAATGAAAGCGCTTGCAGAACCGTAATGTAATTACGGCAAGCATTTTCATTGCTCTTCATATCGTATGTGTATTAATATAAATAAATAAATAGTCTAGTATGTAGTGTGCGGCCTTAGTAGACGTGAGGCCACGGTTCAAACCCCAAGTCAGACATCTTCATCAAAACGAAATATGAAAAAATATTTCTCCGGCGACCTTTTTCCGGCAAAAACTCGGAGAGTAAACAAAACTGTCATAATAAAGTTTCCCAAAAATCTGTCGTTCAGACTAGACTTTAAATTGAAAATCCCTTCATTATTATATAAAATTAATACAAACATAACATGAGTGATGTGTGGCCATAGTCCTGATTGATGGGTTATGGTAACCAATATGTATGTATGTATGTATTTTTTTCCAAAAGTACCATTTGATGCAAAAAAGTACTCTTTCAGTTGCAGTTCAGTACCATTTGAAAATTCTACTTTTGCAACACTGGTTGTAATTACCAATTATGTACGTATGTATGTGTGTTAAATAGTGAAGTTGGCTGTAAATAACTGTTTCTTGTTTAAAAGTAATGATATTTTAAATGTTTTCAGCTCAATCGAGGCATTCATGCCGATGTGTATGTTTTTTGAAAAGTAAGGTTAGAATTAATTTTCATCACACAACTTTCAGGTTCTTATTTAAATACATAAATTCAGTGTCAACACAACGCTTAACGCTCTTTTTTATGGCGGTCTGTCTAAGTGAAGCAATACATCTTTTTCCCGAAACTCCTTTTAATTTACTTATCAATTAAATTTTTAAATTGAGCTACTTCGGCCATCTTTCTTGATAATCTCAGCTCTTCTTAGAAAGTCCAGTGTCAAAGCAATGTTGCTTCATTAGCAAACCAGATAAGCAAAAAATTAACTTTAAAAAATACTGAAACTCTTCAAAATATGTAAATATTTCAAATTTATTACTACAGCATAATTTAAAAGTGAATTAAATTTTCTTGTTTCCTATTTTTTTATTTTTTTTTTTTTTGTCATTCAAGTCTTATATGAATAGCTTAACAATGTGTATGTGACTATGAAATGCAGAACTAATAAGAGCAACATGCATAACACACAACATGAATAACGGGTAACATGAAAAAAACTTGAATGAAAACTTTCCATTGCAAAAATATTCAAACAACGGAAACGGATGTCGTCCCTAAGCTCAATGCAATGTACAAAATTCCCATATGGTTAGAGGAAGAAACAGAAGAAAAAACAAACATTTTTTCTTCATATTTAGTTGCAGTTACAGTTATAGTATACAATAAACAACAACAACAGCAATAATAGTAGCATTAGAAGAAGGGGAAAAAAAATATATTGCAAGTTATTATTTTAAACTTAACACCCACACAACTATATAAATTTCCTATTTTCTCTTTTGTGACTGTGGGTCTGGCTCTGGCTCTGGCTTTACTAGAGAAATGTTTAGTATTGTAGGCGAGCATATCGCTTGCAAGTATGCAATTTTTCTGACTCAAACAGAAAAATCCCCTTTAGATTGGATGTCACACATACATACATACATACATCCTTACAGCCATAAATACTACAAATGTCTTTTACTGTGCCTTCAACGCTCTACAGCTATATGGACATATGTACACACATACATGCTATGTGGGCGTATGTATGTGTAATATCTATTATGCTCTTACTTTATTTATAAATTCGCCATTTATTATAAACTTTAATTAGCTTGACAATAAAATATGTGTTCATTTATTCTCTCTTATCTTCTTTTCTTTTGTTTTTTTTTTTTGTTGTTGTTGTAGGTTGCATTATGTGATAATCTTGAATTACCATTCCGAGATGAATCGTTTGATGCTGTCTTATCCATAGCTGTGGTCCATCATTTTGCCACCACCGAACGTAGAGTAAATGCCTTGAGAGAATTGGCACGTATTTTGCGTATTGGTGGTCGAGTTGTTATTACTGTGTGGGCATTAGAGCAACGTCATAGACGTTTCGAGTCACAGGATGTTTTAATACCCTGGCAACCACCTAAAAATCGAAATTTTAATTATTCCGATGAAGAAGACGACGAAGACTTTTTACCACCCTATCATGCCTATACAGAGGATTCAACGAATTCAAGTCGCTCAGCGGGCGATGGTGATAGTTCGAGTTTGTCGTCCTCTTCGCCTGGTGAATCCTGTTATAGTTTCGTGAGGAGAGCCATACAAGTAAGTTGGCAAGTGTGAAAAATTTAACAAATTTAAAAATAATTTAAATACTTCCAAAAAGTACTTTTAAATTACAAAAATAATTTTTTTGCTTGAATAAAGTGTTTTTACTTCTAGAAAGTACTTTTTATGTTATTTGAAAAAGTACAAAAAGAATTTTTTTACTTGTAAAAACTACTTTTTGCCATTTAAAACGTTTTATTTTCGGACGTTCTTTTCCGAAAACTATTTTGTACCTCCAGGAAATTCTTTTTACTTCAAATAAAAGTACATTTTCATTCTAGAAGTACATTATACTTTTAAAAAATATACTTTGCACTTCCGAAATGAATTTTTTACTTGTAAGAAGTACTTCTAACCTTTTTAAACGTTTTATTTTCCGACGTTTTTTCCGAAAAGTACTTTGTACTTCCAAAAAATTCTTTTCACTTCAAAAAAGTACATTTTCTTCTTTTCTTTCTTACAATGTACTTTCATAAAAAGTACTTTGAACTTCCAAAAAGTACTTTGCATTGCTAAGAGATAATTTCTAAAAGTCCTTGGTAACTTTCATTGAAAAATGTAACCCCAAAGTGTTACTTCATTAAAAAAAAAAACAAGTTTTTCACTAATTTGCATTCATTTCCATTAAGTACTTCCCTTTTCTGTCCTTTCAGAAATTGGCTGGTGGCCGAAAGCATGCCTGGTTCCTTGACTCCTGGACATCGAAAGATACGAAAAACGACAGTAGTTTAGATTATGAAGACGCAAAAGATTTACCCATCGAATTGCGTCGTTTAGAAGACTTTGAAGATTTTACAGATCCGCCCTTATCGGCGGGTTTAAAATCGCGCAGTCTAGGTAGTATACTCAATCCACCACCACGACAAATTGTACGCTCACGTTCAAGTGTACCAAGTCTCGGTGGTCCATTATTGCATGTCGTCGATAAGAACACGAACAGCACACAACTCTTAGATGCTCATCTAGTCGTTGGCCAGGGTTCACAAATATCTTCCGTTAACACTACTAATACTCACCCAACTAATGGTCATTCGCCTACAAATCAAAACACAAATACTGCAGCTGTACAGCATAACTCATCGAATCTTAGTCGCCGTCCTAAACTCATTAAGCAAAAACAATCTCTTTGTGATGAAGACTATCAACTGCCAGATACCCCATTTCATATGCTAAGCCAGTACAATGTGAATTCGAATGGTGTTACCCATACGCTCTTTGCCAAACAGCAGTCGTTACCGGGCCAACATCTAACTACCCGCCAAATGCGTAAGCAAAGCTCTTTAAATGAAGAACTAATGGCCGGCAATAGGATAAGGGAAAAGGAAAGAGTACGTAAACGCATACAAAAGCAAATGTCACTTAACGAAGCGTTTCTTTGTCGGTCGGCCTTATTCTCAAAGAGATTACAGGTTATACGTGAAGGTTTCACTAGCAAAATCAAAAGTTCCACTGGCAGTTTGGAGCGTGTAACCAAAACGGGTATCAACAAAATAATGCAAAACTTAAAGACCACACCGGAAGAGAAGACACCAGTAGCCCAACAAAATATTGCCAAATCTCCCAAGGGCAATATCTGTATGCATGAACATCATCATCACCATCACCATTACTATCAACAACAACAGCAGCAGCACTCGCCTTTGGTAACTAACTTTCAAACCCATTTACAGCACCTGCTGCATAGGCAAAATACCAATGCCAATAAATTTGCTGGTCCTGTAACGATTTGCAAGAATATGGATTGTGCCAGTACGGCCTGTTATTGCCAGACCTATCACCAGGCCTGTACCCAATGCATTAACGCAGGAGAAGAAGACAAGACTAGAAGGCATTCACGAGAATCAGGTTCCGATTCTTCCAAAGACAGTAGCCTACAGTCAGACACTAGCATAGAATCCGAGGATAGCTTCGCTTCAGTTATTTTTATACCCAAGCCGGAGCAACATCAGCAACAATTGAATTATCAAAAGCAACATCAAAATTCCAATTCGAGTTCCAGTAACTCTTCATCCAGTAATGGAGGCGGCTGTCACGTACATAAGACCTGCTGCCAAACGAACTGTGTTAAGTCTACTCAGTCTAAACTGGGCCAATGTTGTAAAGTCGACGTAAATGGTCAACGTATATCATCAGTGCCAACTTCGCCACTTATAATGCCCTGCCCTCCCACACCGGCTCATTCCCCGGCAGCAGCCCAGACAACTGTTACATCACCACCCCAAACTGTGCCTGCCGTTGTAGCAGCCATGGCCATGTTTACACCGCCAGCAGCTAAAAGTTCCTTAATGGAATCAAATCAAAACGAAGAAAAGTTGCCGGTGAGCAGTGGTAATAGAACCCGATTCAATTTCGATGAGGCCCACATTAAGCAGCAGGAAACCAAAGATCTACAGCAACAGCAAGAACTGAAACAAAAACTTGTTAAAAATGAAATGGTCGAGAACAAAAAAGAAATGGAAATGAAGATAACACGGCAAACGATTAAGGATTTGCCGCCCATACCGAAATTTCGACGCCAACAGTCTCTGCAAATTTCAAGGCAAAGTTTCCCTATAGTACGACGCACCACCACAACAGGTGGTGCTGTGGCCACTATACCCAAACTAATGTCTTTGGAACTATTTAATCCGGCCACCGATGATTTGGATAGTGACTCGAGTGAGCCGTCCTCACCCGATTCAGTGGACAGTGTTATAAGTGCACCACGTTCAAACAATCTTACCACGGTACCCAGTATGGATCAAGCCAAAGATGTAACGCCCAATGAGGGTGAAGTGAAAAGTGAAAATAATGTTTTAGAAAATGGAAATGATAACAACATGATCGTGAATGAGGATAAATCCGATATATTGCCCAGTAAATATGGTGGCCAAATGCAAGTAAATCAGCCACAAGACTGTCAAGAGTTTGCTGAACAATTAAGTGCCCAGCTGATGCGTGAATTGGAAGATAAAAATCAAAATAAAATGGAAACTCATATCGTAGAGGTTAGTGAGGAGTTCTATGAAGATGCCTACGCCTTAACACGCAAACGTAATGGTGGTGAGAAAGATCTGGCAGCCTTAAGAGATGAACTAAGAGAACGTCGTCTTATGTTGGCCAATCTATCCACACAGCCTAGCCTTAATCAGTCGCCTAATTCTTCGTCCACGTCATCGCTGTCCTCACAGACCAGAAGTTTTACCATTCACGAAGAGGACGAGGATGAAGACGAGGAGGAAAACGAACGCAGCTATACTTTGCAGTTGTATGAAAATTGTAAGATTTCCAAATTCAATTATAAGAGGCATTTACATAATAATCTGCATCCGGAAACGGCATATCTGCTGCAAGATGAGGATTCCTCGTCGGTTAATAATGATGAAGAAGAGGAACTGGAAGAAGTGGAACATGATGTTATACTCGAAGAAGATGAAGATGAAGTAGAAACTGAAGAAACAACACAGCCAACAATGACCAAGAAAGACGAAGAAGTGAATACTAATGAAAGGGACACTGTAACAGCCACGAAAATGTGTACAGGGGAAGAAAATGTCACAAATGCTACTACGGCCGCCAACACTACGACGACGATAGCGACAACGACAACGTCGACAACCAACACATCATCGACCATGCAAAATCGTAATCAATCGACCGAATCTTGGGAGCATTCAAATAGCTCAACCACTTCACTTGATAGTCCATCACAAGGTGGCGCCACCACACACCATCGTTACTATCACGTGTTTCGTGAGGGTGAACTTGATGCCCTCATTAATCATCACGTTACCAGTCTTCACATAGTCTCCTCATATTACGAGAGGGCCAGTTGGTGTGTGGTTGCCGAAAAAGTGCAAGTATGGACAATTTGAGTGGTTGGTTGGATAGAGTTTTTTCAACTTTCACATGCAAACAAAACTGCAAATGGGCAAATTTCCTTTCTAATAGGAATCGATTGTATACTTAAAATGAAAATTACAATTCAATTTTTATTACATTTCAGTTGGCATACATACTACATGCATATGTAAGTATATATGAAGAAGACATATAAACATAAATAGAATACATACATATGTATATACATATACATAGAAAAAAAGCTCAAATATATATACAGATTTACATATTTCTATGTTAGCATAAGGCCAATAAATATATAAAAAAAATTTGTTTTTTTTTTTTATAAATTTAAGAGCAAAAAATTCTTTAAAATTAATATGTAATACCAGAGATAAAAATTTATTCTTTCTTTAAAAATAATTTAATTTTTGTTATATTAAATGTATGTTTGTACATATAATATGAGGTTTTTCTTATGAAATATTTATAAAAATGCAAGTGTGTGTGTGTGTATATTTTATTTTATTTTACTTTTTTTTGTTCTATAGTTCTTAAGGCATTTTACTTTAATGTTTTTAATTGAATTTCACAATAAATTCATTATTCATTATTTTGGAAATGAATTTCCAAATAATTCGTTTATTCCTTGGAAGCAACTTCAATCGTTAAAAAATTCATTACATTTTAATATTTTAATTGGTAAAATACAAAAGGTAAAATTAAATAAATTTTTTATTCGATTTTCTACGAAATAATTGCTGGAATCAACTGAACTTTAGGTTGGTTTTGTTTAGGTTTAATTGTTAGCCCTCTCAATAAGCTGGCTTAGCTTACTTGGGTTCTATTCTTGGATTCTATTTTAACTTAGATACATCACACACACACACACACACACACACATTTGTTGTTATAATTAAAAATCGAATCAAGATACTCTTTTAATGTTAAGTCAAATTGATAAATTTTCTCAATTTATATCGATATTAAGCAAATGGACCAAAAACAAATTTGGTAAAAATTAATAAATATTAAAATATTTCAAATTAATGTTATTGGAATGTTAAAAAGCCATTAAAATTTCATTGAACGATTAAAACAAAAAAAAAAAAAGTAAATAAATAAAAAGCTTAAATAAAAAATGAAAACATTTTTGTTTTTTTTTTTTCATTAAAATATTTATAAATAAGAAAAATCTATCACTTACAAGATATATAGAAATGACTTCTAAAATGAAAGGTATAAATAAATTAAGAAAATCATAAATATTAAAATATAAAAATGTTATACATACATACATACATACATACATACATATATAGGAAAATTAATTTAAAAAAAGACATCATTAAGAAATAAATTAAAATAAATCCATACTTGAAAAAAAAAGGTTCAAAAAGGAATTGCAAAAAAATTTAGAATTTTTTTTAGAATATAATAATAATACTATAACAAAGCATACATACACATGTATATCCGTAAATAACTACAATAAGTAATTTATAAATTTAATTTAAATACATATTTATTATATAATAAAAAAAAAAAAAAACATCAAAAATATAAGGAAAAAAATTCTTGACAAATTGAATTTAATAAACGTTTAATAAACGTTTAAACTTATTGCTGATTTTATGAAATGTTAAGTATACATACATACATAGATACATATATGCATAATAATTATAAGATTCCTGTTTTTAAAATTTGTACTTTTTCTTTTTTGTTCTATTTCTTATTTAATATTATAACTTAACTTGTATATATAAATTAATTATTTTTTATTAATTAAATTTAACTTACAATAAACTTAACGTAGCTTAAGAAATCAATCAATTTCATTTTGAATTTTGTTTCATAAGAATTTAGTTTTAGAAATAAACTACGAGTCAAATTTTGATCATATTTCTTAAAAAATTATACACAAAATTTAAATGAAATTATTAACATAAATGAAAGAATTCAAACTAGTCACAAGCAAAGTAACAAAGAAAACATCTCCTTCAATGAGCCAGCTTTGACATTTGATTCAAAATTTAGATTCTTAAAATAGCCTGACACTTTGATGGATCACTGTTTGTAAAACCTTTTACCTCAAGTTTGAAAATGGAAAAAAGTAGCAGATGAAAGAATTAAAACTTCTATTGGAAAATTACATTGTATAGATGAAAAATAAGATTTTGTTCTCCAAAAATGTAGTTTTTCTTCTTAATACCATAATTTAAAAACAATAAAAAGTATTTTTTTAAAAGCATATCAATCAAGTTATGCCACTGGCCAAGAATATGGTTGCGGATGAAAAAACGCCTTTATTTTTTCCCCCCATTCCTTTATCTCATGCTTTCATGTTGTGCACAGTCGTCTTACATCCAAATTCTCAGCAAAATATATCCACAGTGTATTGACCTTTATATTTATCATGACTGCAACCATAAGATCTTTTGAACTTCTCTCAAACTTTTTATGGTACACTAGCTAACCCGGCGAACTTCTTCCCGCCCAAAATTGATTTTTTTTATTACCCAAAACTGGTCATATTAAATATTTATTGTAATACTCTGCATAAAGCGTTGATGAAGTTGTAGTTATTGTAAATGCTCCAAAACAAAAACTAACAGACATACAGGTTATATATGTACAAATGTATCTTAAAGGGAGAGGAATGCCGCGCTCATTTTTGCTGAGTTTGTCGTTATCGTCTCTACGAACTTACACACAAATTGCATTCGTCTACAATCACTATGTACCTAATTATTCAATTTTAAAGTTTTGCCACGCCTACTTTTTGTTATATCGAATTTTTTTAAACCATCTAAACCTATTAGCTTTCGCACAAAAAAAGTAAGGTTAAAATCGGTTCCGTAGTTTAAAAGTTATTGATATAACTTGAAGGGGTAGGGTTGTCACGTCGATTTTTGGTGGGATTGTCGATATCGACTGTACGAACCGACTGTACCCACCAAATTTTATTCGTCTGCGATCAATATGTAGCTAAATATTCAATTTTAACGATTTGCCATCCCTCTTAACATTTAGGTATATGAAAAATAGATGTTGTCCGATTCTCAAACTTACCCGATATGAACACAAAATTTCATGAAAATTGGTCGTTTCATTTCGGAGAGGTTAAACTTCTAACACCGTGATATTAGATATTCCTATTATATCTTCTCAAAGTCAATTGCCCTGAAAATATTTAAGTTGCTGTGAGGTATCAACAATGATAAGAGATGTTATTCTCCTCGTACGCATTTATGTGCCACAGTTTTCAAGAATGTGTTGCGATATTTTTTTCTTATCGTGACAGAATCTACAATCTAAATAAGAGTACTCTCAGCCAACAGTTTTCGAAAAAAGACTAGTTGCCAACCTAGACGTTTCCTCAAACAGTTCCATAATATCTACGATTTAACCTCGTAAGAGGCGAGAGCTTGATAGGAGGATTGGCTGTTAGAAAGGATTGCTAGATTGCGTCTTTTGTTTGTTGGTTTACGAGGCTGCAGTCTTCTGATACTCTCAGACTTTTTGGCAGATACATATAATTTCTTGTATCATAGTTGTATACATAAGAATATGATCAAAATTCTATGTAAAAAGCCCCCCAGCCCCTGTTTTTTTGTATAAACTATTATCAACAACGATTTGTTACAAAGAAATAAATGTAAATTTATATAAGAAATGAACTAAAATTTACAAAAAAAATAAAAAAAAGTATACAATAACACAGCATGTTCCACTTATTAAACTAAAAATAAATAAAATATTAAACGTCCATAAGCTCACCTCTTAAATTATAGAAATTCAGTGAAAAGTAAAGAACTAAAAAATAAGAAAATTTATTGCCTGTTTTTTCTTTTAATTTCAAAAAAATTTTCATAAAAATGTTATTAAAATAAAATAAAATTAAAATAAAAAATATTTAGAAAAACTTGTTAAAACACTTGCTTTACAAATTAAAAGATTTAAATTAAAAGAAAAAAAATTAAAGAAAATTTAAAACTCATGCCACCACATACTGACATATACAATAGGGTGGAGCGAAATTTGCTGCATGAAATTTACTGCTTTCTGCGATTGTGAATTAAATCCAACTCTGCAGTTTAAAAGCAGTTCGTTTTCAAGGCATAATACTTTCTAATTACCGACAGTCTTATTGTAGGAAAAATTATTCTCAGAATTTATTCTGATAAACTACTTCTCCATTGCTCTTCTTTTTCTTAAATGTCTTTATCACAACATTAAATGCCTCCTCCAGGAGAAAAAAATAAGTTATTAAACGCTTAACATTTTCGCTCCAACCCCTCTACACAATATATAAAAATAATATAAATGATATCAATAAATTGCATTTACACTTAAAGAAATTACAAGAATATAAAGAAAGCCATACAACAATAAAGTGTACAGTGTTGTAAAGTTTAAGAGAAAATTAAAACTTAACCGAAAACAGAAAACAGAAAAACCAAAAACAAAACTGATTGAAATAAAATAACAATAAAATATAAATTCTATTTGCTGCCATACTTCAGTTTAAAAATGAATAAAAAAAAATAATAATAATAATAATGAAAACATATTTGAGAAATAAACTAAAAAGTAACACAAGTAACTACGAAGAGAGAGTACATATTCTAACAAAATACGATAAATATACATAAATCTCCCCCTATTTTTCATTTAAAAAAGAAAATATATAAAAATTTAATAAGAAATATATTCATTATAAAACCAATACCATGGCCAAGCAAAATATTTAAGATATTCTTAAATTTCAAAAAAACATAAGTAAGTAAAAAAAAGGAAATAACAAAATATAAATAAATTAATTAAAATATTATGTTTTTTTATTCTATTGCATTGTATTTGCAAAATACATAATACAAATGTATGTATTTATGAAATAAATATATAAACGAAATAAAATTTAGAAAACAAAACTGAACTTTAAAAATTAAAAAATCAATGAAATTGTCTGACTGTGAATGAGTTTTTATGTAGCTAGCCAAACAAAAGATAAAAATTAATAAATAAATAAATAAAAAACATATAATTACAAACCAAATCAAGTAATAATATTAAAAAAAAAAATAACCAAAAACAAACAATGCATAAGGACATGTTATGTTTAATATACGATACGTACATACTAACTATATATACTCATGAAAGAAGTATCAAAAAGATCTAAGAAAAATTTAGTTTATAAAAAAAAACAAAATCTTTGTAAAAATACAATAAAAAAAAATAATAAAAAAATATTACAAATTACAATAATAAAATTTAAAGGCTTTTTTATAAAAAATAATACATATTCTTACAATAAATTAAATTATACTCATGAAATTATTAATTATAAAATAAAAAAGAAAATGAATTCTTATACAAATTATTAGGAAGTTTTTTTTTTTATTATGTATGTATGAAATTATAATTTATTAAAATCATTGTATCTTGTGTAACAGAACACACATCCACCCCAGATTCATAGTCTCTCAGCACCAAGTTTTAATCACACTAAAACCTTGTATGTCATGAAGCTGTTTCGATATTCGTAGACGAAACACAAGGCCATACATATCTAATATTCCATAATATTGATGCCCTTTACAATAGTATGACTTCATACCATTATCAGTTTTATAACACAAAATCCTCTTTGAGAAGTATATTTGTATTCATACATTCTCTTATAGTTCCAAAGGAACGTAGGAGCTATCATATCCCATCCGAAGCCAAACATTTTGTTTGTCTACGCATATCTGCTGGCTCTGTCTTCAGCGACTACATTCTCTTATAGTTCCTAATAGGAACGTAGAGGCTTTACAACTTCATTCCACTTGATCCTATCCGAAGACAAGCATTTTATTTAATGTCATGTATAGCGTAGTTCTCCAACATCTGCATCTACCAATCGTCTCTACGTATCTGCTGGCTCTGTATTAGGCAACTACATTATGGATTCACACTCAGTCTATTGTTGTGCTCTTGATATCATCATGGAGCTTCCTTTAAGTTAGGTTCAACTAGATGGCGTAACACAATAGAAAAACCCGTAAGCTTAAACCATTAGGGAGAGTAATTTACCGTCCGCCAGCCAGACTCACTTATATAAAGGGCAATGTACCTTATCCTGAATACAGACAGTTCCACCAGGGATGTTAAAAATGAAGTCTCCAGTATACATAAGCGATATGATGCGGGAGTGCAAAGCGGCAGTACAATCTTCCCCCTCCACTGAGTCTGAAATTCTGCAGTTGTCTTGCAGCACAATGCTTCTCTATTAAAAACAATTCGAAAGAGAAAAATCATCTGTTTCCTCCTTGCTGGGTTAAGGTTCTGTTTTCACAACCAAACATTCGAGCATGTTTTCTGTTCTGCCCACGAAACGTGAGGCAGGTAATAAATTTTTGTCTAATCGTAACCAAAGGGCCTACTATGTGAAATACTTCGCTACGGAGGAGTAATTTTATCGCCACGGGGACAGCATTGATTTCCTCCTGAAAGACACTGCAATGTTCTGCAAAATTTATAGGAGGATCCTGACATGCAAGTCCTCTATATTCGAATTCTCAGCAACATAAACTCCCGTTGTATTCCGATTATCATTTGTAACGCTCTTGACGTTCATTTTCCATTTATGGATACGACTCATTGAATATAACTATACAATGTTCTTTAATAGATTATAAATGTTTTATTTATTTTGTTTTACTTATTTAAATTTGTATAGTTTTTTATGATCATCATATTTTATTAAAATTATTATTCCTTTAATGTAGCACAGAAATTTATTTTATTTTTTTTATTTATTTATTAAATAAACTAATAAAAACTGATGATTAAGTAATTATTGAAATTTATAAAATAAAGATAAAAGTTTATATTAAAAATCCCAAAAAAAAAGTATATAATCTAAACTCCCCGAAAAAGAAATAAAATATTAAAATTAAACAAAAAAACAAATTAAAATATGAGAAACAAAACAAAAGTAAAACTAAATCTAAAACCAAATGAATTTAATTGGAAAACAATACTTACAAAAACAAAAATGAAAAAGAAAGAGAAAAAAAGGTATTTAATAAAGAAAATCAACATTATTTAAAACCTACAATTAAATTTGTTTTCTATATAAGGAAATGTTTAGCAAAGCAAGATATTCTTTTGCATTTTAAAGTGAAATAAACTGAACTCCAGTTTAGTTTATGGCCTTCAGTATTTATTTTATAGCTAATTTTATGAAGTAAAAAAAGGATCAAGTGTTTAAGTCTTCTTGTTTTCGACATGGATTCACTAAGTAATCTTTAAGGACAAAGCAGAATGGTATATATTTACGCTGCCACCGTATTTTTCTGTTTGAATAGGTATTCGATTGCAATAAGGTGTCTGTGGTAACACCAACCTAATAATTGTTTATTTTGTTTAGCCTAATACATAAAGCATTTGTTCTCGAGCATATAATAATCATCGATATTTAATGTATTGGAATTAGAAATTGTTTCCCACTTACTTGATTGGTTTGAGTTGTTCGCCTTTTGATAATGGATCTGATACAGGTTTTGCATATTTCTTCCATAATAGTAACTGGTATTTTGCGTTTGAACGAAACTACAGTTACACTACACCAATACAAATATGCTGTGCTTACATTATATGTTGAAAACTAATTTCATTTGATTTGATTGTGGAATCGAATTTGTTTTATCAAATGTTGTTTGTTATTCGCTACCAGTGAACCACGAATTCGTTAAATAATATTAAACTAAGTGGGGATGCTAATCTTTATTGATACGTTTCCCATTGGCCAATGTACGACATATGATGCTTGACGAATTTCAAACTAGTTGACAGTGTATTTAGCCGAAAACCGTTTTAAAGTTTTTCTTGCAGTGTGTTTCCATAGTAAGACTCGAATTACCCATAATACAACAGTTGTTAACATACCAGCTACAAATACTCTTTGATTTCATAATATCGTTGCTATTCTTCCTGCACAAGTGTTTATTACTCTATCTCTTAGGAGTTTCTTAAGAGTACAGGAAATGACAATGCAATTAATTAGACAGTTTTGATATTGTTTTTGCTTTTTAAGATTGTTATAGTTTAACAATTACTCCAAGCATTTGTTGTATAGCATGTTTCATTTTATTTAAAATATTTTTTAGGCATCTCAAAACAAATTTATTGAGAATAAAAATTTCTTGCCGCTTAAAAGTAATTGAAAATGACTGTGTTATTCAGCTTTCTCTATCAAATAATTTAAGATCACTGAACTCTGTTTTAATTCATTTTATTTAGTTTGGTTTCACCATTAAAATGTATACGTTTTACATGTTTATTACGATTGGAACCATCGGCAAATGTTTTATTACAATAGCCACAAGCATAAGGCTTAACACCCGAATGACATTTAAGATGGGCATAGAAAGCGCTACGAAAACGAAAACGTTTATCACACTGATCACATTCAAAAGGCATTTCACCAGTATGCATGCGTTCATGAGAGGTTTTCTCAATTTTTTTACGAAAACTTTTTCCACAATATTCGCATTTAAAGGGTTTCTCATTATTATGTATAGACTGGTGTTGGTCCAATGTAACGAAGGTTTTGAAACTAAAAAAAAAACACAAAACGCACATATTTAAATTAATTTACAGTATTAATATTTATAGAAAATAACATACATACCTTTTACTACATATATTACATTTATACAGTTTGTCGGCTACATGAACATATTGATGTTGTTCCAAACTAAGTTTACTTGAAAATGCTCTTTGGCAAATGTCGCAAACAAATATATTTCCATCTAAAAGAATAAATTGTTTAAATTACATACACACTGTTCCATATTCGATAATAATAATGTCACATTACCTGTATGCAAACGTTCGTGAGCTTTAAAGGTATTTTTATTTTGAAATTGTTTGCCACAGTGTAAACATTCATATTTTACATGGATTTTTGGCGTTGTATGTTGAGATTTACAGTGATATTGCAAGCCGAAGTTATTATAAAAACTTTTGAAGCAATGATTGCAAGGTAATAAAGTTTCATAATTTTTAGCTTCTGCACAATTAACACTGCGATGCTGTGAAAGTTCTTCAAAGGTTTGACAACATAAATCGCATGCCTCACATTTCAGTTTTAAGGCAGGATGATGTTTTGAACGAATATGATTTAAAAAATAATTATAACGTGGTATTATCTTTTGACAGTCATAACATTTGTATTGTAATTTGTCGCTTTGTTTAATGTTATGTTCTGTTCCAATATGCTCTTTTAAATCTAGAAACGATTCTGTTTTCATATCACAAAGGAAACAAAGGTAATGATAGGATTTCCATGATTTAAACTGAAGTTCTGGTGGCAAGAATAATGGCGCCTGGAAGTAAAGAATTAAAAAAAGAACACAAAGTTTTTGTTAGAGTTTTTTGGGAAGTAATGTCAACGTTATATTTTTCGAAATGTCATACGATAATTAGTTTTCGGTTCAATCGTCTCAATTACTTGATTTTGTGAATCTGCGATTGATAAGGTTGATCCGGTCTATGTTCCCAATACAAGGACATACAGACATGACTGTTAGTTCTAATATGTCAACCTCATCAGAGAATAGGTTCGGGCTAAGAGTGCAGACACTGAGATGGTTCATTTGACCAGCAATCTTTAGACATCTATCGAGGGTAATGAACAAACGATTTTTGGAAACTGTCGTTCTTAAATGTCTGCAGGATATGTGGAGATGAGAAGGAGTAGGAGACAAGAGACTATTTACATTTTGCTTGCCTGACTTTTGATATGATAAGGTTGCATAGTTTTGTTGATTGGTTTCTTCAAAAGATTCAATTCTCTATCTCGGGTAAATTCCATATACCAATTTTTTTGTATTAACTTACCATGATTGAATTAAAATTTGAAAAATATTTAAATGCAAATACCAATAAGCTTACCTTGATGTCGTTTAAATTACTTCGATCATCTCTACTAGATGATATTTCATCATCATAATCTTCGTCTTCAATGTATTCCAATTCTAAGTTCAATTCTTTCGAGCCTGTGCCTGATACAACTATAGATTCCTTAATATCTACAGGACCTTCCAATGTTTCCCTGTAACCTTCTTCTAATGTATCATTCGGAGTTTCTACAAATTCTCCCTGTTCATCATCATTTTCAGAATTGGAGTATTTCATATTTTCACTTTCTATATCAGCAACAATTTCGTTGGTATCATTTGCGTCCTCTATCGTTTCTAAAATTTCATAGGAACTGTCTAAAGCAACTTCTTCTTTAGTCATATCCAGCATATTATAGACTTCTTCTAAATAATTGTATGTCTCTGAAGTATCTTTCTTTGCAGGAGAATAATTTTTCAGGGCTGCAAGCATCTGCGGAAGAATTTAAAGACTTTCTACTGACAACTTTTTCTAATTTAATGCTTTTCACTGGCACCAAACACTGTTCAGACTTCGATTTTTTTATAGCGGGCTCTTTAGTATCCTCATCATTAACTTGTGATTCTGTTATCAATTTACTTTTTCTGCGTTTTTTGGGCGCTATCGGGTGAGTTAGCCACCGATGTACCACTGTGACTTTCTTCCTTAACCTCTTCACCGTCTTTGGTTGGCGTTGAAGAAGGATATAAAGCTTGCAATGTTTCTTGAGCCACTTTGACTTTAAGATAGAATTTATAGGATATATTTAAATGATCCAAACATTCTTGGCATACGGACTTGGGCAAACCATCTTTGATTTTAATATCCAGCTGGCAGCAGTGGCGTAATTTTTCACACGTTTCACTGCTTTCATCCTTGATTGTTGTTAGTAGCATCTGCTTTACGAAGCGATGCACATAAACGACACAGACCCACCATGATCTCCATTGAAAATTTTATAATTTTATGTCAATTTAAATCCCGCCTTTACTTGTGAAATATAGCCACCAAAATGAGTTCACTTTGGCACAACAACCTTCATAACGCCTTCACAAAGTCCGCTTGCTATTACTAGTCTTTCGAAATTCAAACTTATACGAATAATTTGAATTTCTAAATTTTCCAATCTTAAACAAATATGGAACACTTAAAATGCTTGAGTATTTTGTTGTAACTTTACTTTTTATTTATAAAATTATTAAAGTACGATAGATTTAAAAATTGTT
Source organism: Sarcophaga peregrina (assembly GCA_014635995.1). Classification (NCBI taxonomy): domain Eukaryota; kingdom Metazoa; phylum Arthropoda; class Insecta; order Diptera; family Sarcophagidae; genus Sarcophaga; species Sarcophaga peregrina. The sequence continues at coordinate 112,922,592 of CM025789.1, read as the reverse complement.
TACTGTAATGGCTCTTCTTAATACCATTTGCCACTCACAAAGAATGGTTAACACACCGATGTTAGAGATGCCGTATCTTGTAAGTAAAGAAAGAGGTGAATATAAAACAAAACCACATTACCTTGTCGTTTGTGTATTCAATTTAAAATATAAGTTTGCATTTTTAAAAGCTTGCTATATTAAGTTTTGAATATGTTTTACATATATAACTTTCTATCATCTAGTTTGGTTCATTGAATTATGTTAGCTAATATCACCATAACGCCACTTGAATAATAAACTCAGCAAATAATACAAATAATTTGATTTCAAAGATCAAACGTCTCATTGTATAATGCAACAGTGATTATAAAATGCTGTTTCCATTTCTTTGTTGTTTTGATTATGATTATTTTCCTTGTCTTCAGCCCAATTTCACATTTAATCTGAAATGGATTTCCTCTTTTTGGGAATATTTGAATGCGCAAAGAAATTGATGTGGCAACACCGGCTGTCATATTGAACAATTGTCTTAAGACAAAATATTTGTTTACAAAAATTTATCTGCCATCAGTTATGTTTGGATTAAAACAAAAATAATTTCCTTTACATAAAAATGTTAAATATTACTGAACTAACTTGTCGTGTGTGTTTAGAAGAGCAAGAAACTTTAATCAATGTTTATGATGAACTTGAAGATGCTCATACAAATCTCAGAAATCTTTTAAATACATGTGCTGACCTCCAGGTTAGCTTTAAGTGATCTATCTACAATCGTATGAAATTTAGTCGCTCATTCTTAATATACTTGCAGATTGAAGAGGATGATATATTTCCAAAATATTTGTGTGAGGATTGCACCAGAGAGCTGCTGATAGCCTCAAAATTTCGTGAAAAATGTGAGAAATCTAAAGAGGTTTTTAATGAGATATTGATGCAAGGCACTCACATGATCACAACGGATATGGGGCTTTCCAATGGCATTATAGAGTATTGTGCAGAAGAATTAAATATCAATGAGATTTCAGATTCGTTAATTGAAGAGGAGGAATACAATGATGGAGAAAGTAAAATTGATTTGGTAGTTCATCACTCTACTTGTGCTCCCATACAACAAATCGATTCAGTGTCCTTACTTAAGAAGAAAATTACTGAAAATATTATCGAAGAATCGACACCTTTTATTGAAGATGTCATTCTACCGGATGAAGTAGATACTCTTATTGATGAAGATCAAAATAGTGAATACGAAGAGCCAATTTCTGAAATGGATCTTACAAGCGACTTAGATACAATTGCATTAGAAACACAAATGAATGTAACTACGAATGTCTCCAGTCCATTCAAGCCTTTAGTTGAGAAACTGAAAAAATGCAATTTAATATACAAATGTGATGTTTGCGGTGCTATATTTAAACAAGCCCTTAATTTACAGAAGCATTTGCAAAAAACGCATGATCTCTCACATTGTTTTAGTTGCAACAAATGCGATCATTGGTTTTCCCTTGAGACTGTATACTTCAATCACATGCAAAATTGTGAATATATCCCCAAAGATAAAGACAACAGCGAGGATTCTAAGAAGACAAAAGTGGAGAAGATCTTTCGCCATAATTTAGATCAGAGTGCAAATCGAAAGTGTGTATGTTGTGAAAAAGAATTTCCAACACCGTTCGCCTTGCGTATGCATATGAGAACGCATACGGGTGAAAGGCCCTTTCAATGCAAATATTGTACGAAGGCGTTTAAAACACAATCCCAACTAAACGTGCATCATAAAAGGTTTGTTTTAAGGAAGTATAAAATATTATAAGAACACACATACTTTTATTGTTTTTAGGCATACTGGACAAGCTGATTTCACCTGCACTGTTTGCCAAAAAAGCTTTTTTGAGCAAAGTAATCTTACTTCACATATGCGTACTCATACGCGTGAACGTCCTCATACTTGTACAATTTGTAATAAAACATTTTCCCGCGTCTTTCTGCTGCAGTTTCACATGAGAACCCATACAGGCGAGAAACCATTTAGCTGTACATATTGTGATAAAAGTTTTCGACAAGCTACAGATTTACGCAGTCACTTAACAATACACACGGGACAAAAACAGCATGTGTGCGTTTTATGCGGTAAATCCTATATAAAACGTTCACATTTAGTACAACACATGCGTAAACATAATATAAATCCTGGTGATATGGAATCGAATGAAACAATACAATCTAATCAAACAGAAAGCGCTGAAGAGTTATCTAGTGCTACTGATAATATACAAAGTTTTGTACAAAATCCAGATATACTTGAGAGTTTTGATGAAGTTATAGATAAGGACAATATGGAAATACAAGCAGTCGAATTTTGTTAATTAATACATACTTTTGTTTCTTTTTATTGTAACCGTTTCAGATTTACTATACAAAATTGGAGAAAATCACGCATTCTTACCATCATTCTGTAGTCAAAGTCTATTAGAAAAACTTCTATTGACAAAAACAACATTTACGATTTGTTCATTTATTATCTTCAAAATACTTATTTATGGTTTCCTTTAAAATCTCCTTTCTCTTTGGAAAAGCAAATGCTGCTTCTACAGCGTTTAAAGACAGTTTATGGATATCTTCTCTATTTAGTTGATAATACTCAACAGCTAATTTAAATTCTTCACTTAGGGTAGTATCAAAAACTCCACTATCATCGGTACATAGTACAACTCTAGGACCGTTTTGAAAAATTTGCTTAAAATGATGATCATCATATGACTTGACGGTACCACATTTAACATTGCTAGTTAAGCAACATTCTATGGTAATATTTTTTTCCAAGCACTGCTGAAGTTGTTCTTTGGTTAAAAATGTGCCGTGACCGCAACGTTCAAAACCGAAATCAAGCATTTCTTGCGCCTCTCGTTGATTTTCAATCTCAGCACAATGTACAGCTAGTTTGAAACGACTGTTCTTGGCTTCTTGTAATATATTTTGAAAATTTTTAAATTCACCTTTATTGGGATTACCGCTGAAGTCTAAGCCAAGTATTACATCTGGATAATCAATTTTAAATTCTCCGGCTAACATTACAATTTCCTTAGCAATTTCAAGAGACTGAGAACGATCAATGGAAAGCAAAAGTTTCACTATGATATTACATTCCATTTTTAATTTCTCTATGGTGCGTAGAATTATATCGATATATTCTTCACGCGACATATTTTCATTATCTTTAGGTGTGGTACGCAACTCCAAGTAAATAACATTGTCTGAAGCGAAATTTCTTATGACCATCTCACAAGCTAAGCGAAGCCCTTTTGGTGTTGCGGTCAGCTCATGCATAAAGGCGAACTTTTGAAAGCAATAATCAAGATCGGTTTCCCTGAAGTCTGTAAATTTTTTGCACAATTTTAGAAATTCTGGAGTATTTTCACCATACAATTGTAGACCCAAAGCTTTAATGGACTCAGTGTTTAAGGATCCATTTAGATGGGCATGTAATTCGATTTTAGGTAAATTTTTTAGAAATAAATCCATTTTTGTTTAGAAAGCAGTAAGCTTAGTAATGAAATCCCCTAAAAATACAATGAAAACATGAGAATTGGTTAAAACCGACCTTTATACACCCTAACCTGTAAAGCGAGGCTAAGTATATAGCTTTTCTTTATGGAAATTATTTAAGTGATATAAACACTTATTTTAATACTTTTTTATTCCGCAATAATGCTTTTACTTATTTGAGCAAGTTTTAACTTGTAATTTTAATTTTTTTTAATCAAAATTAAACTTAACAAATTAATATTCACCACTTTTACTCTATGACCAAAACTTATTTGTCAACAATATAATTTGCTAAATTTTAGTGCTGCCATACCGTTTTACCTATACAAAATTTAATTGTAAATGAAGAAGATAAAACCAATTGCTGGTCTCATTAATTTTGTTGCTTAGAAAATTTAATTATTTATAATAGCAGTAAAGTAAAAATATTGTTAATTTTATTATTTTTTTATTATGACGACGGCTTCTTTCTTTTATGTCAAATGTATGGCTGCACTGAATCCAAATATATTAAAATAAATAATTAATCTGGCAGCTCTTTTATAATGTATTTGTTGACAAAATTTTTAGTGATTTTTTAAGTGTTATATTATTTATTTAAAAAAAAAAATAGGTTCGTTTTCGCGAATTAACAAAAATAAAGGAATAATAATGAATACTCAAAAAATATGCAGATGTTGTTTGGCCTTGGATGTGCCACTGCTGTCTATTTACGATGGCGGTTCGACAGGTAAAGGCTGTGTGGCCGATATGTTGGCACAAATAGCCAAACTAAAGGTAAGGTACCAAAAAGTCCTTCATTAACAACAATTGATATTTCTAATGTTAATAATGCCATAGCCCCAACCCAACGACAATATGCCAGATAAATCTTGTCTACAGTGTATAAGCGAAATTAATCGGTGTTTTGTTTTTAAAATGAAGTGTGAAAATTCGAATAGAACTCTTAGGCAACTGCTGCCAGAAGCTGTAGCAGAGCCTTTAGATTATGCACAACAAAAGGCTGTTTTATCATCTGTTGCCGTGCAAACAGACGATAAGGTTTATGTATCGGCCCATGCACAAACTGTTAAGGAAGAAAATATTTCGTTATGCCACAGTAGCACGCAAACTATTGAAGAGCATAAATCAACAAGGGCATTAAGTCATAAAGAAATCCAAACAGAATATGAGTATGCCATATTAAATGACCCGCAGTTGGAAAAATATATTGATGATTCGGTAACGGAAAACATTATTATATATGAACAAGTAGAAACACCCTTGAGAAAAAGGAAAAAATCTTCACAAACTTCTCCAGCTAACAGGCATGAAACGAAAAAATTATGCAAGGAAACCAAAAAAACTATGGATTTGTTACCAATACATGTTGCACCAGAAGCTCACAACTATATTCTTGTGGAAGACACAAATATGGACTCGGATGAAACGGAAATCTTATTTCACAGGCATGTGGAAAAAGAAAAAGAATCTGTTGAATATCATCGTTTTGAGTTCTATGATGAAAGCGAAGACGCCGATGATGCACAAGATAATGAACCGAAAACATTTATATTTGACAATAATGAATATATTTATAATGAAAATTATAAAAGCGATAATGACAGTTCAGAGCCAACAACAAAATCCTCTAAGGAACAGCCTACAAACTCTTCAGAAAATTGTAGAAGGATAACGCGTGCCTCTAGTAAACCTAAAAGGCAGTACAAATGCACACATTGCATCATGACTTTTGTTAGTATAAAAGTTCTTAAAAGGCATTTAGCTAAAATACATGATATTAAGGATACCGAAATCATTGTGGATTATGTCCCGGCCACAGAAACCGATGAGAATTCAACAAAACCGGAAGAGCCTTCTTCGTCTGATAACATTACGAAAATATTAAACTCCAGTAAAGAATTGAATCTCGATAATGTTGCCAAACCACAATTAATGCCAAGAGAAAGGGTAACATCATCGGTAAATGAGGAAATGTTAACAAATGCAAAATATTTTTGTGAACACTGTCAAGCTGGATTTGCTCAGCGCAAAACACTGACGTATCACATGAAACATAAAATCTGTATGAGCAATAATTTTCAGGTATTTTTTGAATGTTATGACAGTAAACTTACATATTTATTCGGTAATATGATTTTTATTGAATTTAGTGTGATAAATGTGAACGCATTTTTGTATCGGAGGAAAATTTAGAAGATCATCAACGAACCCATGAAAATCCACACAAGTGCTTAGAATGCGATAAGGTTTGCAAGACTATGGAGGAGCTTAGTCAGCATATGATTAATGAACACAATAGAAGTGCACGAAATCAGTGTCATGTATGCAAAAAGGGTACACAGAAATTTATTGTAGCAATTTATTCTTATTCTTATTCATAAATGCTTTTAATTACAGTTTTTACCATGAAAACTTCTTTAATTGATCATTTGCGCATACACAGTGGCGAAAAACCCTTCCTATGCACTATATGCGGCAAGAGTTTTCGCCAGAATTCAAATTTACGCCAACACTTAATACGACATACAAATGAGAAGAATTTCAAATGTGACATGTGCCCCAATGCATATGTTACAAAAGCAGAATTATTCTCACATAAACGTACACATACCGGAGATCATCCCTTTAAATGTGATATATGTCAGGCACGCTTTACTACGTCATGTTCATTGCAAAAACATATACGCAAACATACAGGCGAAAGACCCTATGCTTGTGAGTTTTGTCCTATGCGTTTTGCTGCTCTTAACGTTTTGAAAAATCACCGTCGTATTCATACAGGCGAAAAGCCATTTAAATGTGGGTCTTGTTCCAAGTCGTTTACACAAAAGGGTGACTGTCTTATGCATGAAAGAAGCCATATCAATAAAGATTTCAAATGTTTTTGTGAGTCGAAATTTACGAAAAAATCAAACTTTAGACATCATCTTAAAACTCAACATCCCGATTTGAGTGAAAAGGCAATCAAAGCTTTGTTAGATAAATCATCGTCTGTTGTCACCAACGATACTGAATACCAAATAACATTATTAGATCATGATAATGACGATGGCGAGAATGGAGAACAAGATGAAGTTGATGATGATGCTGCAGGTGAACCAGTGACAATATCACATGGAAATGTTTTAAATTCCAGCTCAAATAATGGTGATCTTATGGAAATTGTTATGGAAAATGTAGGCTAATGAAACAATACAATATATTATTTAGAAATAATCTAATTTTAAACTTTTTTTCTTCTACATTCAAAGGCAATTTAAATGTGTTATAAAATTAAGAGCAGTTATATTAATTCAAGATCAAGATTTTAAAAGAATTCCTCAAATATGTAATATTTTTGAGCGGTAAGTTTCTTACATTTTATTTTGATTATTTTACATTTGATGTACAAAACTAAAACAATCATTTTCGTGCTTGGATGACAGACAGTTGAGTTTAAAGCAAAGATTTTTAGTTTTATAAAGATTTTTATTTCCTTATTAGTTCTCACTTAAATCTATTCCAAACAAAAAATTTAATTTAGGCTGCTTTTTGAAGTATTTTCGTTTTCTTAGAAACCCAAACCACAAGTGCTTTTCAAATTTCCCCAAGATGCAACGACCTATTTATATATTCTTTATATTACATGATTATTTAGTAGTACTGGCCAAATTGTTGTTGTTGCACCTGTGGTCCAATTGGTTGATGTATGTATTGTACGTTTTGTTGAGGTTGATTCATAATCACTTGATGTTGAGGTAACGGATGCTGCATAATGATCTGTTGCTGTTGTGGTTGTTGTTGCTGTTGCGACAACATTTGATGTTGTTGTTGTTGTTGAGCAGAAGTTGAAGCGATAGGTAGTTGGGGCATAGGTTGATGTACAATTTGTGCTGGTATATTATGAGTAGAATTTGTTATAACTGGTACCTGTGGTTGGTGCTGCGACATATGTTGCAATACATGCGTTGGCGTATTGATAGCAACTGTTGACATTGGCTGTGCTTGAGGATGAGACTGGGGTCGAATTTGTTGATTTGTTGCTGCTATTTGATTATTAGTATTTGTATTATTATTAGCAGTAGCTGTTATAGCTGCTACACCTGTGGCTGGAGGTGGGCCGGACAGCCAATCGATTAAAGAATGGTGTATACTTTGTACGCACTTCAATTGATCAGCTATAAGATTTTCCGAATATTTGACATGGTTGGCGTACGCTTCCTTTTCATGGACGGCATCCTTTGACATGCGATGTAAATCTTTAAGTATAGCAGAACCCCAAAGTTGAACATGTATGTCGGGTATTTTGGAAGCCAATTGCATAGCCGGTGTAACCATATTCATGCTTTCCTTGGAGTTGCCTATGCTTAAGAAAACGTGTGATAACAACACCAAAGAACAGGAAGTTAAACGGTTCAAATCTTCAGCATTGGCCATTTTCAAAGTTTCACGTAGAAAACGCCTAGAAATAATAATAAAAAAAATACACATTAATTGATGTAATTAATGTAATCTAAACTCATAAACACTGCTTACTTGGCTTCATGAAAGCTAGCCTTGTGGAAGGCATGCAAACCTTGAACATAGTAGAAACCACCCATCAGTGCTTGTGAACTATAGGTGTGAGTATTTTCCGTTGAAACGGCATCCAGTATTTGCTTTAAATCATTGTCTCTTTTTGTCCTTAAGTAAATTATAGCCAAATTTAAATTAGCAAATAGTTTCAAATCCCTTTCGTTTGTCTCTGCTACACAAGTAAGAAATTGCTTTTCGGCATGTTCAAAGAAACTTGTGGACATGGCATACAAGCCAACTAAACAATGTAATTGTGCTGAATGTCGTTTAAGTAATTGACCATTTGGCCCTGAGGCCAGACATACATCTCGGCAGGCCGCTATTTCACGTATAGCTAGCTCACGATTACCCATAACCATGCGACACATAACAATATGCTCCAGCAATATTACCTTGAATACCGACAGTATAGGCTTATCGTCTTGTGCTTTAAGTTTTTCAATTTGTGTAAGCGCCTTTTCAGTATATTTTTGTGCCTTATCCATGTAGCCAGCCATCATGGAGTGGGATACTGTCACTAAATAAACTAAAACGTAAAGTTGCTCTTTCGGCAACCACACAAACATATCCAGATGATTTTGTCCGAATATAACTGAAAATAAAAGATAAACATGAGTTGAAGTTTTAGCATGTCAATCAAGTTACTTAATCTTATTTGTCTGTCGTCACTTATTTCTTTTACTTAAGACATCAATTTAATCGTAATGATGAAACACCGTCTGAGTATTACGTACTTTGATTGTTTCTTTCCTAGTATAATATAAAATACTCTTACAAGTTCGTTTAATTTTCAATTACCTTCATCCGCGGGCCAATTTGGCGCCATTATTGTCTGTATCGACATTTGTAATTGCTTCAGGCTAGGCTTAACCGTTTTTACTTGTCCCAAAGCCAAATAATAACAAACTTGTAGCACCAAGAAAAACACCTTCAGGTACTCCTTATGATGTGGGTTCGTAATGTGATTATCGATAATAGCACCAGCCGAATTTAGTAAAGCCAATACATCATTAGTTTTGCGTTCAATCATCAGAATCATGGCTCTCGACAGCAGAAACAAAACTTTCAAATACGTGGCATTGGCTTCCTCTGCCGACTCTGCACCCACCGCCAATAGTTCCGATGCCAGCGTATACTCCCTATCGTTTGCATGTAACTGGGCTAGCTGCAGTAACAATTTACAGTGCCAATAGACATTGTTTTGTGAAAGTTCTATTGCTTTCCTAAGCATTGCCTTGGCCAAAGAACTTTGTTCCGTCTGCTTATACAATTCTGCCAGTAGGGAAGCAGTGTCAAATTTTACATCATCAAAATTCAACAAAGGCTCCGAGAGTTTCCAGGCCGTTTCCAAATGAGTTCTGGCTAGATCGATGTTATTCGTATAGGCCATTAAGATTTGACCCATTTGCAGGTGGGTTCTGGCCTCAACCTTGGAAGGTGGTTGAAACGTAAACAGAGCTTGCAGGCATTGTATACATTTTTTAATGTTTGGTGGCTGTGATGTACGAAAATATTCAGCCAAGCCAAGTAGTGAAATATAGCAGGCATCCTGGGAAGTTGTTGGAGTTTGAGCAGTTGCCGGTTGCAAACTCATTGTTTATGTTGCTAATTTATTGACTTAATTAATACGAAGTCCTTATTTTTGCTGATCAATTGCACAAAAGAATTAATATTTCTCCATAAAAAAAACCCGTCCGCCTATATTGTTTACTTTCGCTAAATGTCAAAATGGAATTCAGTGATGCCACATCGATATAAATTATCTTAATGCAATCTACACGTTACTAGATAGCGCTATAGTAGTGTTGTTATATTGTTGCTGCTACTAGACGTACTTTATTTTAAAAGTTAATTGTAGGAATTAGGACAATTTTTTTTTTATTGAAAAACGTTCACACAAGCTGAGTTTTAAACTTGAGCTTAAGATATCTAGTGGTAGTGTAAAGTGTTTCAGTTTCGAAGTGAAGACTATTAAAGGTGAAACGAAATTGATCGTAATAAGTGATCTCTTCCGACATTTGGTTGGATGTTTAGTTCAAATAAACCTGTTGGAGTCTGCCACGAATTTTGTAGCGGTTTTGTACTAGTTTCTTATGGATTCCTCTTCAAACGGACATCTCGGGTAATTGTGCAATCGATCAGTAAGTAAACCTTTTTCCAGTAAAAAACAAATCTATATAAGTATATATACCTCCGTTCGTCTATACATCAGGACGTGGTATACCTGGACTGCTTCATTGCCAGACACAACGGACCAATATTAGATAGAAAAAGTCCCTCACAACTATATAAGGTAGACTGCAGACAATATTTCTGTCACAGTGTATATTTTCGCGGGTCATTTCATAAAGGCTAGGCATGCGGAAAGACCAACCATATTTTGTACTCCCCTCAATTTAAGTAAAGCATCTTCCCAATCGAGACAATACATCGCGTCCTAAGTTCAAGCCATCCTCTATCTCTCTAACGAGGAAGGCAACTTTTCAGCGAAGCGAAAATCTGTAATACAACCCATCTCTTTTGGGTACGCAACTAGCTTACATAATTGGCCATTAGTTGGAATTACGACCTAACTTTACACACCATTCATGTTGTGTGTATTAGTTTTATCAATGAACAACGGCACGATTTCAAACGATCTATGGGACATTTTTTATTCAGTCTAGTACATACGATATAATAGGCTGTAGCTATTGATTGACCAACAAAAAATCGCCGCTTAACATACGAAATGCTGTTACACACGTCAACGTGTCTTATTTTTTCAGTCCCTAACGCCGAGCGCTCCTGACCATTCCAAGCGACATACACTGGTCGATAATATCCTCTAATTTAACCCTCTCAGTCTTGTTTTTTTGTGGAATTTGCTGAAGTCTACGTCAGCAAGACTCAAACTTGAAGTCCTCAATAAGAATATTCGTTAGAAAATTGTGACTCTATAGCCGGAAAATATGGCAAAATTAATGGGTAATACAAAATATTCTCACTGATGTTATTCATTCTACTCGATGGAGAAATAAATAAAAAAAAAAACAATTTATTTTATTAATTAATAAATTATTTGACTATTAAATAATTTGTTGCATACAATATTAAATTAAAAGCAACATACAGAATAAATTAAATTATAAAAAACCTTAATCGAAATCACTTTATTTGTTAAAATAAATCGAGAAAATATCATCAATTATTATTCAAATAAATTTAAATCCCTGGCTATTTTCTTAATTTTATTGTCTAAAGTTTTATCTTCATATTCACAAATGTAATGATGTCTGGTGGTACATTCTTGGCCATAATAATTGTAACTGTGCTTGGCCGAATTGTAAGATAATCGCAAACATCTGCCTTGACCTTCTATTTCCACGGTATTATTTAAAATATCAACTGAATCGGTTTTCTTTTTATCATCTTTTTCATCCACATCTATGGTATTGGATTCGGTATCTTTAACGTTGCTGTCCTTATGCGACATGGCAATGGATGTAAGATTCATATTGGGATTAACAGGCTTGGCAGAGTTGGACCAGATCCACAAAAGACCAGGATTTAAACCGCCTAACCAATAGTCACGACCACGATGATGTGGTTGATTCAATAAATAGGCCATAATTTCTTCATTTTCCGAGGGTTTTTCAAACTCGGCCAAATGGGCATTTAAAGACTTACAGGCTGAATTGGCTGTCTTCCAATTAACCGCCTGATAACTGTTAATATAATAGCAATTATCACTGATCCTGGTGAAGTTGGCAGGGCAGGGATCTCGTACTGAAAAAAAAACATTCAATTAAATATTGACAATGATATGCACATACGCTGAAAACCCACCTTCGGTTTGTTGTTTATTACCGGCCATGAGATAATAAATTAGTTGCTCTGTCCTTCTGACTCTACTCTCCAAATAATCAACACGATAGACTAACTTTTCAATAGCACCAAGCAGATATAAATCGTTTTCCGATACTGCTCTAAATGTTTGTGGTCCATTGTGTATGACATGTTGCTGTTGCATAGGCACTGGTCTTATTTGTTGTTGTTGTTGCTGTGACAAAACATTGCCCACACCTGGAGATGTTGGTATATTTTGTGTAGGTCTTGTTATGCCCACATCCGGCCCCCCTAAACCGAATATTTGTTGTAAAAAGCCTGGTTGTTGATGTTGACTCATATGATTGTTCATTGGACGAAATTGCGGATTCACCACTTGTTGCGGTGGTCGCTTGTGGGGTTCTAATTCGACACCGACTTCACCAATACGTTTATTAATGTAAATATTGGGTCTTTTATATGCTGATGAATGATAATTTATGGGTGCTTGTGGATTGGAAGGGTTTGGTCCCATACCAGGATTGACCATCATTTGATAAGGTGGCGCACTGGGTCCTGACATTTCACTGAAGTAGGGCAGATCCTTAGAAGTTCGACTGCTAGAACTTTGACTGCAAAATTTAGAATAAATTACGATCAAAACAATTTTTAAAAATATTAATTTAATGTAATTTTATTGAAACGTCTTCACTTTCAGTTTTGTTGCGAGTATGACTGTAAATTGTAATGTACTTTTGAACTAAAGTAGGATAACTTTGAAACGCTTTTTAAAATTTTCAATTTAACTTACTTAGCCAATGGAATTAATTAATTAATGTAATTTCCTATCTAAGTAAGTAACTGCATTGTATTGATTTTTTCAGCAATTCCTAGGATCATTATTTTTATACGAGCATGTCAAAATCATGATCGAACAAATACAGAAAGAAACGAATTGGGTGAGGTATCTCACATGCAAATTTTTTGCTTCTGTTGATAAAACCTCACTGATTATAGACTATGACTTGTCTCTAATGGTCGATAAGGGCAACAGCTTCTTAAAGAAGAAATCCTGCCAAATATTGTGTATTTTAAAAAATCAATATCAAGTCGCCACAGGCTATTAGATAATGTGGGGGTTTGCTAGACAAGAGTTCGTGAGTTCGAATCTCTCGGCTTTTATATCTCGAACGAAACGAAATGTTAAAAAATATTAGTTTCGATGACATCCTACCGATACCAGACTTTGGAAATAAATAAAATTGCTATGCAAAGCTTCTTAAACCTATCATACAGAGTCTATGATTAAACTATATACACTGCCACTCATGGATAAAAATTACTATACATAACTTGGGTGGTGTGAGAAGCTATGTTGTAGTCCTGACTAAACGGAATTGTAATTACCGATTATGTAATTATTCCTCTGATTTTTTTTTATTATTATAAAAACTTGGTATATCTCACATACGTACAGCAATTATTACAACCATTCAGTCAGGATTACGACCTAGCTTCCCATACCACTTACGTGTGTTAATTTTAAGGAGGTGTGGCGGGACCTATAGTTTAAAGTCGACTCCGAATGACAGATTTTTTTGAGAAACTCCATGGCAATTTTATCAGAAATCTCCATATCTTCGTTTTATTGGAGATGCCCGATATGGGGTTTAAACCGTGATCTAATATTCAATAAGCCAGCACACTACCTACTAGACTACGGCGACATCAATATCTTTACCCAGAAGTTAAGAGAAAGTCGCTGAAGGAACGCACACTTCGTTTCGTTAGAGATGTCTCAAACGGGAGTTGAATCATCGCACTCGTTTAATAAGCCAACTACCAGACTACGGTAACTTTGTAAAAATTCGCATATTGCTGGAATCGGCATATTTTTCAAGTTTCGAAAGAAGCCCTTCAAATGCCTTGATTTTTTAAGACATCGGAAATTCTTGACAAGGAAAATCATACTCAATTCTCATGTAAGGCTGATGACTCCATTTTGTTTCCTTCTCAACCGTGAAAAGGCAACGGCGAAGAGACATGTTATCATTTATATTGCTATTTAGCCTAATCTGGTCACTCTATTACAAACTTAAATATAAAATTAAATTCAAATTGATCAGTCTGATGAAAACTATATGCCCGGTAAGGAGGTCATTAGTACAATATCTTGTTTTTTTAAAGCCTAATCGTACTACATATTACAATGCGATAGAACGAAAGTGAAAAGTTTACACAACAATGGAAGTGAATATTTAGCGTCGTATATAAAGAAAAGCACAGAATCAAGCGTCTTAAAAATATGTGTTAGTTACTGTGATATTAAAATATTTTTTTATTACTATTGAATAATGCGGGTGACGAAGCATATTGGGGTTTTGTATGGCATAGTATATACAAAGATACATACACATACCTTAAAACATAATCCTCTAAAAACTCTGACCACACCATACCAGTTGAATCTTCAAATAGCTCGCGCGCCTCCCATAATGATTCATTCCCGTATGGCGGTGACAGCGACGTTGTCGTTGTCGTTGTCGCTGTTATTGATGACACTTTGCTATTTTCACTGTCTTTTATGTTTTCATTTACATAATTACATAATGTTAAATTAAATAAGTTTATGAATAAAACCACAAAATAACACGATACCATAATTGTTGAATTTCTATGCGGCTGATGGCGATGGCAATGTTGATGTTGATGATTTGCTTTGATTGACTTTAACATCGGCACACTTAATGAATTTGATAAACTCACTTTCATTTTCATTATTTTGCATGAATTTGCTAAATATTAGGTATTTAAACAAAACAAAATAAAAATATATTCTTTTAAGTGTAAAACCTTGCAATAAAATTGAAATTTTTCTAAAATGTGTTGCGGGATTTTTTTTTAATGTCTTTATAATTCACCTCAAATCATTTCAAAGTGTTACGTTAAAAGAAATTATTGTTTTTTTTTGTGTTATTGTTGTTTTTGTCGTTTATAATTAAATAATTTTCTTTTCTTTTAATTTATTTTTATTTTTTGTTTTTTTCCGTTTGTTTATTTCTTGCCGTTGTTCGTTTCTTCACTGTTTTGAGTCAACTGCAAGCATGCGCATTATCATTATATTTACAAGCCTAGCTTATCGTCTTCTTTTTGCTTGGTTGGCCTGGCTTAATTGTGATTGTTGGTGGTGGTGAGAGGTTTCTGATTTCTTAACTTTATTTTATCCATACGTTGTTTGTTGTTGTTGTTGTTGCTGTTGCTGTCGTCCAATACCGGTGTTGATGCAAAAACTCAAACAAATTGTAACTTTCTCCTCCAGCTGGTTGTATTTACATGGTTTATTAAATTTTTTTGTTTTTTATCTGATTGTTGTTGTCGTTTTTATTATTTGTTTATATATGCTTTGATGGCCCTTTTTTTTTGTCAATACCGGTTTATAATTGTGGTTTACCTATATTTATCTAAAACACCAAACATTAAATATTGTACTGCAGCCCTTTAGTAGTGAAGTTTCGTTTAGGGAGCCTTTAAAAATTTAAAATAAAAGACCCTGAATTATTTATATGTTTACTTTGCAATTATTCAATTACCAAAGCCCACATACTATTTTTTAATATACGTTTGGTTAAATTTATACAAAATTTCATATTTAAGTGTGAATTTTTCATACATATATCATACATATTTACGTTTTCGTTACCCAATAAACATTTTTACACTTCCAGTAAATCTTTTAGCCAAATGCCAGTAAAACATTAATTGGAGACCCTTGTATTCACAAAAAAATTCCAAGAAAATAGACTTGGATTGGTCGTTCTAACAATAACATACACGTCTTGAATCGCACTCGATTATAATCGACAGTCGAACTTTGAATCTAGAAGTAAGATCTTGACATAAAAGCTCTGGTCCAGGAAAGATATCAAGAAAGAAATTTTATTGCGGCCCTTTATTGTTAAGTGGCATTGTTGTAATAAATATGCATATATAAATCAATTACAATAAACTAATACATAATCATAAAAGTCATTATCGGGAGGTAACGATAAATGGCAACATTATCATCCTAGAACTTGCTACAGCAGAGCAATAATCTATTTCAAAATTTCAAAGTACAACAAAAACTAGGACTTATACTGTTCTAACTCCTCATTAACTATAATAATGGACCAATAGACCTATGACTCTTTGAATTTCTCGCCTTTGAACCGATGAATTATGCTACGAAAGTCTCTCCCATCCGCCTATCACATTTAAATACCTCGCCAAAAAAATATTTGAAGCCAACGCTGAAATTATCTCATCATGAATGAAATTAATTTTACCAATCTGGACAAATTTTATTATTTTGGAGAAATAAAACCATGGGAAAAGAGTTAGACAAATTGTATAGTGCTCAAGGAAGACAATGTTGAAAATTCATTAACACTAAACCTACCATGGGAGGGTCAAGTGACCCATTTTGAACTTCTTGTCAGAATTTGTTGCAAATAACATTATCACATCGCCATTTGTCTTTACGACTTTTATTACAAAATACATCGAATGTGTTTTCCAAGATTTACTCTTCTCTTGTTAATTTTTTTGCCGAGAAATATATATAATCTATCTTAAATACCACAAGGTATTCCTTTAGTAGGATAGGAGTAGGAATACATGAAGTATATTTAAGGTTTCTATAAAATTGGTATAAGCGTTTAGTTAATGAAGACTTCGTCATATTTTAATACTCTGTTGCCCTCGGTAATTTTTCATTCGTTAATTTTTTTTTTTTTTAATATCTTAGCATTTTAAATATGTTTTTAATGTTTGTTGGGTTACTTTCTTATTTATATACCTGTTGCCTTAACTGACAACCATACAAAAACTATTGCCATACATATTTAAAGTTTCATTGTAATACTCGTATTTATTAGTGACGCATTCAATTGTCACAGGGATTTCCCAATACAGAGTGTTTTGTTCAGTTATCTTTAAATATTCAAAATATTCGAGTACTTGGAATTTTAACACATATCGACGAAGATAATGTCTCAAGTCACTGCCAAATGACCTTTATAGCCTAATGATAAATCTTAAGATGGTTGTAGGTTTTGTAGTTTAAAATAAAAACAAATTTGTCATAAAATATTTCAATAAATTGAATAGCTTCGAGTAGACAGACATCCAGTCATCTCTCGTAAATTATGTTGCAAACTTTATGACTAATTTTTTTTTATTCAATAACAAAGCAAAATTAAATAACATTTAAAAATACTTAATTTTAATATACAAAAATTAATTTCCATAAATTTAATTAAGTTAAGTTTCCCTCAAAATAGTTATTAAATGAACAAGGAAATTGCCTATCAAATTTAAATATCAAGGAGGAAACAAATGAAGATACGGACATAATCAATATTTTCACATCGTTGTTCTATGTCCACTTTAAGACTAAAGCAAGAGAGCAAAACCCAATATGTGGGACAGGAGTACCACTTCTTTCTATTGGATTTGTTGTGAGGAAGTTGGAGTTTATTGACTATATTATGTCTCTGCCTCTGAGTCATGTGCACAAATTTCTGGACTAGTGTTTCTTCAATAACTTTAGTGAGTAAGGTGTCTAATTTAAGCTGGCTGGTGCTATGACTATGGTTCCCTTTATGTCTTATTTTCTGTTTTTTTTTTATATATCTTCATTAAGTTTCAATAACTTCTCTTTATCTTTGTCTCTTCTCTCTTTTCCTATCTATTTTAGATCATAGTTTGACTAACGAGTATTGTGGTGGTTGACACACTCTCATTAACACTTTCGTTCTCCGAAAAGAGGTATCTCACCTACCGCATCATAGTTTAGTAGACGGTATCATCGTTTGAATGAAAGTCTTTTGAAATTGTTTTCTTTAATTTTCTTTCATTATTGCTTTGACTATACTAAAAACTGTGCTACAGCTCAGGCAATGTGTGTTAAGGAAAATGAGAGGATTTAGTTAGAGAGGTTACTGAGTATTACGTGAATCTAATAGATGAGATTGTGAAGGCCTACTTTAGGTTACTTTTTTAAGCTAAACTAACCAATGTCTTAGGATGTGCCAAAACGAAATACGGCGCAGATCGCCCACTTTTAAGATGGAATAGGTTGTGACTGAACTGGATGCAATTTCTGACTGGGCGTCGTGCACTGAGGGCGGGAATTAGTTCAGAGGTAATATGCATAATTTGCAGATTATGCAGCAATAACGGTCGTGCCCTGGGTCTGAACAGTGCAACTCAGAATATTAGGAAAAATACCTTAAAGAGTCTACTTCTCTAACTGTTTTTAACCAGAAAGACTCATTTCGATTTTTTCTCCCTATTTTTCTTTTCTTTGTTTAAATTTGAGATTCTGTTTTTCGATCTCCTCTGTCTTTTCCTTTGTTTGTAGTAGCCTGCGCTATAAAAGATATCAAAATATGCCTAAACCTATAATATCCTAGTTTCCTATGGTCCTTCCCCATCTTCGACTAATTCTACTAACTTCTCAAATGGCTATAAAAATTTAAAAAATTGTCCTAATGCATATACGGGGTAGTTGGAGGACAAATCTACTTTGCAAATACATTAATATGTATACTCATCCCAGCTCCTAGGCTTGACAAAGTAAACTTTGCTAAGAAAGGCCCTTAAAATCTTCATATTTTTTATGTAAATTTTCTTTCTTTGATTTTCAAAATAAATCGCATTACGGTTGAGTTTTTTTTTTGTTTTTGTTTTTTGTATTTTCTTTTAATTAAAAAAGATGAATTTAAAATTAAAAATTGTATTAAATTATGTACGAGTATAAATTATGAGTTCTTTTCCAAAAAAAAAAAAAAAAAGTTTAATTAATTTATTATAATCGATATTTGGCATTCATTTTATGTTTTTGTTTTCAAATTTACATTCGCATTTAAATTGTTTGCAGACACACATACACAGGACACTCCTTAAGAGGATGGTGGACTGGTAATATTAAAGATCAGCTAAATCAGTTTCAGCTAAAGTCTCTGTTTTTTTTTTAGGCGAGAGTGTAGGAGATGAATGTGCATCATGTACTAGTAGTTGTTGTTGTAATGGCGATGGTTTTTTTTTTATTTTTCTTTATAATAATATCTTATGAAGATGATGGTGTTCATTGTTGTTGTTGTTTGTTGTTGTAGTTCAATATTAAATTTTCATTTTAATATATTTTTTTGATTAATTTTTTTTTTTTGTTTGTTTTATTTTGTTTTTTTTACAAGATGGAAAACATATTCAAATTAATAAAAGAGACCAACAATTTAATAACCAGCCAATTCGGCGAATGTAGAGTCCATTTCGTCGGCCAAAGACTTGTATCTGTCCTTGTTGATGCCCAATTCGTCTATAAAAGTGTTAAAAATTAAAAAAAAATTCATTAAAAATTTATGCATAAATTTCAAGTAAAATTGACAAAAAAGAACATAAAATTTAAATAATGACAGTGTAGTAGTGCTTAAACAATAAGTGCTTAGTTTAATATTATTATTTGTATTTTTTTTTTTTTTAATTAGTAAACAAATCATATTAAATTAGTGCAGACAATTTCTTTCAGGTGGTGCATATAAACTGTAAACTCTTGGAAAAAACACACACTTATGCTGAAATATGTACATATAAAGGTCTTGTTCTGTTTTCAATCTCAGCTAGGAAAACTTTTTAAAGCTTATATCGGGGTTATCTGTAAGGATTTTATGTATTTATTGTAGATTTTAATGTCGGTTCAGAGAGCAGGTGTGTTGTTATTATAATGTCTTCTTTTGGCATTTACTGTATATATATATATTTTTTTTTTTGTAATATTTTTAACTACCAGTTTGTCATTTTGTTGAAATCTTCTCTTTAACATTTTTTGCATAAAGTCAATAAATTTTCAATAATCTATAGGTGATTAAAAATTTGCTTAATATTGTTTCCTTGTGTGGCATTTAATTCTGATTTTAACTAAAAAAAAACGACTCCAAACTTTATGATTTAAAGCAGGGAAATGAATTAGGGATTTAAAAAGTTAATAGAATGAAAGCAAAAAATATATGCTTTGCTTACAAAAAATACTCTCAAAATTCCAAAAATATAACATAAAGTAATAAAAATTTTAAATTTATATACATTTTAAAAATTATTGTTACTCATCATCCAGTTAGAACTGATCATCCAGTTCTAAAAAAAATCCCTTGTTAGACTATATGAAATAATGTGTTTTCATGGCAAAAAAAAAAAAATATAAAATTATTTAAATACAACAAAATAATGAAATCATATTAAAGAAAGTATCTCTGTTGACTTTATAATTTTTTCGAAAGTAATTTTAGGAGATTTTTTCAAAAGCATAGTATGAAATCGGAAACTTATCTAAAATAAAAACGTTTCAATTGAACACCAATATGAACACAGTATTTAAACTTAACAATGTGAGCTTAGGGCGTATAAAATTATCTTTCTATCTTGGCAACATTCTAGATTATACTAGAGGCTGAAGTCTTAACATTTTTAAAGACTTAAAAAAGCTAAACAGCGGTTTTCGGAAAATATGAAAATTTCCTTTAATAAACAGCAATTTAATTTAAAATTTAAGTAATTTTATGGTTATGAATCTTGGAGTTCTAGAATATGAGATATTCATGCTTTCAAAGTTATAAACGTCCACTACGTAAAATCATGTGAATTTTTTAGCCAAAAGCCATAAAATAATTTCAAATTGTAGCATCGAAATTAGTAGGGCAACGCAATGATGACATTTATCGAATGATAAACGTTTGTGGAATCCTCAAGGCAGTAACCAAGTCGGATGGTGATGGCTTTGGCTATAGGAATAAGACTTATAAGAAGGTTCTGCTCTGAAATCACTGTGCTGGATCCTTACAAGACCCCAAGAAACTATACTTTTTTGAATGAAATTGAATGATTGAAAATTATATCGAATTAATTTCGAACTTTCGAAATATATGAAATTTAATTAGGAATGAGAACGTTTATAATATTTTTAATATATTTGAAAACCTCAATAAGTTTCAAGATTATATTTATTGAAAATATGCAAAAAAAAAAAAAAAAAATATAAAATATTGAAAAAATCTGGAAAACAATGTGAAAAATGTAAAATAAATATTTGAATTTGAAATTTGATTTATAAAAATTTCAAAATGACACACTGGTTGGTTATTGAGTGAGTTAAATGTACAAAATAATTTTCTGCTAAACTTCTCTAATATATATTTTGAAGTATTGAGTCCAAAAAATATGGTGAAGTTATTAATTTAAATAAAAGAAAAAAAAAAACAATTTAATTAACAAAATTGTTAATTATCTCCATGTTTCTGACAACAATAGTGAAAATGGTAACAAAAATTAAACAAAAAAATAAGAACGAATTCAGAATAATAAAAAAATATATTATGGTCAGTAAAATATATATATTAACGTGTGCTGATGGTGTGACGAAAAAAAAGGTGTTTCTTTCTGTTTGGAATCAATCAATCATGCCACATCAAACAAGTATTCAAAGAAAAAAAAAAATTAATTTAATATTCAACTCAAAACAAATTACATAAAGGCTTACAACAAATTATGTTTTTTCAACATTTTCTGTTCAATTATATGGCGATAGAATTGAATCACCTCAATATACAATATGGTTCGGTTGACTTTATTCTGTTTTTCTGTTCAAATTTACAAGAATTTCGCTCAGTAGTAGTAGTAGTAGTAGTAGTAGAAGGCAGGTCAGGTTGTTTGAAATTTGTTTTTACTTTTTACAAATGTCGTTGGTTTTATGGGTGTTTTGGTTGTTGTTTAAATTTTTTTGCAGTGTATTTTTAGTTTACAACATATGTATGTATACACACAGAGAAAAAAAAATGTATATATTTTGTATAAAAGCAAGAAATTGTTTGTTTGTTTTCTTTTAAGGCAGATGTGGATGTATTTTGTAGAATGTATTGTTGTGGGGTCACTGGCGGGGGAAGGCTCAAGAAGAAAATTTGTTAATAAACAAAAAGTAAAAGTATTTACATGGCTTAAAAAGTTCTAAAAGGGTTAATAATTGAAAAAAGTGATGCCTTTTTATAATGTTTTCGAATAAGAAACAATTTTAAGAAATATGTGCTTGTTGTGTAAGAGTAAAGTGAATTGAAGTGGTGAAGAAGTGTCTTTTTTAAATACTTTTTGTTGTTTCAAAAGTGTCTTTTGTTTCGTTTTTTTTTTTTTTTTGTTGCATATAAGAAGTAGAATATTATTATTAGAATAGAATAGCAATTGTTTTGTTTGTAAAGTATTTTTCTGTAATTTGTTTAGATGATGGTTTAGTTTCATTTGGTAAATTATAATTGTTTTCTTTTCTTTTTTTTGATTATTTTTAATATCCGGTAAGTTCGGCGAAGGTGGAGTCCAAATCATCGCAGATTGCTTTGTATTTTTCTTTTTCATGGAAGAGACGGTCTGCAAAAGGCATTTTTATATGTTTGTTTATGGTTAAATAAGTTACAAAAAAGCTTTTCTTTTTAGCATATATAAATTATAAATTAAATTAATTTATGAATATTTTCTTGTTGTATAAGAAAATATATTGTTTATATATACAAATAAAATAAAATAAAAACTAAAATAATAAATCAATTACAAGAAAACTGTTTCAAGTTTCTTTTCATTTGATTGGTTAGTCTTAGAAAGAAAAGCGAAAATATCTGTTTCCTTAAACGCTTTCATTATTAAGTAGCATTTTAACATACCTTCTAGCCTGTCGACTTCCTTTTGGAGGCGCTTGACATGCTTCTCAGCATGTTCGGCACGTTGCTTCAGCTTCCTTCAATTTAACGCTCAAGGTCTTCATTTCACGTTTGAATTCTTCAACGCGTTGGTTAGCCTTCTCTTCGGATACTTCCAAAGATTTCAAAGAGTTACCGACGACCTTTAAAAAGAAAGTTAATGTTGAAAAATAAATTTTTTTTTATTAATTTTAAATGGAAAGTTAAAAAATCCTTTAATGTGGTTTAATAACTCAATGAAATAGAACAATCAGTGCAGGTATTGCTAAGAAATCTACCATTACTACATTAGAATTTGGGATGGCTTACTAAACGAGAGCTCCCAGTTCAAAATACAAAAAAAAAACTAACGAAAAAAAAATATTGCTTTCAAAGACTCCCGTTCCGAAAGTGACGCATTATTAAACACATCACATGGATGGTGTGAGAAGCCGGGCCGTAATCCTGACTAATTCAAGTTAAAGCTTTTTAAAAAATGTTTAATTAAGGACTAAAGAAGCTTTCTGAATGCTCAGGTTTCTGTTTTTATATGAAAACGTCAGTCGTATAAGTATAATCATTTTAAGTTTCCGATTATCCAGATCTATGCAAATATAACAACACTGCACCGCTTTGTGAAAATTGACAATTTCTACAAGAAAATTTACCTTCAATTCTTCTTCAAGTTCCATGATCTTGGCTTCACCGGACCTGACACGATCTTCAGCAACTTCCAATTCATCTTCAACGAAGGCCAACTTGCGTGATACTTCATCAGATTTGGTATCAGCATCTTCAGCCAACATACGGGCTTCCTTCAATTGATTGGTCAATTGATCCATACGTTCTTCATCTTGTTGAGAACGGTTTTCCAATACTTTGCACATACTAATCAAAGTAATTTTACATAAAATTTTAATAAAAAAAAAATATTCTAGTTTTTCTAGCAATGAAATATTTATTACGTACCGGTTGTTTTCATCAGCAGCTTGTGTAGCTTCCAACAACTTTTGTTGAGCACTGGTTGAGCGTTCTTCAGATTTTTCCAAATCTTCTTCAATTTGTTGTACCTTACGATTCAAAGTGGCTACTTCGGATTCGGTGGCGGTCAACAATTTTTCCTTTTCTTCCAATTCTTGATTGGCCTTCTCCAATTGTTCCTTGGATGATACCAAATCGGCTTCAACTTGAACCAATTTCTTTTCCAAATCGCGTACTTCTTCATTCAATTTATCGGCACGAGAATTAGCGTCTTTAGCTTGATTTTCACAGGTATCGGCCTTATCAATGGCGTTATCCTTCTCAAGCTTCATCGCTTGCATCTTCTTCTTGATGGCATCCATGTTGTGTTTTTTATTTGTTTAACTACTAAACGGGAAGGAAATTTAAAGAAGATATAAACACTGTAAAAGAAGAAAAAAATTTTAACTTAATTAGTATACTTTATTAACATAAAAAATTTTGCTTAATATATAAAGGGAGAGGAGCCTATGGTGGTGGTGGTGGTGTATTATCCTACCAGAAAAGAGTTCTGAGTTCAAAACTCAGTTTTGAAGTGTGTTAAAACTAAATTTTTTTCGGTGAACACCTGTTAGCAGTTTATATCACCGAAAGGAGATTTTATTCAATGATGAGAATACAAAAATGATGTGAACTTTTCTTTACAAATTGTATAGAACTCGAACAAGAGTTCTGAGTTCAAAACTCAATTTTGAAATGTGTAAAAACAAAATTTCTTTCAGTGATTCCCTATTAGTAGTTTATATAAACCAGAAAACATGGCTTGACGGAAAGGAGATTTGATTTAACGATGAAAATATTGAAAAATAATGTGAAATTTTCTCTGTAAAGTGTATAGAACTCGAAGATGTCATGGACTTATTAACCCAATTTCATAACCACTAAGTGGTAATGATTAATAAAAAATTAAATAGACCCCCTAAGTGGTAATGGTTTATAAAAAAAATGGAATAATTTCTCCCACAACCTTTTTACCATTTTTTATTTATTTAATTTTTCTTTACAGTGTATTTATATACACCTAAAGAAATGTTCAGTTAATTATTTAAGCATCAGTTCATAATTTGAAAGTTTTATTTAATTTTTTCAAATGTGTTATGCCATCTGCTTCATTTTTCTTTTCGAAAAATTCACTTTATTTCGGATAATATTTTACCCACGCATTTTTCACACACATAAATGGATTCGAAAAAAGCTTTATTGGAACAAAAAAAAAACAAGCTTTTGCTTTTAAATTTAAAAATATCTCTATTTTGACTAGATCAGTTGCAAAAAATGTATGTACGAGTATATTTTGGATTTAAAAAAAAAAAAGATTTTTGATATTTTCATATAAAGAGTGGGTGGGTTCTCTCCCTCTCTCACATTTGTTCTAAATGGAACAGATATTGATGTTGTATCATGTAGTGTATAGAATTTATGGTATGTCTTTTAAAATATTTTAGACTATACAATATATAATTGTTTATATCTTTATTTTTTAGGAATTTTAAATAAATTATAAAATTATTTGCAATTTGATATGGCAGGCAATTAATCATTGGGTTTTTAACGTATACTTTTTTTAAATTTAAAAAAGTTTTTTTTATTTCCATCAACTTTTTGCTGTTTGCTTTATTATTTTTCAGTAAAGACGAGAAAACTCGTCAAATGTTTGCTGTTAGTAAAATAAAACATTTATTTATAAGCAAATACAGTTGATTTGTTGGACAATAAGTAGCTTTTGACGAGTATACTCGTGTATATGAGTATTTCCATGTTTGTTATTTTGAGCACACTAGAAATAAACGATTAAAGTCTTGCCTTATTTGATAAGTACTTATAAAGTAATTGCAAGACGGAATTTAATTTGTAGCCATTTTGTAAGAAATTCCAAAATAGAAGTGTATTTGCATAAAAAGTTTATTTCATTAGATATAACTTGTCATTTGTATGTTTTAGAAAAATTTTCCGGTTAAATAGTCGTTTGCAAAACATTTTGAAGATTACCAGCTTTACAAATACTTGTGCTTATTTTATAGCAAAAAGATCTGGGAGATTATTACAATACTTTTACAAAACTCACATATATACTTAAAAATATATATGATTTTAACCGACAATCACCGATATTTTGTTAAAATTTACAAAAACCAATAAAGTCAATTCGTTAGAGCCTCTAATTACAAATTAAACGCTTTTACCTGAACTGGTTATTAAATCAAGTAAAGGAAAGATATAGTTTGCATGAATGACAGCAAATTCGATTAATAAAAGTAAGTTTCAAATTATGATAATATTGGTCACCGGCTACTATATGAAAAATATAAACTTTATGATGATATCTCATGCATGCCAACCTCACTTAATCATATTATGACCGAGAATTAAGAAAGAATAAGTTTGTCACCACTACGAGCCAATACATTTTCGTAGAGGGCAAGGTTTTTAGGCAACAATAGCTGATAGTTTTATGGCTTTAGGACTTAGCGGAAAAAAGGCGATTTATTGAAGAACGTCCTGTATTAGAGAAGGTATTTGGTGCAGGTCGGCTCTTCAAAGTCTAGTTAAGGAAATACTGGTCAACTGTTTACCAGATTAGTTTCGCTTACATTTCATACAATCGAAATGGAACTACAACGACATTGAGAGCCGGTCAGTAAAAAGTAAATAGTTAACTGAACTATAATGAACATAACGCTCTGTCCGGGCTTTTGATATAATAATTATCTGGTAATACTGGGAAGATCTCATTGTCAGACAGCTAGAGTGATTTTGGCGAGTGGAAGTCCGACACTAAATGAGTCAAATTAACTGTGCGTTACGATATATCTCGAATGTTGTTCATAATTTCTATGGCCGATATTATTTCTCTTCTGTTTTTTGTTGCATTCATTTTGACCAGTTTTGTTAAGGGCAAGCCAAATAGTATGATTAAAAAATATTTAATATAATCAGGGATGAACAGACTGTCAATTTCTATTGGAAAATTATGAAAAAAATAACTTTCTGGGATATAATATTCAAATAAGCTTTACATAAACTAGCGGGCACCTGTTCACAATACTTTTTGATCTAGAATAGTAAATGAACAATTCTATACACTTAGAAAAAGTATATATTGAATTCAAGGTCGCTTAAATAATATCATTTTTTGTTTTTTTTAGTAATTCAAAGAATTCATAAAATAAATTCTACAAGTAATTTAATACTCATACGATATGAAATGATAATGTGAACACGATAGCTACAAATCGAAATAGATGAAAAACCCCTTTCCTTCATTTCAGCGAAATCTTAAATGATATTTCCTGTATTTCCTGTATTTTATATTTTTTCAAGTTTTTCGCTAAACTAATTTTTTTTTAAATTATTTTTTCAAAGCCTATTGTATGTATACAATTTTCTTAAAAGCTTAAAAGCTGTGAAATATTTGTTTTTTTTTTAATTTCAATAATTATCAAGAAGGTTTAGAAAAGTTAAAAAAATGTATTTTTTTTTTTTTAATATTACATACAGATGTAGTATGTATGTATATTTAGTATGGGGGCGGGGGGAGTAAAAATTAGTTAGTGGGCGTAAAACTCAAGGCTGTTTGTTGAACAGTATTTTTGGCAGTAAAGCTTTACGAACAAAAAGCTTTTTTTCATAATTTCTTTTTATTTTATTCTGTGCTATCGAAGAATATTTTTCTCAATTCTTGTAGAATTTAAAATTTTTTTTCGTTTTTTGGTTTTTTTTTTGTTATTATATATGTATAACTGTGCTTATATGTGTGAGTTGTGTGTGTGTGTGTGTATATGTGTAAATTGTATATGTATATATACATCTACAAATATTAACATATTAACAAATACATTCATATATGTATGTATAGACATATATTTATATATAAACTTGAGCGATTCGATTTCAAAATGCCTTATTTGTAAAAATTCGAAAACTTTTCTTTAATTTTTTTTTTTTTGTTGTATTTTAATGTATTTTTAAGCATTAACACTTTCATTTGTCATATCGCTTGCATGTACATACATACATATGTACTGGTTTATTTGCAAAATTATATTTTTTAATATTTTTTTAAAATTTTTTTTATCATAAAACATCTTATATTATGTCATTATTTTGTTTTATTTTTTTTTTTTTAATATTAAAAAATAATTTTCTTTTTTTTGTACACACGCTCACATATAGGCACAATTAATTTTTTTTTATTTTAATCTTTTATTTAATTTAATTTAATTTTTTTTTTTCTTTATTTTAATCCAAATCAAATTAAATATTTAAAAAATTATATTTTGTTTTGAGGTTATCCTTATTTTTTTAATAGCTAGAACAGCGACTAACCTTAGCGTTCCAACACACACTATACGCTGTCAAAACCCCGAGAACACTGATGCAGACCAACTTTCTAGCCACACAAAGCCCCCGACGCTGAAAAAAATTTTTATTCCTCTACAACTAAACTACAAAAACAAAACTTTTCAGAGTGTGTTGTGTGTGTGCGTTTCAAAAAAAAAAAAAAAAAATTCAATAAAAAGAAAATTTTGAGAATATGTTTTCCTTAATTTCATTCAGAATCTGTAGATAGAAATAATAAAGAAAATGAAATAAAATTTCCCCCTATAAAATTTACTTACTCTTGCTCTCATATACATACATACATATGCACATGTATAGTTAAAGTATTTTTGTTTTTTTTTTTTGTTTTGTTGAAAAATTTCCCTTGCATAAATAAGTATAAAACAAAAACACAAACAATATAAAAAATGAAAATCCCAATTATCGCACCTACTCATTTTCCTGCTTATACTTATACACCATACACATGCAAACAACATTCACCACCGATATCTTTTATATTTTCACCGATTTCGTATACGTATTGCTATCTATATACATATATCTATGAGATCTATAAGTATTAGCACGTATCCGCCTAATTTACTTCAATACATATACGAATACAATTATTTTTTATTCTCTCTTTTTGCTTAAATCGTTACACTCTCTTTTCTATGGATGTATGTATACATATATAACGGCACGTATATTTTTTTAATTTTTAAATAATTTTTTTCTATTCTTTTTTTTAAATTAAAAATAGATCTTCTCTTCTAATTGTGTGTATCTAAGCTTTTTTTTTTTGGTTTCTTCTATTTAAAATTTATTCCAACCAATCTTTTTTATTTTCGACAGAAACCATTTAAAATATTTTCTAAATTTTTTTTTTTTTTGGAATCCACATATTTATTGCTTTCCTAGGGAGGTCATACTTAAAGTAATTGTTTTAAAATCTTTATGTGGGTCATATTTTATTCCTGTATTCTATTTTTTGTAACCTTACATGTGTTCATCTTTAGAAAACAAAATTATTTCTCTATATTTTAAAAAAGTTTTCTTAAATTCATTCATTTTATTTTTATTAAATTTGTTTATAGAAATTCGATATATATTTCGATTTTTCTCATTTTTTTTTTTACTTTTTTCTTTTCTTTTCATTTTATTATTATTATTACTGACGTGGGTGTTAAAGAATGAAATAAATTTATGTACATATACATACATACATATCATATGTATGTACATATATATTTTTTGTTTTTTCGGAAAATGCAAATACATCTTGTCCATAAAATAAAAAAATAAGAAATATTAAATAACTTCTGTCTTTTGCAAAATTCTTGCGAATCAGTTGGCAAATTAACAGCATGTTCAACGAAACAAATAACATCAATAAAGGTCATCCATAATTAACGGCTTTTAAAAATTTCAATATTCGCACTAAGTTAAAAAGTTTTAAATAGTTAAAAGGGAACCTTCAAATCTTTAATATAAATAAGCCAGACTTAGTTTTGTGCATTAGCAGTGGTCTTAAACAACTTATCTGTGACTTTTCCTTTTTGAGTGCTTGTGTTTATTCTCTAATATAGACGGTTAGGTTGAGGCTAATAGTCAGAGCCAGAATGCAATACTTTAATTACTACTATTAAATAGAACTACTAAAACAATGCTACTATTGTACTGTTTCTCTATTATGTCTCCCTCAATGCTATTGCCTTAACTAACATCAGCATAAAATCTGGTGTTAGTAAGGACTACACCCGACTGATTCCTCGCGAAATGCATTAACACCGTACAGCTACCTAGTATTTGTTCTGATATTTGTCGTTCACATCATATAATATTCATGCTGACTGCAATACGATGCCCATCCTTTACAAATGTAGTCTAGTAGGTAGTGTGTTGGCTTACTAGACGTAAGGCACGAGTTCAAACCACAGGTCAGGAATCAAAACGAAAATATGAATATATTTCTTCGGCGATTTTCTCTCAGCAGATTTCTGGCAATAACTTTGAGAGTGAAAAAAATTGTCATGAAAAGTTACTCAAAAATTCTGTCGTTGTATACTGTATAAAATTAACACACACAATATTAGTGGTATAAGAAGCTAGGTCGTAATCCTGACTGAAGGATCATTCACAAAAATAATTTAAGTATATCATGTTCGGTCAAAAGCTCGGTTAACGCCAAAAGCGGTGTGAAAGCTCATCCCACGGCAATATATCAGTTCGCTTATTGGTCCTAAGTCCCACACGACTTAGTATGAAGCTGGCTAAGCACATATTATTGCTATGTTCCGTAATCTATGTCTTCGGTCCAAGTACACTCGAGTTTCGAAAATATATGAATGGCGATGCTAAAGAAGGTAGTGAATGGTATTTATTTAAAGCCAACATACATATATACATTCCATCTATATAGTCTGCAATCAGCACGGTCGACAGGATATGACTTTTATAAAATCGTTTTTGGGAAAGTGAAAGTCCAGTAGTACCGAGAAGGTAAGGAAATCAGAGTTAATGAGGCACTGCAGGATGTTTATTACATTACTCTAATGTTCATTCAATTATCTGGTTATCTGTCTATACTTTTTAATAGCTTTGGTACCCTCAATCTTAATACGATTTTGGATTTACTTTATCACCCTAGGTTATTCTAATTTCAAAGTCGAAAAACCCTGTTTGATAGCTATATTCAAGGCCGACTAGATCTTTACACGGAAACCAGATTATGCTTTATTAAGAGTTTTTGATGTGCTGAAACCGAACTTGAACTCAGAACAGACTTCTGACACCCTATGCTTTAGAGATATCCTAGTCTAAAGCGTAATATTGTACATGGAATTCTAATCTTTTGAAGAGGCGACTTTAATAGATATGTATTATTCTCTTTGGGAGATCGGGGGTTTTATGAATAGATTATTTGAAGGAAAAGAAAGCGAAGAAGAGGGAAAGAAAAAAAAAAGGACAAAGCCTCTAATTTGTTGCAACCGCGATGAAAAGTTATCTTTTGCTGTATTCGAAATTTTAATGCTTGGATTTATAGTCAAGCACTTTAACCTAACCTAACTTATTGCGAACGATCAATTTTAGGCCTTTTAAATAATAATTTTTATACAAATATTTTATGTAGTTAAAAAACTTAACGATTCTAAAATCTGCACTTTCTTTTTTATTTTTAATACATGTATTTGGTTTAAAACATTTAATTTAAATAATTTAAAATTTTATTTTAATTATTCTCTTAATTTTTTTTACAAACCACATCATTTCTAATAACAACATCATTTTAAAAGACACATTCATTATAAAATAATTGATTTATTATTTGTGAAAAAAACTAAAAATTATAATGTCATAAAAATAGTTGAATGGATAATTATCTTTTTTTTTAAATATTTCTTTTACTTTACTTTAAAGCTAAATACAATATTATTATTATTATTTATTTATTTAATTTTCATTAATTAAAAAAAGGCAAAAATGCATAATACATTTACATTCTATTCAATAATACAATACAATAATTATTAATTCTATACTTTTAAATGGAATAGATTTTTTTATTCGATAAGGACATTTCAAAATTTATGTTTGTATGTATGTATGCCAGACACAAATTAATTAAAAAATAATGGCAAAATCAAAATTCATTTGGTGGGTGGTTATAGGCAAGATAAGTATGTATGTATCTATATATATGTGTGTGTATTCATAATATTTATAAAAAAAAAACGGATGAAAACAATTTAAAAAAAAAACTTGCATATCGTCGTCGAAAATCCAAAACTACGTAACATCACTTTTTCGAATTTTACACAAAAATCTAAATATTAGTACGGATGTTTTAGATAACCTTACGACTCATAATCAATCAATAACTCGATTTTAATTGTACTTCTGGATTTTTTACGACGATATGCAAAAGTTAAATACAAAACGCAGTATGGCAAATAATAAATATTAAATTCATTGCAAATAAAAAAAAAATGGCCAAATATTACAGGATTAGACGCTTAAAGTGTTACCAAGTTCATACAAATAGCCTTCAATAAGAAAAAAGCTTAACAAAGCTGAATTTATGCATCACACCAAACGAACGCTACGTCTTCTCAGCAAACGGAATGCACCAAAAATATTTTTCGCTCGACCATTGCGTCTTCTTGACTGGTGCTCATGGTTTGGTTTAGCATTGACCTATTTGTCTGAATTTAGGGCATAATTGCCACTATTTATTATGTATACATTCCAGTCTTTTATCAAGGTTATTTATGCAGGACAACCAAACCAATCAATCCGCTAAAATTCTTTAAATCGATTATACTTCCACATAAAGTAAGCATGCTTAATTAAATAGCCGTCTTAAACCCTATCGAGTAGTTCTAGGGAGTAAGCATAAAAATAAAGAAATAATATGGAAAAAAAATTTAGGAGACTTGATATCCATTCTATTCTGCCGGAGTGTACAATTTGTCCATCAAACCCTCAAACAACTTCAAACCGCAACTGAGTTCCAAATAATACAAAAAACGGTCCTGTAAGGTTTATTAAAGATGTCTGATAATTCACCTAGAGAGAAAACTGCCGAGATATTTATTTTGAACAATGGGCTGGCTGCAAAATATCGGAGTTCTTATCCACACTCAAACCCATTTATTGTATTGATGAACTTATGATGACAACGTTCACAGGTGGGCTAATTTCATCAAGAAAATTTTTATGCACCGAAACCCAAAGAGAAAACTTTTGAATAAAGGGCGGGCTGTACAATATCGGATTTCTTATCCGCTCTCAAACCCATTTATTGTATTGACGAACTTTTGATGATGACGACGTTCACAGGTAGGCTAAATTCGTCGAGAAAATTTTTATGCACCGACACCTTTCCCTTTTAATCGCCTACAAATGTTATTAATGGTTTCAACATTTCCAGTTGTTTAAAATTTCATTTACAATTTACAAGGAACTGTCCAGTGATCACCAAATTAAGTGTTAAGTAAACAAGAGTGATAAAACACATTCGTATGATAGAGGAGTGTACATGTATTTGCAAGTCCTCTTTTGTTACAATAGAATATCTAGTCATCTTGTTCAGATATTAGCCAATGAAGAGGCTTCCTTGATGGATTATCTGAAGGGGATTAAAACCTCTTGTAAATAAATCAGTTTAGAATCCTTTTAATTGTACATATATTTCGATAATTGTATTGTCCATCAGTCAAGATCTAATCCTTCTCTTTCTCTCTGTCATTGTTGTAGATGCCACCACCAACCTCTAGGTGTTCATTTGTTGAGTTATTACGTGCGTTATCTTTTGAAAATATATCTATGGCACATATATGTATCTACATACATACATACATAATTGGCCATTACAACCCTTCAGTCAGGATTACGACCTAGCTTCTCACACCACTTATGTTGTGTGCGTTAATTTTATACATGAGTGGCAGGACCTACAGTTTAAAGTCGACTCCGAACGACAGATTTTTGAGATGCTTTTCATGGCAATTTTTACTCTCAGACTCTTTGCCAGAAATCTGCTGAGAGGAAGTCGCCAAAGAAATATTTTTCGTTTTGATGTCTGACCTGGGATTCGAACCCGGCCCTTTTGTCTAATAAGCCAACACACTACCCACTAGACCACGGCAACTTCATATATGTATCTACACTCATCCAATTCCATTTTGCGGCTAATATAACGAATAGAGAACGTTGTAGATTTGGACGGAAATTATTATGTCGAATCTATAAATTTCTTAATATTCACCACTACTGCGTCACTTATAGTATTGAAACTGTAATCAAAAAGCTACCCACTCTATCATCCTTTGGTCAGTCTTTCTCTAAGGGGCATGTACATATATACTCGTATACGTCAAGTATTATCATTTTATTACTACAGCCGCCCAAACTTGCTCACAAGAAAACTTTGTAATTTCGAAAATTATACGAAATACTAAAAATAGAGGAAATCTTTTTTGTTCAGCTTTTTCAAATAGACTCGATGCGTTTAATTTTGTTAGAAATTATAGCATTTTTAATTGGTAATACTTTGAGTGTCAAAGCCTGTATTAAATTATACTAGAGCGTTTTGTATTTTAAATCTTTTTGTGAGCGAAATATTTTTTCTTTGTTCAATTTTTTTTTAATATGTATGATTTATCATTGAATTTAAATAGGCAGTATTCAATTTATTATTTTTTATTAATTATATATCCTATATATAATTCTTTATATAACTCTTGTTTAATATTTATTGTTTTTTATAATATGGAATGTGTTTTTAGCTTTAGATTTTAAATTTATTAAATTTCTTTATAAATTTTCTTTGTAAATTATCATTGTATTAGTAAATAAAATTTGTATTTGTTATCATTGTTAGTTAATAGCTAAAATTATAGGGATAAGGTTATTAAATCAGGTTATAATGTCTGTATATATTAGCCTTCCCATAATTTATATGTTGTTGTAAGTGTTTTAGTAGTTATTCATTTCGGCATATTCCAATTCTTGGGCAATATTTTTGTACTTCTCTTTACTTTTGCTTACTTCCTCTGTAAGAAATATAAATATTCCATTAGTTCTTCTGATTTTTCTAAATAAAAACACAATTTTCTTTTAAATGTTGTTTTAAAAAAAATTATATTTCAAAACACATTAAATGCTAAAACTAAAAAAAAAATATAAGAAAAATACGAAATTAAGAATACAAAATATAAATTAAAATTATAGTATTATTTATTTGATGTTTTTGTTTTTAAATTCATATTACACAATGCAAAATACAATTGTAGCAATAGTTGATAGATAGACACTTTAAATAAATAAATAAATAAATACGAGTTAAACAACAAAAATCCAAAAGAAATTATATTTTAGCAACTAAAAGATATAAAATAATGACGGGAAGTTTCTTTTAATTTTTTTTTATATTTTGTTTTTCTCTTTTTTTATTATCATATACATAGATTAGCCATAACTCTAAAACCAAAGTTTCAACGTTAATGTACTGCTGCTGCTAGATTCCTAACTATAACAGAACAATAAAACATTTCCCAGGGATTTAGAGATGATATTTTTAAGGCACAATTTATTGAATTTATTCCTTGAGGATAAGTTCGACGAAGGCGGTATCGAGATCGTCGCCGATATCCTTGTATCTTTCCTTTTCCAAGACAAGGTCGTCTAATTAAATTAATTAGAAATAAATAAAAAATAAATTAAATAAAATTAAAAAAAAAAATGATAACATAAAACATAAATGTATTCCTACAAAAAAAAAAACGTTACACTTTTGTCCATGACGACGTTACATTTCATATTTCCTTCTTTACATTAAATTGAACACAAACAAAAAAACAAATAAAAATTAAATAAAAAAAATTACCTTTAAAAAAAATTTAAGTAATTAAGCGCAATGCTTGCTTTAAAGCGGCAGCAATTGTCAATTCAGCAGCTAAATATTAGAATTGTTTTATAAAATTGTTAATGCATTTCAAAGAAACCAAAAATAAGAAACTATTGGGCAAGTGTTTTCCTTATTAAAAAATATATATTTTATAAAATTCATTGACATTTGTTTATATTAATATTTGGCAGCTTAGTATTAGCCTGTCTGTTGTGTGTGTGTGTGTTTAATTCAAATTTTTATTGAGATATTTAAATTAACCACGTTTAAGATGCAGGGGCTTCGGCTGGTGCCGGTGCTGGTTCTGCGGGCGCCGGTGCAGCTTCTGCGGGAGCTGGGGCAGCAGCTTCAGCAGGAGGAGCAGCAGCCTGGTGCAGCACCTTCCGTAGGCGCGGCACCTTCGGCCGGAGGAGCAGCAGCTGGTGCAGCACCTTCGGCCGGAGGAGCAGCGGCTGGTGCAGCACCTTCAGCAGGAGGAGCAGCAGCTGGTGCAGCACCCTCAGCAGGAGGAGCAGCAGCTGGTGCGGCACCTTCAGCCGGAGGAGCAGCAGCACCCTCAGCTGGAGGCGCAGCACCTTCAGCTGGTGGAGCAGCACCCTCAGCTGGAGGAGCAGCTCCTTCAGCTGGTACAGCCGGTTCAGAACCGGGTGGTGGTGGTTCATAATTTTTAACGTATGGCACCTCAGCACCTTCAGGAGGCAAATCAATGACATATTCAAATGGTGGTGGCGGTGGTGGTGGAGGTGTTGGTTCCTTGGGTGGTTCAGGTGCGGGAGCTGGTTCTCCTGCAGCGGCGCCTTCAGCGGCAGGAGCTGCTCCTTCGGCAGCACCTTCAGCCTTGGGTGAACCAGCTTCTCCCGCTTCAGCAGCTGCTGCTGCGGCTTCTGCTTCGGCTGCAGCTGCGGCAGCAGCAGCCGCTTCAGCAGCTTCCTTGGCAGCGATCTCTTCGGGTGTAGGTGTTGGCAATTTCGGTGTAGGTGGCTTGGGATTGCGTGGTGTATAGAATGGTTCCAAGCCTGGAATCAAATCCATGAATGCCAAATCCAAACTGTCTCCAATTAAACAGTAACGTTCCTTTTCAACAATGATTTCGTCTTTTTTTGTCATTACGTTTATTTATTTATTTATTGTTATCATTATCGTATTTTTATTTTTAAATGTACATTTTATTTGTTTTTTATTTTTTTCAATTGTATGTGGTTATGAAGCAGAAGCGCATTAAAATGTAAAATAAAAAAAGAAAAAAAAAATGAAATAAAATAAAAGATAGCATAGAGAGAAAGAGATAGGAATGAAGAAGAAAGAAGAGTGATAATTTTCTAACGGATATTCAAGTAGGAAAGAAAGAAAATAGAGAAGGTGACATAGCTAACAAGGATTTGAACATGAAGAGATACAAAGAGAAATAGAACATGAATTAGCGGAAAAGTTGAAAATATTAGTCACTCGATATATTTTTCCTTTTTTTTTTAACCACACATTTATTTTGGATGTAAAATTTGAGAACTAAAAGAATCACAGCTTTAATTTACAGCATCGTCTGACGAGAGGTAAC
Source organism: Sarcophaga peregrina (assembly GCA_014635995.1). NCBI lineage: Eukaryota > Metazoa > Arthropoda > Insecta > Diptera > Sarcophagidae > Sarcophaga > Sarcophaga peregrina. The sequence goes on along the minus strand of CM025789.1, from coordinate 112,885,640 downwards.
ACAGTATATGCTTTGACGAATTTAGGCTGGCGGGGCTTCGGCAGGTGGAGCGGGAGCGGCAGCTTCAGCTGGTGGTGCAGGGGTTCCTTCAGCAGGAGCAGCGGGTGCTCCTTCAGCTGGGGCAGTACCCTCGGCAGGAGGTGCAGGCGCAGCACCTTCAGCAGGAGGAGCAGGCGCAGCACCTTCAGCAGGAGGAGCAGGTGCCCCTTCAGCTGCCGGTGCTCCTTCAGCAGGTGGAGCACCTTCAGCTGGTGGTGCACCTTCAGCAGGTGGAGCACCTTCAGCTGGTAGTGCACCTTCGGCAGCTCCTTCCGCTGGTGGTGGTGGCTCTTGACCTGGTTCGTAATTCTTAACATAGGGCACTTCAGCGCCTTCTGGTGGCAAATCGATGGCATATTCGAATGGTGGTGGAGGTGGTGGTGGAGGAGTTGGTTCTTTAGGTGGTGGTGGTGCAGCTGCTTCGGCACCTTCAGCAGCTGGAGCACCTTCACCAGCTGGTGCCCCTTCACCTCCTGCCGCAGCAGCTGCTTCGGCTGCAGCAGCGTCTTCAGCAGCTTTAGCTTCAGCCGCAGCAGCATCAGCAGCTGCAGCTTCGGCGGCAGCAACTTCCTCTGGCGTGGGTGTTGGCAGTTTTGGTGTTGGTGGCTTGGGATTGCGATCAGTATAGAATGGTGGCATTCCCATTAACTCTACAAATGTATTATCCAAACTGTCGCCAATAATGGCATAATGTTCCTTCTCCGTTATAATTTCATCTAAATATTTATGGTTTCGACGTCGTTTACAAAAAGGGAATAGTGGTGGTGGTGGTGGTTGTGGTTGATTGGTTATGTGAAAAGGTTGGTTTTGGCATTTTATTATACATTTTTATAGTGGTTTATTATGGTTAGCATAGATTAGCAGTTGCGGCGCATAAGTTAGCAAATTTAAAACAAGAAAAAATAAAAAAAATTTCTATTAAATAGGGCAATCATTAGAAAAAGAGAGTTTTTTATTTTTTTGTTTCAAATACTTTGTTCAGTAACAGCCAATTAAGGAAATCCTTGTAAGCTGGGACAACACTTTATAGGAACACAAAAACAATTAACAACGCGCAAACAAAACAAGCACTGTTAATTAATTAATTAAATAAGTCTTGTAAGAATATGGGTTTTTAGAGGTTGTTTCATTGAAAATATTTTTATTTTTATGTCTTGTGCAAATTGTAGCGAAATTTGTTTCTTTTGATTTTGATTTTTTGTCTTTTTTTATTTGATTTTGTTTATAGTTTATTTGTAAATAATAGTTTTATATAAATAATAATTAAAAAAAAAAGTGGTTGTAAATAATGAACATATGTATGTATACTATATTGTCGTCTTTTTTTTAAATTGTTTTTAATTTATGCAAAAAATAATTACTATTTTTTTATTTCTTTAGAAATATATTTTAAAAGCAATACATTAATAAAGGAATACAATTTATTATTGTATATAATGATTATGTTAAGAAAATAATTTGCTTAAAAGGAATACTTCTTTCTTTTCATGCTAGTTTATCATTGTAGTAGTTTCATTTTAATTTGTTTTAATTGCTTTGTCATCATAGTAATGTAATAATGTTCGATTTTATTTTAAAAGAAATAAATTTTGATTATAAAATTTTTAAATAACTTAAAAAATATTACACAATGAAAAATAAAATTATAATAATATTAAATGAATTATTTTGTATTTTTACAACATTTAAAAAAAAAAAAAAATTAAATATTAATACAGGAAAAAGAAAGAAAATTACATATAAATTTTAACCGAAAAAAACAAAATAAAAAAAATTTGGAAAGTTTTATTAAATAAAGCGAAACACAAAATACAAATTCTGTTACAGAGAGAAAAGAAAAAATTATAAAATTAATAATAAAATTACTGGCAATACTACAAATAATAATATTGTATTTATATTTTATAGTTTTGATTGGAATGCTTTGATAATTTTTTCTTTCCTGTTAACAGAACGTAACAGAAAGAGAAGTAGAATTATTTCAGTTGGAATTTTTAACGTTAAAGGTGAAAATACGGCGCGGCGTGATTTATTTGTTTGTTTTTTTTTTTAGCTAAATTAACGTCATAGAAGTTAAAATTTAAAATTTCCTTTTTTAATTTATATTAAAAGGTAAATCTCTTTAGAAGATTTGAGAATTAAAAGTAGACGCTGCATTTTCTTAAATAAAATAGTTTTTTTTCCTTTTTTTTTTGTCTTCTTTAACGAATTCATTTAAATTTGTGATTTTTTTTTTTCTTGTTTTTTAATGTCTAAAAAGAAATTTAAATGAATTCTTTTAGGCTAGTATGGTAGTTTCTGTTTTTTAAACTCTTGTTGTTGTTGTTTGTTTGTTGTAATTGTAAATTTTATGTTAATAACATAAATGATTTCACATATTTTGAATATCATGCAGAGTGGCCTCCATTTCCTCTTGTAGCAGTTTATTTTTGGAGCGTTCGTTCATCAAGTCATCTTAATTTGCAGCAATTTAATTTTGTATAATTCGTTTGGCAGGTTATTTTTGGTTTTTTTTTTAGAGTTAGCAAATGTTTTAGATATTGTTTGTTTGTTACAGCAGCATAGTAGACAACAGCGAAACAGTATAAACAACACAGGATTTGGAGCAGTTTTTTGTTTTTAGTTTTAGTAAAACATAAAAATTCATATTTTTGGCAGGCAAACAATAACAGGCAATTTTTGTTTTAAATAAAGCATGTTAATTAAATAATAAAAAAAAATAAAATGAAAAAAAAAAATGTTTAATAAAAATTAAAATAAAAATTAAATAAATATAAAAATAAAAACATAAAATGTGTATGTTCAATTAAAAAACATTTAACAGAAGGATACAAATTTCAATTTTTCCTACTCTCTATGTACTATTGCTTATAATTTTTTTTTCTTTATATAAATTTTTTTTTTATAACTTTAACTAAGAAAAATATCCAGATTTTTTACTTGTTTATTTTTTTTATTTTTTTTTTTTAAGATAAAAATTTAAAAATGGAATAAAAATAACTTACCTTCGAGCCTGTCGACTTCCTTTTGCAATTTTTGAACGGAACGTTCGGCGAATTCAGCACGAGCTTCAGCCTTTATTAATTGGATAATAAAAATAAAAATTATTAGTATATGTATGTATGTATTAAGGCATTATAGAGATTGCAAGGAAACAAAGACAACTAAAATAAAACGATTTGCCAGTTTATTTTAATTTTAAAATTAAACACATTGCAAATATTTTAATTATTTTAAGAGTGATAAATTTAAACGCAACGAAATGGCAATATTGTCTTTATTTCCTTAATTTTTATTTTAAGAAAAAAATAACATAAGCTTCCCAAATATATATTTACTTTTTCTAATAGTATTTGACTACCAAAACCATAGTTAAACGTTTACATTTTGATTTCATAACATTTCATTTCACTTTTTTTTTCTTTTTATTTTAAGATAAATATAAATCAAGCAAAATTAAATTGATAATAAATATTAGTTAGCATAGAAAATAATAATCTTATTTATGTTAGTAAATTAAATTATTCATTTTAAAGAACTAGTAGAATTTAATATCATTAATAGAAGAGAAAAAAACAGCTTGCTTAGCTTTTAATAAATTAAAAATAAAAAATTATTTTGTTATACAACATGCTATAGTTAGCGCAAAATTAAAAAGAAAATAAGATTATAAATTATTTTCAATTATACCCAAAAATTATACTAAATGTTGTACTTTGCTAGACATCAAATTGTTATATAAAAAAGAAAAGAAAACTATATACAATTTTATACACAATTAGACAGCAATTCTTGTTTTACATATTACTAACGATGCTTTTCATTATTATCTATCCTGTATAATAAATATATAAAGAACATATTTACGTATTATTTCTTTTCAAAAAAATCTACTCGTTAATTGATAAAAGCAAAAAGAAACGTATCATTCAATCATTATCGATAATTTGTTACCCAAAACTTACAGTGCGTAAATTTTCTTTTGCTTTTTTGATTTCCTGTTCGATAAGACTTTGGGTTTCACGGGCCTAAAGCAATTTGAAAAGTAAACATGAGTATTTAATTTTTTTTTTTTTGCTTTTCACATTAATTGAAAGTTCATTTATAAAAGAACTACCGATGATTTCATGGTTTTTAAATTAATTTCAGATTAATTTCCAGAAACTTTAATAAGGATTTACATATTTATTTAGAGATGCATATTTGATTTACACATTACATTCCTTCTACTAAAACATAAGAACAAAATTTTAATATAAATTCTCTTGCAATAATGCACAAATGGTTGTTTTCAATTTTATTATATACAACAAAACAAAAAAGGTACATTAAAATTAAAAATTTGCAAAAAATAAATAATTAATAACAGACGACGTGCTCTAAAAGGACTATGTGACTCCTCAATATATAATATTCAATTAATTTTATATTTTAAATTGATTTAATATTTGTTATGTGTTTAAAAACTTTTATCTTTTTTTGTTTTAATACTCATGTTTCTTTGTTCAGAAATGTTTGGGTCCGTGTTATTGTTATTACTGTTAGAAAATTAAATTAAAAAAAAAATAAAGAAGAAAATATCAAATTTGTTTATACAAAAAAAAAAAAAAAAATTACTTTTAATTTTAGACAAACTCAAATACAAATATTTGTTTAAAGTTTTCATATTTTATGTACATTTTTAAGGAAATATTAAAATTGAGAATAACAATTTGTGCAATTTAATATTTTCTTTTCTTAATTTTAATTTTAATATTTTTTTTTCTATTATCATTTAATTATAAAATAAAGTGGAAAGGAAACATCGATAAGTTGGGGGTGGTAAAAGCAAATGTTAAATTCTACATTTAAGTTAATAAAGTGTAATATATCATTATCACGGAAAACTTGTTTCAAGATTATAAAATACTTAAGATTTTGAATGACTGCAAGTAACAACCCTTACGTACATAATTGGCCATTACAACCCTCCATCAGTCAGGATTACGGCCTAGCTTCTCCCACCACTCATGCTGTGTGAGTGGCGGGATCTACAGTTTAATATCGACTCTAAACGATGGATTTTTTTTAGGACATATTTCATGACAGGTTTATTTACTCTTAGGGTTTTTGAAAAAGTTTTTAAAAAAGTACTAATCACTAATCCCTTATACATTACCATTTACTATATTTCTAGAACTATAACTATAATTTGACAATAAACATTTAAATTAAACACTAAAAGGCTACCATCACCAAATTAATTAAAATTTTAAACTATTTTCTATTACTATTACTCCAGAACCCATCATAATACATATGTATTTATATAAATTTTATTTTAATTAATACCTCTTTTAATTGATGATCCAAAACTCTTATTTGTGTTTCAAAAGTTTCCTCTTTTTGTGTGGCCTTTTTTTGTTTTTTTGTTTTTTTTTTTTTTGGTTTAAATACGTTATTAAAATATTAAAACAGGTGGTGGTGGGTGGGTTGTTTTGTAGTCAGTTTGTAGGATTTCAAAGGGTGTAACAACAACACATTTAACAATTATCGATTGCAGCAATTTTTAATGTTAAACAAAGCATGCATAAAATATATTACGTTTCAAGTTATATCAACCACAAGCAGTAAATTGTAGTTGCAAATGCGCGGCATAAGATATGTTTGTTTATAAATTTTGTAAATATAAATAAACATATATTAGGATTATATTTTTTCAAAAGCAGCAAACAAAATATGAAAATAAAAAAACAACAATTAAATTGATTAAAAAAAACGTTTTGTAATATAAATGTTTAGCATAAATATCGGTAGATATTTCATAAAAATATATATTTAAACGTATATATATATATATAAAACGAGATAACTTACATATATAAAATAGATTTGTTAATATAATAAAGGATATATAAAGGTGGTGGTATTATAAAAAAAATTGTGAAATTAAAATGAGTATTTCTAACACAAAAAAGATTGACGACTTTTAAATAATGAGATGTTTAACGGTTTTGTGCGTTTCATTTCATTAAAAACAAATTAATAAAGAATTTCAAAACACTTATTCATGTTTATATTTTGCAGCCAACAACAATAAAAACAATATATTTTTTTTTAATTGTATGGTTAGAACATTTAAACCAAACCCCTAGACTTTGGGAGAACCAATATTATTCTGTTATAGAAAAATAAATTGGTTCTAGCCGAGATTTCTTTTTCTTCTTTTAGCATATGCAATATCTTTTAGTATTAATTTTTTTTTTGTGTGTATATAATAGTGTTGATTTTCTTTTGGGAAGTTTGTTACTTTTCTTTAATCAACCTTTCTTATTAGAGAAATAAGAAAAGTGATTTTATTTTTTTTCAGTTTTAAAATATATACCTCCTTGAGACGGGTGTTCAAGGTCTTGATTTGGTTCTTGTATTCTTCTTCACGTTGGTTAGCCTATTTATTGTTGTTGTTGTGGTTTTAAACAGCAGGTGTAGGTGGTGGTGGTTGGATTTGTTTGTAGGGTATATTATTGTTTTATTTTACAATGTACAAAATGTTATATAATAATGAATGTTTTATTTATATTTATATATAAATGTTGGGAGTAGATGGTGTTTTATTTTTTTTTTTTTATTTATATATAATAATAGAGGGGAAAATAAAAATATTATAGTTAATAAAATATTAAAAATAAAAATATAAAATAATATTAAGAAAAATCAATTTTGAAATAAGTACATACATATGTACGTAAGAAATGATTTAAAAATATTGTATACAATATGCAACTAAAGTTTTATGAAATACATTATAAATGCAAATTCTTTCAAAATGAAAATTATTTTCTCTGATGAAATTAATTTATATTTATTTGAATGGTACGTGAACGAAGAAATTTGTTGGGAGTATATGGGCGTAAGAAAACCCTTGATTACATAATCGATACCTTTCCAAGCTTAAAATGTAAGTTTCGAAACTTTATTAAAAACATCCAAGTAAATTTCTTATGCAATGAAAATGTTTAAGAGATATGTACGTAAATACATATATTTTTAAAACATTTCTACTGTCTTCTTATTCAAATTGATTTTTATCCTTGTATTATTACTTTATATAAGAATAAAATGGTTTTATTTACAAGTTTATTAGAAATTTTTTTACTGACCTTTTCTTCAGAAACTTCAAGGGATTTCAAGTTGTTACCAACGACGCGGAGTTCTTCTTCAAGTTCAACAATTTTGCTAATAAAAATTAATTAAAAAAAAACGTAAAGATTAATTATTATTGTTAACAAATTTTATATGTAAAATATTTTACAAAAAAAAAAGGTAAAATAGAATATCATATTCAATTTTAAAGGACATATTCTTAAATACAAGAATAAAGTTTAACTTTTTTAATTTTTAATATATTTTACCTTTTTTTTAATAAAAATAATGCACATTATGTAATGTTAGCGTTAGTTTTAAACAAAAACAATATTAGAATTAACAAACCTTTCAGCAAGTTCAACTTTTTCCTCAGAACGTTCTAAATCTTGTTCCATGAGGACTAATTTTCTGGCCACCTTTACATTTCGGTTTCGTTTTATTTTTGGTTAGTTTCAAAAAACACAACAACAATTTATATGAGCGCCAGCATACATATAACAATTCCATACAAAAATTTGAAATGAATGATTACAATTCAGGGAATCGTTTTTTTTTTTTGCGTTTTTTAAATTATTAGCACAGGAGCAGGAATTTATAGGTTAGAAAAAGAGAGCAGCATTAACATTTCAAATGAAAGAAATGTTTTGAAAAAAAGGCATTCAATAAAATAAAAAAAAATCGTATATTAGTTTTCAAATTAAAATAAAAGATTAATTAACAAATAAATTTGAAAAATGCACATACAACTTGAATTATGTTTACAAAAAATGTGAACGATTTTTTTTTTGTTTTTTTGTTTTGCTTTTGTAACTTTACACAAACTAATGAATTTATGTTTACATTTTCAATGAATTTAAACAGATAACATGCCTTTACTGCTAACTATACAACATAATTATTCACATTTTTTATACAAAACCAAGTTGTTAATTAAAAACAAAATACAAAAACAAAAACAAAAAAAAATAACTAGCTAGCTAAATTTATTTTGAAGTTTATTATTATTATTTTTTTTTGTTTGAGGTTAGGTTTTCATAAGTAAAATATAAAGTTTTCAAATAAATAAAACACAATTATCTTATTACTGTAAATTTAATCCAGGCTTTAAACGTCAACATTAAAAACACGGTTATTATATTTATGCTTCAATTGTTTAAAAAAAACCTACTTTTCTCCTTGTTCGGCACGTTCTTCAGCACGTTCCAAATCAGCTTCAACCATGGCCAATTTACGGGCAACCTTTTAATATTCATACGTTTAAATTTTATATAAATAATTCCACAAGATCATACAAAATTGTACATAAAACGTTGGTGATTCGGGGGGGAAAGGAAGAATTAAACAAAAATACAGAAAAAATAAACATTATTTTCAGTTTGGCAGGAGGGTGGTGCGTAAGCTGGTAACATCAGTACAAACAAGAAACGTTGGCATTCATTCCTTCGTTATTTTTTGCTCATCTCGTCAACAATAAACTTAAAGCATTAGCTTAACAGCATTTACGATTTAAATACAGCTTGTTTTTTTGTCTCTTTTTTTTTTTTTTTGAGGTTGCATTAGAAGTTTGGTTAATAGCATTAGTTAAGTATTCTTTTTGGCATGTTTTACTAAAGGCTGCAACATTTTAGGTTTTGTTATGATATACATATTAATAACATATGATTTACATACATATATGTATGTTAATAAAGTGTTTTTTCTTTTATCTAAATATATCTATAAATTTATTGGAAACTTGTGCTTAAACATAATGACGAACTGACTGACTGTAATTTGTAAACGGCATAACCTTAAGTACTATATTCCAGCATGTTTTTAAATAAAATACGTTTTAAAATTAATTTAAATTCTCACGATACACTTTTTAAGAAAAGAGAGAAAGCTTACAAATTCCTAATGTTCTTGAAAGTTTTTATAAAACAAATTAAATTCCTTTGAATTAAAGTCCTATAATATAACTTATCTTTTACATTTTCCTTAAGAAGCCTGTTGTCAATTTAACAACGATGTTCAAATCTGGTATTAACCTTGACTCTAATATTAATTCGAAAAAATTTCGACTTTTGAAATTTCTTTTTCATTTAATCTATTAAAAATAAATTTCATGGCTTATAAGCAAAAGTTTAACGATTCCTTGATTTGATAGTCTATCGTTGAGGATTCAAAAACAATATTTATTTATAATGTATAGTTTTTTTTTATTTAAAATTGTAAATGGATTCCGTGGTAATGTAATTAAAAACGCCGTTTAAAGAAAAATCATTTACGACCAGTTAAACTAAGTTAACCAAACTGAAATAAAGTGCATGTACAATTATATCTTCCTATTGCATGCAGTCGTTTGCTTATTGCTCCATTTAAAAGAAACAATAGGGTTATCTTTTTATAAATTTTATCTCTTGCCACTGATAAAATGACGTAAAACAATTACAATGCAAAAGAGAGAAAAAAGAACATACTAAACTTTCTGTTGTATGCTCAAGTATAGAGTTCTCTAAAAGAAACACACTAGAGCCAATGCACATAACTCTGTAAAACGGCGTCTCGAAAGGCTACCGCGTAACCTGTCAATTTGAGGTTTGAGGGTTTAATACCCATCATAGGCTGTCTGTTACAACATTATTATCATAATTATTGCTGTGTAGGGTTACAAAAACGCGTGTTATTGTACGGTTCCCAATCTACATAGAGTTGTCATATAATGCTCTTCAAACGAATTAATTTACTGACCTCTAAATGATGTTTGGCGTCATTAACGGTATATATAAATATATAAAAAAAAGTGCCTTAGTAGGCAAATGAGCAGTTTGTCAATTTGAGGGTTGAGGATTCAAGACGCCTTGTCGTTAATATTGTTCTATAGAGCTACTATAGTACTGCGATTACAACCCTCATACATAAGGGAAGGTTTTCTAACGTTTTCCTATAATATCGGTCTGAAATCCATCAGTTGCTTCGACAAATCCTGCCAGGTGTCAATAAGCATCATTTTCTGCCTAGTAGTCCGCACCAAGTATTTATCATAGTCGCACTTTCTTTGGCAATGATTGGAATGTCATTTTTTGATGCCTTTGAATACAAAATGAATCAATAAACTCGTAAATAGTTTCGATGGATTACTAATTGTTAATAAAACTCAACTCTATTCTCCAAAATATGTTATATAGAAGTTAAAAAGTTCATTTTATTTCACGAAATTATAAAATTCGTATGTATGTATAGCTTTACATAGCGCCTATGTATCAAAAAAAAAAAAAAAAAAACAATGAAAACTTTAATCTCTACAATTTGTTTTAGCATTTGTTAATAACTAATTGCAATATATAAATAAAATGTTTTTTTTTTTTGTATTTGTTGCTTTCGAACTAAAAGAGAAATTAATAGAAACATGAATTGAATCTTTATTGAATTAAAACTTCAATACCATATTAAGCAATCGAAATTCGACCACTGTTTACTGTATTACAGGCGTTGAAACACAACAAAATAATTAACGGTTGGAATGTAAATACTGTTTGGATGCTGAAGCTGTGGTGGTCAATCATTCATGGCCAAATAAAGCATTTTAACTTATGCATGTTTAAGGCATTATTTATTTTGTTTTTGCATAAATTTATACAAAAACATAAGAAAATATTTTGTTTTTTTTTATTTCTTTCTTGTTTTTGTCTTGAGCTTAAACAAAATCTGCTTTCTTTTATTATTGTTATTATTACTCAGAGTTGCTGTTAAACAAAGCTATGGTGGAAGAGTTTTTAATGCATACAAATCGTAGCCACACTCAACAAACTACAGCAGCAGTAAAGTATGAATCATTTAATCAAAAAATGTGTGATGACTATTTAAAGAAATATGTGCACGAAGACTCTCTATCACTCTTTAAAAAAGAAAACAAAATTTCTTAAGAATTAGGTAACATACATACGTGCTGTATTTCTTTCCAAGAATAAATTTTTATTCAATTATTACATAAGTAATATGATTTGGCAACTTTGGTCAAACAAAAAAAAGAAATGAAATCGTTAATTAGTAAAATTTCAATTGTTTTGTTATCTATTTCACCGTTAACTCAATTGAACAAAGTTGACGTCATTGTACGTAAGATTATAGTTTATACAATATTTTTAAAAGTTTTATCAAAAGCAAACATATGAAGTTAAGAAGATCATCCATACTTTAAACATGCCACTTTGCTTCATTCAGGGAATATTCATTTAAGGCAATAAATATGTAAAAGGAAATTGGTTTTCCGTTATAAATATTTGAGTGTTTTCAACCTACAATACCAAAGGAAAACTGAATTCTCGCTTATATAAGTATTATAGTAGAAATTTCACTTTAATTGCATAAGAATAGCCTTCAAAAAAGACTAAAATAAAACTCATTTTTGGTTGATAATCTGTCAATAGATCTGTCATGTCAAAAAGAAGTTTAAAAGATTTTCTAAATTTGTCAAAAATTATGATAATAATTAATAGTTAAAGAAAATGTGGGTATATTTATAGCAAATATAAATAGATACAAATTCAAAATATTATATTTATTGCATTTAGTTGTTGTTTCCTTCCAATTAACCTAAAAAAAAATTTAATTCATTAGGCGTATAGTTCCTAAAGAAAAAAAACACTTTAAACTTATCCAGTGTCATATATTAATCAATAAATGTAGTGTCCCAAAAACTTTCAAGAACTTTTTTTAAATTATATCCCATCTCTCTCTCTCTCTCTCTCTCTTTTTCTCTTTTCAGTGTAACGCTCCATATTTGTTAAAAAATAAGACAAAATTCAATATAAATTTTTTGCTTTTTCTTTAAATGAAGATCATGTTTAACTTTATTAAATTACTGTAGTTTTAATTTCTATAATTAAACATATTTTAATGTATAGCAAAAAAAAAATAATAAAATTTAATTACACTTAAGATAAAGCAAAAAAAAAAAAAGTTTTTTTTTTATAAATATGCTGTGTCTGAATAAATATTTTATACCGATTATAATTAATTTAAAAAAAAAAACACACTTTACCGAACAAAAAAAAAACTAATTAGAGATACAAATTAACATTGGACATTTATAAAAACAAAATTTGTTCAAGAAAAATTAATATAATGAAATATTACATGAGAAATATATAAAATTTTGATTATTTTCTTTTCAGTAAAGTGCTAAGCACTTTTTACAATATTTAATTGATTTAGATTTTTTGTTATTGATTTTTGATTTTCAAGAAGCTCCTTAAAATACAATTTAGTTTTAAAAATTATATTAAGGCTTTGCCGTTTTCTAATTTACGATGTACACTTTCTTAAAAACATTCGTCAATTATATATATACATATATATTGTATATATTTATACAACTGATAAAATTTTATGTTAAATACAATGATAACATTATTAAAATAAATTTTGTTTCTACAAAAACAAAAAAAAAAAAAAAAGAAGAAAGAAAAGGATTGACTTATAATAATTTTTTTTTTAGCAGCACAAGTTTTCAATATGTATGTATTGTTTAGTTTTTATTTTTTAACTTTTGTTCTTAAGTATGTAATAAGAAACCAACTCCATCATTCGCCTTAACAAACATATATAAAATCATTTTAGGATTTGTTTTAAGCATCCCATTTTCTTGAGTTCTCTATACGAGCATTACATTTAGACATGCTTTTTCAAACTCTACATCTAAGAGTATGTTTATAAATTTAATAAAATATCATTGTCAGTGATAGTTTTCTTTATGTTTCAATAAATTGTTTTTCTTTTCCAATACACAGATGTTTCATATTATGAATAATTTAGCAAATGTATGAAATTGAAATCAGGTTTGTTGCAAACTATCTGGAGTTGGTGTTGCAGATAGTGCTGTGACATTTGATCCTTCTGTAGTAATATCCTTATTAGTTTTAGTATTAGTAGAGCAATCACTATCAGTATTGTTATTATTATTATTAGTAGCACATTGATTTGCATCACTATTGTTATTGATATTATTGTTGGTAGATGATGAACAACTAGCATCGGCAAAAATTAAATTTTTCAAATTGGTTATAATTTGCACCTCATCGTATTTCTTGTCAGCCTCCTCAGCAAGGAAACGAGCTTCCTTCAATTGATTCTCAAGAGCGTCCATGCGTTCTTCATCGGCGAGGGCGCGGTTCTCGAGGATCTTGCGAGCACTGTTGTTTTTCGTGTATCGTAGATCAATATTTCGTTTTTAATTGCCCATAGAAGACATCCAAGAGTAATAGCGGAGTATATTGCAATAGTAAAACCATTGATGATGTGTCATTCATCGTCCACAAGACATGACGTATAACATTTTACGCAGGATAGAACGACAGACACATAGACACATATGGACACATATACAAAACGAACATTCGACAAAAAATTAATTGAAGGTGGTGCGCAACAGCATTCATTCATTCATTCATTTATATTCGGTGGTGGTAAAAAGTTGCCATTCATGGTTGAATATGTATGTAGTAGTAGCGTAGTATAGTTTAGCATCCAAAAATGTTGACGGTGTTTAGGTAAAATATCATATTTTTTTTTTTGGAAAACAGAAAAATTTTTCAAAGTTTTAAACTAAAATCATAAGCCATTTTCTCTAAAAAAAAAAAAAACTTATATAGGCCTCTTAAAGCATTAGATATTCTTGACAAATTAAAGTCGGTTTAGCCAGGATTATACGATCACCTGGTACATCACGCATATAAGTGTTATATTATAATCGTTCTTGTACAAAAGTACACAATAATAATTAAGGAATAATTACATTAAAAATGTATAAACATTTAAAGACTATAAGTCGGAAATGTTCCGAATTTATAAAATTTAACAGAGGGGGAAGGAGGGTTAGTATCAGTTTTTCAAACTGAAACTATTAAATTATTACAAGAATAAAAGAGATTAATGAACTATTAACTTTAATAGAATAGATTAATAGTTATCAAAATAGAAATAAATCAAATTGTAATTATTTTAAATCGGTTTGGGTTTTTCATACTTTGTTTCGGACAAATGTAACAAAGCAACAATAATTGGAGTATGCTTGAAATATATTGCTTTCTGAGTTAAATATTGATAATAAATATATCAATATTGATAATGAATATATCAATATTTAAGAAATAAATCCATAATCATATGGTGATGTAGAATGTTAAATATTCATCAACAATTTTAAATGTTATATGCTTTAAGAGTCTATATAAATATACTACAGCGTTTTCATTTTTCAAACATACAATTAATTATTAAAAATATTATATAATATAAAAAATACTTAAACTAAAAGGTGATTTTCTTCATCAGACATAATTTTAGGTGTGCAACAATCTCATCAAAAAAAATAATTGTTTTAATTGCAAACAAATTAAGTTTTTAAAAGGTATTATTTGGCAGTTCTAAATAATCACTAATATAGCAATGAAAGGGTTGGAAACAAGGAATTCATTATCATTTTCTAATAAACCACTAAGTGGAAAATATTTTGTTTAACATTCCCAAGGAACACATACAAAAACTTACTTAAAATAGTTTTTATTTTCTAATAATAATTGTTGCATGCCTAATACGTATTATAAATACATAAACAATATATAAACTTATAAATTAAACATATGATTACGAATAAAAACTCCAGTTTTCATTACATTTCTTTCTAAATCATGAAAACAGGATTTTCTATTTCACAAAATACATTAATATTTAAGTACAATATTTTTATTATATTAAAATTATATCCACTTTATGGAGCATATATAAAGTGGTTTTACCTTGTTGAATTACACAAGAAAAGAGAGCATTACCCAGTAAGAAGTACCTAACCTCAATTTAGTTAAGATATTAAAAATAAATAAACATTGTAATTTTTAAACAATGGCCCTAAAACCCTAATGCCCTATTTATTTGAAAGAAAATTTATTTGTTTTTCAAATTATACCTCTTCGTATTTCTTATCGGCTTCTTCAGCAATTAATTTAGCCTGAGATAATTGGGCTTCCAAAACAGCTACTCTGTCATCTTCCATATTTGTACGATTCTCAAGAGCCTTTCGTATCCTAATTCATTTGATTATATTTTTGTATAAAAACATGTCTTAATAGAAATTTACGTTTGTATAAAAAACAAATAAACCGGAAAATAACCCTTCACCATATAACCTTAGAATTAAACTTAATAGAACGTTTTTTTTAAGTTCTCTTTTAAAATAAAAAATTATATTAAATAAAATAAATAATAAAAATAATATTTCAATACAATTCGCATTGAAATAGAATACTAACCGTTCACTTTCATCAGCAGCTTGGGAAGCTTCAGAGAGCTTAGCTGTGGCGGAACCCAAACGTTCTTCTGAACGTTCCAAGTCTTCTTCGAGCAATTGAATGCGACGGTTCAAAGCAGCAACCTCTGATTCAGCCTAAAATTTTTGCAAATAATTCAAAGTAAAATAAATACATTGTTTTACTTTATAACTTATACTCTAAGCTTAAGCGTTATCTTAGTGCTTATGGTAAAACCTTAATATATAATAAACTCAAATATATGCTCCAAAAAATTATTATTTTAATGAAAATATACACATAATGTTGTTTTAAACCTAATGGAAGCCCAATTCTTAAAAACACTAAAAACAAAACGTATTATGGGTTCGAAAATGCTCTCTTTTTTTACGATCCTTGTGTAATTAATGAAATTCTTTATGAATTCTCATCCATCAATTGATTTGTATGATAAATAGGCTGAAAGGAAAAGATTATAGGAAGAAAACTATGCTTTTGATTTTCTTCTGGACAACCAAACAGAAATAAATACGCAAACATTTTGTTACTACAAATGACGAACCTCCTTAAAACATAATTTACTACAAGACTATAAAATTATACTGACATCACATGTAAAACAAAAGTATTTTGTATTTGGGTACAGATTTCTTTCAATTTTAGTTACATATCTTCCAGATTTATTCCCTGAATCTTAGTCATTTTGGCATTATCAATAAAAATAAATATTTTCTTTTATCATTTTAAATTTCCATAAAAAACCAAATGATTATAAAAGGTCCGTGTTTAAAAACACTGGCACACAAAATTACGTCATCATTATTAACAAGCTGGGGTAGCAAAATGAGTGTAGTGTTGTTATTTTGTGTGAGTATTAATAAACGCCGCTTTAGTTTGTTCGCTCACTCAAAGCATAGAAATTTGTATAATTTTTATTTTTTTTTAATGTTATTTTATTTTGAAAAACAAAAAAGTCAATGACAAAAAGGGAGTGAAGTGTATTTTTTCAATGGATAAAATGTATGCATATATGTGTTTCCGAACAACAACACTAGCGTTGCCATGGGGCAAATTTGGGACTTAAATATTCAGTTACTTCTAAAAAAATTATTACACATACAAGCTTATTTATGTATATACCAAAAGATAGCCAGCTAAAAAGTCTACTGTCTGTATGTGTTTTATTTTATTTTTTTTTGTCTGTTAAACAAATATTTAAGAAAACTTTTTTCAACATGTCTAATGTTTTTTTTTTTTTAAGATGATAAAAACCAATTTTGGTTTTCAAGCTTTGTTGATTTTTTTCTTCTTGTTTTTTGCTTTTGAGAATGAAGACGAAGAGCAACAGTATGGTCTGGTCTCTTTGGTTATTAATAATAAATTATATGAGAGCCGTATTAGAAGATAGAGGTGAGGTGTTTAACTGTATATTGTACAATATTTTTGAAATGTATGTAGTAGTACATACATTTTTAAAATAGTATTATTATTATTATTATTAGATTGCTTTAAATGAAATATGTAAAACTAATTCGAATTTAACCGAAATAAGTGCCGTTTCAGGCAAAAAAAATGTAAATAGCAAAATAGCAAAAATACTCAGAAAATTGGATCTTATGTAATGCCGATAGTATCTACTGAAGAACAAATTGAGTGTTTTGTGTACTTGAAGTCCTTTGACTATTATTAGTAAAACCAGTTTTTTCTATTTCGAAATTTTCTTGTTTGGAACTATAAAAATTATTAATAAAATTAGGATTAGTTTCGATTAATTAAAAAGTGGGTAGAAAAAATTTTAACTGTGATTTTAATTAGAAGTTTCGAAAAATTGATCGATATGTCATTTAAATTCTAAATGTTGATAATGTAATACCCATTGATTAATCACATTTGAAATCAAATGAAAGAAAACAACACAAGCATACATATTTAAAATACAGATGCATGTTCTATTTCTAAAACAATATATGTACTCACTAATTTTATTCGCATATGTTCAAAAAAAAAGGTAGAATTAAAATTTTTAGAAAATTAATTCATTTTGATTTTAAATACAAGATTGCCAAATATCCGTCTGACAACTTAAGGTGAATGTAAACAAATAGAAGAATATTCCTAGTGATATACCTACAAATGCGATTAATAACTTCACGCATACAATTATAAATATGTATATAGAAAACATGTGACTGTGAAAAGTAAAAAATCAAAAAGATTCATTTACCAAATTTATATTACAAAATTTCAATTAATTGTTAAAAATACAAAAACTGAAAAAAGCGAATATTTGTATCCACCAAAGATACTCAAATAGAATGTGACAGAGGGGAAAATGAAATTGAAATAAGCTCTAATTATAGTAAAATTAAACAAAATCACTGAACATTTTACATACATGTATGAATAGGGAGAAAATAATAAACACAGTGAAATGGAAAAATAGTAACATTGAACTTTTTTTACATATTTTATCATGACACACACAAACAAGGTTCGGTTGGTTTAATGTTTCCCATCTATAATACATAGACGATAATAAGTGAAGAATAAACAAATGGCCGTATAAGGTAAAGAATTCATTTTACTTTTTTCTCCGTTTTTGTTTCGAATGAGCTGGCGGCACTGGTCAAATATATTGTTACAAACATATACACGCTCAATACAAAATATCTTGTGAATTGAAAAACACCCCCAACAACAATAATAACCCATCGATAACCGAATAGTATGTAAAAGGAAAGGAAGAAAAAAAGGAAACTAAAATTGTACTAAGGAAAAAAGATTTGCTATTAAACAAAAAAAAAAAATAGGCAACAAATTAACATAGTTTTTGTATGCAGTTTTTATATTCCTACAAAAATTCTCTTTACCAAACATAAAAATAACAAAAAAAAAAAAAAAAAAAAAAAAAAGAGTATTTATTTTTTTAAACTCTCTTGAGTACATTTTGCATTTCTTTCATATGGGTATACACTAGTTATTCTTGTCTCTCTCTTTGGTTAAACGCTATACGAGGCTTTTTCACAAATTTGGTTGTAAATATCTACATTTTCTTTGCCGAAAAAAGTTCTAGAGTACGTACAAAAAAAAAAAAACCTTTTGAAGTGTATATTTTCTTGAAAAATAATTTTTTGGAGCTTCTGAGTAAAAAAAAAAATTAGCAATGGAAAGCACTTACTTCTTCACGTCTTACAACCTCTAGTTGCAAACGTTTGTGATATTCCTCGCATTCGTCTTTATACTTTTCCATTTCTTCTTTGGTTTGACGCATTTTTTTCTTGAGCACATCCAGAAGAGTGCCTTGTGGAATGTTGGTGGTCATTTTTGTTTCGTTTAATTTATTAAATTAAATTTTTAAATACGAACAATGCAGGGTTTTAGCACTTGTTGTTTGCTTTTCGTAAACAAGAAGTAATTTCTTTTATTCCTTTTTAAAGCACCTTTTCTGTGTTGCTTCTTCTTTCTTTTTTAATAATTTTTCTTTTTAAAGAACTAAACGAGTGCGAACAGTGTTAAAGAAAAACAAACGAGACAACGAATAATTTCCAAAGCGAAACGTTTGATAAAAAAAAAACGACCACCGGTTTTTCTGCTTCTTCTTTTTTACTTTTCTTTAAATTTTTCTTTATCTTTTTTCACGAGTGGCTTTTAATTTCACGTTATCTTATGATTTTTTACGTTAATAACAAGTTTACACTTTGAATTTTTTTAAAATTAACAGAATGGAATTTTATATTATTTAAAATAATAATTACTTTTTATATAAAATATACAAATTTATTTTGTAAAAGGCCAACAACATAAACTCTCCACACACAAAACGAAGCTTACGTCTCGAACTTTTTGCAGCGAATGAGCTCATTTACTGAATTTTTTGAGTGGTGACAAACGATTACGTTGACAAAATAACTTATATCGGCTTTTCAAATGTTAAAAACGAGAGAGAAAGAGCACAACATCATTTATATCTTGTATATGTTTGATTGTGTGTGCATGAGCAAATGTGAGATGAATTTACAACAAAAAGCCTCGCCTAGATTTTCTTACGCTCAATGTGTTTTCACTTCACTACTAGCCGCTTAATACCATATAAGAGAGACAAAGACAATTGTATACGCATGTTGGTTATTATTATGTTATACAAAAGCATGCATTAACATTTCTTAATGCCGCTTAAAGTAGTCGTTTTAAATATAACTTTTTATATATTTTAACAAATACAAAATGTATTAAGATATAATAACGTACAATAAAAACTTGTATTTTTATTTATAAAAGCTAATAACTATTGAATATTGTTTTAAAATTAAAGTTTTTGAAAAAAAAACTCTAATTGGAAAGAGAAGAGAGTAAGTAAAGAGTATAAAGAGAAAACCAAATTGAAATGAAATTTAAGCCAGAGTGTCAACATAAAAAATTTTTAAATCGCTGAAATTTACAAAATCAGGCGTTTATTAAGGTTTTTTGTACCTTAATTTATTACAAAGTGATTCATTTCAGCATATTTTGTAACTTTTGAAATAAAATTATTTAAATAAATTTTAAAGTAAGGCTTAGAGTATATACCAGCGATATTTAGAGATCTGATTCGGCATTTAAATTCAACGATAAATAATTTAGATGTAGTGAATAATGTTTCAAAGTGAATAAACGTTATTTAATTTGGAAAAACACTAACTAAAAATCATTGAATTATAAATACACTGGCAAAAATACATTATTTAAAAACAATTCATATTCTTAGAAAATTAAAACAAATATTTAGCTTTAAAAAAGCATTTAATCTTTGGCGTAACATGAATCATTGCCTAAAATGGAATTGAGTCGTACATAAAGTTACCCTTATTTAGAAAAGTTAAAAACTTTTTTTATATTTTATATTATATGTTATAAAATTTGTTTGCTTTGTGAAAAAAATTCGCAGTTTATAAATAAAAATTAATGCCCTTCACCTTTGAGATATTGCCAAAAGAAATATAAGTACTGTTATCGTATTTGAAATGTAATAAATGTGATCGTATTTGGCAATATTTTTTTTTAATAAATCTTATCACACTTTAATATAACGAATAGGTAAAGAGGAAATACGTATATAAGTGACTAATGTATATTATAAAAAAAGACTGACGCTACTATTAAGAAAGAAAAAACAACTAAAAAAATAACCGTTTTAAAATTTCAAAACAATTTAACCAAATATAGATATTCTTTGCCTGTTATTTAATTAAAAAGTTGTATTTATGTAATGCTTATAAAAAAACAAATATTTTTTCTATTAAAATCCACCAACTTGGTTTGAAAATTAAAACTATAAACAGTTTTCTTTCCATTTTCTGAACACTTTTTAAAATTATGGCTAAAAAAATACAGTAAAACATAAATGCAATTAATTACACTTGACTGGCAATGAAAAGAAATTAAAAGTGAATTCCTCATATGTATTGTTATGGAACTAAAAATTTAAAATAAAAAAGCAAACATTCGCAACAAAATCATACACACCATTTGGAATTAACAATAAATATGAGTAAATTGTAACAAATATGGTTACAAACGTCATTAGGAAGGTCGTTGACGAAACAATTTATGTTTTGCTAGTGACATACAAAATTGAAAAAATAAAATAATCAAAACGTAAACACGTTTTTTATTTTTTGTAAGAATATTAATATGGCAAAGAACCATTTGTAATTGGATTCTAGCCATAAAAGGATATAAATAATAAATGATTTTATAATGATTTCGAATTATTCAAATCGCTTTAATGTATGTATGTATGTATACTAGTATACACTTTTAACTAAATTTGGCTTTAGAAATTATGGTCAAGAAAGAGATGTTCCAGTATTATCAATTTAGTTTACTTCGGTTTGTGTGTGATCAATTTATTTAAGCTTTTTGAAGACTTTTAATATAAATTGCAAATGAAATTTCGAGATTCAAGATGAGATTTCAACGTTTTTAATTGAAATGTTAATTAAAAATTATAAATTTTTTAAAACTAATTCAATTAAACCTTCACTATTAGGTTAGCCAAATTGTTAGTTATTGAATTGTTTTTTGTACACAATAGACATAGTATAAGCGTATAGTATATGCCTTAATATAGGCGATTAAAAAGAAAATTAACAGCAAAAATTGCGTAATTGCTTGAATAATAACACATGAAGAAGTGTGCAAGCACACAATTATATTTTTTATGCAATCGTCTCGTAAAACATTAAATAAAAAACGAGGAAGAAAAATTCTAGGGATACAAGAGCATAGACTTTATAGATTTGTAACGTTTACAAAAAAAAAAAAAAACTATGTTAAAAAAAAGTAATTGTTAAATATGAAATATATTCTATGAACATACGAAGGTCGTTTGTAAGAATCTTTAGAGCGTAGATTGAATATTGTTTGTAGACGATATGTAAAAGCAAGTGTTTATGTGGTATTGAAAATGTGGAAAGTAACTACAATTGATTTGTATCTTATGAAGAATGTATAAAGAAAAGAGAATATTTTGTTTATATTCTCTTCTGCTTTGCAAAAAAGTTATATATACTATATATCGCTTACAAGTGTGACAAAAGAATGTAGCAAAAACAAAAAAAAAACTATATAAAATATATTTTTATACATACTTATACAAATAAAGTGGGTCATTGTACAAATAATAAATGTAGAAATAAACGAGTTCAAAGAAAGAAATAGGTATTTATAAACAATATTAAGCAGAGAAAAAAAAAACTACAGCTATACCAATAGTAATAATAAGAAACTAACCAAGACTAAAAGTGTTAAGAAACTCAGAGAAAGAAATTCAACGAAAGCGGTTATTTCATTTAAAATTTATAATTTTCTTTTGTATTGTATTTTACCTCCGTAGATTATTAAACTGTATATGTATGTAGTTATCTTTGTTTTGTTTTATAAAAAAAAGCAAAAAAATAAAACGTTAAAAAAAACAATGAAAAGAATAATGTTTTTGCTTTACCGGCAAATTGCTTATACAAATTTATAACACACATAAACAAAAGTTTCTTCTTTTTTCGAAATACATTCATATACATGTCCACATACATATTATTTCAAGAGTACTGAACAAATTGGAGAATATATAGAGCAAATAAAATGAAAATTCTTTAGAACACTACGTAATCATTTGCACAAATAGTTCGTTAAAAAATGTAAAGGGAAGAAAGCCGTTTAAGGAATATTAATTAGTCTTAAATATTCACATATAAATGCATATGAATATGTGTATTAAACAATTGACTGATTTTCATATGACTTATGTTGGGTTTATAAACTGCAACATGTCGGCGTTTAATTTATGTATTTTAATTACGTTCTTTATCTTAATTTAAAAGAAAATATTTGAAACTAGTTTTTAAAAAATATCTAAAATGCTTTTAAAATTGTTTGAAACTAACGAATCAAAACGATTAAAACCATAAAACTTGCTAACGAAAAATTCTACAAATCACCACATTAAGTGGTGAGAACATGACTTTTGGATAGCAGAATATAATCATCACTTAAATTTATTATTTTCGCACATTCAAAATATGAATGCGAAAACAAATAATAACTTGACAAGATATAAGTATTGTAGCTTTAGAAATGTTTGATGTCATAAAATCCTAAATTGTAACAAAATGTTTGCATAGTTTTTGACCATTTTTGAAGTCTACACACCTAAAATATTACAAAGCATAGTTTTCAAGTTATTATTAAAATATATTAATAGAAATCCAAAATTTATATTTTGTTTAAAACGCTAATACTGTATTATTTCTAATCGTATTGTAAATTAATAATATTTAATGTTTTCGCACAATTTCCTAAATTTTAATTTAAAATTGTATGAAAAACATTAAATTTATTGCGTGTTCACTACATATTTTTTCTTTTACGAACAGGCAATTGTTTATATTTTATATTTGGAATTGAAATAAATTCTTCAAATAGAAAAATTTCAGACTTTTGCTCTCGTTATAAATATAGTGTTAATGTACATATTCATATGTAAAACAAATTATTGATTTTCATACCAATATTAAGCAAAAGTAAAAATTATTTTAAAATATTAATGATTTCAAGTTCTGATGACTTATTAAATGCGTTTTAAACAAAATAATAAAATTTGAAAAAAAGTATTTAATTTACCCTCTTTAATTGTGTATTCATGATGTTATGCAGTTCATTACGTATTATATTGAATTTCATCATGGTATCGGAGGAAAATATGGAACGACCAAAGGCAAGACCAGGATAATCTGCACAGCGATTTTTATTACGCCTTGCCTCGCGTTCGGCTACTATTTCAGCAGCCTCACTAGTACACCTCAATTTAGCCCATTCTGCTGATTGAACATCATCATCATCAATTGCAATACCTTCATCGGTAGCAGCGGAGGCGGCATCATTTAAAGTATCGGAGGATTCTAGACAAGCGGAAGACCGTTTTGTTTTATCCTTTTTAGATTTTTTGGTTTTTTTATCTTTCTCTTTGCTAACATCTGACGATGATTTATCAGATTTATCACGTTTTGATTTGGACTTTTTCTCCTTTGCTGGCTGCTGTTGTGAGCTGGAGCCAGCTGAGGTAGGTGTTTGAGATGAAACCACTCCTTCGTCCAACATACTGCTGTCATCGGTAGGCGTAGGACTATTGCTACCCATAGAGGTTGTTACCGATTCGGTTAAAGGCAAGTTTAAAGAGGCTTTAATACGTTGAGCTGTTATAGGATCATCCTCTGGTTCATCTGTATAATGATGAGTATATGATTCATCCATAACATCTACATCTAGATTAATGGAATCATTTTGTGTAGAAGCTGTTGTTGAATTGGCGGAAGATTCTTCAGTTTTATATAAAGCGGCCAATATTTCTTGGACATTTGGTGGAACATTAGGCCGCCGTGTACCTGAAAAACGGGGATGATGTTGATGGCCACGTCTCTTGAGAGAGGACGGCACCAGCGATGAACTGCAAGATGACGAGACCGAGGATGTTAAACTGGCATTACTTATCGTAGATTGATTATCATCATTTTGTGAAGCCAGCTGCTGAGTATTTAGGGCAGTGCCTGTTGCTTTTGTGGAGGAGGAGGACATAATGTCACTCCAGCTCCAATCACATTCACTTAAAGAGTCTGGCTCTTCCCCTTCACCAAAGGAAGAATTATTTTCTGAATTATGCTCTCTATTTACGGTATCGTACCAAGCCTTTAGAGCAGCATTATCGTCTTCATCACAGTAATACAATAGCTTATCTAGCAAATCAAGTTGCTCTTCTATGGAACACCAACGCGATGATATTATCGACTCTTGATCTGGCAATTTTTTTTTGTTCAATTGTTTTCTTTGTTGTTCTTTAGTAAGTGACGAATTTGTTTGCTTTTGTTTACTTTGCTTTGTAGATACTTTCAATTTACTTTGTTTCACAATTTTTTTATTTAAATTTGCATTATTTAATTGTAAAGAATTTTTATTAATACCACTGCTAAGTTTTAATTTTTTGTGTGTTTTCTTTAATGCAGAGGAGGAGGTTGACGACGACGACAGCGACGATGATGATGACGGAAAGCAGCTGTTTTTTTGACACTTCGTTTGTTTTTGTAGCTGCTGTTTATCACAACCTCCACTCGTTAATAGATGGCGGTGTGCTCTTTTAATTTGACGTATCTCTTGTTGATTCGAGCGCTTTCTTCGTACTTGTTGCTGTATTGCTTTAGTATTGCCAACTGGCGTTAAGCATAATACAGATGGTTTTCTCAATTGAGTTTGGCTATTCTCTTTTTGCGGCTGTTTCGTCTTGTTCAGTGTTGCCACCCCTTTATCTTTATTATTTACCGCTAATTTTTTGGGTGTTGACGTTTTTTGGTTGTTGGGAGTGTTTATATTTGTTTTATTATTAGTCAATATGTCTTTTTTGTTATTAATTGTTTGTTTTTGTTTTATTTTACCTTTTGACACAACATGCCATTTGTCATAGAAATTATTCCTTTTTGTTTCAAGTAATATTTTGTCCAACATATTAAAACTATGTTTATTTTTTTGTTATATTTTTTTCTTACTGCATAAAAAGAAACTAAAATTTACTTTTACTTTTTGAACAACAAATTTAACACATTTTTTGTTTCTTCAAGAGCTAATTTTCTTTGTAGTTGTGAAATTTAACAGCAATGTCAAGTTTTTGGCAATTATTCAATATATATTTTTAAAAAATTCTTAATCGATTGAATAAATAGTGTTTCTAGTTTTTTCTAGTTCATTTTGAATTTTATTTAATTTTAATAGAAAAATACTGCTTAATTTGATGTATTTAAGTGGCTCTGTAGAAAATATTTATTTCTTTATTTTCCTTATGAAAACTTAATTAAAAATTTCTTAATGGAACAACTTAAATGATGATTTAATTAGCAATTGCAATTGACCTCTATACTAGAATCTTTTAAGAATTGTTCAATTCAAATACTTTAATTTCAATAAAAATTAAGTTTTAAAGTGATGATCGTTGCTAATATATAAAAACTTGTTGTTTTATTTGAAAGAAAAATAAAAGCAAGTTTTTTTTTTTAAATTCGTAGTTTCTTTTTTTAAAATTAACTTTTTAGCTCATCATCTAACACGCTGTGATTTTTTTTCGTTTGTGTATAATAATTTCTTTTTATAACATATTTTTCTTTTTTTGCACACTTTTCACTTTTTGTTTGAGTGTATAACAATATTTTAATGGTTTTTTATGTATGCTATTACAACATAGCGTAAAAAGTTTAATTATTAAAATGTTGTTTGGCTTTCCGGCTTGTTTATAAGTGTGTAAGCATGTATGGTAAATAGACAGACAAACGGACGGACGGACGAACAATTAGACAGTCAGTTATACATCATCATTCTCTTTTTTAAGAAATTATTTTATTAATTTTTTTTTTTTTTTTAATATTCTTGTTGTTTAATTTTTATTTTATTTATTAAAATATTATTTTTATTGATTTATAGAAATAATTTATTAATATTTTAAAGTACTGAAGGGTTTAAAAGTTTAACAAACTTGTTGCGGCATTAGCTTTGTATTTTAGTTATAGTATAATAATGATGATTATATGCTCTGTGTATACGCTGCGCTGCCTTGTTGAGTTTTGAATGTGGTATATATGATTTTTTATATTTGCAGCCATTCAACAATGTGCTCCCCCAAAACCAAAAAAATATTTTGACCGTCTAAACTATTAAACGTTGCCGTATTCTTTTACTTAAGTTAACCATGACACTCTTTATAGTGCGTTAGAAAGAGTAGAATGAAAAAAATGAAAGAAATGCTCCCCAAAAACAAACAAACACAAGCACACAATCGTCTCTCTTGCGTTTGGCTATAGCTAAATACAATTTCCTCGTAAGTGCGCTCTAATTACCGATCTTCACACAACCACTCATTCATTATACAACCCACACATTTTAAATTTTTTTTATTTTATTTTAATTTTTTGCTTCCACTTTTTCGTTCTCTCTGTTCTTTCAAATGAATAAAAAAAAAAAAAAAAACAAAAATCTCTCGCTAGATTTTGGGGTGTTGTTCAAATTGTGAAAAATATTGAATAAAAATCTCAGGAAAATTTTTGAATTCCTAAATATTTTTCTGTATATGAAAAATCATTATTACTCATGAACACGTAATATTTATTTCTGGAGTGTATATATATATATATATATATTAAATTCTTTTAAGGGTAGAGTATTTTTTAACATAAAATAGGAAAAAAAAGAACTCTACCTTGTTATTAAAAAATTGTATGATTAATATTTTTTTTATAAAAAAAATTTGAGTTTTCTTTTTTAAATTCCATATCATGATGATTAATTAATAAGCTATATTGATTCTACAAAATTAACCTTGATCATTAATTTTGAATAAAAAAAATGCAATTTTCCCTTTATTTTTTTTTTTTTGGATTGGATCCAATATTTGTGAATATTTCAAATCATTAGTCAGTGAAAAATTTATTGTTTTTCGGATTATATAAATGTGTATTTGAAACGCATGCTCCTTTCTCCATTTCTTATACAACAACGCATCTTTTATAACAACTTTAAACTTTGCTGCGATTGTTATTGTTTTAGGTTATTTGATACATTTGAACTCTAGGCTATATGCCGAGTTTGGCTATGGCTACACAAAAAGCAGACACAGATAAATTCATAGTATAAAACAAAAAGGACGGATAAAAATTGAGAGAAATATTTGATTGTTTTTTTGTGAGTGTAAAAATAGATAAATTTGAATTCTTTAATGGTTGGCAAATCGCACGAGGAGGGCAGGTGATTTTAAGAGCTGCCATATTTATAAAAAGAAAATGACTCAAATACCGTTACTAAGTAAACAACTAAAAAAAAGCGAATTGCAATAGAGAAAACATTATAATGGAAAATCTAAAGGTGTTGCCATAGGCTTAAAATATATGTTTATGATATAGACTAATTAGTATAATATTTAAGTGTTTAACAAAGGGCTACCTTCACTTGAATGTATATATTTTCTTTTAAATTTAAAACTATTAAATTTAAACAAATGCATATATTTGAGTTTATACTTAAATTTATCAATTAAAACTAAACACCGCATAGGTGTTAAAATATATTATGGTATTTAATAGCGTGTGTTAAACTATAAATAGTATATGTTAAGTATACATATGTAAATGCATAAATAGTTTAACACATACTTTTCAATCAACAGGAAAATATATTTAAATAAACATTGCTAGTTTACAAAAAATATGTTTTTAATTAACAATTATTTAACTTTAGCCTATTTTAAAGATATTTTCCTTTAATTTTTTTCTTTTTTTATTTTTAGATTTATCTTATTTAACTAACTATAAGGTATTTTTGAATAATAGGATAAAAACTTACATTTTGCAAAGCCTTGTTCTTTTCTTCCAATTTGCCGGTAACCAAAGTCAAAGCTTCTTGTGTTTGATCCAATTCGTTTTCAACAGTTTGGATCTTCTTTTGCAATTGGCGAGCTTCTTCTTCGGCCTATACATAAGATTTAAAAAAGAAATTAATTAAATTTCAAATAATACGTTAAACTGTCATTGATGTTTATATATTAAAAACTTTAAAATTTGGTTTTTGCATTTATACCTTTTCGGCACGAGTATTAGCATCGCGTGCTTCTTGTTCGCAAGTGGCAGCACGTTCCAAAGCTGCGTCCTTGTCGATTTTCATCGCTTGCATCTTCTTCTTGATGGCATCCATGGCTGTAGATTTTTTTTGTGTTTACTCGAGAAGAAACTAAAAAAAAAACAAAAAACAACGTAAACATTAAAATATAATTCGTGTGTACAACATCTTATAACTTTTCATTTTGGATTCATTAGAGAATGAAGTAATTAGTGGCAATTGTGTTATTTTTAAATAGAGATTTGATAATATCTTAAGAAAGATAGTGAAATGAATTAAATTAACGGTTTTTAATTTTGCAATTATTTTGAATGCTTACTGTTTAACATAACTCTAAAAAATTGGGTCGTGTATATTAGATATTTAAGAATATTTAACAATTTCATTTTATTTATATTGAATATGTCTTTATAGTAATTTTGAACAACTATACGCTCGATTAATTCTGCTTAAAGACATTAAAAATTATAGCTTAAAGACATATAATATTTTATTTTACCATATAAAAGCCACAACAGTTTTTTTATGAGTAGTATACATATGTATATAAAATACTATCAATCAAAATACAAAAACAGTTTGTGCTTAAACCTAAATCAAGAAAATAAACAAAATTTAAGTTTAAGTTTTATATAAAAACATACACTCCATAAATTTAAATTTCACCTTGTTGCAGCAAAAATAAAAAATGCAATTTTTGTAAGAACAACAACAAAAACAAGTTCAAAAATGTGCAAGTTAAATACCGAAAATATGTTTATGAATCAAAACTTTGGAATTTTTTACAGCTATAGGAGGTCATATTTATGTATACATACGTATGTACACATGTATTTATGTAAATTATTTAGTGGGAAAGTAAATTCTAACAGAAGGTTGTATTAAAATAAATTCTCTTTTATTTATTTATTTATTTTTTCATGATATGTATTCCATAACATATTTTTTAAAATTCATTCATTGCAATTAAGTAATTAATCATTAATTAGATTAATTCATTAATTAGAATATCAAACTTAAAGTACTGTCTCTTTAATTTAAAATTAAATAAATTCCGTTAAATTTCATATAACCAAACTATAGTTTAATCATAAAATATTGAATAAAGTGTTGCCATTTATTTACAAAAATTTCAAAACTCAATCTAAAGTTTAGTTTTTGATTTTAGTATTTTTGTAATAGATTAAGAAATGACGGCAGCATGATTTTGTTAATTTGTATCACCAATACAGAATTACAGCAACTGATCGGTTATACCGAGTAAGTGTGAACATTAGCAATTTAAAGAATTTGTATCTAAAGAAAAAATTAATGCAATAGAATCAGTGAGACTTAAACAAACGGATAGAATGATTTCATTAATCATGTTCAAAAAATGCGAAATATATGCCGTTTCTTTAGGGATAGTATGGAATTCTATAAAGAATTTTTAACAGTTTAAATACGGAATTTATTAATTCCGCAACTGCCAAAATGATCATATATATTCATATTACGAATTGATTATTGGTTAATGGTTTAAATAGCATATCACAATATAAATTGAAGTATTGTTCATAAAATTTCTTAAATTCAGTCATTTAAAGTCAAATTAACATAAATTTAAAGCGATAAGTAAAGGTTTTTTCAATTGATAAATTTATTGCCTATTTCTTCCGTCCCTTAAAAACATGTTTTAATCATTAAAGCTGCAAACAGTCGGCCTAACTCACAGATTTCGCATCGAATAAATATTTAATAAAATATTCAATGACAATGCAAATAAAAAAAAAAAGTTAAGCTAAGATCAGCAAAATTATGGCGTTAAAAAACAAACAAAAATTGAATATGCACTTGGTGAATTATTTTAAAATTGTCGTTCTGAGAACGGAACGACGGGAAAAAAGCTTAACCCATTGTAAATCAAAAATCAGATTTCTGTCTTGAACATTCCAAGAATTAAAACTGGAAAAGTAAAAGATTAATGAATTTGTAAATTAAAGAAAATAAACATAGTGTGACACTATTAGGGTTAAGGAGTGAGTTAAAAATATTTAAAGGGGGTATTGGCTTTTTAAACTTATTGTCAGTCAAAAAACGCATTATTTATTTTACATATGTATGTATGTGTATTTTTTTGGCATGTTTTATATATTTGTATGTTCAATGTTTTCTTTTTTATTCTTTTGTTTGAATTGTAATTTTGATTTTAACAAATTTAATTCCAATCACATACGACACCATATGTATAATAGTGATTCAATTTTAATTTCAATATGAGAAGGTTAATTTTTTTTATTCTTTTATCTCTGCTGTTCTTTTGAGAAAAATATTGATTTAAAGGGCCTATGTATATACAAAATACATACATACAAATATTAATTTTTTTTTCTTAAATCGTCCACGATAAAGTGTGTCAAATTCCTTTAAAAACAAGTGAACTACTTTCGACGCACAGACTATTTAAAAAAATCTGTATTGAAATGGTTTTATTTTGGTATAATGAAACATAATATTTTATGGAATAATTTTGAGCAACAAAAAAGAAATAAATTAAAAGAAAAAATTTTCTTTTTATTCTGTTCTTTAATTTATTTATAGAATATTTCCTCTCCTCAACAGAAGTCGACACACACGAAGACTAGACGATTGGGGAAAATAGCTTTTCTTCTCTTCTATCTTATATAATGGCACGAACATACATATAAAAGCATACATGCGAGAAAACACCTTATAATACTTTTCAAAAAAAATTTTAATAGTTAGATTTTATGTTGAAAATATTTGTATTCGTTCGTTTTTCGCTAAGTATCTAAAAATACAAAATTTCAAGGCATCTGTTTAGTATCATTTACGCTATTGGTTGGCTATTGTACAAAATTTAAAAAATAAATTTGAAAAAAATTTCCCAACTCTTTCACACAAGCAAATGAAAAGACACATGAAAGCTTTTTTCCCTATATGTAATGATATATAGAGAGTATATATATCTAGGATTTTTTATATGATATTTTGAAAAAAAAAATAAATTAAATTGCGTAATTAATTGAAAAGCAAATATAAAAACGAAATATGTATTATAAAATACACGCATATATGCATACAAGCATATTTTATACATTTTAACCTAATTTTATAAGGTGAATTATACGTATATCCTAACATTAGCATAGCTATAAAAAATGTTAAAAGTGGTACAGTTGTTTCAAAAAATATTGAAAATTATTTGGCTAAAAGTATTTGTATTTAAAATTTTTAATATTGCAATCATTTGAATGAAACTTCAGGAGATTTAATAAACATTTAGGTTTCAAACGTTTTCGCAATTTTCATCGCAATTGTATCCGGTTTTAATTTCACTTTTTTCTGTTTACTTTTACATCCCCTTCTATCTTTCTCTCTCTTTCCCTTCTCCCTTTTCGGCTCTCTATACCTGTTTCCTTCCGCTAACCTGTCGATATAATTTCACTGAGTCTAGATAATAATGTGCCCAAAATCGTAATAAAAATATTAGCATAAAATAATAAAATTTTTAGATTTATCAATTACCTCGACATTGGTTTCATTTGTAAAGACAACTAAAAAAACTATTCAACGAACTTTCTATACCTAGTAAAACCTTAAGTTTTTAAATTGAACCCCTTTCTTTTCACTATCAAACTTTCAAAAGGTAAGCCTCTCCTACATGCATGTATAAAAAAGAAATATGGCTGCATTTATATTTAAAATGTTGTAAATGATCTGTTAGAAATTTATAAACAATTTATTTTCCTTTGATTGAGAAAATTAGGACATACTTATTTTGTAAACGTTAACTAATCTGTATTAGAATAATTGTATATAAAAGAGCTGGCCATATAAAATTTAAACACTTTGCCTCTCACTTGCACTTATTGCTAAACAATTGTTTAAAATTGTTAAAAAGCATTTTCCCATTGCCATGAACCATGAATTGCAAATTATTGTTATATAATATCTTATATTTTAATGAATGTATTATTTCTTTTCGCCTACATCTTTGATTGTTGGAAGTATTGTTTTCATATGTATTCTGCAGTAATTTCCAGTTACATTTTTAACAGGTTCATTGCATTTGTAGTTAGTGTTGCCACAATTCTAACATTTGTAGAAGGAATGAATTTCTATTTTAATCAAATTAAAAAATTTCCAAGGAAAGACTTGACGTTTAACACTTAATTTAATTATTCTTTTTTTTCTCTCTTAAGTTCTTAATCCATATAAACATATATACATATATGGATGGTATTGTGGAAATTTTAAACTTTAAATTGTGGTTTTATTGTCTTATAAAATTTTTTATTGAAAATGACATCGATTACCAGAAAAACAAAAAAAGGTTTTTAACCTCAATTAAACTAGTTTAAGTTCTTTAACATAATCATCTACATTTGTACATATTTGCAAACAATATTAGTTACCTGTGCGGTTTTAAACTTTATAATTCAAATAAAACTATAACGATAACAAAAATATTAAATCCAAGAAACTCAATTTAATATGATAAATCCAAAAACTAATTGTTTGAAAATGTTATAGTCTAAGTCTAGCACTTTTCAACACTTTTTTTTTTAAAGAAAATTTACAAACAAGCCAGTACACAAAAAACCGTTATTCGTTAACAGCACTGTAAATAAAGCCTTTTATATTATTTTCGTACTTTCGTTAGGAAAAGGTTGCCACTTTTTTAAAATTCAAAAGGTTGAGAAATATATCCTTTTAATTGATTTTAGTTTTTTGGATAGTTTTTTTGAAATTTCTTTTGAGACTTGTTATTTGGTTTATGAAATTAATTAAATTAATATAATTTTCAGTTATTATTTTTGTATTCTTTTTTATTTTCTTTTTTTTTTATTTTTTTGATAATTTACTTACAATATAAAAATACTAAATATCGGAGTTATCCGCGACTTGAACGGATTGTGATGTTCAACTAAAATTTGTGTGCAAACAGTTGACTCAACTGGCTGCGATCTCAGTGCCTAAAGTCTATGTGTTAGTGCATTGCCCATAAGTTGGTGTGTGTACATGTTAAGGTGTTAGTGACAGCATAAAATAATATATCGTATATAAAATTTTGTATGAGAAACTGAAGAAGAAAAAATATATGGCTTATAGACTTTTTTTCGTTTTTTTTTTTTTTTTGTTGTGTTTTTATATTCTTTTCTTTATTGAAAAACATTTTGCGCATGTGTTAAATATATATTTGTTTTTCAATCTGTTTTAGCTCTTCTTTAAATTGTTATTGGTACGTTAAGTCTTTGGCTAGGCCAACTGCTTTGCCAAACTGCAATTTGTTTTGATTTGCGAGCAGCTGTTTATAAAATGTTCTTTCATAAATCTAGTGCTCTCTCCGGAAAACTTTTACACTCACCTTATCACCCACTAATTACAACTAACAATATTTAAACATTTGGCCACCCAAAAAAAAAATTGTTTAAATGCATTTATCATTATTTATATTTTGTTTTTTTATACCCTTTACCTATCTAAAAGAAATATTTCGAATTTCCTTTTCATCTCATCTTACCTGATATTTTCCTGCTTCTTGTCACTCATACTACATTAGTTTGCAACAATATTGGTAAATTTTTATTGGTATTAGTATTCATTAAATAATTCTCTTGAATTTGCTTAAGCAAATTCTATATATGAAATATTTTTTTGAAAATTTCCCTTTATTTCAGCTTTTGATTTTGCTTCTCATCTAGTGTCCCCGTATTTTTATTTTTAATTTTTAGTTTATTGCATGAAAATATTTTATTTTGGAATCTTTCCATATGTATGTGGGTTATTTTTCTTGCAAAATACTATTGCCTCATTGTTTTTCTCACATGTACATTTTTGTAGATTATTTAAATTATTAAAATTTTCTTCTTTTTTTTTTCTTTAATATAAAATTTATTTTTAAATTTCCGTTATCGATACTGAATTAAAAAAATAATAAAATAAAATAAAAAACAATACAAGATCTCTTCAACTTTGTTTGGCGGTTTTTTTGTTTGTTTTGCAATATTTTGAATGCATTAATTATTATTATTTTTCTTTTAAACAATAACAATTAAGTTATTCGTTGTCTAGTAAATGAATTCAGCTGATAGATAAAAAAAAATATATAAGGGGTAGAAAAAAATAGAGAATTTTTAACATAATTTGTAATCAATTCAGAAGGGACTTGGTGAATGTAACATAACGTACTTAATTGATCAACACCACCCTTTAGTCAGGATTACAACCTAGTTTCACACACAACTCATGTTGTGTGTCTTAATGTTTTTCAACAGTGGCGGAACATCCAACTTAAATGCCGATGCCGAACGACAGAGTTGAGATACTTTTCATGGCAATTTTTTGCACTCTACAAGTTGTCGCAAGAAATGTTTTTATCATATTTCGTTTTGTTCTAGATGACTGAGCTGGAATTGAAATCACGGGCTGTCGTCTAATAACCCAATAATAAGCCTACTGAACTATGGAGTCTTCAATATAACATAGACAGCTAATAGGATACATATTGAGCTCAATATCTTAGCAATTTTTATATGTATTGTTCTGTACTTGGTTGTAACAGAACAAGTTTATAATAAATAAAATTTTCTCTAATCCCTGTCTCCGAGAAAAGTATTATCTGCTGTTAAAATATTTTTAAAATGCGAAATAAGTAAAAAACTGCTCTTCAACTATTACTGGAAACATTAACACCGACTCATGTGGAAAGAAATTTGGTTGGATCAGTTATATACTTTGTAAACCTTCTAACGTTCCATTGTATACTATTTGCAATGAAAAAAGAATCTAGGACAGCCAAATAACATGCTGAATAAAAAACCCATATTTGACGTGACACTCAGCTGCAAGTGAAACTCATATTAATTATTAAAGGAATGTACCAGAATGCTATTCCCCGCATTCTGAACAAAAGTGTAATCACATCAGTGCACTTTAGGCATCTTCCACCATTCCCACTGCTACTTAACAGTTATTGTCAGCATTAGATAAAAGTCACAGTAAATTCTAGAGGTACCACTCTGGCACTTAAGCAAACACCTCGAATATTAAAACTACACAGACGATATCTGCCTACTTTCTCATATTATAGATTTAAAGATATGCCATCAAGGCTCAACAACATTGCAGACGAAGCGGTTGTAAGCGGTTTTGAAATAACTATCCCTATAGCTAAGGCTTGCCAAATACACGTTAGAAGACTTTCATTTATTCTTATTATTAATTGTTATTATCAATTTCTAAAGCATTCAGAGAATATCGGTTTTAGAAATCTCCACACTCCAAGGTAACTGCGTTCCATTTGATCATTTTTATTTGAAATCAAACCAATTACAAGAATGAAATATGGAACACATTCCTCTCTGCTCTGCTTACGCCGAATATATTTGCTGAAGAAAATATCTACTTAGAACCAATGAAATTGCCTTCGAAATAAATATGGAATAAAGCTAAGAATTTCTTTTTACTACACTTTATGTTATGTAATTAAATTTTTGTCAAAAAGTTTACTTTTTACTTTTTTGTTACTCTCACATTTAAAATAAGTACTTTTAACGTACTGTAATGAATATTTATGCGGCCGTAGTGGAGTGGGTAACCGTTTGGCCTATTAAACGAAGTTGAAGTCCCAGCTCAGATACCTCGAACAAAACGATGAAATATAAAAAAAAAACTTTTTCAGCGACTACTTCCAACTGTAAATAAAATTGTTATGAAAAGCTTCTCAAAGCTGCCGTTCGAAATCGAAGTTAAACAGTAAGTTCCAACACTCATGGATAAACTTAACACAGACAAAATGGGTAACGTGAAAAGCTAGGTCGTAATCTTGATTAAAAGATTGTAATGGGCAATTGATTATGTAAGTTAGAAAGTATAAAGAATTTTTAAAGGTCTCATATCTAAGTATATAACCACCTAATAGAGAATAAATACTTTTTTAAACTATATTTTTTTCTAATTGTTCTTCAAAAAAACTCAATGAATTTCTTATAATTTGCTAAATGTAAAATGTAAATATATTTGTATTTTTTTACACAATAAAATATTGTATACTTATGGTCGTATATTATATGTACATATATTTATAATTTCCTGGCAATCAGTGCTTTTATTCAAATTTAGAATTCACTATAAAATGTAACACGAAATAAATGAGTATTTGTCTGACACAATTATTTTATTAAAATGTTTTAACAAAAGGCATTAATAAATTTAAAAGCGAAAATTATTACTACATAGAAACCTATAATAAAAATAGAAACAGTGCCAAAAAATATATACAATACAAATTTCATTAAAAATTTTGCTATTAATTTGGTTGAAATGTTTCTTTTTTATGGTTGCCTATGAATTCTTGAAAATATAAACAATTGTATTTTATTTTAATTTTCAATAAAAATAAAAAATATGAACAAATTGCAGTTTTTTTTTATTAAAAGTTTTGGTACCAAATTTCCACAATAAAAATGTAATCAAATTTTAACAATAAATGATAATGGTTCCTGTTTGGTTATTTCACATAAGCTTAAATTATTGTATCTGAATTTTATATTTTATCTTAATTATTCTTTAAAATTCACGACACTTATGCTAATCTTCAAAAGATTTCTGATTAGAACTTTATGCTGAAGCTCACAGCTTTATCAATAATGCAGCCTTTACCATATCAAGAGTTGTTTATCACCCTTTGTTTAGAGATTTTTCTAGTTGCGGCAACAGGAAAAAAATGCAAAGATTATTAAATCCCTATTTTTACTAATTTTTCGAAACAAAATAAGTGTTTCACAATTGACTAAATCTGGGTATAGTCTATATAGGAATAGAATCTACTATTGTTGCCCTATAAGTAGTCCCTTTAATGTATTTTCTGAATGGCAATTGAAGTGATTGAAGATGACTTCATGAAAGGAGTAATTTTTAGGTAAAAGTACGTTTTTTTTTAATTTTGAAAATTTCCTTTATAGTATCTCCTTAGGTTGCTATAGAAATTTATTATATTAAGCGATAGCATTTACTTACATACCTACATAGGTATGAGGATAATTTTTCAGTACATATGGTTATATCTTATAATTTATTAACTTCTAATCTTTTACAAAGTTATAATGCCAAAGTAACCAAAACCAAAATGTAAACGACTAAAATTTTGAATATAAAAGTTGTTCACCTTGACCATTAAAAACTACAATAATATACTTGCTTTTGGTCAATAAAGTGGTTCAAAGTTAAATTTCCTTTTGTAAAACAAAATTAAAAACAAAAACAAAAAAAATTATAACATGATCTTAATTCTACAGACGAAATCATTAAAAACAAAATAAGTAACGTTTAGAAAATCTAAAGGAGTTTACATGACAACATCAATGTGACAATGTGTGTGTACCGATGTATACAATTGAGTCACAGTTTCATGAATTTTTTGCCTAAGCCAGACACAACGTGCGATTGTACGTACGTACATACGTTATATGACGATAATGGGTGGAGGGGGTTAGTACTCTCAGACCAAATATTGTGGCGTCAAAAAGACGCTTTATTAAAGCAACAATAAAGAAAAAAAAATATGATGAAAATACAATATTTGAGTGTATTGATTGTTAAATTCAATCAATAATTTTTTTTTCCCATAATACGAGTAGATTTGATTCTGTAGATTTTAAAAATTTGTTATGGCAAATTTTGTTGATTTGTACGTTGACATTGCTTGTTTTGTTTGGTTTTTGTGTTTTCAAAATTTAAGCGGCAATTTATACCAAAAATGGTAAATAATTTTCCAACAAGTTGTTTCTTTTGAGAATTTTTTTTTTTAATTTAATATTTATTAACGAAAAATAAATAAAGAAAAAGATACAGCTTTGGTGACACTTTGTGATCTTAAATGTTGAATAAAAACATATTGTTTCAATATATGAACTTGAGTTGTTATTGCTTTTGAACAAAAAAAATTCCTTTTGATAAAAAAAAAGGTATATTTTTTGTTGAATTAATTTTTCTTTCGTTTTAAATTTTATGTTAAATAGTATATATGATAAATTTTTCGCATTTTACACTCACACAATTTCTAAATTTAAATTTTTATTTCGGTTTTAAAATAAAAACAAATATTTAAAACATTGAAAATATATGTACACAGTGGTGATCAACATATGAATGTACAAATGTATTACGTATACACCATTGCCCATTGTAATTTTGAAGCCTATTCGTTATAATTATAAAGCATATCCATGTGTTTAAATAAACAAGGCAAAATTTTAGGATTGGATTTGATCATAGTATAAAATTTTATTGTTCTAACAATTCTATCTGAGCCTGTATTAGTAAAATGAGGTTTTGAGTTGAATTTTAGATCAAATTTAAGTCAATCTACCTATTTTAAGTCAAATATAGTGTCACACCAAATAGTTATTTTGACAAAACACAAAACCTGGCATCAGAGGAAGGGTGTAGTTGATTTTATTTTCCTAATTTCAGTATCTAGTTTAAAGCAAACATTTCTAGTGCTGCTTATCAAGGTCGGTTAACCAAGACGTGACAAAAGAGCTTTGTAAAAAAAAGGTGCCGTTCTCTCCTGCACAATTTTTTAAATTGCTTTTACGCCACAAGATAATTTAGTTTATAAAACCAGATGAAACGATCAAGGAACCCCTAACAAATCACAAAGAGAACATTGAAAACAAAGTTTGCAGTGGAAATTGTGTTTATTTAATTTTTTGTTGATTTAAAAAGAAATCGTAAAAACAATATATTTATCTATACAATAGATATGTTTATATGATCGTGATGATTTCAAAACCATTTAATTTTCTTTTAACGTATGTATGTATATAATTTTAAAAGAATTTAATTTAGGTTTTTCGTTCATTACGTCATTGTGTAGGTTGAATAATTTCTTTTAAAATTTCAAAATTTTTGCGTTTATATTAATACAATACTGTTCACATATATTTTTTTGTTAATATTTAAGATCTTTTTTTATATCCATTGACGAAGATTTGAAAATAAATTTTCTTTTATTTTAAAGATGTTTTGAAAGCCGATGTTCTTAAATACAAAAATAATTTCATTTCGTCCAGTTATGACTCTTAACATTTTTATTCCTTAATAAAGGCAATTTGTCTTCCAATTTTCTAGGGGTTTTTATCTTTCCAATGGAATAAATATTAATTCCTGGGACATGATAGTTTTGTTATTTTGTACAAACAATTATTATGCTGGCTGGCTGGTTGGTTAAAGATTAAAAAATGTTGATTTTCGTTCAACCGACAACTAATACGATGCTACCATAACAATTTATAAGTAATATCTAAACGTGTTGAGACCACCAACCGTGGATTCAACATATTGTACAATCGCAACCTCATAAAAATCATTATCGAATAAAGAAGACTTAAAGAAAAACTGTTTTGAAATCCTTGATACCAGGGCTATCCAACCCGTTAGGTCCAATTCCAATTTAATTTTTTAACCAATTTTAAACGATTTAAATAGACTTCGTTTTTGCTTTTTGGAAAAAAATGTTACCTTCATCAACTATATCTCCAGTCTCAAATAATGCCCGACCGTAACGAAAACTGTAGCTATCCAGTCAACTAGATTCGTTAATAATAGGAATAGTCTTGAAGTGAAACAATATTAAAAACTGTGATTGAAAAATTAAATACTCATGTATTTGGCGAAGGAGCATTAACCTTATTTTTTCTTAACGTTCTTTTGGTAGAAAAGAATAAAATTTATAGAAAAATCTTTTAAAATTTGTATTCGTTTAGAATAGTTTATCCGTATAGACTTTTTTAGTCAGTACTTATTTAATTATGTTTAGATTATACGAAATATTTACAGTATTGAATAACATGTCATAGTTCAAAATATAAACAAGGTTTAATAGTTTTTTATAAAATATATTTCTGATTGGTAAAATCCACTTACAGATATTGACTTCTCTACATCATCCGTTTATATATGGTAATTTCATCCATGAGTCGTGGGTGCCTGACAGCCACTGTTCAACACATCGAATCCGAAGGACAATTATAAACCTTTTTATTGAAATTGGTTTACTCTCAGGGCTTTCCTCACAATGTTGCTGTAACCGTTTGCCGAAACTTTTTTCCTAAATGTAAAAGTTGTGGTTTAAATCAAGCCTCCTAACTAGTACACGGTAACAAAAAGCTTAAAATAATTAATTGAGTGATCTCAG
This sequence comes from Sarcophaga peregrina, assembly GCA_014635995.1. Taxonomy (NCBI): domain Eukaryota; kingdom Metazoa; phylum Arthropoda; class Insecta; order Diptera; family Sarcophagidae; genus Sarcophaga; species Sarcophaga peregrina. The sequence continues at coordinate 112,844,807 of CM025789.1, read as the reverse complement.
TAAGTCGGCTGTTCTGGAATAATTTTGGCGGGGTTATTTGAACAAAATATTGCACCACACCTTCTTCTTGCTCATATTCAGAAAGCAGTGATAACTTGTTCAAATTTTTTTTCCGAGAATTCACACGGAAATAATAATTTTTAACGGTCGCCGAATAAATGCTTTTAACTCTGAATAACCACATCATCTTGTAAAATTCACATCACTAGTGCACTTTTGACATTTCGTAAAAACAGAGTTGCTTTTTATATTTCTTTTCTATCTTTGTTTACAATCTACATTTTGCCTAACAATAGACCATTTAAATGCAAATAAAATATTTATTTAGAGAAAAAATATGTAAATTATGACACAAAAAATATATATTTTATAAGAGAAACACAAAATATAGATAAGAAAAAACAAACTAAATATTTAAGATATTTCGGAAATTGCTCAACTTCGAAATACTAGCAAATAGGTGAAAGTTTTACAACAATGTCAAACGATACAAAAAACATTAAACGGATTATTTTAGTAAGTGGTAAGAGAAAATGCGGGAAAGATTACTTGTCCGAAAAGCTACAAGAGCGGTAAGATGAATTTTTGTCGTAAACATAAGATAATATCGCACTAAAAAAATTATCTTTAAAGCTTAGGTCTATGTAGTCAAATTGTAAGAATTTCAGAGCCCATTAAATCAGAATGGGCACGAAAAATGAATCTCGATTTAAAGGAACTCTTAAGTGATGGTCCCTACAAAGAGAAATATCGCAAAGACATGATAACATGGAGTGATGAAGTAAGAAAGCAAGATTATGGCTATTTTTGTAAAGCAGCTATGGAAAAAGGTAGGTTTTGTATTCTTGGGAGATAAAGAAATTTTTCAATATTCCATATTTAATTTTAGCCAATGCTGAGATTATCATAGTTAGTGACATAAGACGTAAGAATGATTTGAAATATTTTCGAGAGAATTACAAAAATAAACTAACAACTATACGACTGACTTGCCCTGAAATTGTACGTGCCGAAAGAGGCTGGATATACACAGTAGGCATAGACGATATTGAGTCTGAATGTGGTTTAGACGATTACGACCAGTGGGATTTAGTTATTGAGAACAATAATCAATTGGATGGTAATCAAGTAATTGATTTAATATGTACTAAGTTTGATTTTTAGCAGCCACTTTACACTGCCACAAATTTCCTACGAATTCTACTATTAGTAAATATTCTTTAACTCTTAAATGTTATGTGAAAAGAATTTTTTATAAACATTTTATATAAAAACTGTTTATTTCTATAAAAAAAAGTGAATAAAAACTAGTTACCTATATTGAAATTAATGAAATAATTAAATTAAGTAATATGCTTGACTTATTTTTATAGCCTAAGAAATCTAAATAGAAAAATCAAGGACAACAATCCTTAACCTTGCAATTTGTGGTTTCATCAATTTCCAAATATGGAGATAAGAAACCATCGCCTTATTTATAAATAATCTTAATTTATTAAATTTAATATATATTTTTAATTATCAATGCAAGTATTTCTATTGTTTTATTTAGGAATTTATAATAAATTCTTAAATAACTTTTGTTTTTAGTCTGGCATCACCTTAAAAATGTTGAATGGTTCATTCATAGCACGAGTTGTAAACAAATTAATAAATTAAAGAAAGTAAAATTAAAAAGCCATTTTAATGAGTTCCCGAAATCGTGGCAAGGGCAAAAGAGGTGGTGGACACGGTCCTTACCGTAATGTTAAGTCGAATCGCAATTGTGAACGTTCATTTGCCCAGAGAGAATGTGAACTGGCTTCCGACTCCGATGATAGTTCCAGCAGTTCTTCATCAACTGAAATCGATGGACTCGGCAAAGCTCCGGATTTCCCCATTGCCATGTGGGATCTGAATCATTGTGATCCCAAAAAATGTTCAGGCCGCAAATTATCTAGGCTGGGGCTAATAGAAAACTTACGTTTGGGACAAAAATTCGCTGGTCTAGTATTAACACCGGTAGGTGTTAGTTGCGTTAGTCCCTTGGATAAAGACATTGTAGCAAGCTCAGGGGTAGCCGTAGTAGATTGTTCATGGGCTAAATTGGATGAAACACCTTTCTCAAGAATGCGTAGTCCTAATCCGCGCCTATTACCATTCTTGGTTGCTGCAAATCCTATAAATTATGGGAAACCGTGTAAACTAAGTTGCGTTGAGGCAATTGCAGCAACTTTATTTATATGCGGTTTTCGTGAAGAAGCTAAATGGTACATGGGGAAGTTTTCATGGGGCCATTCATTTTTAGAATTAAATGACTCATTATTGGAAAAATATGCAGCCTGTAAGTCCAGTGAAGAAATACTGCAAGTGCAAAACAAATACCTGGAAGAGGAGCAAGGTGCTAGAAATAAACCGAAAGATTATAGTGAGTTCTATCCAACTAGCAGTAGTGAGGAGGAAAGCGAAGAAGACGATGCAGTTAAATAGAGAATCACGGCTATAATAATTATATGTATTTCAAAATATATATGTATTTATAATATATCTAATATATTTCTATTTATAATGAAAAAAAAACTCGGTAACGTTTCAAATATTGAAGGGGTTTAATCTGTGAAGCCTACAATTCAAAGTAAATATACCGCCATACATAAATGGTTGAACAAAAATGGATCTCAAACATTGTGTCTATAAAACGTATTCTGTCCAGTGGTAATACAATGTACCGAAATATATTAAAAAAATAGAGTTCCAGGATTCTGCATTTTTGAAACATATATAAGTACGAAGGTGTAATCCATTAAAAAGTGCAAATCTGTCCACTTTTGAAAATGATATTTAACAGACATATTAAGTAGGTGGAGAATTTCGTTTAATTTCCACAAGTAGTAACAAATTCCGCCAATTTAACAGATGAATAAGTTTTTATTAGAAAAATACGAAGGGCGTTTGTATTGCATTGGCTTAATAGACGACAGCTCCGACTTTAATTCTCTGCTCTTCCATCTTGAAATATACCTTTTGTCACCTCCAATCACCATGAAGTTTTTTAAATTTGTAGTTTAGAGTTAACGTTACACGGAAGGATTGTCACGTCGTACATGAATAAACTTAACATACATGCAACAGGGGTGGCGCACAAAGCTGATAGGTGTTCGTGACTAAAGTGGCCAACGAGGTATATATGTAATGTTTGAAAAGAGATTTTTTTATAGTTTCAAAAAGACTTACTTCATAACAAAGGTAAAAAAATAAAATCACAAAAATGTTTAATTGAATACTAATATTTTTTGTTTATCATTTACAGTTTTGAAAATATCATTTCAATAAAAAATTACATACATATGTTTACTGTATTTTTTCAATATCCTAATGAAAAGATAACTTATGAGCAAAAATGTTTGATGAGAAAATTAATAAAAGAATTCATAAAACACATTCGTCATTCTTTAAAAAAAAAAGTAAGACAGATGAACTTCAAGAGAAAAATCTTCTCAAAATTATTAAAACAATAAAAATACAATAATAAAGTAATGAATTTAAAATCATTGAGTATGACGATGATATTCTGGGGTAACGTTAACGAAACTGGACATGCTGAAAAACGTAGCACTGTTCTTAACCATGAATTTGAGAAAATCATGTAAATGCACCAACAGCATTTGCATAGATTTTTCATCTAAGGCTGAGTAGCCCAACATTGAGCCCAGTTTTACAAATAAACGCAGCAAATGGAACGATCCATATAATTTCGATAAAGGAGTATCAGGATATTGCTGCAAAATCTCGGCATACTGTGGTCTTTCAAATTTGTAGAGTAACTGAGATCCTAGCATAACATTAAAATATTCTATAACTCCATTTAATACATCTGATATGGCCAACTCTTTGCAAGCGTTTGTAGATTTGGCTGATTTTTTTAAATTAATATATTGATCCACAATATCTTGTACTGTTATCTTAGCAGGTATATCTAACAGTTTATGCTGACGCGTTATAGCATCCCAATCATCGGCTAAACATTGTTTCAATTCATCGGGTATTTTAATTTTCACTTCTATTTTCGACAAAAATGTTTCCTCGCTTTCAACACAAGAATCCAAACGATTGGTAGCAGACGAAGTTGTCGAAGGCGTTAATGCGGGATTTATAATGCCAGTAGTTGCTGTAGTTGTAACTGTTGAAACTGGCATAGTTGTGGCTGGGTTACTTGCAGACGTAGTGGAGAGTATGGTTGCAGATTTCGTGTCTGATGTTATAGTTTGTGTTTTATCAGGATTTGTCGAGGTGGAAGTTCCTCGTTTCTTTTTAGTTGCCGGTTCATCTTTTTCTTCCTTAGACGTATCTTCCTTTGTTGACGTATCTTTTTTTGAGTCTACAGCTACAGGTGTGGCGTTCTGTTTTGAACGATTACCTCTTCCACTAGCACCAGTTGCACCAACTGATGGAGTTGCAGTGTTTGTTGACGAATTCAGTTCTTTAGAAGGTGTTGAAGCTCTTGACTCACTGCCCCCACTACTAAAAGCTCCGCTATCTTTGGAAGTATTTGCCATTGTATCTCCTTTTTTGCCCTTAGGGGTTCCTATAATTATTCAATAGTTTAATAATTTCATTTAATTCTTAAAGCGAAATTTCCAAACGGAAATATTCGGTTTATAAAGTCTTTGATAAAAGCGGACTTAAATGACGAGTGTATATCTTTGTATTCCCAATAGCAGTAAAAGTATATCTTAGTATATTAAAATAGTTTAATATTTATAATGTTATAAAGCTTTGAAAATAAACGCCAATGAAATGATCCTTCCAATAAAAAGGGCATTTAATTTTACATTTGCAATGCAAACTTGACTGTTTTCGAGTTGTGAGCATTTATTTCAAATTAGATTGATGGTTTTCAAACAAGTCATAGTTCTCCATCATCCAAGCTATATAGTTCCGGCAAGGTTACTCCAAATCTTTTAAAATATGTACATACCTTTCTTACTTTTCTCTTTTTTAGCATCGTGTTCCTTCTGCAATTCCTTTTGTCTTTGTAAATTTGTCTCATTGTACTTTAAAACTCGATGTTCTGGAACCCACTCATCCCAACTGTAAATGGAAAAGAAAAACAAAAAAAGAAATGATAAAAATCTATAGTTAGATCAGGACTAAGAATTTCTAACTTCTTATTCCAGCCGGCATAATGCACAAAGTACTTCAGCTGCTTATCTTTTGTAACAGTACACTTCAAGGCCTTGGCTTCATAAATTAAGGGTCCGTGAAAACATAATACTTTTTCGCCTGTAGAAATCAGTTAAAAGTGTAAATTGTTTGCTCAAAAATATTGGTAATCAAATTCTGGTACAGCTTTCGGCCATAATAATGGCGCTATTTCTTACCTTCGGCGAATTTGTATTTGGGTTGCATTTCCGTTGTGGACGTTATTTTGGCGGTTTATATTTAAGCTTTTTAGAGAAAAAAAACTAATTTTATTTAATTTTTAGCGTTTTATTTCTAAAAATTGTAAATAAACACAAAATTTGCTTTGGATTTTGTGTTATATATTTATGTAGTTGTTGTTTTCGTTAAACACAGCTGTGTGGCTTCGTTAATTTTTATTTAACGACAAATGGCTATTTGAATAAAAGATGCCAGATTGTTAAGTAAAATTTATTAAAAATATATTGGGGAATTTAGACTCTATAACCATGGTTTGGAATTAAAATCTTCTTAAAATACGCAAAAAAAAACATTTTATTTGCCTATAATATATTTACAATTAAAATTACCTTTTATAGGAAAGAATCTGTTACATTTTAATGAATATATTACAACGATTATTTGGTATTAAAGTTTTCCTCCCATGGTCGGGGTCCTCTTTTATTTTCCCAGTCATCCAAGTTCATATCTTTCACTTTTTCATATACCTTTTCTATTGTCACTTCTTCTGGTTTTTTCATGGCTACACCAAATTCCTCCATTTCATCGGGTGTTACTGTTTGTTGTTTAGAAAATTGATATCTGGAAAATATATTCATTATGAAATAAATCCGTAAAACTAGGGAAATAACAAAATATATACCTGATGTGGGTAAATTGCTGTAGACCAAAAGAACCGGCAACCATGAGGACTAAAAATGGTACTCCATACTTATAGGTTCTATTTCTCCTTAATTTATTAAGTTTTTGCATCAGCGACATTGTGCCTCAAAAATTTCTTGATGACAATTGTCGTGTTTACATAAATATGGCCCAACAGCTGGTAGTATAGTGGTGCCAGACTTAAATCGGGCTTCGTTAAATTTACAAAATCTTTTATTGCCACATTGTTACGGTTGAAGTTGTGTAGTTTTTTTCTTAGGTATTTCTAGGGATTATAGTAATTAATTTATAAAGAGAAAATAATTTGGTAAATAGAATAACAGGAATTTCCTGTTATGATTAAAGGAAGGTAAATTCCTTCCAAAAAGTTTTATTTCTAAGAAATGTATAAATTTGCTGAAATTACTGTATTACCATATAAGGACGGTATTATCCACATGTATTCGAGACAGTGTGTTTTCTTTGAAAGACCTTTATACCATTTTACAAAAATTCCTTAAAGTGCTGTATACAGAGCTATAAATCGGTTTTATTTAAAAAAGTAAGAATATTATTAAAATAAAAACTAAATTTTTATTTCAATATTTTCTTAATAATTTTATAAAAATAAATTAATTCGGATCGTTATTTTTACAAAACTAACTTCTTATTCGTAACTAAAAATATAATTAGTGGTAGTAAAATACCAGTAAAACATTATCATTCAAACATAAAAATTACTTAAAAACATAAATCCAAAATTCTAGAATGATTAGTAGTATAATAATAACAGTGGTCTATCTAAGATCAGAACCAATACACAAACCACACATTAGGTAATTTGGATTGATGTAGTTTTCTTTTTGACATACGTCATTAAATCTGATATTTTTTTAAATACCCCGTAAAACTTTTCGGTGCTTGAAATAAATCCAATTATATACAACTCTGTTACGGACACCACCTTTTCCGTTAAATATTTGTAACTTTAACCAACACTTTCCAACATTACGTTAACTAATTTCGTTAGCTAACACTGCTTTCCTTTTATTGTATACACACACCTATGCCAAATTTCGTTAAGTCGCCATTTTGCTTTAGTGGGAGAATGTGGCATCATTGGTCGAAAAATAACCAACGCTGAAATATTTTTCCAACAAAACTAGCGAAAAGTGTAAGAAAAAATATTGTGCAAAGAATAAAAAAGAGCTGTTAAATTTTGAATATTGTCCAATTTATTTTGAAAACTACATTAAAATACACTAAATTTTATAAATTCCATAAGGTATAACACAAATCTAAATAGAAAACGAGATAAATTGATTAAATTTAGCAAAACTAGAAAGCCGTGCATTAGTCGTCATAAGAAAAGACACAGCAAAGAAATTGAAAAAATAGCAAAATGCTATGCAAAGTTTTGCGTAAAAATATTAAAAAAAAGAGTGCCGTGATAAGATTGTGGATAAAAATTTAATAATTTTCCTAGTAGCACAGAGACAGAGTGTAATTAATTTGTGCTATTTGTTAGATTTCCACTACCACCAAACATAATTGCAAAAAAGGTACAGCATCGGCGTATGGGTTTGTGTCTTAAAGGGGGGTCTTAACGAATGTTTGGGTGCTTTTATTTCTCTTCTTATTCTGTTTTAAATATTGGCGAGGAAATTTAGTGCAAAAACAACTTAGAAATTTACGGGTAGCAGGAGCGTACACTCTAATACCCTATAGCATACACAAGTGTTCTTGAAATATTTCATTGTACGGCAACAATGAAACACAAGATTTGTTGTCGATATGCAGCGAATTCTGTACAGTCATAATGAGGTTACCTAAAACTCATTTGCTATAAGTTCCACGTTGAATTAACAATAAATAATAATAATGTATTTACAAAGCTTTTAAAAAAATAGATCATTTTCCATGATTTATGTGACCCAATTTTGTCTTCTAATGAAAATGATTCTAAGTTAACATTTGAGTTGGAAGTAATGCCGGGCGGCATCTGTCAATTGCATTATATTTTTTTGCCTCTGTTGGCAGGGACACCATGGTGCATTATACGAATGAAATGCTTAATTTTAAAATGGTAGCTATTTATTTGATAATTAACATGTTATGGAATTAACAAACCTAAAAAGTCTGAGGAAGTAAAAAGGCAATGTGCGGAACAATATCGCTTAATCGCCATGTGAAATCAAAATTTTTCAAAAGGTGGTTAGTGAGCTCTTTGAACAGCCATTGGCATTTGAAACTAAAATACTTAAAATTTTTTTAAAATAAAACCAAAGTTATCTCATAAATTATTAAACTGTTGCAAACTCTACCAGAAAGTCAATCTGTCATCCCCAAATGTGTACGCGATAGAGACAGCAATACTATAAGCAAACTTCTTTGAATAAATAAGATTAAAATAAATCTTTAATTCTTTTTTCATTACAGCTAGAAAATACGGAATACCAGCAAATTCATATCAGGTCAATTCATCAAAATTAAGCGTCAGAATTTACTGTTATTTGTTTCATTATGGGTGAAATAAAATCAGTTAAAGTGGACAACTGGGGTGTATTTTTCCTTCAGAAACTACAGAATTTCTTTAACAAAACCGATTATTGTGACTTGACATTACAATTCCGAGACAATTCCCAACTGAAGGTACATCGTTTAGTATTGAGCGCTTGTACAGACTATTTCAATGTTTTGGAACAGACATGTGAAGTGGTGGACGATGCCATCATTATGCCAAACGGTTTGCAGGCTGATGTTGTGGTGCCAATTGTCAATTTTATGTATACAGGCACTTTAGAATTTGAATTGAAAATGTACAATCGCTTATTGCGTACGGCCAAAGACATGAATATGACCGTTCTTTTGAAATTATTAGAGGCCCATAGACGCACGATGGAAATGCATCCACAAAAAGCTACAGCGGTAAGTGTAAAGAATTTGGTAATTGAAATACTGATTTTTGTTCCTACATTTTTTTAATTTTTATTCTCTAGCCGTCTAGTCCTAAACAACGTCGTAAAACTGCTGGTCAAACAGCAGGAAACTTGCCTGCCAATGCCGGCGGTCGTTCCTTGATACAAACAAACCAGGGCAAACGGATGGTAATCGGTTCCAACTCAAATTTGCCTCAACACCGTACTTTATCTAATGTAAACACAACACGTTTACCTACTTCCGGACCTTTGCCTGTAAGACAAATTGGTTCAACAACATTTACTCGTATCAAGCAGGAAAATGAACAACAGGAAATTAATACACAATCAGGCTATACAGTGGTAAAACAGTCGCAACAGCAGCAACATGCGACCCCAACATCACCGTTTGAACAACTACGAAAGGGCTACAATAATAACAAACGGCCAGCTGTGACTTCGTTTGTTTCACCTCCGGCCAAGAAACCAAATTTGGAAGATGTTAAAGAATTTGCCGAACAACAACGTATGCGTAAACAAATCGCTGCTGAATATGGTGATGACGACTATGATGCCAGCAATATTATGGACGATGACACAATTCATAATGATGACGATGATGACGAAATGATGACTGCTAGTAGTCAAACGCCACAGACTTCGGCCACTAGTACTTCGGCTGCTGTACAAACTGTACCATCGCAACAATCGGAGGATCCTCCAGGCACTACTACAATCATAGTGAAACATGAGGGTCCTGACAAACCACCCACTATAGTGGTAAAGGATAGTTCTAATTCGAAAATGAACCATACTAAAATCATTTCCGAGGTATTGCGACAGTATCCTCATTTGATAAAGAGTAATAAAAATATAAAATTAAAAATTATGCCCAACGCTGGCGGCCAAGCTCAAAAGATTATTGTTAAAAAGGAGCCTCATGAATCAGAAAAATCATCAGAAAAACTTATGCAGCCACCAACCATTTCCAAATCGTCGAATATTGCATCAAAAATAGCGGAAAGCCAACAATCTTCAAAGACATTGGCTTCAAATATAGTGGCAAATAGACCTAAAGCGGTACAGCAATCGGATGCTTTAGCAACTGCTAAATCGAGTAGTGGCATACAAGGTGGCACAAATAAAACAGCAGGAGCTGGTACTGCAAGTACTGGAACTACAACCTCTGCTGGGCAACCACAAAAACGCCGTATCGATAGTAAAACTATGCATGCGCTTATTGCATTGGGGGCTGAAAATACCACAGGCCCTTGGCTTTGTTTACGGTGTGGTCGCAATGGCCATCCGATAAGCATACCATCATACCGTGGTTTCCGTCGCCACTTAATAAACACCCACAAGGAGCAGATTGACCCGGCTTTGTGTGAGCACTGCGGTTGGCGCTCGTCTAGCAAGCGAGAATTACATTTCCACATGCAAATGGATCACAAAATAAAAACAAACTTATACATATTCCCAGAATGTCAACTATGCCAGCAGATGTGCATTGATAGTGATGGTCTAAATCAGCATTTGATCGATAGTCATCCGGACGAGAATAAACAACAATGCATTTATTGCAATAAAATCTTCCCGGAGGAAATACAATTGTATACACACATGAAGACGTTCCACAAGAAACAGGCTTTAGAGGATGGAATCATAGATTACTCAGATGATGAAAACCAACAACAACAGCTGCCACCTCTTCCCCCCACTGATTATGAACATGACAGTGAACAAGAGCAGCAGCATACTCCGAAACAAGGAGATAAGAAGATCAAAATTTTATCGGATATAAGTTTACCTGCTGCTAGTTCGATAATAAAAACCGATTCCTTTACTACAGAAAACGTTACACAACAGGAATCTGCTGCTTCTGAAGAATATTTACATGAACATGATCACAGTGAAACCAAGTTTGTAGCGGCTGATGGCAGTGAAGTTATTTTGACTCCCGAACAACGTAAAGAAATCTTATCGCAGTTAAATCAAGAACATGATGGTTCTGGTGTTGTAATGGTCCTTAATGAAAACCAAGAACAATATATTACCGGTGAAACACATTCTGACCAAGGTGCCATAAGTCAAGATGAAACCTCACAAGCTACTACAGCCACTAATGAGGAACGCGAGGAGGATGTAGAAGAGGAAGAGGACGAACAACATGATGATAATCAAATATACAATGCAATGAAAGCGTTAAATTCCAACATGGGGGATGATTCAACCAGTCAAACTGAAACTGCGGCTGAAACAGAAAATCTAAATGAAAGAGAATCTGTTGTGCAGGAAGAAGAAGAGGGTGCTGAAGCAGAACATGAGGAGGTACATCATGAAGATCGACCAGAGCATTTGGACGAAAGTAAAGAATCTATGGATAATTTGGAATGGGCAGAGAATTTAATATCTGAACACGACTTGGCAGACGAAGCTTTGTCACAAACAGCAACAGAAACTGCACAAAGCAATAAAACAGAAGAAAAGGAAGAGGTTTGAAAATTATTATAAAACAATATTCAAATAATTCATGTTTAACATAATATTTATTTAAAAATTTCAGGAAGTAAAAGATGAAGATAATAAATCACAAGATGAAATAAGCAAGAAACTTAAAGAACTCACGGGTGATTGGTCTGAAGATGACGATGAAGATTTACCCGAAGAACAACCTTTAGTTGAAGCAACAAATAAGAAGGAAGAGCAGCAAGAACAGCGGGAATCTTTGACTGACATTGAAATGGCCGAATCAGACGAAAAAGTAAATGAGAAACTAGCTAAGGTCCTTAATGATGAACCCAAGGAATTCGATGATCATGCAGAGTTATTAGCTTCCTTGCAAAGTACAGACAAAAACGAGAATGATGAGATAAAAGAAACTGCAGATGCATCACGAGAAGAGGCAGAAAATATCGATGAGGATGATATTGATATGGCGTTAAAAAGCCTACATAAAGAAGACATTGTAGAAGAGAACTTAAAAACCACTGACGATGCAGAAGTAGTACATGAACAAAAGCAAGAGCCATCTGTGAAGAAAGAGAATGAGAAAATAATAGAGAAAACAGCCGTAGAAGTAAACGATAAAGTATCAACAGAAACAGAAGATAATAATAAGAGTGGCGATGCAAAAGATGAAAAATTGGAAGAAGTAACGAATAAAGATGTGAAAATTGAAAAATTAGAAGAAAATCTTGTCAAGGAACTGGAAACAGTTGGACAACCTGATACATCAACGGCCATGGAAGTGGACGAAGAAACCAAAAAGGATTTAATTGACAGTCTTTTAAGCGAACAAGCTGCGGCCATGGAAGATACTGCAGCAGAAACACCATCAACTACTGATAGTAAAATTGGCGAAAATCAAGGCGATAACAAAACAAAAATAAATTTGGATTTAGAAAACATTAAAGAATTAACTGAACAAGAAAGCTCTTTGGAAGATGAATTCTTGAATATTACACCGGAAAGAATTGATAAAACAGAAGAAGACGAAGCCTTAACCCATACAGGTTCCGGTAGCACAGCTGCTAGCACATCTGCAATAACTACATCGGCAGCAACCGAAACAACAGAAGCTTCTAGTACTAAGGAAGCAACTATAACGTCAGAAGAACGCGTTAAAAGCCTTATTAGCGAATGGGGCGACGATGAGGATGACGATGACAATGATGCAGATTTAACAGCAAACCTATGAATTTTAGATTTATTTACTTTGTAAGTAAAATTTCGTTTAATAAATACACACACTATGTATTTCTAATCAAAGCCCATTAAAGAAATAGACAAAGGATCAATTGATTTTCTCTTTTGAATATTTATTACTCTTTTATCCCTCAAATCGAATCATTTATCGGTTTTAAAAAATTGTTTTAATATTTCTTTCTATAAATATACATTTGTATATCATCTACAATAATACATTACATAACGTTTGTGCTATCTAATATATAGTATACATAACAATTACGTTATGTAGTGTAGATGTTTTTCTTCTTTTTTACATTTTATCTTTTATTGAATATTTAAAAATGAATAATTGTTTTCCTTAAATAAAAAAAAAAAAAAAATGTTTATATTTAAAAACAAAATACACATTTACTACTATTATATGCAATAATTAAGAGAAAATATAGTTAAGTATGGATTTTATTGTATCCAAATGAATTCGAAATTAAAGAAAAGCAAAAAAGAAATTATAACTGAATGAATTACAACAGAAGATTTAATCTTTGTTAGGAATATTTCTCGAAATGATATAACATTTTAGTTTTTTTTTTTTTGTAATGTTTTCCATAAAAAAGGGAACATAGAAAATAACTCGCGCCTTTGGTTTCAGATTTAAGAAAAAGTAAATTAAAAATTAATTCTAGAATTATATATACACACAAATAAACCTTAAATATTAACATATTCAAAAGAGACCATACGACAGTTTTTTAGCTTAGCAATTTAATTAATACTATTAACATAATATTATTATTATTATACAATACGTACATATGTATTTAGTTTGCAAAAAAAAGGGAAGAAAAATGATTTAAATTTGATTTTTTTTTTTGTAGTTTATAAGACAATTCAAGAAAAAAAAAAATCACGTAAATTATGAATGAAACGTAAAATAACAAATTGTTAGTTTTTATTTTCTATAAAAAAGTACGAGATTTTATAAGTTTTTCGTTTTTAAATTTTGTTTAATTAAAAAACTAATAACATTGTTACATGCACCTAAAATTCTTAACAGTACAGCTTAAGACGGCAGTATCCTTATGACGATTTTATGTATCAAGCATCATCTGTTAACAGAAAAAAAAGAGTTAAAATTAATAACAAGAAGGAAAAAGGCTAGTAAGGTATACAAACGCTCAAACTATAGTCACCAAAAACAATTATAAATAAGCTAAAGACTATTATGGAATTCCTTAATATATTCTTGCAACAAACTTTAACGAATTTCGTTATGTTTTTATGCGTAGACGTTTTGAACCTACCAAGTTTTAAGTAGAAGTGCTTGGATGTAAAAGAATTCAAGAGTGCAAACCTGTTAGAGGATTTGGTTGTAGTTTAAGAAAAAATCACGTAAACTTAGTGAAGAATTGCACTTTTAATGATCTTTTAGAATAATGGGTCTAATATGAACAGCAAATATGTTGTTATTTAAAGTTTTTCGTAAACGCCACGTGATGCAAGGCGTTTGATCCTTTGCTCGGCGTTTATTACCGACAATCGGTCGAAATCATATGGAAAGAAGTCTAAAATGCCTTCATTTAATCTGCAAAAGTCTTATCGAATGTGTTATGGAGGAATCTTTAATCACAATTCAATTAGACTGTGTTGACAAACAGCATCTTGATTTTATTGTCTAGGCAATTCACGTTGGTCTCATTATTCTTCGTAGTCGGCAGAGCTCGATATTAAATGACATTTAGGAATTCGGTATAAAGAGAGAGAGAGAGTTTAAATTTAATTCGTCAGGATATTAATGACAAAAATATTTATGAACGATGATATTTATTTTCTGAAAAAGATTGCTAAAGGAATGAAAAGAACTTCGCGTGAAATATGAATATAGATATGTAGTTCAGGAAAATGGAACTAATATAACGGTTTGAAGAAAATCATACTTTCATTTACTATAAAAAATGCTTTGCATCAAGGAACTTCAGTTCGTTAAAGAACTGAATAGTGATACGGAAAAGTTTCTACAAGGGTATTTATACTATCTTTAAATATTTTTATTGCCTTTAATGTCATGTTATATCACTTTAATGAAAGATCGCCTTCCTTCTTGTGTATAAAAATTTTCGATATTTTGAGCTTATAAACTAAAGGACTGTACTTACCATCTAAATAAAAATTAATTACACACATGGCTGTAAAGCCTATAGCAACAACTAGGAACTGAGCAAAACCTGCCAAACGCCTCGCAGAATTTAGATGCCATCTGGCTTTTTCTCTTGGTATAACCTCACAGACAGTTACATAAAGCAATGTACCACCTGCCAGACCTTGTATAATGGGCAATGCTGTTTTAGACCATGTACTTGGTATGTCCACAACAATCATGCCTAGACCAATACCACACACAGCACCCAAGGCAAATACTGATATGCCAATAATTTGTGATTTTAAAGGCGTTTGGGGATTAGAACGAAATTCTAAGCCTAAGCAGAATCCCATAACAAATTTATGACACGCTACTGCTCCCAGCAAAAATAGAACCTAAAAAAAGAGTGAAAAAAAGTACAAGACAAGTGTTATAAATTAAGTGTAGACTCATTTTAAAGATACATGCTTTGTGCTTTCTTGAAATATTTAAATTATAAATTTCACTATAAAAAATTTTACTTAAAAGATTTATCAAGTAAATTGTACATACATATGTAGGTCAAGATTGCCTCCAAGCATGCTAGTGTAGCGTTGATAAAGTTTTTCGTATAAGTTGTCATAAAGTTTGTTTTGTCTGTTCTAAAAGAAAGCTTTTCTCTTCGTGTTTCTTACAGCATATACAATAAAGTATTCTTTCTATTTATAATAGGATAAGAAAAAAAAATCTGTTTAACTGATAACTGCAAACGCGTTTTGTTTATTACTTATTACGCGTAATTTATCTTAAGTTTAGAAATAAATATGTTTTGCTCAAATGGATACAAATCTGTATAAAAACAGGCTAGATCTCATTTCGAGCCTGTAATAGCTCTGTAAGGAATACTTAAGAGCAACAGTTATAAACAGTAGGAATTTTTTTGAAGTGACTGTAGAAATCTTCCAGCAAGCTTTAAAAAGAGGGGTTTATTAATTCATTTTTTAATGTTTTATCAATATTTCTGCTTACAATATGCAAATTTCTTTTTATATCACATTACGCAGTAAGCTATGACTAATTATTGAAAATTAACATTATTCAGCGTTTCGTTTTTTATACAATTATGCACAATGTGTAATAGTCTGATGTTATGCAAAACTACATGATTAATGGAATGCGAACATACATATGTACATGCTTATGGCTTTAGGAATAATACTACGACATGAAATATAAAAATAAATTGCAGAGATGTCTGAAATAATTGTTTACGAACCTTTGTAGCGGAATCCTGGACACCTATAGCTAAGCCTTCAATGGCCGAATGCAGGGACAAAGCAACAAATAACCCTAAGGTACCGGTCATCGATTGTGAACAGGGCTCTGTGTGGCTAGTATGACATATACGAGCATTGGCATCTTCAACAATTTCATCATTACAATGTCTGTGAGCATGATTTTCGCTATGGTTATGATGTGAATGGTCGTGGTTATGATGACTTTGGGAATCACCACTTAAAAAACAAAGAAAAAAAAAAACAGATTATAATTCATATAATAAAGTTAAACACTTTACATGCATACTTTGATAATGTTCCGTTTGATCTTAATAAAGGTTCTGATTCAGAATTTTGTAAAGCACCGTAATTATGATGTTGATTATTATTCGATGAGGTCGTTGCTATTGAATGTCTACTATTGTTTCCATGGTCATGCGTATGTTGTATAGCTTCACCAAAGAAATAATGTATAAACTCATCGATGAAATAAATTATTAAGAATCCTGCACATAAGGATATTTCAGCCCAATTCGAATTCAACTGTTTGCGTACCTATAACATGGAAATAATTAACCAATTATTATTGAAATGTATAAATGTACACAAAGGTTATCAGTTAAAAATTCAAAATGATTATTCTACAATTGATAAACTCTTAATAAACTTTGTCATGTAATCTTACCTCTGGCAATATATGAATCAATGCTGTGGCCAAAAGAATACCAGCACCAAAACATAACATTAGCGATGCTGTTAATGGAAATCTTCGCCTATTGCGCTCCGATATCAAAGCCGGCAAAAGGCCAGCTATAAAGCTGCCCATACCCAAAACAACCATAGCCAATAGTTTTTCCACTTTCCCATTATCATTTTCCTGTACAGCAACAGAATTCAGAGCTGTTACTGTTGGTATAACCATTTGAAAATTTCGTGTTAAATTCATGATCACTTGACGTTATTAAGTATCGCTACCACTGCCACTGTCACTTTTATTTTTTCTTAACTTCTTGTGTCTTGTTTAGCGTTCTGAAAAGTACTGATTTATAAAAAAAAAAAAAAAAAACCAAAATCAAATTAATTCCTTTGTATATCAGTTGTGCCAGTTTATTTTTTTTTATTTCTTGCCTGCAAATAAAATGATCTCGTGAGAGTAGTTAGTCTCAGCCTGTATCATTTGTTTACATTAGTTTTTGTTGTTGTTTGATGTGTTAATAAAATAGAATTTTTGTTATTGTTTAGCTGAAGTCTATTTACAAAGCGTTTTGTAGGCCGTTTTTATGATTTTTTTTTTTTTTATTGTGAGAATCTTCTTTATGCAGTAGTAAACGATTAAAAAAAATTTGATAAGAATTAAATTCTCTTTATGTGGCTTTTATTAATATTGCTTAAATAATTACTATCGTTAGCCTGTATTCTTTGGTCTAAATAAGTACTGGGTCAGCTGTAAAATGAATGTTTACGTTTTTGTTTATCATTTTCATTTGAGTGTGTGTATTTAAGAGCGAAAATCAACAATGGCGGAACAATCGAAATAAAACGCCAGAGAAGAACATTTGAATATGAAACTAATTATTTTGTATAAAATCCGTTAATTTAAATTTTATGGCAATGGTTAATAACTATTTTATTCATTTTTAAAGTTGAGATTAATTTATGTATAAAGAAGTTTATTTTATTCAACATTCCCTTATTTTCTGACTTGGGAGTTATATAGATAACAGCAATAGAAATAGATAAAATAAAAAATATGTATTTTCTGAATCGAATTATATATATAATAGGCCATTACAACCCTTTAATGCGTATTATGATACAATTAATTTCAAGGAAGTTTAAATAGCGCCATCTCTTGAGTAAAGAATAAATCTCAATGCGCATTAGTTGCTCATTACTACACCCAATACATTTATACAGAAGGCGTTGTTCTATACAACGTACATATGTATCGATAAATATGTACTTAAGCAGGTAGTGATGAATAACCATTCAAGAAAAATTTAGATGGACTTAATTAGGCCGCATTGGGCCCATTATGCTTAAATGTGTACTTAAAAAATTACATTCGAATTTTATTTTTAAAAAACTATACAGACTCTTTGCTCTTTCAGTTGCAAACAAAATAGTTTAAATACACGTTAAGCATTATTTTTATTTTGAAATTTATTATAGCAATAGTAACTATTTAAATAAATTTGTTATGCTATTAAGTATGTATACTTCATTTCTATTAAAAAAAAAAAAATAGAAAGTTTTTAAAAAATAATCGTCTATAAAATATAAATTTAATTAAATAAAATTCGATGTGTTTTACTACGTAGTGTTTAAAGATTCATTTGTTTGTTTAAAAATAAAACAATGTTTATGTATAATATATACATAGGTATGTATGCATATGCTAGTTATTGAAATAATAAACAATTTTATAAAACTAAAGAACAACTTAGCAGATAATTTGAGCCTTGGTTTTTCTTTAGGTATTTTCTTTTAAATAGTTAAACAAAGCTTACCAGAAGCTTTCAATAAAAATTACTAATGGTGTAAACTTATATTCGAATAAATTATCTTCTAAAATTAATACTACACAGCCATTTTCGGTTTATGGGCTTCGGCACGCTTGCGTATGGCTTTCATACGTTGATTACAATAGACACGCATAAATACAGCAAAGAAAACAACTAATACACCGAATATACCCATCGCTGAAATGCTGTGATGATATATAACACAAGAGAGTAGAATGGCAGCAGCCTAAAATTAAAAAAAAAAAAAAAATCATAATTCACTTGCAACTGTTTAAATAAATGAAAATTTTTATTTGTCTTTTTTAAATTCTTTTAAATTCTATTTACTTACCTGACGTAAAGTCATTATAATGGTAAACACTACTGCTCCAAATACCGAAATGGTGTAGAAAATAAACAGTTGGCCAATAGCAGAACTTATGGAAAGTATGACAATATCAAAAACAAATTTTGGATGCTAATAAAAGAAAAAATTATTTAAAACTTTAAATTTTAAGACAAAATGTTTTAAAAACAAAAACCTACCTCAGTAGCAAATTGTAAGGAATCCATAAATCCTCCTTGTACACTTAAAGATGCCCCCGTAAATATGGTGGAAAACAAATTTACACCACACATCATTTGCAATGAAGTCATGCCATATCCCTTAAATAAGTCGCCTTGCCAGTTGGCAGTAAAACTATCAAAGACCATATACATGGCCAATAGAAAAATGCCTGTCAATGTGGTTACCCCACTAGCCTTCGAACTGTCAGCAGAGCCCATCATGAAGAATATCATACCAGTTGAAATTAGTATAGCCGTAAAGTATTCATAGCATTGATATTTGTTTTTGGATAAAATTTTACCCATTAACATAACGGGTATAATTTTGCACGACTTGGCCAAAACTTGTGTAGGAAAATTTACAAACTTTAAAGCTTCATACTGAAACCATGCACTCATAATATTTGAAAACGAAGCGAACGAATATTTATACAGGGGAGCTTTATGGCGAGTGGGAGGTCGTTTGTATTGCAATACAGTTAGTGACACAATAAAAGCTAAAACACGATTTGAAAATACCAAAAATTGTGAATCCTTAAAATGTGATGTTACACCATCAAAATTATAATATTCTTGAGTCATTATCTTTTCTTGTAAAACGCCCCATGTTAAATAGGAAATCATTAGTCCACCAAAACACCATAGCAAGAGTATAGCTTCATGGGAATTTGAACGCTTTGGTGTGGTTGCTACATTAGCTGGAGGGGCTGACACAGTAGGTTCATTTGGTAGCAAATTTTTATCTACAGTTTCGTCACGATCCGTTTCAATGCCTGTACTTCCGGTTATACACATGCTAACGGCTCGATGTATATAAGTTTTATCTGAAAAAGAAATAATTTCTGTAAATGTGTACAAAGAAAGCATATTAAAGTTTTTCCAGGAAAATTAGAGTAAAATATTAATGACACACAATTACTAAAAAAAAACTACCTGCACATTATGATATGATCGTTCAGAAACATGAAAGCTTTTTGGTAGTTTTATTGAAATTTCCTGTGAAAGTACCTGCCTGTTAAACACTTATGAGAATTTGGACAAAATTTCATGTTAACTTATATTTATAGCATCCATTTATAGAAGGATATTGTAAAAATACGATTATTATAGATAAACAAAGTTGAAAAATGTTAGTATTTTTAATTAGGATTTAATTGAACCATGAAAAGTGAATTCCATGTTTACCTATGGACTTAAAATATGTGGAAATATGTACCTTATTCAGTATCAAGAGTAGCAAATGAACATGAAAAGTAAAACTACAAAAATAAGATACCAAAACAGCTTTTCGAAAATATTTTAATTGCTTCTGGACGTCTTTAAATTCATTAAAACATAAAAAATAAATTTAAAAAAGTATTTTATTTCTCTATTAGCTTAACCCTTTTCGAGAGCTGTGCCGTGTATGCTTATGGGGCAGTAGAATGGTTACGTTAGGTTAGAGGACGTGCACCTGTCGATCAAGACAAGCACAGTACCCGGAGGTCGAAATTGACCCATTGTACATTGTCCTTAGGGGAGGAAGGAAATAGAGGATATAGGAATGTAGGGAAGGGGAGGGAGAATGGGAAACAGAAGAATTACATGTAAAGAAACAGACACAAAACAAAAGAGGTTGAGAGTGCGACTACACTTATGAAGCCCTAGCACCTCTCAATCAGCCCAAGCTGCTAATGAATCTGTGGAGAGCCTTGATGTCCGCTCTCGACACAGAACTCAAGTTCTCAAAGAAGGCCCTGCCTAGGGTCCTCAACCTACCGTTACGTTAATTGCATTCAAAATTACTGTGTTCAATGGAATTTAATATTTCCCTTAATTGGTTAGATTGTAAATAAAGAAATTATTATAAAAAATTGTTTTCATCAGAATTAAACACTTTTAAATACACAAATACTTTTTCTTCGCAATATTTCTTTTTTCTATACTTTTAGTAATTTATTAACAAATGATTTGAACTTACCATTCTTTTCCAAGTAGTTTGTGCGTTGAACATATTTATAGATAAGGAAACCAGGTACAAAAACACAACTATAACCGAAGCAATTGACTAATAACTTTAATATCCATGAGTAGTCTTTAGACTGTGACTCTATCAATTGTGATAGAGTTTTATGCGTATCATAGCCACCTAAAGCAGATCTTAAAATATCCGAAAAGAAATGTATGACGAGTAAAGTGATAAGAAAGAACCCACTAAAAAAAAAACAAAAGAATGAAAAATAAACAAATAATTTAATTAATTTTAATTAGTTTAACTGATTAGACTGCTTAAGCTAAGCGTTGATAAAACTATAAATGTATGTATGCATGTATTTATATAGAAATATTCGTACCAAATTATAATATCCGGTGTTTTAAGTGCCATTACTTAAGAGATTTAACAACTAATTGCTGGCAAAATAATGACTGATGTTCTAGATAAAATCCTTTAAGACTTATTTCTTTTGTATTATTGTTCTGATTGTTTTATTGTAGTATACCAACACGTAACACGTTTCAATGTTTATTTAAGGGAGCATCTGTTGTTTTTAATTAACAAAAATGTAAAATAAATGTGCAAAGTAGTAAAGAAGAAATACTTTTTGTTTAATTAGTAATGCTGAGTTAAGCAATCACAGGCGACGTCAGCGTTAGTGGTTACAGCGGCAGCAACAGCAACAAGCAACAACAAAAATTGCCTTTAAGGCCTTTCATATTTCGCCTAGATATTCTGCTTGCGTTAGTATTGGAGTTGTTTAGAAAAATTTTTTTTTTTCACATCATTTGTTGTTTTCTTTAAAATTCTATTTCTATTCTATTCAAAAATGTGTAAAATCAACAAAATATGGCCAAAGGTTATGGCTGTGGTTAATATCGCCTAAATGAGAGATTCAACATTAGAGTTCATTAACCGTTTAAGTTCTTAACAATTTTTGTTGTTAAACACAGAAGCTTGTTGTTGCTTTTCTGTTAGAATCTATTACCATTAAGCAATGCTTATTTTTTAATACTCGTAGCTTTCGCTCCAACATTTATTTATTGGTTTACAATAATTGATATATTTTGTATATTTATGTGCGAGTTTGTTAAGTTAAAAACTTTGTTTATGCTGCTCAATGAATTCTAAAATATTTTGTTTATCGTTCCATCCGCTGGCCAAGTATTTATAACGTTCAGACGCGTCGGATTTAATTAATTAAACTATTGTAGTATAGCAGTATAAATAAACTAAACAATTTTCGTAGTAGAAATAGTTCTTAAGCCAACAGCTGTTTTGTTTTGGTTTTTTTTATCTCTAAGTCAACAGAGATGGTACAATTTTGTTCTACGTTACAAAAACTAAGTACTTTCTTAAATTTGTACGTCATGTAATATTATTAAATTAATGAAATCTTTAACAACTTTTTTAAATGCATATAATTTTTAAAATCAAATATTAGTAATCTTTTAATTCATTGGCATTAATATTTTTGCAATAAAAGAAACCGCTTTAAAATAAGGATGCCAGACTATTATTCATACAGTAATATATCGTTGTGTATTCAACCAAAATTCTGCTCTTAGATTTATTTGATATAATTACCTGTTTAGTACAATTTTATTAATAGCATAATTCCAGTGGCATCCCTTTGTTAATATTACAGTTGGCAACACTAAAACAAATGTAAATATAACTTGGTTTATTATTCGTTCTTTGTATAGTGCAGATTTGTTTTAGACAAGTAATAAAATGTAAAACAAATTGCTAAAAGAAAGTGAAAAATTAAAAAAAAAAAAACATTTAATAGATAACATTCCTTTAAACACAAATACTAACAAAAGCACAAAGAACAGAAAACAAAAAAGATGGATGATAAAGATTTACAATTGAATTTTGCCGAATTTTGTTTTGACCATTTCCAGCATAACGAGACCGCAAAAGAAGACCAATACAAAACTCCACAAGGCAGCAAAGATAGTTCACCAAATGGTAATGATTCAGAAAGTATAGAGGTAGTCGAAACACCGTCAAATACTTATCGTGGGCTATTACAAGAAAGTACCATAAGTTCCGCTAGTACCAATAATACGGACATTTGTGTCTTGGACTCCCATTATGGAAATGATGATATGCAATTCTTGGCTAACTGTAAGCATAATGAGGTGATTGATGATGATGAACATGATGAATTTGTGGAAAGCGAGGATGGTGATGATGTATTTTTAAGAGCTGCAGATGTTATGGACAAAAATGAGGACTTTACCTTGTTAGAGAAACCTACAAAGACCCGTCGTTTGTGTAATTGTGAAGAGTCAACAGAAGTATTGATGTTGATAAATTCAGAATATCAGGGTAAACGCAGACCTACATATTCTGGTACAGATTCCGATGTTGAAGTTTTAATGTCGGAAGAGGTAATAGAATCCGATTGGTCTTCAGGCAATGGCTTGGATGACAGCAGTCCACCTTTGGTGGAAAAAGTTTCCACAAATATTAAAACAGATTTTAAACTTTCGGAAGACAAAGTAACTTCCGCTTCTGGCTTACAGCACTCTTGTGAAGGCAACTCCTTAAAAACCCAAGCATCCACCGATTTCGATGTTTCCGGTGAAGAAATGTTAAATGCTGAATCTTATCATGATAAATACCAGAATTTAACAAGAATCCAATTACTACAAGTTATTCAAAAGCAGGAATTGTGCATTCAAGCTTTAGAAGCCACCGTAGAACGGTATCAGAAAGCTCAACAACGTTTGTTTGAACATGTCGATGCTCTGCGCTTGGAACTCAATGAAATACGCATTTCACCTTTACAAACAAGGGATATCTAAAACATATTGTATTTTTCTTTTTTAAATATTCTATCCATTTTAAAAATGGTGTAAACGTTTAGATATTAAGTTCGTATTTTATTTAACGAAAACGGTTGAAAATTAAAGTATTTTCTTAACTATTTTATTCATATTTAAAATTCCAGAATTAAGCATTTTTTATTAAACCAATTATAAACATTCGTTATATGTACGCAAGTCGTTTAGGGTTTAATACGTTGGGAAAATTTAAAATTTTCTAAAGATCTCAAAATATTTACTATATTAAATGTAATTATGTATTAAAAAAAAAGAATAATTAAATGCTATTTTTCCAAATACATGTTTTTCTATGTTTATTGAAAATGAGTACACGATTCACATATTTTTATTAAATAACATTTTCAAAATAAATATTGGGTTGAAAAAATGTTTGATTGTCTTTTATTTTTAGCAGCCCTTAAGTACATATATTTCGTAAACAAATATAAAACAATTTAAGGAATGGTCGGAATTATGATATTTAATTGAACATATCACCTCAATTGCTGTATGGTGTTCTCATGCCCTTTGAGTAACTTACACAGTAACAAGAACAATAGCTACGACTTAATTATTTTAAAACCAAATGGCTTTAAGTCAGTCAAAACTTTCATTGGGAACTTACAATAAGATGTAATTTAAGTAAACTAAGTGTACACTTACATATACAGAGTATTAATCGACTTGTGGATTCATTGGTGATATGAATGAATCATCAGGACACATTCTTGGAATCTGTGTAGAATAAATGCATATTCATACTAATTGCCTGAGCTACAAACTTACACTTGTTGAATTGGCTGAGTCGATCGTTAGGACGTCAGACCACCAGTAAAATCGGTAATGTCCTGATTATTTTACTCAACATATTTCATTACGATGAAGTCTAACGGTGCCAATACAACATATTAAGTGACATTATTATTATCTTTGACTTTTGAATACTTAACACCTTTGTATCCTACAGTTATCAATTTAATTGAATTTTGGCCAGCAGTAAGCGTGCAAAAATGAAAAAACTATATTGAATGATAAAACTCTGTATTTTTTGGTTTAAGTATATTTATATTTATTTATTTATTATGGCGCCAGTTGCGTTGCCAGTCAATTGCAAAAATCTTAAGAACAGGCAGTACAGTTGGCAACACAGATATATTGTATATTGTGATACCCAACAGTTTTTCAGTCTCTAATTTATAGTTTCAAGTTGGCAACGCGAATAAAGTAGCCGAGCCTTATGGGTGCAGGTTGGCATTATATTTGATTATGTCTACTTTAAATAATTAAAAAATTCTTAATAAGAGGCATATAATTATATAATGTAAATAATTAAAAAAAGCGTTTACAACTTGTTGTTGTTGTTCTTCTAATTCATGACTGCAATACATGCAGCTATAAAAAACATAAACCGCCTTCCGTTATCTAAATAATAAACTGTAGTTTTAAAACTATAAACATTGACAACACAGTCCCAACAGAAGATCTGGCAGCACTTAAGAATTCTTTGGCCAAAAAAATGTCAGCCATCTTCATTCGACAATTTTAGTGAGATAGATACAGAAGTGTTTTCAAAGAGGAAGGAAGTTATCAGATTTTAGCTCCGTGTGTTAAAAAAAAATTGAACATTCTAAAACTACAATTCAAATATAAAGAACAATTAAAATATAAAAAACTAAAATAAATTAAAAGAAATAAAATATATGTAAAGTTAAACAAATTGCATTTTTAAATAATTAAAATTATTTAATTAAATAACTTAATAAAGGTAAGTGCGTATATACATATATAGATACATACATATTTTCTCTTACGCAAAAATAATAATTATTTTAGTAAAGACCTAAAAACTTTAAACAAAATACTTAAACATTGTATAACCTCAAATTTGAGGGAAGGGGAAAGTTAATTTGAATCTCCCAAATAGTTTTCAAGAAAATTAGCAAAGAAAAAACCAAAATGCATTTTCTTTGTCAATAATTAATGACTCATTGGTCTAAAATTAAATTTTATCTAGTAATTGTCTAAATGAAAATGAGCAAAAGTTTGCGGAAACTTTTTTGATTAAGAATACCTTGTACTGAATACCAAATTATATTGTATTTCTATGTTGTTGTACCTATAACAAATATTTTTGTGCGAATGAATATTGGAGGCAAGAAATTTTAACAGATGCTTATGCTTTTTATTAAACTGTTTATTAAATTTGTCTTCATCGTCCTTACAGTACTTTTACTTTTGAGGCGTATAGTTTTCCTGTTTAATTATACGCCCATTTTCTAATAAATTTTCTCTTTAGTTTACAGCTTACCGATGGTGTAAGTGTAGATATTTTATATGGATTTACCGTATAAACAAGAAGGTCAATAGCTTTAAAACTATGCTAATGAAACTATTGTTATGTTATTTAAGATAAGAAAAGTGTAAACAAATATTATCATTAGGTTTTTTACTTAAATATTCGACTGAAATGATTTCCAGCATAAACTGTAGTAGTTTTACTAGTAAGTCTACGTCAGTTATTATTCAGTTTATAATTATAAGACGCTTGCTAAAGCGAATTTTCGAATTTTGTCAAAATATCCAAGATTAAATTTATTTTTACTTTTGAGAAATAAGGATACACTTGTGAAGTAATTTGTTATGTATGGAATTTGCCTGCAGCCGTTAGCTATCAAAGAACTCCATACATGTAAGAAGCTGGAACTTGAACAAATTTATCCGTTTCGTTAACGTAGAAGTACCGAAGGGAACAAACACATTAGAAAACATGTTTTTCAACTTTGCTGTCTGTTGTAAACATCACAATTTCACGTATGATTCGAGTCTATGTGACTCAGCCTTTAATCTTTTGCCACTTTCTTAAAATAGAATATGTAAAGTATAGATATTGTTGGTAAGATCCGTGGTTTCTTAAAATATAAATTATTTTCATCTCAGTTTTGCCACATTAAATATTTTACATAAATAACTTGTCTATTATTTTTTTTTATAATTATTATTATTTATTGGTTTTTTTTATTGCGAGAAATCTCAGGCCTTCAGAATTTTAGACTGTGTCGTGATCAATTTCTCGTATGTAAGTTAATCTTTTCTTCAATACCGAGTTATCAGATACTCCACAGTCTGTTTGTGCTTAAGGCACAACTTCTTTTTCTTTTTATTATTATTATTATTTATAAACTATATACTAAACAATGTATTTATTTTTTTACTTTAATAATTCTAACTTTATTATTCTTTTTTTTTTTCTTTACAGTTTTACTTTACTAAAACAATATCAAAACATCTTTTTTACAACTGCAAACAACAAACAACATCAGTTAATTCAAGAACATAAAGTTAAAGAACAAAAGAAAACATATATACAACGTCAAAACAAAAACGCAATCATGTCTTCAACACTGAATAAAATTCATGTGACCAACTCTACTGGTCTATCATTGAATGAACGCTTTACGGCTATATCATCACAACCGAAAGTTGTAACCAATATTGGTAATCCTCGTCGCAGCCGCAGTCGTAGCCGTAGTGTTCAACGTCAATTACCAATTGTAAAAAATGAACAAGTTTCATCTCGTGCCAACCAACGTTTATTGGCTCAACTTCAGAGGAAACATAAAATGCATGCGGCTTTAAAATTGAAACGTGTATGTGTTACCATAAAACGTTAACAAAAATTTTTTTATATTTAATGCAAGTGACAGAATTCAACATAGAAATAGAATTTCGATAAGATTTTCTTGAAATATCTGAAAATGGCCAGCAGACAGAAAGTGACTGACTTTTGTAAGGCGTTATTAAAGTTTTCAGTCAACTCTTCAGCACGAAATAAAGTGCAACAAGTTCATGTTTGTTCAGATAACTTTAAGAAATGTTTGTAGAAACTTCTCTGTCTTGATATGCAGAAAGAAAGCCTCTTTCGCAGCAACCCAATTCATTTCAAAATCTTTTTATAAAGTATTCTTACTCTGTAATAAATGCTCTACGAATTTTCTGGGGAGTTCTATTTCACAATAAGTAATGCAGACACAGATTATTTAGGAATCTTTAATGAATTGCTATAACAATTGTACTACAGCCAAACAGTCTATTGATGAAATGCCTTCAACTCGTTCTAACCGTATCATCAATGTAGTAAAACACTTATGGATCCTAGGCAAAGGAATCAAATAACTTCAGATCGTTTTTTCATATTCATATTTTGACTTCTTCGAGCACCGTACAACAGTTTAGAAATAAAAAGGATCAATACAAAGAAGTAAGATGAGTGCTAATGGATTTTAAATTTTTTAAATTCGGGTAGAATTTTCAGTTTTCCTGTAATATAATGATTCCCAAAGAGCTTATGAATTCAAATTTGTCGGCAACCTTAGTGATATTGAATAAATTCCGAGAATCTGTTTTCAACATAACTACACCAGTTAAAATAAAAAGTAAAAACACCCAGTATTTGCAGTTTCTAGTTTTACGGTTTAATTTGGACTATCGCGTGCAGCTCTTAAATAAACTTGGAGATCCTCTTTTGATATTGCGTTTTCAATTAATTTTATAACAACTTTAATCTCTTAATCTCTGTTTGG
Organism: Sarcophaga peregrina; assembly: GCA_014635995.1. Classification (NCBI taxonomy): domain Eukaryota; kingdom Metazoa; phylum Arthropoda; class Insecta; order Diptera; family Sarcophagidae; genus Sarcophaga; species Sarcophaga peregrina. Next base: position 112,816,301 of record CM025789.1, on the reverse strand, counting down.
ACATATCAACTCTCCAATCACTTTTCTGATATGATTGCAGAATTTCAATCTTCTTAATCACAGTTACAGACCATGTGGAACTACAGTTACCTTTGCGGTTAATCTACTTAAAAGAAAAGGAAAATAATAATTGCACTTAATTTTTTGTACACGACAGTGTTATGAATTTTGTTGCGATTTAGAAATGTAATCGTAGCTTAACAGGCAATCTGGATCTAATAATTAATTTATGTTTGTGATGTAAGCATTCTGCATAATTATTGGGCGCTATGATGCTGGTCCAGGAATATTGACGACAAATATTTTCGTATATTTGAAACATAGCAACTGCATAAACATCAAAGACTATACAATTTCATTCAAGCTATACAACAATTTAATTTTCCGACAAGCCAGATGAAAATTATTGCAATTCGATAAGCAGATGTCCATACTTATATTGATATTACCAGATGAAAAGTATTGCAAAGGAAGGAGAAAATGCGGTTACAGTTATTACATCAAAGAACACGGGAATGAAGTTCTTAAAGTAACCCAGAGGATAACGATCTTCAGTGCTAGCGTGAATTGGAATTATTGTAGTACAATGTAAAGAAACTAATACAAATGACACTGTGTTGTTAGTACTTTGGGCAAAGGCGATTTATGGAATTACGGAGCATTTAATTAATTAGAATGCAAGCACAAATCTCAATGGAAGAACTGTGCACACTACTGGTCATTCAGAGAGAAAGATAGAGCTTTTCAATTTATGGGCTGGTTTATATCTAGACCACCTCAACGTCATACGTACGTAATGACTTCTGATTATAGTCTCGAATCCTTTCTGCTGCTGTTGCAAACTTTCTTTATGGGCATATGGTATTTGTGAAGTAAATGGTGAGCACACTGATATTGCATTCCTAGAGGCAAAGCACCCCAGTTAAATGTCGTTATTACATTCGGTTGTATTTAAAGTGAAATAATATTGAATTAAAAAGGAATAGGAAGGAAGGATTACGTTAAAAAGGCTTGAGAATCAAAACAAAAGCAAATATCTAGCAACTGTTAAATGCGTTGGAATTGAAAACAAATCTAGAAAACCTGTAACGACTGTAACGATAAAGAGCAAAATAGACTAGAAATTGAATTGGGTTGGGTTAAGGCTACAAGATCAAGAGGAAATTTTATGAAAAATTATGAGGAGAAGAAGAAATAAAATAACAAAAAATCAAAACAAACAAAACACAATAACAACACCTAATAATAACCATAAAACAAAACTATTTCTACACACCTAATTTGCGTGTGTATCTTACAGAGAAGTATGCGTACCGTCGGAGGAGGAGGAGGTGGAGGATCTAATGGCAGTGGAGCTAATGGCAGAATACAACGTGGCAGTGTTAAAGCCTTTCGCGTTGGAGCAAATGGAAAACCTATGCGAGCAAATAGTTTCGCCCGTGTTGCAACGTAAGATTCTTTTTTTTTGCATAATTTTTTTTACATCTACTACTTCTATTAAAATCAGTAAAGAGGAGGCAATACTTACAAGTTGAACAAGTAAAAATGCTTAGATTATTAAATATATAAAACAAGTGTTCCTCCTGTCTGTCCTCCACTTACGCAAACATATTATGTCTTTATAATAACGCAAAATTACTTCAAAATTATTCTCCATCATCCATATATTGAACGAAAATAGCATGAAAGCTGACAATGAATCGCTAAGAACCCGCAATGTACCCTTGCGTCGTACTAATTCATCGGGAAATATTGCCAATCGTTTGGGACCCAGGCGGCCCACTGCTGGTGGCGCAGCTCAGCGTGTAGCTAAAAGAAAAATTGAACGTCAACGGGGTCGTAACGGTGGAGGAAATGGTCGTTTAACGGCACCAGGCAGATCTGGAGGCCTTATTGTTAGTCGTGGTCGCTCACGTAGTCGTTCTCGTACTCGCGTCCAACCAGCAAATGGACGCAGCCGTTCACGTTCACGCACTCGTAACGTAGATAACCAAAACAGTAATCGTAACCGTTCCAGAAATCGTAATCTGAACGATGCTTCTAATGCACCAGTTCGTCGTGGTCGTTCACGCAGTCGCACTCGTGGACGTGGCGGCATTATTAACAAGGCCAAGGCTACTTTGCCTGTTAAGGCACGGTTAGGTGTACGTCCTGGACAAAATAATAGTCGACGTAATGCCAGCGTAACCCGACGTGGTGTTCAAACTGGCCGAGTTGAAAAGAGACGTAATTCTACAAATGCAAATGGAGCCAGAGCGACAGCAGGCAATAATAATAGACGTGGTCGTCCCCGATCAAGGTTAGTATTTACAAGTCGTGCGATTTGTTATTAATGAAATGCATATTGGTTCTCATCTAATAATATTAAAAAAAAAACTTCTTCTTTCAAGATCTGCCGTACGCAATGCTACAAATAATAGCAACGTGCGTCCACGCACACGTTCACGTACACGCAAGGGTCAGGTAGGTCAGCAAAGGCAACAGGGCGCAGGTCAACAACAAAAGCAGCAAGCACAACAACGCAATAATCGAGCTCCACGTGGTCGTAGCCAACAGCGACGCGGTAGCAATGGTAAAGGTCAAACACAACAACGACGTGGACGTAGCCGTAGCCGCACAGGACGTGGAGCCAATGGCGGTGCTCGCAATCAAGGTAAAAACGAACCATGAGTGTGCTGACGAAGGGTCACATCAAACGACACGTTGCTATAAAAATGGATTTGTGGTTCACATTCACATTCAAACACAAATTTCTTTTTGTTTCAGCTTTATTTTAATACAAACAAAACTATTTCTCTTTAGGCAACAAACCAGCAGCAACAAAAACAACTGTCAATAAGGACGAATTAGACAAGGAGTTGGATCAGTATATGGCCACAACAAAGACTGAAAATGAAATGGATTACTTGCTAAAGAATTAAACAGAGAAGGATTCGATGATTCGCTGTTTGTTGGGCCACAAAAACAACAACAAGTTCATACAAACTGATATTGTCTTTAATTTGCCTTTTGATATTAACAAAAAAAGAAAAAAAAACAATGCTTTATGTGTGGTTGTTTTATAAAAATATTTCTAATTTAATTAGCTTAACTTGAATTACATAGTACGTACTACGTACATAAAAACTCTAAATATATATATATAAACTATCGAAATAGCTTTAGTTAGTTTTATGAAGTAAGAAGTAATAATTTTAAGTCACTTTACATCATTTAATTTGTATCTCTTTTCATTCATTAACGTATCTCTCTGTTTTTATATAGACTTTGTTGTACATACATACTTGCGTATATGAAATATATTTCCGATAATAAGTTTTGTAAGTTTTTTGATAACATTTTTAATACGTTATACAACTTATTAAGTCTTTTATAATGTACTGAAAAGAAATATCATTTACTAAACTTATGCTGTATATATATATGTATAAATATATAGATTTAATTTAATGAATACTTGTATTAATAAAAACATATTATTTCTTAGAAAACTTAACAACAAATTTTGCTTCTTCTAATTGCTTCCTTCCATTCATTCGCTATACACGTTGTTTCGAAGTACAATTGGCAAATTCTCTTGTTTTCATCAGTTGTTCACTTGAAGGTTTGTTGCATTTTTATGCTCAATTAAGTTTTTCACTTGATTGAGCTTCAAGTAAGTTTCAAATACATTTTCAATGACTATTCTACTACAATACTAAATACATTACATGTTTACTATTGCTTGTGATGCTTAAGAATATACAAAATTCTTTAACGTCTGCCTTTTAGAACAGCAAACAACTCGGGGTTAAGTATCTCAATGGGAATCATTATTATGATGCTTACAAATCCCTTTTGGGTCTTAATGCGAATGTCTAGATAATCAATTGTATTTCTTTTTTTATATATTTTTCTTTGGCTAATTTTTTGTTTGTTTTTTTTTTTTCTCAGTTAATGTCCTTTAAATGTAAATTTTATAGAACATTTGTACTTTCCTTTTATCTTGAAATGACACAGATATGAAATCGATAAAAACATGTAATGGATTTAAAGAGATAAAATTTGTTTTTTAAAGAAATGTGAAATGTTCTCGCTGAAAATCTGGAATGCACAGGAGTATGTAGTATTATAGGGTTAGATTACGAAGGCGAGTGAAAAAACATACACTTCGACCAAGACATCACAAAAGAATGAAAGAAAAAAGTGGTGGAATATTGAATACCGAAACTGCTATATCCTAACTCTTTGTCGTAAATTAAAGTAAGTCTTTCTTAGCGTTCTAAGTCTATTCCTCGGTATACGAGGGTAGAGTCTCAAAGCATATTTGACAGCCTAAGTTTCCCCTGGTTTACCGCATAAGATGCACTCAGGTCCAATGGTCTGAATTGTTAAGAGACTCAGGTTTGATAGTCATTGATTTATTGTTTTAGTCTCCCTTTTGCCGTCGTAACAGAACCACTCTCGGTCTGATCCCTTGGTCGATCAACCTGTAGAATTCCAGTTCATCTATAATTTTGTTACCCTCAACACGTTACACTCCATTTCATTTTGTAGTTTCGAAAATCATTTTTTTTTGCTTTTTCACCTTCTCACCTACACCACGCTTACCGTAAGGGTAAGTAATTCACCTTCATGTTAATGGATGAAGATTAGTGAATCTATTGCTACTACTACTGCTGCCCGAATGTTTTTTTCCAATTTTTTTCAGCTAAGCAATCGATCGGTCTACTGTAGTACATCCAAGGATAATTTGACATTGCTTAGAAACTATGCCTGTTATCGGTGGAGTTTGAATTTCATTAGTTAATCAAACTACTTGATATTGATACTATGCTTCTAAATCTAACTTCTTGAAAGTTATTGTTAGAGAGAGTTGTATAACGATTGCTTGCTTAAACACAGCCTAAGCGTAACACATTCATTGTAGATTTGAAAAATTCGAATTTTTCGGAATTTTAATTCCCCGATTTTCGAAATTTTAATTCCGATTAGATCGTTTTAAGGTATACTACCATGTTTAGAGAGATGCTATGAGTTGAGTTGAGTATGAGTACCTGACGTAGTAATACTGGCATACCAGGCACCATTATGAACGATTCAATCTATTCGAAGGTGTTATTTTGTAGGATGATGATTGCGAAAGCAATGTTAACTAAGGCTTAAAGGTGATCGACTTTATGAGAGATTTTGCCTTTTAATATTTGATATGTCTGACAGGACATTTAATCCATGTAGGTTTAGCCCTGAATATTTGCTGCATACTGTTGTTTAATCGTGAGAGTGAAAAAGGCTGTTAAAAGAGTATTGGGACCAAATTGCTGGCCTTCTTTATATATGAGGCTGTATTTTAAAAGCATTGAATTATAATTCCTATCGAATAACTACTGAGAGAGTTGTCATGATGTGAAAGAAGCGAGAACTGTGACTTATTTTTTCGAAGTGAAAGGAAACTTGATTTCCTAAACAAAGGACTTTTTCATTTATTCTGTTTGTTTAAATTGAAAACTCTTTGTAAAATTTACAAATTTTGTTTGTTTTGTATAAACTCTGAAAAAATGTTGCGTTAAAAAAAAATGCATTAAATCGGTGGGGCGGCTTATTCCGATTCATTTGATTTGTGAAATAATTTCGGAGTGATTTGAGATTTAAAAATTAAAGCGTTTTTTTTTGCTTCTCCTACTACATGCATAGAATTATGCAATTGAACCACATTGTAACAAAAAGAAAGAAGAAGAAACAAAAAGGACGAATTCTGTAATCAATTGGAAAATATAAACTGAACAGAAGCAAAAAAACAAAAAACAAAATTGAAACGGAAATAAAGTCCTTAACAATGAAACAGTTTTTCTTGTCTTGTGGAAAATTTTACAACGAACGAAAGGAAGTAAGAAATAAAATGAAAATGAAAAATAAATAATTGAGTTTTTAAACCAATTCCTTCTTATTATTTTTCATTGTTTTTTATTTTTTTGTTCGTTTAGTTTTGTGATTTCAAATATTGTACATGATAACATGCATACATACATCCATACAGATACATAAAGGAGTAGATAACAATGTAGACACATTGAATTGTTTCAATTGATTTAAAAATGAAACCAAATTACAATATAGGCCATATGAAATGCAATCAAATCAAGATTTTAGGCATGAATGGACTTCCAAACTATGTACATATCGCATATCTCAAAAAAAACTTGAACTTGGCAAAATGTAATTTAAGTTTTCAAGACATAAGGCCTATGATCTTAAAAAGGTCTAAAATAGACTCTTTTGCTTAAGTAACTAAAAATTTTTAATTTTTTGAGATATGACTATGTTGCAATAAAGGAGCGATATGTATTTTACAATAGCCAACACAGGGGTTCATCAACTGGCCTGGGCTAGTAAACATATCAGAAAGACCTTACCATAAAAACTAGCAGTGGGATAAGCGTTAAAATCGAGGGTATTTGAATATATCAAGCATACAGCCGTGCATAAAATATCTTTACAAACAGCGTTTCGATCATAACTTACTGGTAAGAAAGACGAAAGTTTGGAGATCAACTCTTTGTCTGCACGTTTTCGAAATTCTTGTGGCCAACAGCAGCAAGACGACTGCAAGAAGAGCTCTCTTGTGGTTATAACATCTGGAAAAAAGTTGCCGACAAAAAGAGGAAATATAAAAAAGAGGGATGAAAAAAGAACAAGTAGAAGGGAAGGAAGTGCCTTAAGGTGACATATGAAGTCAATTCCGTTCACCCCCTTAAGATTTTCAAGTTTGCATTCCTTAAGGTGCACCAGATCCTCGGCAAATCGCCAACCCCTAACATTTCTACAAACGTATCTGGAGACAATCACTATAGCAGGCATGAATATTATCCGCTGTCTTTTAACATAGCCTATGAAGATCGGAGAAACTCCTTTTCCATCTATTGATCCTATGTCTAAAGGGGTCATGCGGTGTTAGGGTTGACTTTCGTCAATAATTCCAAAACAGGAAGCCTATTAGTGATGTCAGCTACCTCTTACCTGGGTTTACTTTCACAGCTGATCGTCATCTTATCAGTTCATTTGCTGGTTCAATATTTAATAATCCGACAAAAGTTCCCTAGTATCCGTTTGCGCTCGCTGACTATATCTGTCCTCTGAAAGCTACATTTCATACACGTAAGTTTAAGTGGATTTTTTTTCACGACTCAGCAGATAAGTTTTACTCATGCGTTGGAACTAGGAAACCCAGCTCAAGGATGAAGCAAGGAGGGTATAATGTTCATTAACGCTAGATTTCAACCTGTTGATATTGTGTTTTCTCTAGAAACTTAAGGACTTACGCACTCTTATCTCTTGTTTGGAAAATAACTACGACATGGAGAGTAAAGAGTTTAATTACCAGAGAAAGTGCAAATGGGTAAAAGATTGTCTGTCTTACACTCATGTAACTTGAAATTGGAAGATGTTAACTTACAGCGGAAACATAACGATATATGGTAGAGAAGTTGTTATGAAGCTGTCTGTAACTCATTGGGTTTGCGGTTTATGCTTGAAGCCAGGCTTTTAAAATTGCTTCTCTAACTATAAGGTACAGATTTAGAGCATCGGTCCCATGCTATGAGTACAAGCGGAGATAGATTTAAGATGGCGAATAGGGTATCTCACGGGTCTACCGTTATTAGTTGCCATAACAAGGGAAAGACACTAATAGACCGGAGGAGTAGTTATAACCTGGGTGACCTACTGGTAATGACTTCCTACTGGCAGCGCGGTTGCAAGCATTCTTGCATCGCATCTTAGAATAATGACTGCCTATTCGAGAGGTATAATCTAGCCTAACCTAACAAATTGAGTCGATTTAGATATTTTTTCCTTTTAGGTGCCACAATAACGCAAAAATAATTTCTTTTATGCAAGTTTTAAAGCAATAAACACAAATTTTAAGAGATATAGAAATATTTCGAATTTATTTTTATTCCGTACATGAAACTAATTTTTTAATTTTAAATTCTCTTTAATTTAAAAACATACAAACACTCACACGCACACTCATCTTTATTTAAATGATTACACAGAATAATGAAAAACTTAAAAAACAAATTTTATTTTCTTTCTCATTGCGTTGTATCAACGGAATTTGTTTTCCTGACACAGTCTCCTTATTGTCCTTGATTTAGTAGTAGACATTAATTTAAATTTTATTGCTGGTTGCATATCTCTTCTTCAAAGTTTCTTCCTTTGCGTTTTTTGCTTTTATATTTTGTAATTCCGTTTTATGGCAAATCAGCATTTTTAATTAAATTAAAAATCTATGAAAGTTTTCTCCTTTTTCCCCTCCAGACTCTTCTCTTGTGGTGTTAAGATTAAGAAAACAGAAAAGAGAATGTAATAAAAATCATGGATGGAAATTTTATTGGAAAAAAAAAAAAAAAACGCAAGTGTAACTTTAGCACTGAATAGATCAACGAGCTTATTTTGGTGTCTTAGTTTTTTTTTTCTTTGTTTTTGTAACCACTTTATATCCGGAAATGTTGTAGTGGGTGATGTAAACGTAATGTCATCATGTGATTGTGCCTTTATTATCATAAAATGATTTTAAATGTCAAAGGAATAGAGCGAGAAATTATATGAAGATCGAATATGTGGATACTAAGAAAGATGGTGCTAACGAACGCCCAGCATTAATCTTTATCCAGAACAAAGTGCTGTAGAATGCAAGGTCATAGGTTCGGATACTAGTTATTGGGACAAGTGTAATGCTAGGAGGTCTAAATAATCCATTCTAATACAGGAGAAAGAGAGAGCATATTAAAGAAGATGGGGAAAGAGAGAAGAAGGAAGAAAGGGAGGATAAGGAGACGGACGAAAAAAGAGAGCGCGACTACAACCTTAAAGCCCCAGCACATCTCAACCAGCTCAACCTATTTCTGAATTTATGGAGAACCTTAACGTCGGCACTCAACGAAGAGTCCTAAATTTTGAAAAAGCCCTCTGCCCAGGACCCTCAACCTCAACTTACGAAAGGGTGCACAGTTACAGAGCATGTGTTCGAAAGTTTCCAACTCCTCCTCGTCTCAACATACCACGCAATAGTCCGGATAGGATCTGTTCAGATCCTTGTCAGCGAACGAATCTAATGCGCAGGGGAGAATATAGCGTCCAGAAATACAACGCCTGGATTACTTGCTGTTGCTAATCATCTAGAGGTAGTTTCCGACTATTCTTCACACAAATCTCGCTAATAACTTGGGGGAACGTTGGATTTATTTGATGACTTTAAACCAAACCATCACAATTTTCGAAATCAATGTCTTTTCTACAATCACTTCTGGGCTCTATGTGCAATAAGTTTCCTTTCAAATTTTATTTGAAAAATCTGCATTGGAAATCTGTTGCTGTAGCAGCAATTAATCGGCTTTAATTGTTATGTGAGTGGAATTTAATGTGCATGAAAGTGCTAACTCTAATACCAAAATGAGTCAAAAGAATAGGCTCAATTGCTGAGAATGCTCTATAATCGACAAATCCAAAAAGAAATGCCACGCTTTCAGTCTCTTGAAATTTATAATTTTGTAATGCTTAAAAAGTATCCACGTTTAAATCACCATATTTGTACTCGTGTTCAGTTTTAATTACTTTAATCGGTGATGTGATGTAAAATTTATTTTCTCCTTTGGGGAAAATATAAAGCCGCTATGAATTTTTATTAAATTTTTTCCGTTTCTTTTTTTTTGGTTAAATTTGTCAAAGTTGTTATTTTTGTTAATGCATATTTGTTGAAAAAGTTAAAAATTTAACCTTTTTTTGTTTAAACAATTTAAATTGTTGATGTTTAATCGCTTTTATGATGTATGTTTTTCGAAAGAAAACTTTTATAATCTGTTAACTTTCTTTTAAGCCTTTTTTATAATTAATTTTAATTTGTATACTTACCCATTATATTGTACATTAAAATCCCTAAAAATTATGTAAAAATTAACCCTTAACACCCATTATGTACGTACATGCATCCATACATACATATTTATAAAGCGGCCATTTGTTTCGGGCAATCAACAGTTTGTTACGAATATAGTTTTAATTCTTTGCTGTTATACCCTACAGTGGGTAGAATGGTTTAGGCAGATGAAAAACGAAGCAGTTTATGCCAGATAAGCTCTCCACGAATGTTATAAAGAAGTATACAACGAAGTAAAATGAATATCATAGGAAGGTCACCCAACCACATCTCTAAGACCCAAAACAAAAACATTATCACCCATAACATTCAATAGAAGAACTCAATGTACTTCTCAGAGGACTTAGAACTTCAGATGGCAACTCTGTCAGCCTAGGGTCTGCTATATGTACTTTCTTCCATAGTGACAATAAATAGTGACCTATGAGGTCATTGTATTGACAGACAGAAGGAATCTGAAAACATCTTAATTGAAGTTGGACAAGTTAAAGAGATTAGCGTGTGTTGCCATAACAGAAACAATAAGAATCTGTCTTTCATCGGAGCAGGCTACTCTGTTAGAGTTAAGACCGCTGTACATGGTTGTGAAGACCAAAGTCCTAGAGGCTATGTTTAGATTGTTGGAAGATAAGTCTAATATGAAATTCATTTGGGAATTTCGGGATCTAAAGAATCAATTGGCTGAGAGTTCTCTCATTAACTGCTCTCTGGACAGAGCTAGCAGACTCTATGCAGAAAGTGCTTCGCAACGAGATCTGGTATTACAAATGAATTTAGAGGAACTAATTTGTCGTATACAGATGGATCAAGAATGGATCTCGGAACTAGGGGCAGAAGTTCTTGGTCCCAGAATGAAGTATATCGAGTTTACGGGGAAATTCGCGAGTATTTCCCAAGCGATGTATCTGCCACTGAAAGATGAGTGCAATTCAACTTGGATAGGAAGTACAAAAGATAGCCCATAGGAATACTATCTGATAGTCTGACCGCCATTCGAGTACGAGGCTCTTATTAGGTTAATTGGAATATAGTATGGAACTGTCTCAAGAATCGGCTAGGTAACTGGGTAGACGTATGAGATTATGATCTACTGGATACCACGCTATATGGGAGTTTTTGGTACTTTTGTCAAGTGGAGGCAGATGTTGGGAAAAGGATGCTGAACATAAGATAAAGAAAAACCAAACCAAATGGGTTTAAAACAATCAAAACTTTTGTTGAGAAACTACAATAAGAAGAGGCATCAAGTTATTAAGGAATCAACTGAGGTAGATAACCGCTCTTTTGATAGAGCACTGAAGACCCAAAGTACAACATGTGACGATGAGAATGAAAAAAAGATGAAATACTAGCACACAAGCAAGCACGACTACAGAATTGATGCCCTAGCACTTTTCAACCAACTCAACCTATTTATGAAGCTATGGAGAGCCGTAATGTCGGGTCTCAACAGAGTCAAAACCCTCGGAGAAGCCTCTGCCTAGGCTCCTGAACTTCAACCTACTAAGGACTGGACAGTAGCAGTGTAATAGTCCTCATCCCAACATACCTTACAAAACTCCGGCAGGGATCTGTTCCATATCCTTGTCGGCGATATAATCTCGTAGTGCGCTGTAATGAAACCAATAACTAGTCTGAGGCTGGCCTTAGCTAAGCCCAGTAGCAAACCTGTCCTATTACTGTCTATAGGAGGCCATAGCCACCTAGACATATAACAACTCGATTCACCCATCCAGTGATGAGACCATGGAAATGACAGATTGGAGGTTAATAGTCCTAGTAACGATAGAAGTACGATAATGAATTAATGGAATCATTAGGATCATGGTAACGAATATATAAAAACAAAAAGCTATGTATAGAGTAAGCTCCATATTCGCTCTAAACCTTTAGAAATGTATTCTAAACTTTTATATCGTTTTTATAGTCTTTGTGCGCCATTTTACTTGTGTGCCTGTGTTTAAAGTCTACAGCATTAATTGCGAATAATAATTTTTGAAAATGTTGTTCTTGTTGTTGTCTTTAATTGTTGCCTATCATTAACAGACATCTGGCCAACAAATCCAAAGCAAAACAAAATAAAAAAAGCCTTCAACAATAAGTCAAAAGAAAAAAACGAATGAAACAAAACAAAAAAAAAAAAAGGAAATAGATACACAAAAGGATGGGCAATTAACAAATGTTACCCAATAATTTGTTAAATTTTCATTTTAATTACAATTTTCATAACAAAAGCAGTTAACAATTACAAATAGAAAGAATGTAAAAACACCAGTTGAAAAGTGTTCTGAAAATTTAAAGAAATTAAAACAAAAACAAAAAAAAGTATATTTAAATTACGAAAAATAAGTTACAATTTGTAAAGTTTTTTCTTGTTCTGTAGCAGCCTAAATTATAGTTATTAATATATTTTCATATTATTTTATTATTCAAAATATTGTCTGACCGTTATATATTTTTATTAATATTGTAATCACCCTGTAATGTAATGTAATCATTAACCATTAATTAATCATTAATAATCATAATATGTAATCAATAACTGATCATAACTTTTCTCATTTTTAATTTCTCTCACTTACATTACATTATTTTGTTTTTGTAACTAAGTATTTCATTATGTTCTAGACGACTTTAATGATTTTCATAAACGCAAGTAAGGTCAGGTCAATGATGAAATTGTATTCAGTCGGATAAACACCATCAGTCGGATAAACACCATAGCAAATAAAATACTTAAAAAAAAACCAGAACGCTTTGTGTTTTTTTTATAAAGAAATAAAAGGTGTTAGGACACAGGAAGACCTTGTGGACTACTGTGTCTGACATTCATAAATCATTAACTTGTTAGGACGCAGGAAGACCTCCGTGGACTACTGTGTCTGACAAATATAACCTAAATAAACCTAATATTAATAAATAAAACCTTAGTAACGGCATTCCTACATTAGAGATCTTTCTCTAAAGGAATTCCCCGTCACTACAATTGGCGCCCAACGTAAAAATTAAAAAAAAAATTTTTAAATAAAATTGTCTCTCAAGAAATATGCCAAGAACAACAAGTAATTCCCAAAGTTCCGTTAACGGTGCAGAACAGCAAAATTTAAGTGAAACCTCAAATCAATCAAGAGGATTTAATTTCACTGAATATCAGTTCGCACAGCTAATAGAATCTCTGCAAGTTCGGCAAGAAATCAAAACATTTAGCAGCTGTAGCGCTCGCTTTAATGGTGGCCGTAATACATCGAAAGTGGAGGATTTTATCGCCACAATTTTAGTTTTCAAAGAAGCGGAACGCATTTCAGATGCAATGGCATTAACCAGCTTACCACTTTTACTTGAGGGCTATGCATCTTCATGGTGGCAAGGTGTTAAGCATGAGGCGAAATCTTTTGACGAAGCCATAGAACTTTTACGTACTGCGTTTGCTCCTCCTAAACCTGACTGGAGAATATATTCTGAAATTTTCCAGGACAAACAGAAATCCTTTGAATCAATGGATAGTTTTGTATGCAGAAAGAGGCGGCTATTTGCCCAATTGAAAGAAAGATTGCCAGAGAGCACACAATTGAATATGATATTTTCGTTAATTAATATCCAAATACGGGAAAAAATTTCTAGAGAAAATATTCTAAACTTTCAAGATTTACTTTCGAAAGCTCGTGATATTGAGTTACTCACCCAGGAGAACAAAGAGCCAGTTAAAAGGCCATTAGAGTCTAAGGATATTACCCAATCTAAATGTTCGTTCTGCAGGAAGAAAAACCACACGGCTGAAGTTTGCTACAAGCGCCTAGAAGTAGAAAGGAAAAAGAAACCAGAAGAAAACACTTTAAATTGTTATGGCTGTGGAGCTGTTGGTTTTTACAGGTCAAATTGTCCTACATGCAATTATAAAACCGTTATGGAAAGCCCAAAGGAAATAAACTTTAACTGTATTCAAACCAATATTGTAGGCCGTAATGTACCTACAGTAGAAATAAATGTTAATGGCCTAACAGGCGAAGCCTACCTAGATACAGCAGCAAGAACTAGTATAGCTGGACATTATTTATACAAAAAACTTCTGGAAAAGCAAGTAAAGTTTCAATCGGTCTATGCGGAAATAACATTAGCTGATGGTATTATTCGTAAAGAAAATGTTGAGATGACTATAGTAGATATACTAATTGGCAAGCGTTTGAAGAGAATTCGATTTATTTGCCTTCCGAAAGCTAAAAATAATAGAACTCTGCTCGGCATTGACTTTTTGGAGCAAGCTGGTGTTGTAATGGATTTAGCTCAAAGAACATGGCATTTTAAGGACGAGCCTACAAAGATATTCGAATTTAAATTAAAACCATCAAAAGTTAAAGATGATGTAAATGTTAATCAGACATCTATAAATGACATTCCAAGTACATCTAAATCTTCCAAAATACATGATTTTGTTTCCTGGTTCGAATTAAATAATAAAGAAGAGCCAACAAAGCCCCTTACACTGAGCTCATTGTATTCAAACACCAACGACTATTCTCCTAGAGGTATCCTTAAAATTTTTGAAGACGCACTGCCTGTAAATTTTGAAATGCCAAAAGAAAAGGACGAAAACTTATTTCCGCCAATGAAGAAGAAGAGAAATAGTACTGAATTTTCACCGAGAAAGTGTTTCGAATTAAATGCAATCGATTTTAATATATGTGAAAATGATAAAACACATTTAAACATGAAGCAAAAAGAAAAACTAATAAATTTTTTAAACTCCTATGAAGACATTTTTGAAAATATTTGCTCACCCATAAAAGGGATAAAACACAAAATTAATACTAGGGATAACCCACCCATTTCCAATCCGCCATATAGACTATCACCTGCAATGAAGATAAAACTAAAAAGAGAATTGGAAGATATGTTATCAAAAGGTATTATTGAAGAAAGAGAATCACCATGGGCGTTTCCCGTAGTTTTGATACCGAAAAAAGATAATTCGATTCGACTGTGCGTAGACTATCGAAAACTAAATGCTATAACTGTCACAGATACCTATCCATTGCCAAGAATGGAGGATCTATTACATGCTGCAAAAACGACTCCATATATGTCTACAATGGACTTAAAGTCAGGTTATTGGCAAATTGAAATGAACGAAGAAGATAAATTGAAAACAGCGTTTACAACTCCTTTTGGAATATATGTGTTTAATAGAATGCCATTCGGTTTAAAAAATGCCCCAGCAACGTTCCAGAGGGTAATCGATAAAGTAAAATCAAGTCTGCCAAACGTTCTCATTTTAGCTTACATAGATGATATTATAGTTTGTTCAAATAGTTTTGAAAACCATTTAAAGGATCTGGAACTTACATTTGTAAAACTAAAAGCTTTAGGATTCCATATAAATAAAGATAAATGTTTTTTCTGTAAACCTCAAGTAAAATATTTGGGTCACATTTTGACAAAAGATGGAATACAAGTGGATCCCGAAAAGACATCAGCAATTGTTGAGCGTCCTGCACCTAAGAACATTAAGCAGCTTATGTCATTTTTACAGACTTGCTCTTGGTTTCGAAGATTCATACCAAGTTTTGCGGAAATATCAAGACCACTATCCAATTTAACTAAAAAGAACGCTATTTGGAAATGGTCATCGAAAGAAAACGAAGTTTTTTTAAAATTAAAAGAGAAGTTAGTAACTCCTCCAATACTGCAACAAGTAAGAGAGAATCAGCCATTCTATATAAAAACAGACGCTAGCAATTACGCGATCGGAGCTGTATTATTGCAGGGGGGAGAACGAAGATGAGCATCCCATCGAATATGCAAGCCGCCTTCTAAGTCAAGCTGAAAGGAATTATTCAACCACTGAAAGAGAAGCACTGGCTGTTGTATGGGCTGTTCAGAAATTTAGAGGTTACATTGAGGGATCGCAAGTAACTGTTTACACCGATCATCAACCACTAAAATGGCTTTTCACATTAAAAACACCGACCGGGAGGTTAGCAAGATGGTCGCTGTTACTACAAAGTTATAACTTAAATTTTCAGTACACTTCAGGAAAGCAAAATGTCATTGCAGATACCCTATCCCGCCCGCCATGCGAAAATAGTCAATGCATCGAATCCTGTAATTGCAATGCTATTGAAATCGATTTTCCACGTGAAGGCCTAAAAGAGTTTCGTGAAACTCAGTTAGAAGATGAAGAATTGAAGAAAATTATAACCTCATTTGAAACTAACGACGAAAATGTGACTAGGTATACAAACAGAGGGTACATAATGATCGATGGTATTCTGTACAAGTACAATTCAGATCAAGATTCAGAAAATGGTCAACTTCTTATACCTAGATCACTTCGTCAGGATATTTTATACAAATTTCATAATGATCCCATGGCAGGACACTATGGAATTGAGAAAACAACTAGCCGTATATTGTCATTATTTTATTGGCCCGGTATTAGAAGCGATATTGGAAAATATGTAAAAGCCTGTGAAATATGTCAAAAATACAAGCCATCAAATATGAAACCAGCTGGATTGCTGCAAACATTAAGCTCCAATAAAAGATTTGAAATTATTGCAGTAGATCTATTTGGTCCTTTGCCTAAAACTGAAGAGGGGTATCAATGGATACTAATAATAGAAGATATTTGTAGCAGATGGGTTGAGATTTTTCCATTAAAAGATGCCACAGCAGAAAACTGTGCACTAACACTTCTCAATGAAGTAATATTAAGATATGGAATACCACGTAGACTACATACCGATAACGGTTCACAATTTATTTCTGCGCTGATGCAAAAACTTACATTTTGTCTCGGAATTAAACAAACTTTTACAGCAGTTTATCACCCAGAATCTAATCCCGTTGAAAGAAAAAACCGAGATTTGAAAACTCAACTGTCAATTTGCGTTCGAAAAGACCATAATAAATGGAACAGAATGTTACCTGCAATTAGATTCGCAATGAACACGGCAAAGTGTGACAGTACTGGTTATTCAGCTGCATTTTTAACTTTTGGTCGAGAACTAAGAACACCAACCGAAACACAGTATGATTTTAAAGCTATTGTAAAAGCGGAAAATTTTATTCCACAAATAACACCACATCTGGTAAAGCTTGCAGAAACCTTAGAAATAGCAAATGATGCTCAAATGAAAATGCAAGACAGAAATAAAACATTTACTGATCGCAAACGAAGAGCTGCAAATAATATAAAAGTTGGTGATAAAGTTTTAGTAACAACACGTATCTTAAGCAAAGCTAAAGACGGCACAACCTCAAAATTCACGCCTCGCAGAGATGGTCCATATATAGTCATGGAATCTAAAGGATCATCCTGTTTTACGATTGCTTCAATAAATGCACCAAATACGCCACTCGCGACTGTACATACGTCAGCTCTTACACCATACGAAGGAGAGTCTGATACACCTATCTACCCAATACGAAAAAGAGGTCGTCCTAGCAACAGCTATCAGTCTCAAAAGAAACAGAATTTGGGTCAAAACAACACACATCAACCTGAAGATGAGAACAACGAAACTGAAAACGCCTACCATCAACATAAAAGAGCTCATCATGAATTTAGTAACAACCCACAACCTGATAACGTGAGAAACGATAACCAAACTAATTCAACCAGTTTAAGAAGGTCCGTAAGGCTTGAAAAGAAGTCACAACAGCAAAAATCCTGGTTACATCATCGGGACGATTAATGCACCAGAGGGGGAGGTTGTAGCAGCCTAAATTATAGTTATTAATATATTTTCATATTATTTTATTATTTCAAATATTGTCTGACCGTTATATATTTTTATTAATATTGTAATCACCCTGTAATGTAATGTAATCATTAACCATTAATTAATCATTAATAATCATAATATGTAATCAATAACTGATCATAACTTTTCTCATTTTTAATTTCTCTCACTTACATTACATTATTTTGTTTTTGTAACTAAGTATTTCATTATGTTCTAGACGACTTTAATGATTTTCATAAACGCAAGTAAGGTCAGGTCAATGATGAAATTGTATTCAGTCGGATAAACACCATCAGTCGGATAAACACCATAGCAAATAAAATACTTAAAAAAAAACCAGAACGCTTTGTGTTTTTTTTATAAAGAAATAAAAGGTGTTAGGACACAGGAAGACCTTGTGGACTACTGTGTCTGACATTCATAAATCATTAACTTGTTAGGACGCAGGAAGACCTCCGTGGACTACTGTGTCTGACAAATATAACCTAAATAAAACCTAATATTAATAAATAAAACCTTAGTAACGGCATTCCTACATTAGAGATCTTTCTCTAAAGGAATTCCCCGTCGCTACAGTTCTCTTCTTTTTAATCTGGTTTGAAAAAAATCAAACATTTTTCTAAATATTTTGAACAAAAGAAAAAAGAAAGAAAACAAAAAAAAAAATTGTAAATTAAAAACTTTTATGATACATGAAGACATGAAACATTTTTAAACAATTATTTTAAAATCATACCTCATACCTCATCATACCTGATGTTTACATATTTTGATAGTATATATATGTACGAGGATGGTTGCAAATGAAATCTCTTTACAGCTCGTACACGTTCTTCAGCGATACTTAATAGTTTCCTGTTTCTAGTGAAAACTGTCTAGTTTCATAAAATCCTGTTTTGGAATCCTTGGAATATGGAGATATAGCCGACAAAGCTAACTTTCTTATACGAGCAAACAAAATGCTCTATATAAAGCGGGCAAAATTCGTTAAAATTTTAAAAGCGGTCCGGTTTTTGGACTGGACAGCCATGATAAAAAAAATGCTAGTTATCGGCCAAAAAATGCTAGTCATCGGCCAAAAAATGCTAGTCATCGACCATATTTGGTGGTCCTATATGTAGTCGTAGTCGAAATGCTCTGTAGTCGTCATAGGTAGTGTGTTGGCTTATTAAACGTGAGGCCCGAGTTCAAATCCGAGGTCAGACATTGAAACGAAAATATTTCTTCGGCGACTTCCTCTCAGCAGATTTCTGGTAAAAACTCTGAGTGTGAATAAAATTGCCATGAAAAGCTTCTCAAAAATCTGTCGTTCGGAGTAGACTTTAAATTGTAGGTCCCGCCTCTGAGAAGCTAGATCATAATCCTGGCTGAAACGTTGTAATGATTAATTATGTATTCATGTATGTGTACCAGCTACTTAAAATCAGTTCATAAGGGCTCTAAACTGTTTGAAGCTGTAGTATTTACCATGATAATGCCCGGTCTTATGTTGCCAAATCCAAAAAGTGACTGGAGAAATTTGGCGTAGGCTCCTTATATTATATGATTTTCTCATCCACTTTTTTCCCTCGATGAATGTTAGTTCTTAAGGCGCATACATATTTTGTCAGAAAGGTGGAAGAAGTTATAGTTAACGATGGTCATTATTTTGATGGAATTTAAACGTCAGTTTGGGTAAGTTGGCTATTGCCCGCGTAAATAACTGACGAAGTAATAGAGAGTGCATGTTTCAACCAACTGCTATAAATGAGAATGCATGTGTTAGTTAATGAATTTAGAAAATGTTAATATTTGCATATGTTTGTATATCTGTGTTCGTGTAATATTAATTGCTTGAAAAAAGAAATTTTTTTGTTGTAGTTTGTTAACAAAACAGTAATTTTAAGGAAAAAATACAAAAGAAATTATTTTTCTTTATTTACAGTGGGTCAGGGAAAGTATTATTTTTTATTACGTACTCACTCATTACGCTGGTTGTTTACTTGTTGCAGATCGGAAATTAACATCATACCCGGTATCTTTTCTTTTCTCAGTCTGGGTTAAGCTAACCTGACGTGCTAATAGTGCACTATTTCCTAAATTCAGGCGTAGGTATACAGTTGCCCTTATATCTGTTTTAGAGCGATTATTTAAGTTTGTTTTCTATTGAACATTTTAGAATTTTAAAAAGAAATGTTTACTCAAGGATGTTTATCTTCGTATCAATAATCTTACAGGAAAGGTGAAATCTATGGATTCTGAACTGCACATTCGATTCGATTTTATTGAAGGATATAGAAGTATAGGCAGTTCACTTCTGAACGCACACAACATGAGCAGTGTGAGGAACTAGGTTGTAATCCTTACTACAGGTTTGTAAATACCTATTAAGAAACATAATCTCTTTTTGGATTTCATTTTGCATGATTCTCCAATTAATGGATCCGAAAGAGATCTTTCGGCGCTAAGTGGTCGACTTGTTGACAGAGAGCATGTGTTTCTTAAGCATTTTTCCTCACTATTTTCTTTTTTTTTTATTAATTTTCTAAAGTTCTAAGATAAAAGAGTTGCCCTTCGTCTACAAACGGTGACACTACCAAAGCTTTCCATGATTTTTATTGTTGATGATATTCTCTCTGGAAGAACATAGACCGCAAAGCTTACTGTAAAGGTAATTTTCAAAACTAGAAAATCATCAGCTGGGAAATTTGTTTGCCTTTTCACGGATTCGTTTCTTGTTTAGAGTTCTTAAGAATGTTGTGCATTCAAGTCTTCTACTGGCCGCTGACAATATATCTGGTCTGTAATCTTTGAAGTCGCCGTGGTCTAGTGGGTAGTGTGTTGGCTTATTAGACAAAAGGCCTGGGTTCGAATCCCAGGTCAGACATCAAAACGAAAAATATTTCTTCGGCGACTTCCTCTCGGCAGATTTCTGGCAAAGACTCTGAGAGTAAAAATTGCCATGAAAAGCTTCTCAAAAATCTGTCGTTCGGAGTAGACTTTAAATTGTAGGTCCCGCCCCTGAGAAGCTATATCATAATCCTGGCTGAAACGTTGTAATGATTAATTATGTATTCATGTATGTGTACCAGCTACTTAAAATCAGTTCATAAGGGCTCTAAACTGTTTGAAGCTGTAGTATTTACCATGATAATGCCCGGTCTTATGTTGCCAAATACAAAAAGTGACTGGAGAAATTTGTCGTACGCTCCTTATATTATATGATTTTCTCATCCACTTTTTTCCCTCGATGAATGTTAGTTCTTAAGGCGCATACATATTTTGTCAGAAAGGTGGAAGAAGTTATAGTTAACGATGGTCATTATTTTGATGGAATTTAAACGTCAGTTTGGGTAAGTTGGCTATTGCCCGCGTAAATAACTGACGAAGTAATAGAGAGTGCATGTTTCAACCAACTGCTATAAATGAGAATGCATGTGTTAGTTAATGAATTTAGAAAATGTTAATATTTGCATATGTTTGTATATCTGTGTTCGTGTAATATTAATTGCTTGAAAAAAGAAATTTTTTTGTTGTAGTTTGTTAACAAAACAGTAATTTTAAGGAAAAAATACAAAAGAAATTATTTTTCTTTATTTACCTTTATTTACAGTGGGTCAGGGAAAGTATTATTTTTTATTACGTACTCACTCATTACGCTGGTTGTTTACTTGTTGCAGATCGGAAATTAGCATCATACCCGGTATCTTTTCTTTTCTCAGGCTGGGTTAAGCTAACCTGACGTGCTAATAGTGCACTATTTCCTAAATTCAGGCGTAGGTATACAGTTGCCCTTATATCTGTTTTAGAGCGATTATTTAAGTTTGTTTTTTAGAATTTTAAAAAGAAATGTTTACTCAAGGACCTTTATCTTCGTATCAATAATCTTACAGGAAAGGTGAAATCTATGGATTCTGAACTGCACATTCGATTCAATTTTATTGAAGGATATAGAAGTATAGGCAGTTCACTTCTGAACGCACACAACATGAGCAGTGTGAGGACTAGGTTGTAATCCTTACTAAAGGTTTGTAAATACCTATTAAGAAAAATAATCTAATTATTAATAATAATCTAATAATTCTAAAGTTCTAAGATAAAAGAGTTGCCCTTCGTCTACAAACGGTGACACTACCAAAGCTTTCCATGATTTTTATTGTTGATGATATTCTCTCTGGAAGAACATAGACCGCAAAGCTTACTGTAAAGGTAATTTTCAAAACTAGAAAATCATCAGCTGGGAAATTTGTTTGCCTTTTCACGGATTCGTTTCTTGTTTAGAGTTCTTAAGAATGTTGTGCATTCAAGTCTTCTACTGGTCGCTGACAATATATCTGGTCTGTAATCTTTGAAGTCGCCGTGGTCTAGTGGGTAGTGTGTTGGCTTATTAGACAAAAGGCCTGGGTTCGAATCCCAGGTCAGACAACAAAACGAAAAATATTTCTTCGGCGACTTCCTCTCGGCACATTTCTGGCAAAGACTCTGAGAGTAAAAATTGCCATGAAAAGCTTCTCAAAAATCTGTCGTTCGAAGTCGACGCACATAGCATAAGTGGTAAGAGAAGCTAGGTCGTAATCCTGACTGAAGGGTTGTAATGGCCAATTATGTATGTAATCTTCAAATAAAAAATAGCCAATTGTAAATGTTTATTACCTTCGTAACTAAGAGTGTCTAATATAGACAACTGCGGATTCGAAGGAGGACGTTTTAATAGCATTAGAAATGCCAGAAATAATGACATCTGGTCTGGAAACTACTTGGAATCTGTTATCATGGTTGCGCGTCTAGGTGTTGTTTAATTTCAAAGCGATACACATATTTAGCAGGCAGTGTATAGTAAACATTTCGAATAACATTCCATTGGAACGGCTATGTCAAGAAGTACAACAGTATTAACAGTTTTAAGGCCCAATATCTTATAGACTAAAATGCCAAAGACAGTAGCAAGTAGAGATTCCCAAATAATACTAACAAATGGTGGAAAGTATTGTAATGCAATATAAAGTCTCCGCTTTTTGTAGAGATTTTCCGTAAATATATTACTTGTCACTCTGTTGCTTTTAATCGGTCATATTCCCCACTGTGTTTGCTCTATGATTCTATGGTTTCCTTATTTTTCTTTTACTGCCTTAAGTTAATGGTTTTCACCAACACCTGTTTGAGAAAAAGAAAATTGTTGTTTTGCTTACCATTACGTAAAGCACGAGCAACTGTGTTCTCATATGGTAAAATCTAGGCAAAAATGGCGAAGATTTAAAGAGGAATTCACGTTGCCTTTCGTTATACCCACACAACACCAAAGGGGAATGTGTTTGAAGGTATTTGCTGTGCTGGCAGCTGTAAGTTATTAATGTTTGTTGAAACTTCATCTACTTCGGGGTGATGGTGATTACTGGGGCAAATAAAATTGTCTTCGCCTTTTCGGTGTTTTTTTTTTTTGTTTTTGAAAGAAAGGTTTTTGTTTATAAAACACTACTTTAAGGTTAATCAGGTTAATGCTGAACTTCTAAAATTTCGATTTTTTTTTCCTTGTATTGTTGTTCTTCTTTTTGTTTCGATTTTATAAAAGACACATTTTTTTCTACTCCAATGCCTTTTGACCTTTTTATTATGGGGATTTGAGGCTATTTATTTCATTTTGTTTTTAAGAAATAAAAACAAATGGTTTTCCAATAAGCTTTAAACTCTCCACCCCTATTAGATCTAAAAATTGTTGCTCTTTTCTTAACGTTTCTTTTCGTAAATAAAACAAATCTAAATTGAGTGCCATTTTTTTTTTTTGGTTTTTACTTAAATTTCTTTAAAACAATAGGAATTCGGCTAAAAATTGTATTTGTATACGATATACATACATACATAAATACAACAATTTATGGCTTACGGATATGTGGTGAAGTTTATAAGGCCATAAATTAGATTAATAGAGCACTTTTTTTATTGGGTTCAGTTATTTTCCTTTACAAACGGAAATAATTTTACGGAAATTAAGGCCATTTAGACGGTATATCAAAGGGTTTTAACAATAATTTTTATACACTCAAAACAAATGCCTGCCAGGCCATGAAATCTTTAAAGTGGTCTTTGAAAATTTGAATGGCTCATCAATTCAAACTTAGCTAATAGCCAGTATTACGACCCAGCTTCCAACAACAACAAAAACACACATGTTGTTTAAAGATAACTCCGAACTACAGATTTTTGAGAAATTTTTCATGGCAAATTTATTAACTCTGAGAGTTTTGCCAGATGTCTGTTAGCAGAAAGGCGCCGAAAGAATTTTTTGTATTTACAATGTTCGAATTGTCTGAGAGAGGTTTGAACACCTATTAGACTATGACCACTTGATTAATTATCTGAAACATTCTTCCATAACATTGAAAATTCCAAAGTTACAGTCAAGGAAGCAAGGTATCGCGCTACTTTCTGTGGCCCAAAGGGAAGAAATTGGATTTGGCTGACAACAAGACTTTGCAAATTTAATGAACATATTCCATAGTGAGCAATAATTCTAACATTTTAAAATAGTCTGTTGGCCGCCAATATCATGCAATTTGACTTGGCTGACATGAAGTGTCAACAAGGTGGTGCTACTTGATTCGGCGCAAGCGTTTTAATTAACCTATTGAGAGGCGAGTATGGCAAGCAATTAATCTCACGTTTTATATTAGTCGATTGACTGTCTAGATCATACGATTGGTTCTTCGTGTACTGGGAGAAGCCGCCGTCATTCCACAATTGGGGGACATGATTAAGACTGCCATTGGTGGACAACATTTACACATAAATAATCTCTAAAAAGTGAAGGTAATGTTTACATACATAATTGGTCATTACAACCCTTCAGCCAGGGGATTGCGAACTAATTTTTTCACAACTGTCCGTTAATTTTATAGAAGAGTAGACGGGACCTACAGTTTAAAGCCGACTTCGAACGACAGATTTTTTGGAGAAACTTTTCATAACAATTTTATTTACTCTCAGAGCTTTTGCCACAAATCTACTGAGAGGCAATTGCCGAAGAAATATTTTTTTAATAATTTTGTTTTGATGTCTGACCTGACGTTTGAACTGTGGCCTTTCGTCTAATAAACGGACACGCCACCTACTAGAGTACGGCAACTATATAATTTAACTCGACTTAATTAAATATTTGTTTCACTTTGGGAAACATTTTTTGTCTGTTTTTCATATTTCAAAAGCTATAAGGTTGAAATATGATCTCCTACATGCTGTACTAACGACTACATACATTGGGGAGCAGGCTTTAAAAAAAAATTTTATTTGAATAATTTTTCGTGAAAAACTTAATTTAAGAGCCATCGAAAGATACTTAAGCATTTATGTAGCAGTGTTGCATGATTTTGAGTAGTAAATATTTAAACAGAAATTTATTAAGAGTCCATGTGTTAAGCAAGCAAGTGCACTCATTTTCCCTTCACAGGCTTTACGTGGGCGAGTTCATGTGTCTGCCACTTATAATAGAGGAAAATTTAGTTAAAAGTTATAAATTATGCTTTTGTCCGTATGTACATACACCCACCCATACAATGTTGTACGTTAGTATGTATGAAAAACATCTACTTGAGAATTTTACTTGCATATTCCACTACTATACCCTGCCTGCCTGCAAATACTCTAATTTAATAGCTTGTATACAGACAAGTGGCACAACTAACGTGCAACATGTTTATAACATATTATACACGCCCCTACTCGACTGAAAAATGATGAGGATGATGAAGGTGGTGGTGCCACATTATAATATGCCAACATTAATTTATAAGTTTATCTAATCTAATGGGATGTGCGAATCTAATATTCACATGAAATATGAAGAATCTTCTGCCACGAGAGAAGAGTTAGGGATTTTTTTTTCTAAGAGAACGAACACCTGCTGATGGCAATGTTCTGTAAATTAAGTTGATAAAACTATAATGAATAGAAAATTATGCAGAGAGTGTTGCAAGAAAAAATAAAATAAAAATTTCGTCAACAAATAAGGCCTGTTTAGACACAACATGTTCACGAAATTTAAAACTATTTTCGAAGAGTGTAAGATCATATTTTAAAAACTTAAATTAATTAAAAAGTTTTTAAACAAAACTATTTTGCATTTATATGAAGAGTGTTAAGTTAGTTTTTGTTTTGTGCAAGAAAACTAAATATTTAAGGAAAAAGTTTAAAATATTTCTTATTACAGGCACAAGAGTATGATCTATTATAATGTCCTGAATCCATATAGGTTAACTTTCAATTTTGTTGCTATAACACCCTGTACTTAACAGGGACGTTTTTTCTGAAATGTTTTAAAATCACTACAGTCTAGTAATGTAAGGTTATGTGTTGGCATATTAAACAAGGGGCGTCGGTTCTACACCTAGGTCAGATATCTCCAACAAAACGAAATATAAACAAATATTTCTTCGGCGATCTCCTCTCAGCAGATTTCTGGCAAAAATTCTGAGGGTAAATAAAATTGCTCAGGAAAAATTTCTCAAAAAACTGTCTTCATTCATGTATAAAAATAACATACACAACATAAGTAATGTGAGGAACTAGTGGTCGTGATCCTGGCTAAAGGATCTAATAACTAATTATGTATGACTGTAAGTGTACTAGTGAGAGTAAACAAAATTGGCATGAAAAGTTTCTCAAAAAATCTGTCGTTCGGAGTTGACTTTAAACTGTAGGTCCTGTCAATCATGTATAAAATTAACACACACAAGCTAAGCCGTAATCCTGGTCAATTATGTATGTAATACCTTATTCTGCTGTCCTAACGCCCCTGCTTCTGACCTATAACCGATATTTGACCCATTCTTTAAATGAGAATTTAACGTTGATATTGCTTCATTCTTTTCTATTGCCAATGAACGACAGTGTATGTATTTTGTTCAACCTAACTTGAACGAATGATCAATTTGAATGCGAAATACCCGTTTAAGAGACGGACCACTCCCGTTACTGGTACTGAATCAGGTAGTGTTCGAATCTAGAATAAAGAATTCAAAACCCATGGTTAAACTTGTCAATATTTTCTAAAAGAAAGTTTTCGAAATCGAAAAAAGTGCTCAATTCAATTTGGACAGGAAGTAAAATAGCACACAGACAGGACATAGCTATACTATCCGGTAGCAATTAAAGTTTATGTAGCTTACTTACTTTAATGTGGAATCTTCTAAGTAAGCTGAGCTTTCAAAGTTGAAACAATGTAATCATCATCTGCTAGATTAAAGAAAATTAATAGGCATGAGAAGCGGAGCTCATGTGCAAATGTAACATACGCTATGTATGCTGCATGTTTTCTTTCACCCAATTAAAATTGAACTTTTGATCGTTGTTTACAGCATCAAATTGGTAAAAGTAATTCATGAACTTTGTTGCAAGTTATCTCATCTAATGTATCATGCAGCAGCAGTTTCTTCATAAACAACTGCATTTAATACTTCAGGGGAGTCTTTCTCTCATAAAATATTCTCTCATATGAGCTTATAGATATACAAACATTAATATGTTTCTGGAGGAAATTGCTTAATATTATTATCGTGCATATTAGTTGAACACATGCACATTGAAATACATTAATACATCGTACATTCATTCGTTCCCATATTCATTCATTCCCTTATTTATTTATTCATTCACTTATTCACTACACAATTCGTTTATGAGGAAGTAAACTTTGTCAACACATTGTCAAATTTTATGTCTTTCTTTAGTTTCACTTGCGATATAAAACGGCCTGTTAAATATTAATTTTCATTTCGGAAATACAGTGTAGAGTAAAAGTATATATATAAGTATTATAGTTTTTAAAAAAAGAAAATTTACATGAAAAATACTTTTGTGTTATTTCTTTAAAGAGCATAGTACTGAAATCTCTCCATGTGTTTGCTTCATTCTAATAATCCAATTTTTAATGGTGATTAGTTTATTGTAGCAGGTTTTAGGATGATAGTGTTGCCATTTACTGTTGAATTTAGCCTGCTACGAAACATATTGAGTTGTATTAAATGTAGTGGAATTTTCTTATTTATCCTTCACTTTCCTAAGAGTTGGCTTTATCTGTGATTCCTATGATTTTTCAAGTGAGAAGCCATAAAAATTTTTTAAATTTGATATAACCACGACGAAAAATTGCTGTAGTCATAAGGGAGTATTAATCATTTAGCCTGAGGCTTTTTAGGCAAATTTAACTCTCGTTGTGCCTAGTAATTCGAATAACCAGGAATCCAAGATTATGTACCATTTAACATCTCGAGATGACTTGGATAGCGAACATTTTTCTGGTGGTCATAGTCAATTGAATGTAAACGCGTACATAAATATCCTTTTTTTTCAAATATGATCGAAAGCAGTGCCTTTATGTGTGAAATGTCGTTTAAATGAACCTCTCTGTGTTGATATTTTCGGGCAATATCTCGACAATAATTTGATGAATGTAGATTTTTAAACACTCCAGCTTTCAGGAATTATCCACATAGGCACAACAGAAATCCAAAGTCGTCTAAGTGTATGATTTTGGTGACCATTTTAGTGACTATAGTATTTCGAAATGAAGTATGAAATAGGTCTTTGGAAATTTCTCATCCAATTAAGCAGTAATCAAATTTGTTATGTGGCCCGTGGTAACATTTTGTTGATGCTACTTATCGTCTAAAGGTAGATTTTCATAAATATAGATTTTTCTAAATGTAATAGTTTTTCCACAACGACAATATTGTATTGACCTGACTACCGATTAAAAAATGTGTTTCAACGAAAGGACATTTTTCTTTACATTTTAAAAAGTAAAGTTTCATTATTTCTGAAATTTTCCAATATTATGTTAATTCCTACAGTTTCTTTTTAATATAAAATAATAAATTTCTATATAATGCTGCAATAAGCCCAAAAGCATACTTCGTATTTTTTTACTCCCCACGGTATGCAATGTAATGTAATTCACTTATTTATATTGTTACGTATATATGCATATATAGTATACGCTATACAATGGTTTTTGTCTGCGATTGAGAAAATTATACTTTGTTGTTGCAAACAAAACCTAATAATGTATTGAAATATCTTTGAAAATGAAATCAAGCAAATGAATATCTTCTATATTTCTATTATCCTTAAGTAATTCGTAATAAAGGCAAAATATATTCTATAATAAAAGCGAAATGATAGGGTATCTACTCATATACTTACATGTAGTATGTGTAGTATGTACATATATTGCTAATAGTGATTTATATAAACGATATGACTTTTCTTTTGAGTTGATAGTTTATTTTGGTCTGATGATTATATTTCCTTTTTATATTTGAAGACGTAGGAGTTTATGGTTTTTCATTTTTTTTTCTGGAAAAGAATAAAATGAAAAATAAAAAATTTTTCTTTGTTAAATATTGAATTACTTAGAAATTTGTTTGATTTTGACTCTAAGGGTTAAACCTTGATATTTAAAAGAGTGAAATGATTTGAAAAAATTAAAATGTCCGTTTAAGTTATCGGTTAAATCGGACAAGTTCACTTTTCTATTCTCGGATTATAAATCGATAGTTTGAGGCAAATGAGGCAAAATGAGAGATTTGAATCTTCATGTCACAGCTGCATAACAAAACTTTAGATTGCCTTAAATCTGTTCTGTTTGAGCGGGGTAATATGTTATGTTAATTTTATTGCCTTTCAGGTTTACGGATAGTATATGAGGTAATGACTTTTATTTGTACGACAACTGCTGCTGTAATACATAAATCGTTAATTTTAGCCTATGTTTGGCAGTTGCTTGAAGCGGGTAGAACGGTGGCGGAGATTTTCTGGGGCTGATTTCAAGATTCCATCTAGTGTGAGTGCGAACAGTTATCCTTGTTTAGCATTGAAAAATAAATTTTATGATGCCTTCTCTTTAAAAAAAGTTGCCCTAGTCCAGTAGGTAATTTGTTGGCTTATTAGATATGAGGTCATTGTTCAAATCCCAGATCAGACATCTTGATCTAATTGACGAAACTTTAATTTCCTCTGACCAGATTTCTAGCAAAAACTCTGGTAGTAAATAAAATTTGCCATGAATAGTTTCTAAAAAAAAAACAAAAATCTGTCGTTTGTAGTCGACCTTAAACTGTAGGTCCCTTAACACACAACGAAAGTAGCCTGGAAAGCTAGGTCATAATCCTGACTGCAGGTTTGTAGTGAAGAATTATGTATGCAGGCAATAATAGCCTTAAGTTTGTTTTTCATTGCATTCACAACTTTTGCCAGAGCCATGGTAATTTAAAAAAATATTTTTTGTTGCATATTTTTTCCAAGATATCATAGCTGAGGTTTGAATTTGGAGCCAATGCAGATTTTATTAGGCTATGGTAACCACTTATTAAACAAAAATCTTACAAAAATGAGTGCAATTTTTGCATTTCTGTAACGATTATTTGGTTGTGTGAATACATTCCTTTACAATTCTGCTCCCTTAGGTTTATTCTACTTCTTTTTGTATAAATAATATATTTTTATAAAATTCTTTGCAAGTCATAAAATTTATTTATTTTGTATTATTACAGTTTCCTCCTTTTTTCCTTCTTCTTCTCCTCTTATTCGCATCTGATTTTGCTTTTAAATCCATTTAGAAGAGTCGCTTTGCTGAATAAATATGCGTGATGAAGTATACAATTTTATTAAGATGCCATGGCTGTTGCATTTAATAAAATAATTGTCTCCAAGGGGTGAATAATATTTGCGACAGTATAAACTTAATAACATTAAATAGAGTAGAATATTGAATAATTTTTATTTAATCCACTGCACTGCACTGCACTGTTGACATTTGAAATATTAGTAACTTGAAGTATGTGCTGATGAAATGTCAAGAAAGCAATTGGTACGTAATAATTGTTGAATCTTAAAACGCTTAAATTGCTGATAATAGCAGGAGTTTATAAGAAATAAAAAAAAACAAAAAAAATATTGCATGCAATCGACTTTAACTAGTTTGTAGCTGGTTTTAGTTGTTAAAGTTTTCAAATAAATTTTAAAAGTTAAAAAGAGTAATCTGAGTATGTGAATACTTGCTTGGCATATACTCGTATGTTAAGGAACTCTATGAGAGGAGGAATTATTAGGGTTCCGAATGTATTTGTGTATACAACACGTACTGGTGCTTCCATATGGCACAATATATTTGACGTTTGTAACAAAGTATCTGAATTACTTTGACATGGATATGTGCTGTCGAACAGTAAGGCAGTGTACGTTAAATTTTTGTGAAACTTAATTCATTCGTTGTTGAAAAGCAAACGAATATTTGAAATGAGTTGCAATACATATTTAAGTTCTACAAAGATTTTTTATATGGAAAAGGAAAACATGCTTTATAATTTATTTAATTTCTTATATTTAATTTAATTTCTTATATTAAGTCGTATTAAAACATAGAGTATTTAAATCGGACATGAAGTTGTGCCTACTTGATGATAAATCTAGCCTATCGTTCCCATCTAGCCCATCGTTAAGGCTCATAGGGATATCCCAACTAAAATCTAAACCAGGTCTCAAATATGCGTTATAGGACTAAAATCATAGTTGGAGTGCTATCGGACATTCAACGTATAAGAACTGCAACAATACATTTTCTCTCCTCTGTATTTGTAATTGAAGTCGCCGTAGTCTAGCAGTTACAGTTCATACTTTAGCTCAGACATCTTGAATAAAACGAAATATAAACAAAATATTCCTTCGCCGACTTCCTCTCATCAGTCTTCTGGCAAAGGCTTTAAGGGTAAATAAAATTGGCATAAAAAGCTTCGCAAAAATGTGTCACTCGGAGTCGACATTAAACTGTATGTTCCAGCACTCATGGATAAAATGAATACATACAGCATGAGTGCTGTGAGCAGCTAAGTCGTAACACTGACTAAATGATTTTAATGACGAATTAATTAGGAAGTAAGCTTTTGTATAGGAGTTAATTGTAGTCACCATAGTCTAGTAATATGTTGGCTTATTAGACGTAAGGTCACGGTTCAAACCCCAGGTCAGACATCTAAAACAGTACGAAATATTTCTTCGGCGAGTTCCCTTGATTGAGATTTCTGACAAAATCTCTGAGAGTAAATAAAAAATGTCATGAAAAGTTTCTAAAAAATTTTTTTTTGTCTTTCGAAATCGACTTTAAACTGTAGTTGCTGCCACTTATGTACAAAATTAACACACACAACATAAGTGGTATGAGAAACCAGTTGTAATCCTGACAAAAGGGTTGTAATGACCAAATATGTATGCATAAGAGTTAATTGCTTGGTTCTAGGTACCTAAGCTGGATTTTAGAATGAGCTTAAGGTCATTCATAGAACATTTGGACAGTTTAGATGGTGGAAAAATAGCTCCCAAAGAAAAATCATGTCTGGCGAACTTTTGTGAATACAATCCATTCTTGACCGGTGTAGTTTCAGCAATAAAATGCGTGCTAGATTATGACTACTCAGTTCTTACATTCTGTGAAGTCATCTTTTTTCCAAATATTAATTATCACTCATTCTTTCAATTCCTCACTTAATTGGTTGGTGATGCAGAACTTTCTCTCTGGGTTGAGAGAATTGGGTGCTTATAAACCCATATAAGAACTGCAATAACACCTTATGCCGACTTAAAGCAACCAGGCTTTTAGCTAATATTTGTTTACTAGAGGAACCGTGTGAATATCTCGCACCGTTAGTTGTCACTTTTGTAACATAAAATGAAAATAATTAATAGAAATTTTATTAAAAGTATAAAAATATTAGAAATCATAATATCATCATACATACATACAACTACTGCAAAGTATTGCCAAAACAACTTTTTACAACTTAATATGCATATTATATATTACTGGCTTAGTAATAAACGGCATTATAGTAAATAGCGGTATTGCCAGAATGGATTTTAATACATGCTATATTATGTAGAACTGCATTACTATTAAGCGACCCTGTATTGCCACACTTGGACAAAAATATATAATCATAATGACAACAGTATTATCATGCAGTTCTATATAAAATATAATTTTTATCAACTAAAATATTAATTTTTCAATTTCTAATTATTTTTCGTCATTAGTGTTAGATATAAGCTTTAAAATGAGATATCATTCATTAAATTTGGTGCGGTGGTATGGGAGATATATGCAACCGACAAAAAAAGTGCTTTAGAAATAATATGTATATGTAATGATGATGATAGTATCCTACGTACTAAGGTATGTTCACATTAAGCAAAATCATATTTTACTGCCCAATGTTCAAATTGATACAGCGCGTTATTAATATTCAAATATGTGGCACTTTAGCTCCTACTTATTATTTGTTATCGATAATAAATTCCTGCCATCGAAAGCACCTTTTTGCGCAATCTAAATGTTTTATAAGCACGATAGCGTCTATAAAAATATTTCGGTATTTGATTAACACAAACTTCAGACTAGACTTACCATAAACATACCTTTAAGGTCTTAATGAAACACCCGTTATTTAAAAGTTTTTTTTTTGTTTATTTATTTGTTTTTAAAATTAACATCTATTAATAATTTTGCTTAAACATATTCATTAATTTATTGTTTTTTTTTCATTTTTTTAAGCTTAAAAATTAAAAGTTTTATTTTAAAATTAAAACTATACACCCTGTATGTTAGACACTACAATATTAATAATTCATTAATGTTTTCATTTATTTTTTTTGTTAATTTAATTCTCTCTTAAAATTTAATTAAATCTATTATGAAATACATTATTTAAGCATTAAAAACATTTTGAAAAAAATACAAAAAAGAAAATATAATTTTTTAATTGATTAATCTGCATATTTATTTAATAGATTTAAAGCTTAAATGTTTTTATAAAATAAAAATAATAATCCAAAAAAAAATATTAGAAAATTCAAAATTTAGTTACATGGTGACATGTACTATATTTAGAGTTTTACACACATATACATATGTATGTATGTATGTATGTGTATGTATATTAATATAGTATTATAGACAAATTTATACACAATATTTATTTTGATTAGGCCTGGTTAATGGAACAAATGGATGGAAAAAAAAACAAATAAAGCCATTAAGGTCTAGTGAGTCTAGTTAATATTAGAACATTTGGAGAATATAGGATGTCCCTTAAAAAATGTTATAGAGAATCTTAAAAAAATGTATGTAACTGATTAGAAACGGAATGTTTGTTATTAAAAAGAAAACATACATACGCACATAATAAAATATTTTTTTAGAAAATTCAACATTTGCCAAATAGAATACCCTACTAGTCAGTCACCACTTTTCAAAATTGCAAATGAGCATAGGATGGATTTAATACGTATGTTGACTCAGATGCTAATCCTTCTATCTGGCAATAAGCCGTTTTTCCACTAAGGAGACTTTAGGCATAACAAGCAGATATAAATTTACATATAATCGGTATAACCAGATTATATTCGATAACATATGATAAAAATAAACACGAACTCTAGAAGAACTAATGATCCAAATAGACATAGACGAATTATACAAAACACTTTTTTTCGCCATCATCTGCCTATCAGCGGATAAGATCGGCCAAATAAAACATTAATTTATTCTATCAAGCAAAAGGATGATCCATAGAAGCTGGTACCACTAGGTAAGATGTAGACGACTATTGTTTCAAAAAAGTTTGAAAATATGCGCTAATAGCAGCAAAATCCACACGGCTTCATAGCGATATTATTGGAATCAGCGAAATTACCAAGGAGGAAAATATTGGGATGTAACTGGTAACCGTTTTCGTATTCTTGTTCATCTATACAGATAGACCTAAATTCATAATGAAAGGTGATGGACAAAATGTATTCCACCATGAAGGCAGGATCTGTTATATATAAATTAGGGAGGGTTAAGGTGTTAATGCTAGCAAAAAAGGTTTTGACAACGGCTTGTAATGAGATCATAAAAATCTGCATTGATACTAGGCTAACAGATCATGGAAGCAATTTGGCTAGGGGTGAGCTGAAAGAGCTGTGTTCTGAAATCAGATAAAATAATCGTAAGGATCAAAATGTCTATTGCTTGTCACATGTGACAAATATTTTTTACATTTAATTGCAATTCAATATCAAAGGTAACACGTAATTGTATTCAAGATCATTTTCTTATTGGGTCTCTTAGGATATGTAGAATTTATAGGAAAGTTGGACAAAAGCTCCCATTTGCAATGGTGTCTGAAGCTAGAGAGAGATTTCTGAACGCAACTAATTTAAATTAGTCAGTATTATTAGATATTAATGATCTTAAAAAGCTCTTAGACCTGTTAGAGCTGAAAGAAGATTAAAGTGTGACTTATAAGCCAGCATATCATTATTTGATCATTCGATTGGATTGAATCATTGGATCTTAAATATAACAAGAGAATTATTTTTTAATGTGTAATGAAAAACTGCTCAGATCAAATCTCTCTCTTTTATAGTAGTAAGACGGAACTACTGCAATTTTTCATTGCCTTAGAGAATGTTTGCAAATTTCGTGATAACAATATTTTGGCTTCAAAGAGTTTAAATATTATTAAGGGACACCCTACACAACTCATAGCTCTTCATTAACATAACATTCATTTATTCACTAATTCATTCATGTAAAATCCTATTTTTTTTTCTCTCTACTACAGTAGTATATACGAAAACATTATCGTTATCATTTACATAAAAAATAAACTCTAATGATAGCAAAATAGACAAAAAAAATGGACAAAATTCGAACAAAAGAAAAACTAAAATCCTTTTAAAAATCTATATATAGCAGGGTAGGGCAAGAGAAAGCAAAGAAAAAGAAAAAATAAAAATTGTTTGATTATGAGTACCCGTATGTAGGATTTTCGCTTTCATATGTGCTTAGTTAGGGTGGGTATAGGTTTTAGTAGTTTTTGTTTTCTCTTTCTTTTATCATTGCTTTTAATTGGGATATTTTTCTTGCTTTGTCATTCGTTTTTTGATTCATTTCCTGCCATTTGTATAGCTACATCAACATTCATCATCGGTTATTGTATAACTGCCACGGAATTCTCTTAATGGTGTTGTAATGTTTGTACTCGCTGATGAATTACTTGTGGCGGCCATTAGTGGTGCACCCTGAAATGATATTGCCAGTGGTAGGGCAGAAGGCGCACATAGACTTAATGCACTGCGGCCTTCGGTAACCGAACGATAGCGTGTAGGTCGTCCCGATCTAGAAAATGGAAAAAATGGAATGATTTTAAAAATTATTTTAATTGAATGTTTTTTGTTTTTAAATAAACTAAGAGAACAGTATATAATGGTACACAAAATTTTTTTCTTGGATACATTTTAATTAAAATAAGTTAGGTAATGTAGGATCTTTATAGCTTTAGAGATCACTCAATTTTCTATAGGTCTATAGACACATATGGATCTCTATCAGCCATTATATTTTACACACCACGGACTGAGTGTAGTCAAGTCAAATTTAATTTTGTTTAATTCGCGCCTTGACGATTTGAATATTGTTGCTAAGTTCGAGCTGTAATTAATTGACAGAATAGATAATATCAACATTATTAGGGTACCTTATTGGATTTAATTAAGCAATGCATATTGAGGTGGCTGGCTGTTCAATCTAACCTAAGCTTGGTTCATACTTCAAAGGCAATTGCAGAATGTACTCTAAGAATGTGGCATATATTTTATCTTCTAGTTGGCTCAAAATTATTTCGCTATGAGGTTTTAATGTCCCACATACCAGCATTATACTCCTCCAGTTGTTACAATCAATTGTCGAACCTTTTTTGTGAATGTTTACCAAAAATTCATGTATCGACTCAGGCAAGATTTGTTCTCCTGGGTATTACTAAATAGAATGTGGAGAATTTGTCACTCACTCTCACTCTCACTCTTTGGTCTTTCTTGTTGCATAAGCAATTTTTGCAAGGTTAGAACATTAACTATTCACACACATTTTCTTAAGCGAATTTTAAATCTTGCAACATTAAACAGGAACTGTAATATCCTTCCTGTTCAAGTGATTTAAACATATTTTTAAATACGCTTTTAATAAACCAGCTGAAAATTAAATTAACTGCCTTAAGGACAATCACCATCAATGTTGTTATTATGTTATGACATTAATTTCCTTTAAATCGCTTTAAAACCCATTTATTTTCGCCTTTTTAAACTCTGCATTCATGTTTATTTTCAGCATCGCACACAACCGCAATACATCTTAATTTCATATACACAAATACAAATACAAACACATAACACATACACACTTACCTTTCACAGTTGCACTTAAGCAAACGTATAAATGCAGCACGAAATGTCCGATTAAATATTGTATAAATGATGGGATTTATTGTAGAGGAAACATAGCCCAGCCACAGGCAAGTATTGACAACATGTTCGGGTACTTCACATTCGGGACAGGCGGCAAATATAATATTCAATATGAAAAATGGTGACCAACAAAGAACGAACGTAAAAAAGACCAGACCAAGAACTTTGGTTGCCTTTTGTTCCGTAGCCAC
Source organism: Sarcophaga peregrina (assembly GCA_014635995.1). Lineage (NCBI taxonomy): Eukaryota > Metazoa > Arthropoda > Insecta > Diptera > Sarcophagidae > Sarcophaga > Sarcophaga peregrina. The sequence continues at coordinate 112,779,138 of CM025789.1, read as the reverse complement.
TGCATTGGCGGAAAGACTGTTTCGTTTATTGCGATTATTCAGGAAGCTGAAAGAGGATGTAGGGGGGAAAAAAACAGATGAGAATAAAATACAGCGCAGAATGACAACAAGACGCAATTAAATGTTAATAAACGATTGTGCATAACAGTAACAGAAATATCGTATATTGAAATCAATGTTGTTAAATCTTATTATAGACACTCTTCAATAGTAAAGAGTTTATAATAATAAAAAATACCCTAAAGTATACTATAAAAATGATATTATTTTTGACATAATAAAGTATGCTTCACAGGCTATGACATGCAACTAAAAATAACATTTAATTGAAGAATTTAAAAATGTAAGTCCAGCTTAAGGATTCTCGTTTATATTTTATTTTGATTTTATTTTGATTTTATGACTATTGGAAGGAGAGACTGAAAGAAGTGGTGAAGAAATTTAATTATCCTTGTAGTTCCCTGATATTAGTATGCAGAGTATTTTTAGAACAATTTTTAATTTGGACTCTAGAATCTTCATTATTTATTTCAATTCAATAATTGCGGAAAGTGTGGAAATAAATTTAAATTTATATTGTATTGCATACTATCACTATTTAGCGGTAAACTATGTTAGGCTTTTATAAAAACGGTAATAAATAATAGTTTTTTTCTACACGATGATGATATATTTATATTTTTTATATTTTTTATATTTTTATTATTCCTATCGTTCCTAAATTTATTTTATAAACATTTTCCAGCTAGTGGGTGATTGTTGGCAGGTTCTTGGATGATATGATTACCACCTATTGAGTTGTTGAATTGAATTGATAATGAAATATTATATTATTAGGTTATTAGCTTGTTGCTCATTGCTCTAAGAGTCCTACTTTTTTCCAGAAGTGGTTCCATCTATCGTCTAATAAATGTTGGACGCTTTGTAATGATCCGAAAGTCCTTGTCGTTTATTAAGTAACATCTTAACTACTCTGGTATCCTGTTAATGGTATATACCTGGGCTTAAATTACACTACAGATATTCACCTATTCTCGTCATTTATCTTTGTAAAGTGTTTATTTTCTACTGCCTTACCACCTTTAACATTAAAAAACTAATCTTCGAAATTTATTATCATACTCACCGTAAGTTTAAAGTTGGCGTTGCCACTTTATTAAAATTAAATCGTAATACTTTCAATTTACGATTGCGTCGTGTTTCGCGACTAATCGAATTTGGCGTTTGGGTACTCTGTTCACACGTACTGCCATAGTGCAGGTTATGATGATGATGCATTTGCTGTTGTTTCTGCTGCAGATGATGGTGATGTAAACTATCATTTAAGCTACCCGGTGAAGCGGAACAATTGTTCATTTTACTATTGCCTGTTAGAGTAGAAATACTAACATCGCAAGCTCCACTTGTAGCCTTACGACCATTTCTATCGTCTGGACCGTTTCGTCGCAACGAGAAACGTAAAGAATTCATGGACAGTGATGTTTTACCACTGCCTCGTTTATTACCACTGTTGCTTTTGCTGCTATTATTGTTGGTGTTGTTGTTTATGTTACTGCTGTTGTTGGCAAAACCTAATTGCGGTAGATTGTTGCTGTTGCTATTACGCACCGAGGAACGTCTATTAGGATGGCTGTGGAGAGCCAGAGATAGAGAATGAACAGAATGAAAAGATAATATAAAAACAAGAAATTTTATTTAGTTTTTCTTCAATTCTTCCATTTCGTTTATTTTATTATTCAGCTGCCTTAATGGGTTTTTTATTCTCATTTTCGTTTTAATTTTTTTTTTAGTAATTTAATCTGGTTTTATTTAATAAAGAATCAAAATAGAGAGAGTGGTAGAGAGAATAATGGTTAATCTAGTCTTTTTATGGTTAAACAACGATTTGAGAATTTTATTTTTTTTAATTTTTATTTTTTAAATAAAAATTTAAATTTTTGAGTCATGGACGACAAAAATGATGACAGTTTTATTTCTTGCCAAAAGGGAGTAAAATGCTTGGCAATAGTTAATAAAACAAATTTACTTTGACTATCATTTTTAATAATAATGATAAAAATGTACGAGAATAGATTAAAAAGAAAAAATTAAAATTAAATTGTGTTAAGTTTACAAATTATTTTTGAATTGTGAGTAGAGGAGTAGCTTGAGTTCAAGTATGCAGAAAGTGGATACAGACTAGACTGCTTAATCATTCCATCTTCTCTTAGTCCAACAACTGTTGAGCTTTGTATTTTGTTTAAACTCATAAGATAGAATTATTTACTTCCAATTGTGTGTTTATTAAAATGCTTCTTGATGGGTTTAACCAATTGCAATATAAGTATTTACAGTTTTAAATAAAACGAATCCTATTTACTCAAGTTAAGTTCCATAATATCGCTAATTTATGATATAATCTCGACTATGATGACCCTATTTTTAATCATATTTTTCATTAAGCTCTTAATAAGTTCTTTTAATTGGACATTTCTGTGTTCTTTGTCAGTTTTAGTTGAGTTCATGTTCGATACACAGGTAAACGATTCCAATACATTTATAAGTGACAATTGGCTACAGTAAAAGTAGCTGTTAGGCCTTAGTGCTATGCCACTAACATCGGAACCAACTAATTTAACCAAGTACCACAAATCTATTATACGTTAGAGTGGCTAACCTATCAGTTATCTCTCCTTAGATGTAAACTATGTACAGTAATACTAGTAGCAAGGAAGAAGAAGGCTACAGAGGCCACTATATACATACATTCCTCGTATCTGCTTCAGCTTATTCTAAGATTTATCTTCAATGCCTTAATTTAACATTAGGTGTGGCATGCGTGTCTGGTCCGCCGATTGCCGTAATCCGGCGTTGGGTTGCTCAAAACATATCCGACGCATTTCTACTTCGATTTTAATTGAGATATTCCCCAGATTTGAGTATTGCTTATTGTGTTTGAAAATTCTCAGAATACATCTCAAGCATTGTTTTAACAAAGATCTTCATCGCATAAACGCTACACTAGACACTGACTTCATGACTACTAAAAATTTTTAGTTTATAGCGCGACGAAATGTATCTTAAATTCCATACTAAGTGAAGTCTAACCCACTATTCGTTTTAATAATAAATAAATAAATGGTCAAGGATTTCAGTGTATTTATTTTGAAATCCCACCACTTTAGAATTTAATACACTCACTTTTGATTGCATAACGTTAAAGTTGTTCCACTGTAACGCTATTAATGACTACGTTAAAGAGCAAGGCTGATAACGAACATCCTTGGCAGACTCCGACAGGAGTTTATTTTATTTATTTATTCTTAGGAGATATATATAATGTTCTACCATATTGATAAGTGGGTTTTGGGAACAAGTCTGTTTATCTCCCTTGAACATATTCCTTTGTATTAGCAATAATAATGAAATTGAAGTCACATTGAGACGGTGCTCTGTTGGATATTCCAACGTTATTATTAATCACTTTTTCCCTCTCATGTGCATGATCGAGCCTCTAAATGTCCTTCTAACCGCTTGAAAAATTCCTGTTGGATTTGCGGAATCACCATAAATTCTTTATGAAAACATTTACAAATTTAATACCACATACCCTAATCGGAATATAGGACACTACTTGCAGGACCCAATATATAGAGAATAAGCAAAAAGCGACATTTGCAAAGGAATTTGGGTAAGAGGTTGAAAGGTTTATTAGACGAGAGTTGAATTCTTAACAAACCTTGAGCTTAGAGCTCACACTGTCATTTTAATTTTTTCGTAATCATTAAAGAGGCTGGAAACCTTAAACATGATTGATTGTCCATTTACGCCATTTACGGTCTACAAGCCAGAAATTTGTGTTGCAATTCTTTTATTATTTGCCAAAGAAAATAATTATTGTTTAAAGCTTTAAAACGAATTAAAAAAATATAAAGATACAAAAAGAAAATTATTTTTATTTGCTTCCCCTTTAGGTTATTAAAAGAGAAACAAATTTACTAAAACAAATATTAACAAATAACAGAACAACCGGAATTAAAAAAAATGTCTGCCATATTTTCTTAACCAATATTGTGCGATGATGTCCAAATGGACTGCCTGACTGTCTGCCGTAAAATTTTTATCAAAAATTCTTGATCTGCATGTATGTATGCCAGCCACTAAGTGTATAAGTTTCAACCACTTAACTCAAGAAATTGTTTGTGTTTCCTTTAAGGGAAAGAAAACAAAGTAGAATAGCAAACAAAAGAAAACTAAATAAATTCATTTCAATTGTCCAAACAATTTCATTTTTAAAAGCAATTTTTTTTATTTGGAATTATTTTTGTGTTTTTGTTTAAGGAAATAACGAAAAGAATTTGTGGTAGAAAAAGTTTAGAAAAACAAAAACTTTCTATTAAAGTTTAGACTTTTTAGTTTTGAAGGCCTTCTCTAACTGCATGCAGCATGTGTGGGTGTAAACTGCAACATGTTTAACATTTCCATTTGAAGGAACTTTAGCATGACCATTATGTTATAAAAATTTCATAGTTTGCTTAAGTTTCCCTTTAGTTTTCCTCAATAAAGCCATTTTCTCCAATGAAAACTGAAATAAAACTGAACAAAAAAAGCCGGAAAAAGCATAAATTTTTGTAAAAATTTTTAAGTGTTATTGAGGTTTTTGGTTTTTTTTTCTTTTACATAAAAAACTTAGGAGAGAGAGTGGAGAGAGCATGAGAGTAAAACAAATAAAGTATCTTACTTATACTTAAAGTTATATGGAGCGTATGCGTAATATGTAATGCATGGAAAGTGCATACACATAACTCATATGTTTTTATAAATTAAAATTTAATATGAAACCATTAAAGGTTCATTTCTCAGTTATGGCTGATATTTGAACAGAAAATTAAAAAAAGTTTTAAAGTCTTTAAATTCACTTTGATTACACCTTATACCATAATCTAAAGGCTGCTCCAAAAATCTATGTATCAATAAATGAATCGAACAAAAAACAATTAAAAATATTTAATGCTGAGGCTGTCGGCTTCTATCATCTGAATTGTCCTTCATGCATGTACTGTTCATGCAACAATTAAAGCCTAGCGAACATTCACAACGCTATAGATATAATGACTGGCAACTAAGTCGATGTTGCTCAAACTGTGTTGATGTTCAAGCTGTCGCTTATACAACTTAGCGAACGTATAAGTGATTAAGGAAAAGTCATTGCATACGAATATTGTTGTAAGGTTGTCTTTTCCCGAAAATTACATTGAAAGTACAGTCTAATAACCGTCTCGTTTTGATCTGTAGGTGAATGCAACTTTGTTGAAATCAAACAAACCAACGCGCCAGAAATTACTAACAAATCTAAATGGCAATCACCAATTGCATAATTCTATTGATCGATTTAATATATAGCATTAATAGCAGCGATTGAAGCCGCCGTGGTCTAGTGAGTAGTGTGTTGGCTTATCAGACGAAAGGCCCGGGTTCGAATCCCAGGTCAGACATCAAAACGAAAAATATTTCTTTGGCGACTTCCTCTCAGCAGATTTCTGGCAAAGACTATGATAGTAAAAATTGCCATGAAAAGCTTCTCAAAAATCTGTCGTTCGGAGTCGACTTTAAACTGTAGGTCCCGCCACTCATGTATAAAATTAACGCACACAACATGAGTGGTGTGAGAAGCTGGGTCGTAATCCTGACTGAAGGGTTGTAATGGCCAATTATATAATATATATATATATTAATAGCAGCGGCCCGTAAGGAGAAGAGCATTGGCCATCCCTACCGGAAAATATCCAGTTTAACTAAGACAATGGTTTGTAATATATTGGACGTTTTGAGCTCTCTACCAGTACGCATTCATGAAAAAAGATGGACATAGAGGGGAGATTCCTGAATTAATTTAAAACAGTCTGGCTGGTACAAGTATATCGAGAGATTTCCAGGTAAAATCCTTGCTATAAATATGGTCGTGATATCTGCTCGGAAAGCGTATAATATAATTAATCGATAGTGATTTCTATCATAAATTCGATTGATCCATTCTTCTGAAATTGAAATACTCGAATTTCACCCTTGTACGTTCATCCCCAGTGTTGTTTGCTATTTTGAAATTCTTTTTTTGTGGCCAAAATGGTTTTGAATGATTTATTTTCCCTTTATTAAAAGTGATGCAGGTTTTTATGCACTTTTAAAGGATTTTCATACTGCCTTTAAGCATTGAAACTATATAAGTAGTGTGGTTAGATGGCTGCTTACCGTAGTTGTTGCCTATTTTTAGGCAACAACATTTTTTGCTTTAGTTTTTTTGTGAATTTACACACGCATTGTTAACTGGTTATTGAAGTGGTCTGCTCTATAAAAAAATTCTTTGCCAATTTTTATTTTAATGGCTTGCTTTTTTAAAGGCAAAAATAACATTGGCTTGTAAGCGTCTTAATTACTTGTTATTATCATTTTTCTTTTTCTGACGTTTTCCTTAATTTCTGTGTTTAGGTTTTAAATAAAACGTTGTCTACTTTTAGGAATTTAATAGTCTTTTTATATTTAAATTTTGTATATGTCTCTACTGTTGTTCCCTTACTTACTTTTAAAACCTTATGGTTAAATCATTAAATTTTAATTGGGGTCACTAGAATTTATGTAATTGTAGTCCAGTATCAGGTGTACTTCTTAAATGTGTAGAAAACTCCTCTTTTGGATGTCTTTTTGTATGTGTTTTTGAAATTTGATAGGAAAATCAAAATGTCATTGAGTTGTTCATTTCATCAAAAATAAGTGGCCTTAAAAAGTGGAAAAGTGGTTTAAGACGTTATAAGTAAAAAACTTTCTTGATAAAGTTAAGTGTAAGGAGAATTTCTTCCGTTGATGCCTACTATTGACATACATATATGTACTTTAGAGAAACACTCAGTATTTTCTGTGGTTATTTAGCATTGTTTGTTACTGTCCAGTTTCTATACATGTTTTTTGTTCATTAAAAAATAAATGAGCCCTGAAATGCTTTGTAAATGTGTTCAGAGATTTTGGTTTATATTCTGCTTTTTATATAGAAATTTTACTGTTTTTTGTTTAATTTAAAACCATGAAACAATAAAAATAGAATATTAAAATAAAACACAAAATTCATTAGACATGTTGAAATGTTATTTTTAATACACTTTTTATTTGATTTTTAAAATAGAAAACAAAACAAAAAAACGAGAATCATTTTATTTTCTGTGGTTACATTTAGAAACAATTTCATTAAAACATTGACCAACAACTTTTTGTTTTAAGTTTCCAGAAGTTTTAAATTAACAATTTGCATGTTTAAAAATTTTTATCGTTTTGCCAAATAATTAATCCTCTTGCATACACAAACAGGCCAACAAATATTCAGAAGGCCAAAAACCGACAGTTGAAAATTACCGCAAATTGGCCTTTAAAATAAAATATTAAAATAAAAAAACATAAACGTACATACATATATACATGTTAAATATCTAAAAACCCTCGTTTGATATTTAAAAATCATTAAAAAAAGAAAAATATTTAACCTGAGTAAACTAATTTTTAAGGCTAAAAATTTTATATGAAGTGCTTAAAATGAAAAAAGAATAAGTGGGGTACAGCAGATTCTTATGGTCCTCTTAAATGATTATATCCGGTTTTGAAGACAACTTCTTTACTTTTCTACTGCATTTCTATACCCATAGTTCAGTATGTGGAGATTCGTTCGGAGGCTTTCATTTTAAAATACTTTTAAATACTAGCACTTCGAACGGTATTTTAAGATCCAGGCCCAGTGAGGAGTGTAATACATGTTTAAACAGATACAATGTTTCTCAAACCATTTTTTTAAAGATCCTAAAGCTCTATCAAGTCAATGTGGACTCGCCGTTAATGCATATTATGTTGTAGAGGTAGAAAAATTGTTTAATATCTTGTTCTTGCCTGTTGTAAATAAATCAATTTAAGACCGCCTTTGTCTGAAGAAACTACCATTAAGGAGGTAAATATTGTCACCATAATCCAGATCATTTAAACAACCATGAAAAATCCAAGTTTTGCCTTTACCATTCGTATATTCAGTGTCAGTAAAGGAAATTCCGTGTATATTTCTTGATAAGTATCCAGGTGGTTACTTTTGACATTCATGTAGTTCTCACAGAATCCAAGCATATGTTCTGAATTTACATTTTGGTTTTAAAGCTGTCCAGATCCGGAACAAGCATTCTTTGAGTCTACAGTGTTATGTCAGAAGAACGGTTACAGTCCTTAAGTTATCGCCAAATTGTCTGCTGCATAACTTAAATCTCTTCTTATTGTAATTACTCAGTAAAAGTTTAATTTGCGTTAAGCGCATTTGATTCTACTCTCCATAGTTCTTTCCCCTACAATATCTTTTTTTCCACTTCTCAAGAAAACTTTAACTCTATCAGGCTCAATAAATTCCTCTATTAGTTGGATTTTTAACAAAGGTAGGCCCTATATAATATATTCCGATAAGATAATTTACTTTCCAGACTGCTACATATTGTTCTCGAGTCAACCGTTAGTCGTCCAGGAGAAAGTTTAAAAAGAGTTGTCAGGCAATGATGCCAACGAAGATTTGTACTCGTTTTCAGAAACATATTCCACATAAGTAGCTCTTCTCATTACCAAATGAAACGGTCTTTTATCGTCGAGTGGCGACAGCACGAGTTTTAATTTCCTCGGATATAACAATGCATGCGAAGCTCTATATATTTTCACATGTTACCACAGTTCATGTGAACATGCAATACATAAAGATGCCATTACCATACAAATTGTTTCTCTCTCTTAAAAAAATTATTTTTGGGGGAATATTATATTCCCCTTTGCAATGCAGTTAGTCAGATAAATGTATTTCAAAATTATTATGAACAAATTTTATTATTATTACCATAAAATAATATAAGAACAGGATAAACTAAATCATAAAACCATGTCCCATGCTGGATGCCATACATAACCAACAACTGCAGTCGGCTACTGTCGTATTAAATGCAGCAATGGAAGGAGACTCTCATTAGGATGATTACATGGAATGATAGCGTTTGAAGTCGAGGATAATTTGAGTATTTATTTAACACCCTCTTCTATTGAAATGTTTTGTTTATTGTTTCATAATGTTTGTTTTTATTATTATTCTTCGCTCGTATTATTTTAAAATTTTAGTCATTCATACAGTCATACATGTATACCTTTGAGTATTAAGAGATATTTATACAAATAGGGAGGATGATATGAAAATAACAGCATAAAACATTTGAATAGTTTTAAAGAAACATATTTTTTTTTAAAAAACATACATTTACAGTGCACCATGAAAATGTATTCTTTTCACAAATTTTTTTTACGGAAATTAATATTTCGGGAATCCTGATGTATGAAGCCTTATTCCGCATAATAATCGGTACTATCGCGGTTTTATCGGGATTTATACTTAGTTCACAGACTGTAGTCCAGGTTTTTAGACTAAGCGGAACTTTGTGGAGAATAAGATAATGATCAAGCGTGGTCGACATGGTCTAGTTGATAGCGTGTTTGATTATTAAACGTGAGGCCAAAGACTTCCTCTCACCAGATTTGTGGCAAAAAATCTGTAAATAAAATTACCATGAAAAGCTTCTCAAAAATCTGTCGTTCGAAGTCGACTTTAAATGGTAGGGTCGCTCATGATTAGAAAAACACACACTATATTAGTATTTAGTATGAAACGTTAGATCTTAATACTAAATGAAGGATTGTAAATGTAAAATTATTTATCGTTTTTAGTTGAGACTAAACTTTATTTGCTTTAACAAACAGTAAAACAATTTTTGTTTTTTATTTTATTTTTTTTTTGGTTTGAAAACCAAGTGTGTTACACATTTACATGTCACGTACTGTATCGTTTAATATATGCACTTGTCATATATACATAATGCGAGTATTTTTCAACAAAACACAAGTGAATTTCATACATGCTGGCATACAAAAATAATATTTTTGTACGTGTTTCAATAAATACTTCAAAAATTTTTTATTTTTCTTCCTCTTTTTACTTTTTTCTTTTTGTTTCTATTTTTTCGTTTCAGTTTTTTCGAGTTTTCTCCTTTACCTAAACGTAGAGGGGTATATAAATAGAGCAGAGTATTAAAAAATATTAAATTTTTAAAACTTTCAATTAATGGAACATACATATACAAGTATAAACTCAACTTGATTGAATGCCAATATTTGAGATTTCATGCATAAATGATTGCCAATCAATATGTCGTTTGAATTGATTTCCAATGAAGATTTGAAACAAATACTAGATCAGCGACCTTTATAAAAACATTTGTTTTCGTGCATAATTTAATAATTTTGTTTAATATCTTTTTGAATATTTTTTTTTCCAAATTACTTATTCATGCTTGCATGAGTGGGTTGAAAATTCTATTAAAAAACTGCGGAAATATATATGTGCATACATAATTGTCTTGAGATCTTGACAAAATATTGTTTATGTATGGAAATATATATGTTGTCAGTCATTATAGACGGCTCTATTAAAACGAAATTTCAATTTCATTTTTATGATCCCCTACCACAACTCGTAACGTGTTGGTTCACATATAATAACAAGCAACCTGTGTACGATATATTCACTGGTACTTTTGTAAAAAGCTTCCAAAAAAAAAAGAAAAAATGTTAAAATACTTTCCATGTTTTATTTTTATTGTTTCATTTTCTATTCTTTTTTTTTTGTTTTTACATTTTCTGCATGTTGCTAATGCATAAAAGCATATATGCAAAAATAGCAAAATATTGTGTAATTCCTAAAATGTGGCACGTTTTTTTTTTTGTTACACTCATGACTCAAATATTTATACAATATTTTGTTGTTGCTGTTGTTGTTATTACTTACATTTGTTGCTTCTGGTAGAGCAATATTTTTGATAATTTTTTTCTGTTAAAGGAAAACAATTTCATTCTAGGGAAAATGTTTACCAAAATAATTTTTTGTCTTCAATCGAGATACAGTCACAGAAAAATGTGTACATACACTTTTGCAGGTAGATTTTTTACAGCAGTGTCTGGAGACTTTTTTTTTAGACTGATTATTATTTATATAGTATTCTGTTTAAGAGAATGAAAAATCCATAAAAAGTTAAGGATGTTGTCTTGATTAAGTGGTTGTAATGATCAATTAAGCAAGCATACGATTAAGAAAGTATAGAGTAAGGCACTGTAGCATTCTGAATTCCAAAAAAACTGAAACAAAGAACCTTGATCCATTTACAAACATACATAATCATTACAAACCTTAAGTCCGGTTATGTTGAGTGTGTTAATTTTATACATGAGGACCTACAGGACCGACGCCAGGACCTACAGTTTAAAATTTTTATTTTGGAGGAAATTTTTTATTGAAGAAGACGCAGAAGAAATATTTTTTCGTATTTCATTTTGTTGATGATATCTGACCTAGGCTTTGAACCGTGGCCTCACGTCTAATTAGCCAACCCGCTCCCTACCTAGGCTACGGCAACTGGATCTATCTAGTAACCTGTAATAACGCAGTGTTATACGAATTTATACTCAGTTTGTTAATTGTATACGTAGCAAAATGCGGATGGAAACATACTGAAACTGGAAATATTCACAATATTGGCATAGACCATCTCGTCTTAGTAGCGGAATTGATGATTTCTGCTAGAACTGATAACAAAGAACGAAACAGCACCTCTCTGTAGCATATTAATGATCAGTTTCTTTGATTGTTTACAGTTGCCCGTGACAGAAAGAGCTGATCATACTACACTTACCATTTTAACATAATTTTGTGAGTACGTTTACCAAGTTATACCGACTTATCTGTGTTTAAAAACGCATTTTAATGTAGCGTGTAATGCGGACGGACTAATAAAGTTCAATGAGGTGTTTCATAATATCGTACTTAAGTATTAATTACTGATTCTTCCACCTGTCCCCCCAATAATAATGGCAAACAAACATGCAATTAAAATTGAATTTTCAAAATAAACAGTTACTCATATGTCGCCAACTTTTGAACAGTCATTAGTCTTGATCATGTTGAGAAAATTTGCAAACTTCTTGCAATATTTTCTTTTTGCTTTTTCTTTGCTCAAAAACATTATTTTTAGATTGTGCAGCAATAACCATTGATTGTTGTTGTTGTTATTAGATATTGGTAGTAAAATCTATTGAACTTACCTATCCATTAGATTCGCATTACCGGCATGCGATGAACGCCAATAGTTGTTTATTTCCTGTTGTTGATAATGATGTTGATGATGATGGTGGCCTGATAGCAATGCTCCTGACGATGAGCTGGACAATGTAGTCGTCTGTTGTTGCTGTTGTTGATGCGGTGATATGCGTCGTTTATCATTGTTACCCGAAATGCGTTCATGTGTTGGTGAGGTAACCATTACCTTAAAACTGGAGGTTTTATTACGCAAAGATGATGAAGATGAATGGCGTAATATACCGCTACGAAAATTCGAACTGCTACAACAGTTAGTCTTACTGGTAGTGGTACAGCCTGTAGTGGTCATAGGTATATCATCGTCGTCCTCACCATTGTTACAGCTATTGCCTATTGCTAGCATTACCATGACGGCTATTGCGACCACTGCCGTTACCACTACCAACCAGTCTCAGTGCTGAGCTGTTGCTACCATTGGAGAAACTTATGGAAGAAGTACGTTGATGATGATGCTGCTGTTGTTGCTGCTGTTGATGATGCGGTTTTTCATTGTAGTCATGATTGAAATTGCGATTTGAATCGCTGGCATTACTGCCACCCATGCAATATTTATTGTAACTGGTTTGGCTCGAGAAACTGCTGTGCATTTGCAGTTGCTGTTGGGAATGTTGAGGACGTATGGTAAAACGACCACCCAAGCTAGGGACAGAAAACAAAGAAAAGAAAATATTTAATGCAGGTAAACTAAATCAATTTTAAGCAAATAATTGTTTTTATTTACTTAAAACAAATATTTCTCTTCGTTAAATAATTTGCTCGTAGATTTATATTTTTTTTAAAAAAATACAAGGATATGTTGATGCAAAGGATTTGGAAATTCAATTTATTTTCTTATCTTCCCATCTTCTACTTGGTGGCGTTTGTGGCAAGACACTGAGTAAGAAAGTCTTTAATTGAAAAGTTAAAGTCATCGTTGATAAATTACCAGGTATTTGGATAAAAAAATGAGAATTTTCTTTCACAGTTTTTTCTGTAGTTTTTCATAATTTTCATTAGAAATGTTACGAAATGTAATAGGAGGTGATGAGAACACGGTCAACTTTGGCGATGATTGCTGAAAAGCAGATAATGAAATTAAATGTTCTCTTAGGGATACTGTCCTCATATATGGATGTTCTCATATGCCGGGTACCTATTCATTGGATATAGTAGTAGTTCTCCTATTTTTAAGAAAAATAACCTTCATTCATTTCTGAAGTTTTGTAAATATAAAATTAAACCCAATTGATATTACTTTTATAGTTAATTTTTAAACATTTTTAGATACCCTAAAGTATGCTATAAATGTTTAAATATAATAATAGAGAAAATTTAATTTTAGTATACATTTACAGAATTTTCTATTCGACCAAAAGAACCACAGGATTTGTAATTTAAAAGTGTCAGTAGCATGTATTTCGTAACAAATATGGTTAAACACATAACCCCAAAAGTATATCAAAAAGTATGCTACATGAATTAAAATGGAAATTATTTATAATTTTTATTTAAATTTTAATATTATTATGTAATGGAAAGCATTTATTTAAATGAATTTATTTGAAAACACTACGAATAATAGAATAAATCAATTCCAATTTCCTTCCTGACTAAACATGCTTAAAAAACAAAATCTTTTATAGTTTCATTAATAATTCATGGAAAAACATATTTAATGGAAATCTGTTTCATGCAGTTCGTATAATAAATATAATTTTAGTATTTTTCCAAGATTTTTTTTAATTAAAATGCCTTAAAATAGGTATTTTTTTTGATTTCCGCAGGATATATATGAATTAAACTTTCATATACTTTAAATCCCTTAAGGCCAATTACAATTTTTATATTTTATTTTAAGCCCTTTAAGTATGCTATAATTATCTTCTTCAGAGAATTTAAAAATTGTTTTTTTTTATGTGTAAAGAGAGGTTGCCAAGGATACTAATAATGCTAAATTTTCGCGTTTTAAACAAATATTAATCATGGTAGACTAAACCACACTGTAAAAAGAATTTTACTTAGAGGTAAATGGTGCCGACGTGATGATATAGCAATGAAAGTACAACATAAGCGAAACGAACTACAGTAGAAACTTATATAAGGGAGCTAGGTTTTTGGTTAATCGTATTTGTTAAGCGAGATACAATATTATTAACTTAATTAGGCAACCATTTAGTCAGGATTATAACCTTTCTTCTTACACCACCTATGTTATGTGTGTTATTTTTACAAATAAGGGGAGTACCTACGATTCGAGAAACTTTTTGAAATCTTTTCATGGGAATTTTATTTGCTTTCAGAGTTTGTTCGAAGGCTTAGTTAATAACTCCAACACTGGACAACATACGATTACTGAAATGTATATCACATACTGGAACTTGGAATATTAGGACTTTTCTTGGTGCCACTATGTAAAAAATTTCTAAAATGTGTACTGGGCTACAGTCAAACCAGTATGCTGTGGTCGTAAACAAATTTAATTCATATTAAATACGAAATAAAACGTTGTAAACTTAATTGGTTCTACGATGTTATTGCCAAAGCTGCAGCAGACTAGAAGTCACAAATTAGCTGTTGAAACGGGAGTCCCGTCTACTCAGATAGAAGACTGTTTACTAAAGAAGTTTGTCAAGAGTATAAAGAACTAGTATAAAATGAAGTTGATATCAAAAGATAGATTTGAAGAGCTTGACCTTAAGCCCAAATAGAATCGAGTGGGATCAATGCATACGGTTTATTACGCTTTGTATTAAATCACGTATACATACTTATTTCAATAAGTATTTGGTACCTTCTGCAGCTCTTTTTAGTTTCATATTTAATTCTTTTAAAAGAAAATAATTTTACTTCTTTAAATAAAGAAAATATGAAAATTCCTTTGTATTTTTCATATCCTTAAAGTTATGCTTTAGTTTTTTTTTGTTCTATTGTGCACGAATGGTATTGTTTTCGTTTTTGTTCAATTTTAGTTTACGAAAATTTTCAAAACATTAATAAAAAAAGAAATAACGATGAATGCAAAAAAGAAAAAAAAAAGAGAAAACAGTTTTACTTACCGACGAAATAATTCGCTTTCCGGATGTTCAGCTGCAAATCGTGCCTTTTTACGTAACAATGGTATGGTGAGAGCATACGTGATTACCATCATTACCATGGGTATATAAAATGCCACCAGTGAACCGAAAACAAAAAATGCACGATTGTTAATGACACAAATATTTGGCTGTGGCATGATGTTCTTCTCATCCACAAGACCTTCGAAAAAAGAGAGAGAGAGAGACATAAAAGAGATACCGTACAATACAACAATAAAAAAGTAAAAACAAAATAGGATCCATAAATAACAGGTGAACTGTGACACGCTATGGAGCCTCCGTAACCATATAGTTGCCGTGTACCCCATATACGATTACAGTATCACTTACAAGTAATTAATAAACAATACATGCAAACAAATGTAAAACCTACACCATAACACATACATTTTCAAATATGGCAAAAAAAAAAAATATTTTGCCAATGGGAGACATTCATTGTTATTGTAAAATGTCATTAAAAAATATACGAAAATTTATGTACATTTTGGGCAATGGTGAACAAACATAAGAGAAGTGAAATACATAAAAGAACGGAAGAGAGTATACGGGAAAGTGTTAAAATATTTACCCAATACTGTTATGGAACTGGATACAATCATTGCCATTAACCAGACAATGGCAATTTTCATGCCAGCCAAACGTTTCGTTGAACGATGCCGTGAACCCAACGGATTACGTATGCCCAAATAGCGGCCCAAACTGATGAAGCACATATGCAGGATACTCGACGAGCAGGCCATCACATCACAGGTCGCATATATATTGCACCATGTAAAACCTAATGGCCAATAACCTGAAATAAACAAGGAAATAAAAATGGTTTAAAACAAAGGAGTTGAAACATTGAAATGTTAAACTATATACGGCTTAAGGAGATGCTATAAAAATGCAAACATATTTAAAGGCATATAAGCAACATGTGTTATTCAAGGCATACTTTAAGGCTTTACTTATTAAAAATGATAAAAATAGCGAAAATGTTTATGTAAATAATGTAATATAAAGGAATAAGTAAAGGGCAAGGAAAAAATTTAAAAAAACTAGTACTATGGTTGGATAACACCTTAAAGCATGCTTTATTTTATTAAAAAAATTCATTATTTTAGTCCTATAAGTATACTTTAATTGATGTCATTGTTAATCCTTTAAATAAAATATTAATCTTTGTAACTATAACTCTAAAGGGAAATAAGATAAACATTACTGTTTAAAATCCTTATAAGTATGCTTTACTTTTACATTTTTTTTAACCAGTACTGACCTTTGGCTAAGCATGGGTAAAAGCGAAATAAATTCATTTTCATAACACCTAAAGCAAGAAAGGTTGTAAGGCCTTTAAATCTCTGCAAAATGTAAATAATTTCGACTTAAAATACTTTTGTTCCTGCAATCCTTTAAGTATGCTTTAATAGCTGCGACTATTATTGAAATGGATAGTTTAAAAAAATAATACAAAAAATCTAAAATTTACTTAAATTTTTGTAGGATAATAATATACAGTGGGTATTAAAATTTTTAATTAGATTAATGGAGCTCGAGAAAATTCGATTACAAATTGTAGGTAGACCCTCTGGTAGTAAGATGTAATATTTCATGTAATATTAATCTACTGTTTCGTTCAAGTCTACACACATAGCTACTCATTACAACCCTTTATTCGAAATTAAAACCTAGCTTCTCACATCTCCCGTTTAATGTGTGCTAATTTTATCCATGAGTATCAAAACGTATGCTATCTATACACTATTTACAAGACTAAGGCGTTAAACTAAACTTTATTTACACTTAATTTTGTTTATGATCAGAAGCCACTGTAATTGAACGCAAGCTTTCATCTCGTTGTACGATTTCCTTCTACTATTTTCATTTCGCATTGTATTAAAATGACTCTTTATTCTTTAATCCCATTTGACTGACCCTGTCAGAAATAAACAATAGACCTAAGTAAACATTTTTCTGAAATCGATAATTAAAATTCGATGGCATATTATTGTCAAATTTCGATAACATTTTATATTCAAAAATTAAATTTTAATTTTGAACTTTTCAACACTTCAAGCTGAATCATTGAAAAAAAGACTAAAGAGAGAGAGAGAGAGATAGAGGGAGAAACAAATGAAACTGTCAATTAAAATCCTTTTGCAAACCAAAGAGAGAAAAATTGAAAAAAATTTTTATGGTCACACACATAAATGCAAACAAATCCTAGTAAACATATACTTTTCTAAATACATGCAAACAAATCCACTTAATAGACGTAAAAATATATTTTCTCCCACACTCTCTCTATCTCTCACTCTCGTGTGCATATAAGCATGCATATGTTTACAAATGTATGCATGTATGTATGTATGTATGTATGTATATATGTATGTATGTATGTATGTGGATGGGTGTCATAAAAACTTGTTCATGTTTAAGTTTATTTGGATTTATTGTCGTTTCAATGTTGTGTGTGTGTGTGTGTGTATGGTATATCTGTATGTGTGAACGCATATCATCACCTGTTTATATGTTTAGCATTGCGTTTATGGTTAGAAATAAAGCCCATATTTGAGTGTGTATGTGTGTTCGTTCTTATATTTTTTTTTTGAAAACATGTTTAGTCTACATTAACCTGTCACCTTTTGTTTTTCATTTGGATTTGTACCTATGTTTACATATGTCATGAGAGTGGCGTTTTATGTGAGTGCCTGTGTTTGTATTCTACTGAAATATGTTGATATTATTACTGCTACTGACAGTGGCGACAACAGTGTTCGTCGTGTTGTTATTTGTTGGTGTCGTTAAGCATATTTCGTGATACTCATTAAGTAGCATTTCAAGTGTTGTTGTTTTTTTGTTAGTGATTTTTCATGACATTTTATTTCTCTAATGTACACATCAGTACATATTTTTGTGTATTAATATGTTTGCCTACGAATGAGTTTATGGTTGAATTTATTTCATTAACAATTAAGGGCAAATTTATAGTCCATATCGTTAAAACAATTCCCTATTTAGTATATCTGTTGTTTGTAATAGAATTAATTTTGTTTTAAGCTATTTGTGACAACTGTAATGTGAACGTTTTTGAAGACACTGTATTTGAGGAGCTTTAACAATTTGATGTGGATATCTGAAAATATAATTAGCTATCTTAAAACATTTGAAATTGAAAGCAAGTATTTTAAAATTTCTTTTTCCAATCTTAATGGTCCATAAAGTATGTAACACTGAGCTCTTTGTTTGGGACTCATATGGTTCAACTTTGATTTGGAAAAGATACTCGTAAGTCTATGTGGTAAATGTGAAATAAAATATGTAAAAGAAAGTCCTAAATACGACTTATACTCTTTACTTAAACAAGATCTCGATATTGTTTTATAGATAGAAGGTGTATTGCACTGAAGTCGCTGTAGTCTAGTAGGCAGTGTATTGGTTTTTTAGACGTGAAGCCATTGGGTCAGACATATCCAACGTAACGAAATATAAAAACATATTTCGTTGGCGACTTCCCCTCAGCAGATTTCTGGCAAAAACTCAGAGAGAAAAGTGTCTCAAATCCGTCGTGGTGCATTTTTAATTTCTAAAATTAACATACACAACATATGTAGTAGTATGAGAAGCTAGGTCGTAATACTGACTGATGGATTTTAGTAACCAATTATGCACATATGTATGTATGTGGGTTATGTGATACAAAAGTTATCAAAAATGAAAGCTATGATAATAAATGTGACTTTAACTCGTTACTTTAACAAGCACCTGACATTGTTTTTGCAATAGAAGATGTACGTACGCTTAGCTGAGGAAGCACAGATACCAGCGTATTTTATAGTCGTATAAAATTGGTTGCTTTATTAATGGAAATGCAAAAGTGCTAATGCAGTGTTGCGAATACCATAAGCAACGGGCGATCTTGTGGTTGATCACTCTTAAACCCATCGACCAGGAGTATGTATACTAACCAAGTTTTTTCAGCTCATAGGATACATGTCTACAGTGTAACTGATGTAGGATGATAGAACTATATTAGGATTGTATTGGATTTAGTGGAGAACAAACCGATTTCTTCTTTTCTTTCTTTATTGGGCTTCCTTAATAGGTTATACAGGGGGAGATTATGAAAGCTTTTAAAAGCCTTCTGCTGTACGTATTCGTACTACCTCGCTCTCTGGAGGTATAGGCATTAAATAATGGATTTAAGCAATTGGTCTGCCTTTTTGGATATGAAATCCTTGTTTGATTTGTCGGTTTACCACGTCTCTATTTTCAAGCATCGTTAAAACTCACCTGATGGTTGTGTGAATCCTTGTCCTTTAGTCAACATGATTTTAAGTTCACTTATATTGACTAGCAAAGCATGACAATTATTTACTGCTTTAAACTCATTCTGTTAATTCTAAATCAAGTACAATTACACGCACACATATATATACACACATACACATAGAATTCTTAATTGTTGACATATATATACACAAACACATATAGTATAGAAAAAAAAGGAAAACTATGTAAATGTGTATAGCTTAATTAGCTTTAGAGCGCAGATAGAGATTTTTATATATATTTCGGTTAGCTTTAATGTCATCATTGGAAAAGCTAATCATTACAAGCGTTATCATCAACATCAACATTATTGTCAGATTAAAATTAAGCATGTCATGAAAATATTACGAAAAGAAAATATTATTTTTAGATGTTGCTGTTGTGACAATTATATGTGTGAACAGGAAAATTTACTTGAAAAAGCAACACTTTGAATTGCTTTGTAGCAACACTGCTTTACGGAAGTGGTAAAATAATCGCACAATTTTTGTATTTCTTTTATGAGTTACATATTTACCAACATCATGTTAATTAATGTTTTGTGTTAAATAAATATATAAAAATAATTATATTTCTTTGAGTTTATTTATGAGTTTTTATTTGCTATTTACTAAAATCAGGAAATTGTTATTTAGGCTTCAAACAACATCAAAGATATGCTGTGTCGGAAGTATGCCGTATAATTATGTTTAATTTGCTATTTAAATAGGGGAGACAAAATTTAATTAAAAGCAGTTTACCCGCATTATCTTCAAAGGATTGCTACAGTGCTACTATGACGTCTTCCAATGAAATATTTCGCAGTTGTAGCTCTTGAAGTATACAGCTTATTTAGATGTTCTTTGGCAATGTTCTTCTGTTATGTTTACGATACAATCGACTTTCTAACAATAATGTAGATTCCTTATATGTCGAGATGATAATGTTGTAGATGTTCTTTGGCTATGTGTGTTATACTAACGGGCTTCTGCCAATAATCTAGGTTCTTAAGCTATCTTCCTTGTAATGTCTTACCACTTGAAGTTCTCATCTAATAAGTCAAAATAAGTTGCCTTCTATGAGTTTGGCTATTGCTTTTTGCACTCCTTATTTTAATCCTCTATGATTAATTTAATTTGAAATTATAATCAATTATTTGCTAAAACCATCCCATTGCTGGGTTTTATTTATTAGCTATGAAAACTATCAATCCTATTCCTATTTTTTGTGTATGTTTTGGTTTAATTTTAATCCTTTCATATGGTTTACTGGATGTCCTCAATTTACCACAAATCGAATTAAATTAAATTCATACCAAAATTGTTTTTTTTTCAAATTTTCTATTGCTTTTCTTTTTTGACGAATGTCAGGCAGGTGGAAAGAGTAGAGTTTACGTAAAAATTAGGAAAATGATGCTAAAACACACTTCGTTCTATTCACAAATTAACCTCTAGAAAAGTTGTCAGTATAATACAGCGAA
The DNA here is from genome assembly GCA_014635995.1 of Sarcophaga peregrina. Lineage (NCBI taxonomy): Eukaryota > Metazoa > Arthropoda > Insecta > Diptera > Sarcophagidae > Sarcophaga > Sarcophaga peregrina. Next base: position 112,758,053 of record CM025789.1, on the reverse strand, counting down.
TTGTTTTACAGTGTCCGTAGATATTGTCCCAAATTCTGAGCTTCAAAAAAGAAATAGATCTCCAAAAATGTTACTGGGAAAAAGCCGATTTTGTTCTAGACTGACTCAAATCAGAAAAAATAATAGAATGTGAGGTACTTATATATCCTTAAAGCCTGGCAAAGTCTATAGACTCTCCAGTTCAGTTGAGAAATGTGGACTTGTCTGGTCGTTCTTGATTCCTACTTCATTGGATGTAATTGCCATGAAGAGTGGCTCTATTTAATTTTTTTTATTTAAATTGCTGCTTTGTTCAGGTAATCGAAAGGACTTATTCGCAGTGTAAAGGATAAAGTTGAGACCGCTGGTTCAATAAATGATCGACCAACGTTAACGAAACACCAGATCTGATGAAAAATTCATCGTGAGAATAGGTAACTAAAACCAAGATAGTCAATTTCCTTTCCCTCGCGAGAAATGGGCCTTTTGCAGGTCATAACTTGATGAAATTTTAAGTTGGAAATTTCTGTCTGAATCCGTATTAAATTCGTCTCATCTAGGAAATGAAGCTAAATGACTGCCAATAACGATGTGCTATATATACTCTGAAATCAAATCATTGTCAATGATGAGGCCCAACCATAAAGTTGGGACAATACTAATCCACTTGGGAACTTTATTATCAAACGGCAATTTTGTAGCATGAATTTTTGAGAAATTTTCCAATCAGAAAAAATACAATGCAAACGATTGGCTGATTGATTGATAGTTTGGCCTTATCATAGTTTATAGTTTGGCGATAGTAGTTATGGAACTAAAGAAAAAGAACCCATCGAAATGAAAAAAAAAAACATGGATTATTATTCTTTTTTATTTAATTGTTATTCTGCAAACATTTATAAGATTTGACTTTTCATTTAAACTTGTCTGGCAACGAAGTAAGAAAAAATTCTTCAAATTTTAATCCCATAGCACATGCCAGTTTTATAATGACGAAAAATTCTCTTTATTTCGATATTTTCAAGCATTTGGGAATATTTGCCATTTTGTTCTGTTTTGTATTGAGTGGGTTCCACCAGAGCTACAGATTTTCCCGGGTTGATATTCCCAAAATACTTATTTGTTGTCATTGCCTGTGTATGTATGTACGGTTAAGAAAATGCCAAGAAGGTTTAAAAACAAAAATCTCGATTTACTTGTGTTGGCTGTTAGCCAAAAAAAAAAAAAAAACACAACAATACTGCAGAAATAAAATAAAAATAAAAAACATTTTCTTTTGTGTGTTTTTGTTTCAAATGAAAGCATTTCACTGTAAACATTTCAATTTATTGAGTCAGTTATTTAGATTTCCCATTCACTCAACCATTTCGATTCGATTCTAAAACAGGGGTTGCTTTTTCCAACTGTTTTTATTTTTATTTTTTTAATGAAAACAATAGTAAAAAACGGTTGTACTATTTGACATTTTTTGTTATTTGTTATTTCTTTATTGTTTTTATTATTATATCAAATTACATACGTACATATATTATATTATACAAATGTATAGTATATTATGCAATAAAAAATTATTTTCAAACGTTTTCGTTTTTTATTCTTTCGTCATAGATTTTGAATTCCAATATATATTGAGTTTCGAAAAAACCAATTTTTTTTTGTTAAATTTATTTTAGTGGCAACTAAAATTTTATGCAGCATATTGATAGCAAAATTTATTTAATTCTTCTTTATGTTAAACAATATATTGAAAAAAAAAGGCGAACAAATTGTGAATTTAATATTGCTTTTACTCAGGCAATATTTTTGATCAGCTGCAGTGATGAGAGATTGAGGGTGAACACTCTCACTTTGCAGAAGCATTGTATGTTTAAAATAGATTTGAAATAAAAGAAGCACAATAATTAAATAATTAAATTTCATTTAATAAGACAAAATTCCAGAAATTGCTGAAAGTTAGAGAAGTTATCACGCAGTATTTAAATCTGTAGTCTAATAGATAGCGTGTAATCTTATCAGATGCGAGTACGCGGTTCAAACCCCAGCTTAAACTTCTCGAACATATAGAAATATCCAAAAAATATTTTATTGGTCACTTGTTCTGAGAGTAAATAAAATTGCCAAGAAAAGGCTTCTCAAAAATCTGACGTTCGGAAGCGACTTTAAACTGTAGGTCTCGCTAATCATGCATAAAATTATCACACACAATGTAAGTAGTGTGAGAAGCTAGGTCGTTATCCTGTCTGAAGGTTCGCCATGACCAATTATGTATAAATGTATGTTTAGAATCAGAAAGCATCTGCTCTGAGTTCTTGGTATCACTTTCACAGAACTAAGCATCAGTGGACAGAAGTTTCCTAGAAAGGTCAACTTTTTTCAAATAGTAACAATCAGGCTACAATCTCCCATAAAGTGATCTTGTATTAAATGTTTACCATTAGAAACCATAAGCTCCGAGATCTCACTACCTCTTTCACAGCTCCTAGTATCACTTAACTCAGGCTCCAATGGATCTTAACTGCCCTTGTTATGAGGTTGAAAGAGGCGCTATTTGAAGAAAACAGCCTTGCCAGCACAATATTGCGGTAGGCAGGAAAGTTGCTTTTCTCCTTTTTCTTTGAATGCCTACAAGCCCTAATGTTCTAACTGTAACCTTGCCAATGATCCGCACGTATCTGGAAGTACCAGTAAAATTTTAAAGAAATGTTCGAATTTTTGAAAAAATAAAGACGCGGGTATCTCTCTCATTCTCTTGCTTAGACAATACTTCGTTATTGGCGTAATAACATGACGATCTGCCTTAAAAATTCTCATTTAGGCATTCAGTGTAATTAATTTTATTTCGGAAAATAATTTTGTTTGTTATCTGTCTTTCAATGTTGAAGTTAAATTGTAGGTGTTCAACACCTACATTACTCGATCGTCTAAATCATTTTCTTCTGAAATTCTATTACTTCACACTCTGTATGGTGTTTGCAATATTCACTTAATTCAATAATTTCTTTATTTGTCACATATTTCTACGATTTTCTGCAAATATTTATTGGCGTTTAAGGCACTCATAAATAAAATTAACACACCGAGGATGATGTGAGAAGATAGGGTTTTGTCCTGAATAAATGATTGTAATGATGAATTAAGTAAGTAGTCTTTTTTTTTTTCTTTTTTATAAAACCAGCACTCAGGAAATGACCCCTATTCATGCAGTGCATTGTGCAGGTTTTTTTAGGAAAGTTGGAAAGAGGGATGATGCGAACCGTAAGGAAACGAGTTGCTGCTGTTGATTATAAAATGGCCAGTGCTATACCTTCACCATTAGACAGTCCACAGCAATCGTCCCCAAGAAGCCCGCAGTTTCTCACACGACTTATGTTGTCTGTGTTAATTTTATGCAGAAGTGGCGGGACCTGCAGTTTAAAGTCGACTCTGAACGACAGATTTTAGAGAAACAAGAAGAGAACGAGAAGAAATCGCCGAAAAAATACTTTTTGTATCTTTTATTTTTGATGTACGGCCTGGGACTCGAACCTTGGCTTTACGTCTATAAGCCAGCATAGACAACGGCGACTCCCTAAATTTCCCCATAATTTCTTAACAACTTCAGGCAACCAATTGCATTGTAAGACTGTTCAATCAAATCTGACTATGTCTGAGTGAAAAAACTGGATTCTAACAGATTCTAGAACAATGCCCGGAAATTTTTTAGTGTCCAGTGACAACATAATGTGTGAATCTAGGTTGTTGTCCTGACTAAATGATTGTAATGACCAATTAAGTAAGTAATCTGACTATATCTGGGTGAAAAAACAGATTCCAACAGATCTTAGAACAATGCTCGCAAATTTTTCAGTGTCCAGTGACAGCATAACGTGTGTGTAGGTTGTTGTCCTGGCTAAATGATTGTAATGATTGAACTAAGCTTGCGATCTTTTCAGTGTTCAGTGACAGTATAACTTGGAAGCTTTTTAAAGCTCAATAGGCCTTTTGCTTTGGAAGTAAATGAGTTTTCATTGTGCAAAGCAATAATAAGAATTTAAATAAAATTTTTTAAATAACTAAGTACTGATACAGATGTTCCAGCTTTAGATGCCCTGTTCCCTCACTTTGGAGTTTATTTTTTAATTTGATTTTAAATTCCTTTTTAAACGTTTTTAGAACATATTTCCCGTTCACACTGAACAGCTGAGAGCTTCTTTGATTTTAAATAAACGCAAAAATGAGATTTCACCACTTTAGTTTATAAAGCCTTTTCAAACACATGAGATAATTTGATGGGAAGACCTCCTTTCGATTTTTTCGGTTCTTGTATTTTAAGCCACTAAAAGTGGTCGTTTTTTTAATGGTTTTAATTTGAAAAGAAAAACAATAAAAACAAACAAATTTAAAACTACTTTCAAGGTTGTTGGCATTGGCTTTGTTTTCCTTTTCTTAACTGATTTTTTATGTGTTTGTTTTACTAACAAAAACTTAAAACCACATAAAAAGGAGAAGAGCAGAGTAGAGAAAAGAAGACAAAAACATGATTAAATACTTAAGCAAAGAGTGTTGGCAGATAAACTTCCTTTTATTTTTCATGCACTTTATATCACAGTTTCATTTAGTTTTTTTTTAAGCGCTTTCAAATAGGAGGAAGTCAAAAGCAATCCACAAACTAAAGGGAATAAGATTGAGACAGTAAGTAAATGTGACTCTGAAAGAAAATTAAGGTTTGTTAAAAGGTTTCTACTTTTTTTTGTTCTTATTTATATGGTTGCAAAGACTTCCTGTTCTGAACGAACACTCTTAATAAACTTTTAAAAATGCTGCCTCTTATTGTGCAAAAGTTTTGTTTCGGAATTGAAGGCCAACAATAAAAGAAATTTGAAACTTAAGCAGAAAAGTTGAAATAAAATAAACATTTTTTTAAAAATTAAGATAATAATAATTATGATGAGAATATGAAAACATTTTTATGGCATAATAATAGGAATACATCTTCGAATATGTATGTATGTATAGGAATTCTTTATTTCAAGGAAAATGGGTGCGTATGATTAATAATTATTTATGTCTCAACTCATATTACTCATACGCGGTGTATGTGAGTTAATCATTTACCAGGAAGTATTTCTGTGAGAAAAGTCGCCGTGGTCTAGTGGGTAGTGTGTTGGCTTATTAGACAAAAGGCCTGGGTTCGTATCCCAGGTCAGACATCAAAACGAAAAATATTTCTTCGGCGACTTCCTCTCAGCAAATTTCTGGCAAAGACTCTGAGAGTAAAAATTGCCATGAAAAGCTTCTCAAAAATCTGTCGTTCGGAGTCGACTTTAAACTGTAGGGCCCGCCACTCATGTATAAAATTAACGCACACAACATAAGTGGTGTGAGAAGCTAGGTTGTAATCCTGACTGAAGGGTTGTAATGGCCAATTATGTATATGTATGTATTTCTGTGAGACAAACAATATGAGATCAGGATATTACATACCTCACGCACACTTTTGTAGTGTAGTATTTGATTTGATTTTAATTTTTATTTACTGTATTGCTATTTGTATTGTAGTCGCCGTAGTCTAGTAGTTAGTATGTTGGCTTATTAGCCGTGAGGCCATGGTTCAAACTTCAGCTCAGACGCCTCCAACCCAATGAAAAATAAAAAAAATTTCTTCGGCGACTTCCTCTCAACAGATTTCTGGAAAAAACTCTGTGCATGAAAGAAAATTGCCATGAAAAAGCTTTTTAAAAATCTGCTTTAAACTATAGGTGCCGCCACTCACGCATAAAATTAACACACACAAAATAAGTGGTGTGTGAAGCTATGTCGTAATGCTATAATGCTGAATGCTATAGCATGATATGGCATTTGCTGTGAGTTCATAATATCTCTTTCACAGCTCTCAGCATCACTTGACACGAGTTGCATAGAAAGGCTAACTTTTTTCAAATAATAACTCAGGCTGCAATCTCCCGTAACGTGGGGTGCTATTCGACGAAAGCAGGTTGTCAGAAATTTCTCTGTTCTGTATGATGTTGGCCGGCACAATATTGCATTAAGCAGAAAATTTACTTTTCCCCGTTTTCTTTGAATGCCTACAGACCCACGTGTGGCAAACTGTAACCAGTCTAAAGATTCATAAGTGTCAGGAAGTTGTATTCTTGAAAAAGATAAAAATGCGAGTACCTCTGATGTTCCAGGTTAGACACTCCTGCGTTATTGAAGCGACATCCAGAGTATTTGTATGATTTTATAGATGTGGACCATTGATTTCGGAAAGAAGTTTTTATTGTTAAAATTGAGGCAGAAAAAAAATCTTCTTTATTTTTCGCGATGTTTTATTCAAATTCTTGACAATGTCATGCTATATTGCCCTGGGAGTCTTTTCTTTTTGTTATATTTTTGACTGATAGTTTTGGTTACTTTGCTCCCTTAAGAGAATTGTAATTTAAATTCAGTTTTATTTTCTTTTGTTCTATCTACTCTGGTTATGGTTGTTGTTATAGTACTCTTCTCATTGTTTTAATAGCAAATTTTTTGTTATCAAAAATCATATAAACTTGCATTACAGTCTACTGCTGTGTTAAGGTTTTCGAAAATTGCTGCACATATCTAGGGACTGTAAAGAGATGACTGCTTGCAATGAATGAATTTGCCTTAAACTATGCTTTATTTTATATCTTGTGTATATCTGTATTGTATTGTATTAATATGTGTGTGTCATTTATGTTGTGTTTGTCATTGTTAAGAGATATTAAAGTGTAATTAAAAGTGATAGATTGCTTGTCTGGTGATGAAAAATTAATTTCTTTTTTTATAATCTCTGATGCAATATTTTTGTAACATTTTGCAAATAATCATTTAATATATTTATACAACATTTTAAATATCAATCAAAAAATACTTGTACACGTGATTTATGGCATTTTAATTATTTAAATACTGGAAACTGTGCACAGTGGGGCAGATGCGATTGCAAGTGTGGTGGTAAACTGCTGGAATCTTTTATTATGGAAGGAATGTAGAACTGGCTATCCATTGCCTTACTTTAGATTACGGCCTAGCTTCTCTCACAACCAATGTTGTGCGAATTCGAATGACAGATTTAGGGTACGAAGTACTTTGCAAAAATTAGGTATGCATTTAAGTATGCATTTTTTGGTATGAAGGACTAAAACCTTTTCGATTCCTTTTAGTGTGCTTATCGTAGTGCTTAACTACAACGAAGAAATTGCGTAAAAATATGTATAATAGCTTTAAAATTTTAAGAAACTCTTGACCATCTAAAGAAAAATTAACATCAACAGTAAATATCAATAGAGAGCTACCTAATGCGAAAGAACTCATTGACAATAATTCATTATCAAACAAAAAAAAAAAAAAAGATCTAAAAGCCTAGTATTTTTTCACAGAGCCTCCTGGGACTACTAGCTACCTGACTGGCTAAAAAAACTTGATTGATGAAATTGAATGAAGAAAATAATCGATAAATACCTGTGAAGGGGGTATAGTTTTCAATCTTAAAGGAAGAAAAAGGAATGGAAACACTAAAACACAGCTGATAATCATGTAATTATTTTTACTAAGAATACATTTCATTTTCATTGCTTGTTTTTATTTTCATTGAATATTTCTTTCTCTTCATGATAATCAACATTTGCTTGTTTATTTGTCTACTGTTAGGTTGCCTATACCATATCATAATAATTAAAGCATACTTTCAGGCTTGCATATGGTAATAGGAAAAAGACCGTACGTCTATTGAAATATTCTTGTACCTACTTCGTCTGGTATAAATAAATCATTAACCGTAATACAATAATAAATAGTCTTTAACACAACAAGCAACAGCAGAGGCAGAAGCATTTGGCACGTATGTATGCAGTGCAGTTCAGGTCTTATGATTATTATTGGCTTTTAGTAGGTAATTTGAGGCGTAAATCTCTAGATAATATGGTCTAAAGGCTTGCCAGCACATACAGCGTAAGCAAAGAAAAGTTTTTCAATAACAAAACAATACCTTAATAACCAATCCAATCCAATGATCCGTATAGTCCTTACACGTTACAATACATACAAACGCTAATACCCAAACAAACATTGGGACAAATAAGCTTAGAGTGTGCTATGAGATGTATGAAATGTTTTTGGCAGCACTTACTACTCTTGTTACTCGCTGGCATATGAGCTGGCCGGAATGATTGTGTGCCCAAGTGAAAGAATGAGTGAATGTATGAGTGAATGTATGAATGAATGTATGTATGTATGTATGTATGTACGTACAGTATTAATAAATATTTATGACCCTCTTAAAACTACCATTAAGCCAGCCAGTCAAGCATACCATGAAAGTACTCATAACGTAAGACCCTGAATGTGAATTTCCCATACAATGTTTTGGTATTCACAGAGGAAGTCGAATGAAAAACTCTTCATAATATTAACCAAACTTTTGACATTCTTTTCGTTTTTTTCTTACAATCCTTGTGATTCTAATAGACAGTTCTACACAACCATATATGAACTAATACAGATGCTTTACTTGTGTACTCATATTGTATGTGATGTTATTGGTCTGTTAAGGTTTGTCTGGTCAGGGTAAATATTAGTTGTTGAGTTGGCCACCTATATTGTAGAGGTCTTTCCTGAATGACTACTTTTTTCTCTTTCTTTCATTTGTTGTGTTATTGCTTGGCTGTGTAAATGAATGAAAAAGACAAAGAGACCCATTTGGTAAAAGCGTTGAGAAAAAAATTGTGAAAAAAATTAATTTGCTAAACATCATTCAGATTCTGTTTTTTACTTGTTTTTGGTAGAATCAAGTTTAGCTACGGCATGGAGGATAATGCTACGGTGTTCTAATTATTCTTCAGGAATGTAGAATTTAGGAAAAATAAAAATTGGTGGCTAGCCAAAGATTAATGCTACAAAACCTGATTTTTTGAAAACTTCACTTCTGATCTACTTATCAACTAGAACATCTGGTCTTCCGACAGGGGCTTCCGAGTTTGTTTAATCTTTATCTGTCAAAAAGTTGTCATTGCTTGAAACTATGACCATGGCCATGCATAGACAACAACACATGTTGAATGAAGGAATTCTGTAGTTGTTGGTAACTGATCAGAATTTTCATCGAAAATCAATTTCAGTGAAGAAGTCCACTTTTTGATGAAGAAACAAAATTGTTAATTTAGAACGATTCCTATTCACATGGGATCAAGAGATTATTGAAAAATTCTTGGTTTGTTATCGGTTTTAAGCCTGCAGTGTCATTCTTTTAAGAAAACGTTGGTCAGTCCATTACTGTCATTGGACGATTTATTTGACTTCAACAGGACACATATTCGTGCCAAACAGCATAGGCTGCATTGGTTATTCTGCTCGACTAATTTGAGGTCATGGCCATGTCAAGTAGAGATGACGTGTAGGGATCACCGAAATCGTTCGGTTTAAGTCCATTAACCTTACCTATCTATATTCCATGCGTAATATCTTTCCAGTGTGAAAAATATTTCAATCTTATCTTATATACGGTTAAGTTTATTTTAATTTTTAAAGCTAAGAAGGATCCTGTACGTGAGGCTACAGGAATTGGAAATTGTATCAATGCAAAGAAGAGCTAACTGGCACAGGATACAAGAAGTACCAACAAAGTAAAGCACAAGTTAAGTGAAGCGAGATTAGGGACAAGAGAAAGGTGGAGAGTTTTGTTTGTTGTAACTGTAATTGTGTTAAAAGTACAATACTCTCTAAAAGTGCAGAAGAGTTGATAGACAATCATCTTTAATATTATAAAACAAAAGCTTATTTTAATGATTGATAGTGATTATTTATCAATGCCTTAGTACTGCGACCATATGATTTATTGTTTTCCCCTTAAACTTTTATACGTCACTTAAACTTATAACGTCACCTTCAAACCTATTGACCTGACATATTTCAGGATACTGCTCCGCGTATGTGACAAAAACATCCCTAGCACTTGATATTTGTTGTTTCCTTAGTACTGCTATCATATGATCTATTCTTTTTCCTTATAACACCACCTTCAAACCTATTGCCCTGACATATTTCGGGATGTTGCTCCGCGTATGTGACAAAAACATCCATAGCACTTGATATTTGTTGTTTCCTTAGTACTGCGACCATAGGTGTCTCCTAAGGTGCATTAATGTTCCATAGATTTTATGACTGTTTTTAGAGAATTAACTTCCATCGTCACATAATCTACCTCTTATCTAATACTGAGCTTATAATGCGCTGGGACGATGATGGGTTACCAACTTCATGTTATGCCTGGATAATCTGATGTATGACTCTGATTTTCCCTTATTGCAATTCGCAAGTGAAACTTTTACCTCTTGGTTTGAGAAGAGTTTTTGTTTTTCTGTATCTTCCTTTACGTTGCGCATCAATATACATTGGGTCACTCACAATCACAAATGGACTCTGGCGCAGAAGCTCGCATACGAGCAAGTTCGTCTAGGAGGCTAGTTGGCGAGAATACCAACACGACCTGGTACCCTGCAGGGGACTCATGGTACGATTATTCTTCGATATAAGTTTTTAATGTGTTATGGGCCATAAATATATCTACTGAGTGCAATAATAAACAATAATATTGGTAACGGAAGAATATATTTTTGCAATCGAACGTAAATGTTTAAAATTAATTTTATTTCAAAGTCTGTGTATTGTGCATTCCATATTTTAACCATTAAATATCATGTTTTTGCTAAAAATCTCTGTCGAACACTTTCTTAAAAATTTTATTGCAGTTATTGTGTGTCGTGTTATTGCAATTTCCAATAATCTTTAGGCCATGCTTTTGGTATTTTCTTGACTGCATAAAATTTATTTGTTAATTCTGCCAAAAATCCTTGGTACTACCATAGCAGTGCAATGGAAAAATGTTCTTTTTTGCCATGAAAGAAATTACTTTTGAAATATTTTCTACTTTTAATACGCAGAAATCGTTTAGACAACAAGAGAGAGAGAGAGAGAGAGAGAAGGATAGAGAGAAGAAGAGTAGAGAGACATGCTTTCAAGTAATTTAATACTCAAAGGGAAGGTTAACTAACCACTAAACTAACGTTTGTAAGGCGGCAAATTTAAATACTTATTTAGTCGGAATTTATTAAACAAAAAAGAAAACAAAAGCATTTAATTTATTAATAAAGATAACGTAATACAATTTGATTATTTACGAACGAGAACGTATCAATTGAATACATTTTATAAGGCTTTACCTGATGAAAGAAAATATTTTGTTTTTTAAATTTATTACTCTATTGGAGAAGAGAAGCGATCTACATCAAATGGAAATTTATTACATTTGTTTGCAAATTAACGATTTTGTTAATGACGCAAAATAAGTTCACGTGCTACATACGGTTGTGGAATGTTGAAATTTATAAAAATAAAGAAAAAAAAGAACCGCAACGATTCGATAAATATTTTAAAAACTTATTTACTTTGTACATTTCATATATTTAAAGTGTTAATAATAAAAAAGTTCTTTAGTTTATATTCAGCAGTCGTAGTCGTGTAGTTGGTAGTGTGTTGGTTTATTAGACGTGTGACCACGGTACAAACCCCAGGTTAAATATCTCCGATAGAACGAAATACGAGGAAAAATATTTCTTCGAGGCGTGCATTTCAACAGATGTCTGTTAATAACTCTGTCCTGAAAAATATTCTCAAAAATCTGTCTTTTGGAATCGACTTTGAACTGTAGGTTCCACCACATACATAAATAATTGATAATTACAACCCTTTAGCCTGAATTACGACGTAGTTTCTCACACCACTTATGTTGCCTGTGCTATTTTTATACATGACTGGACCTACAGATTAAAGTCAATTCAGAAGTATAGAGTTTTTGAAAAACTTTTCACAGCAATTTTTTTTATTTTATTTTTTGCCAGAAATCTGCTGAAAGAAAGTCGCCAAGAAATATTTCATATCCTTTTCTTTATACTATTGTTACGTAAATGGAAATTATGTTTTTCTTTTAAATCATTTAACAAAAGCTACAAAGACATAAACCATGAAATTGTTTACATGATAACCCATTAAACAAAAATATACCAACAAGATACCAGTAGAAAAAACAAGATAAACAAGTAAACAAAAATGCAACAACAAACACTGCAAGAATAAATGTAACACCATATATGTATATCTATTGGCATACCATCCCAGAATCTTTGATATCTATACGATGAACAATTTTGTTGGTCCATTTTAAAAATTGGATAAAATTGCGTTTTTCAGAAGGACTGAGTATAAAATTTTTTGAATTGGTTGGCTGCAACTATTTTGGCCAATTATAGTATAATCCATTTAAAACCAATCAAAAGAAATGTCAGTAAAAAAGAAAAATTATACAAAAAAAATTTCAGTATGTATAATGAAAAAACCTTTAATTTAAGACACTTGTTTTTTTGTTCTTCTATAGCAAATGTAAAAAATAAAGGCAGTAATAATATTAATGAAGTGCCAGAATGAAGAAAAGGACCAAAAAAAGGGGTAAAAAATTGAAATGAATTGCTTGTTTAGTGGATACCAAATTTTTACATACAAATACTCAAACACACCTCCAGTACTCAGTTAGATTGTTTATTTCAAAAAGTTTATCTTTACAAAAAATGTTAAAATAAATCACAAATAAAAAAGAAAAATTAAAAACTTTAAATCCATTGAAGAGAAAATAAAGCATAAAGAAAATATTTAAATTTTTATTGTTTCCTTTCTTTTATCTTTTGGTAAAACAAAATAAAAGTTTAGTGTTAAAAAAGAAATTCCAGCCTATTTTGTGGCTTAATTTACTTTGCAAAGGAATTTTTGGGGTAGCGTCTGTTGTCTACCACTTCATTTGAATTTGTTTTTTCCCGTTTTTAATTTCACATAACAAAGTTTTATATTTTAAACAATCTAAACTTTTAAATTAATTTTTCGTTTTCGTTTCATGCGAAATTATTCAAACTTAATGCCTCTTTAAATCCAAACATACTTTTCAAAACGAAAAATTTAGAATTAAATTTTTATTGAAGCATACTTTTAGGCTTTTTAACACGTTAAACTTTCTGTTTTTAATGACATTTTATGCATTTCATTAAAAAAGGGTTCCGGATTTGTATCTACTTCATTTAAACACGAGTTTTCGTATTAGTTTTTTGTTTTGTTTTTCTTTTTGTTTCAATTAACTTTGCGCGACTTATAGGATTCGCAATAAGGCGCTATATTTATTTCGTTTTCTTTTTTAATAAGCCTATTAAGGCTTTCCGTTTCTGATTGCACTCGTAATTAAAAAGGTATGTGCATTTTTGTTGGTTCATTGTAATCTGAAAAGCTTCCAACGTAGTTTCCAAATGTAATGCTAATTTGTTCTACATCTCTTTTGCTGATGCTTTTCAAGCCTTTATATATGCTTCAATTTTTTTGTGGAAATTACTTTTATTTGGCGTGGTTCCATTTTGATTTCCATTAAGCAAATTGTAAACCTTTTCAAAGAACTTATTTCTTTTTATTTATTTTTTTTTTGGTATTTTTCCGATGCGTAAATTTCATACATGAACCATTAATATTTAAAGGAGACATGTTAAAAGGGAATCCATAAAAGCAAACTATATGAAAAAAATGCTTCTGAAAAAATTTTTGTGTTCATTTGTTAAGGTTCATTATTAATTGACACATGATTTTTCCATTTCATATAGGTCATTGTGCTAGGCATTTTAAAGTGCTTAATAATCTAGTGACTGCATATTTAAGGTTTTCAAAAATGAATTTGCATACAAAATCGGCTGTGACTGTACGTTTCACTGTTTCTCGTATTGTAATTCATGCGACTTTTAAGATCTTGAAAGTTTTCTTTTATCGCAGAAGTAATATATTTGATTTATTTATAGGACATCTTCCTTCAAATCCTTTAACACCTTTTTAATTTATGGTTTATTTTATCTCCTAAAAGTAGGCTAATTAATTTAGAACAGAATTCATTTCTGAAAGCACGACAAGCCATTTAGCTTTGCTTTAATGGTATTAAGATAATGACTTAACATTTCTTTAATTTATTAAAATAAATTTTTGGCATTTTTTAATTAAACACATCCCTAAAGTATATTTTAATATAAAACGTATTAAAATAATTCATAGAAAATTTTACGTGAAGTAAATGTATATGTATTCCTTTGGGAAGTATAAATTTAATAATACTATTTCGATATTATAAAATAGATGTGTACTCAATTTTTTCTATAATATAAAGTATTTCTTGGGGTGTGTTTTTGGTCTAACCATGTGGAAACAATTTTGGTGTTTTTATAATAATATATTTTAATCTCTAAGCCTAATGATGTGCTTTAAAAATTACAAAAAGCTTAAAATACAGGCTATCACATATGGCATTTCTCATAGAAATTATTGGAATTCGTAAGGTTTATTTACTGTTCATGAGATTTATTTTACTATAAAACAAAAATTAAAAAAAAAAAGATAATAAAAAATATAAATCCATAACCTTTTTTAGGGCTGCAACTTAACTACTCATTTGATTTGTTTTCAAAAATTTAAACAGAAACTTTTCAATAAAACTTATATTATAAGTCAAAAATTCCAAGAAAATAAAATTTTACTGCCTACTTTAAGGTTACTTTAAATTAAATTTAAGGCTTGAGAAATTAGTTTGTATTGTTTTAAATACTTCATTAATTTTCTTTGTTTGCCTATTTTTAGGTTTATCTTTAAGTTTAGAAAACGAAATTCAGTTCGTAAAAGTCTACGTATCACACAAGCGTTACGAAAATTGTTCATTCCATTTTTAATTTTGCTTAAAAAAACAAAAACAAATAAAAATAGAGCAAAGAAGTGGACACATATGCATTAATTAAAAATTTTGAAAACCTTTTGCAACTAAAACAACTATAGATATATAAATATATTGCCTACTTTTAGGTTTAAATAATTTTTATTTTGTGATATTTTAAAAAGAGGAGCTTATTATACTGTAGATTATTTTATGTAGGCGTATTAAAAAACTTAACTGAAGCATACATTTAGGCCTAAAATCTCGGTGGTGAATGGAAAAAGCCTCGGGTTGTTAAAACGTTCACGAAATATATTCATAATTTAAGTATTAATTTACAAGTATTAATGATATTCAATTAATTTAAGTATACAATACGACTATCCTAACGATAACAATCAACAGTTTTCTACATAAAAAATAGTACACATTAGAGAGTGAGACAACGAGGAGTGATTTTCTTTAATGCAGTATTCTTCTATTCTTATGGCATGTTTTCTTGTTTCATCTTAAAATTATTATTTCTTTTTCGTTGCCTAATTTAAGGATTTACAATCTTTTAAAAAATTATTTATTAATGTTGCTTTTAAGGTAAACACAAGTTATAATGCAGGTTAAGAGGACCGATAATTTAATTTACCTATGTAGTTTGTATAGACCTTAAATTTAAATACATTGTATTATGTAGCATGCTTTAAGGATTTTAATTCAATTATTAACTTTTTGAAGTTTAAAAAATATTTCTTAAATTAAAAGATTTCAGTGCACTGAACGAGGCGGCAACCTATTGAAAATGTTTTCTGTAGATAAGATCTCAATTCGTTTTTAGTTGCCTATTTTAAGGCACATAAATTATAGAAATTTTTATAGCCTACTTTTGTAACCATAAGGTAATAAAATTACTATGCATTGTTAGCATACGACTATGCTTTTCTGGTTATCTTAATCTGTATTTATGTTTCCTTTAGGCCACAGGTGTAATATTTTAAGGGTTTGTAAAAGCATCTTATATTGTTATTATTTATTTTGCTTTTCCTTAGCATACTTAAAGGATTTTAATATTTGTTTTTGATTTTTTTTTGTTTTCTCTTCTCTTACTTACCCAAAAATACGGGTATAGCTCCCAGTGGCATGACAAATAAACTAACGAGTAGATCCGCTATGGCCAATGAAAATAAGAAATAATTGGTAACATTTTGTAAGCGGCGATCCAAGGCCACTGCCAGGCATACCAATATATTACCCAAACCACCGGCAAATATTAAAAATATAACGAATAAAAAACTCCAATTGAAGCCCTTCATGGGCATTGCCATGGCCTGGTCCAATGAGCTTAAGTTGCTATTGTTAGCGGGTAGAAAATTTAAGGCAGACAAAGATGTGGCGGTCGACGACATTGATGAATTGACAAGAGCGGACGAACTATTCATTATGGACAAATTCCAAGACAAAGGATCATCCTCCAACCAATTAATGCTGCTCGAGTATAACGATTGATTGGTATAGTAGTCCTCAGCTGAGTATGAAGCTGATGATACACCCAATGTGGGTAAATAATCCAGTGCTAGAGATGAGCCATGCGAAGTTAAATTTCTTGTTAAATCTTTCAGGCTATTCGTTAGGAAACATTTGATTTTGCGTGGCAAAATATTGGAGGGTGTTACAATTGAGGAGAAAAGCTCTGCTGGATTTTCACATAAAATTGTTAAGTTTTGTACTACAGGCGGACACTGGGTGTTATGAGAAGTTAATTCAGCAGATATAGACGATTCTAAAGCTATGGGACTATAATTAAAATTAAAACTATCACTGCCACTAAAACTATTGCTGCCACTATCACTACTGCTACTGTTACTAGTACTATTGGCATGGCTGCCCTTATATACAGCATGACTAGGCCAACTGCTTATTTCAGTTGAAACATGATGATGGCCTTGTAGTTGATGTTGTTGTTGCTGGTGATTAAATGTTATTTGGAATTCTTGGAGTGGTTGTTGTACATTTTCAACAATTAATTTTAGTTGCGCCCTACATTTCTGTAGAATACCCGTGCCTGTTGTTGTTGTAGCCTGCTGATATTCTTGGCTATTGAATGATGGCAGGTTTGTGTTATTGCTGATGTAGCCATTGCTAAAACTGCTGTTGTTGATATTCGTTGATAACACCAACATCTTTTCAGTTTCATTAACAAATTGCATATGCTGCTGCTGTTTGCCGAAAGGTGTGTTAAAATAGTTGGCGGGTGTATTAAATACTTTGTCATCCACTTGTGTATCCATAGGCTGACAATTATATTGTAGTTTGGATGCCTGTTGTTTCGTTGTTCTATTGAATGTACGCAACATGCAACGGAATGTTTGCGACAAACTATTTGTCTCTTCTCCTCTACTATCAGCAACAACATGATGATGATAATCATTATCGTCATTATGTTGGTTGTTAGTGCTGGTGTACTCTGGCATGATATCCGGTATTTTATTTTCATTATTATCCTGCTTTGATATACTGTCGAGGCCATTGTCAGCTGCCTGTTCACACCATATTTTGAAAAGAGACTTTTCAGGTTCTTTGTGTTCGTATGCATCATTTGAGTCGTCGTTGTTTTCGCCGTTGTTATCCATGTCAGGTTTAATCTCTTGCCAACAATGCATTCCGTAAAGTCGGCCATTGTTGCCAGGGCCAACATTTGTGTCATTCGTTCTCGCTTTAGCTGTTGGATTAGTTGTTGCAAAATATGTTTTATTTGCTGATGTTGAGAGTGTTGGTGATGTTGTTGTTGTTGGTCTAAGACCAAGTCTTTGTTGCAAATCCATTTCATTCTAAAGCAGTTTGACGAGCTGCACATGAAATTTGTCCTTTTATTGTTTCTTTTCCTCTTCGCAGCTCTTTAAACAAAAATCGTTCGATTTTAATTGTTCAAATGCCTTGTCATTCTGTTGACTGAGCCTGCAATTAAAATGAAAAAACGGAAAATTATTGGAGAAATATAACACAAAGAGAGGGAGAGAAAGAGAAGAAGAGACCAATAATAGTCGATATACTATATGAGCAACAACCTACAGGACCTACAGTTTAAATACGACTACGAACGATAATTTTTTTGAGAAGCTTTTCATAGCAATTTTATTTTACTCATAGAGTTTTTGTCAGAAATCTGTTGAGAGCCACGTACGGTTATTCATATTTGGTTTTGATCGGGATACCTGCCCGAGTTATGAACCGTGGCTTCATATTTATCTACTAGACTACGGCGAGTTCAATCAGTTGGCATAAATAAATTAAATTAATTGCCTTAAAACTTTAATACAAAATTAAACAATAATATAACGTAATAATTTAAGATAAAACTTGTTTTTCTAATGGCATTTCTTTATCATTGATTAATTAAAATTTCTTTAATGGGTTTTTTTTATTTTTAATTCTACGGGTTAAAAGGCCATGACCCACATAATAATTAATGTTGTGGGAAAGTGTGTAGAATATTATATAAATTATGACACTTGAACCAAGCAATACGATAACAAAAGAAGAAAAATTAATTTATTTATGCCTATAATTTAACAACCATTTATCGGTAGGAGTAAAAGTGTCAACTGGTCTAATAAAATTCTTGAATATTTCTAAACAATTAATGGAAACTTTGAAACCGTATTTGCAATTGTTGTATAACACCAGTGAAGGAAAGTCACAAATAAAATTTTTGCAAATGTTAAGGAAGATTTATGATCTAAAATTCATTTTGAATTGTCCACCTACTTATGAATAATTGAACATTCACCAACGAAAAGTAATTCTTCCGTCCTTAAATTAATTTCTAAACTTAACATGACAACAGCACATAATAATATTTAATTAAATTTGTTGTTGTTTGTAAAAGAAATGATTTTTTATTATTCTCAAAATTTATTCAAATAAACAGATTTATTGTTAGTTTCTATCCTTATACAATTTGCCCACAATTCTGATTAATGCCGGAGATTATTTATTTTGCTAAGTTTTAAATGAAAACATTTTTAAGCAAAGGATTATTTATTGAAACCATGAAGTTTAATTAATAATTTACAAGTTTAAGTTTAATTAATAATTTATATATAAATGTGTGGGTAGTATGTTAAGTTCAGGATCATTTAAAAACAAATTTACTAGACTCGTGTGATTGCTTTTATTTTCCATTCGATTACTAATCGTTTTTATCGTTTGCTGAAGATTAATACTGAAAAAATTCGCTTCATTTCAAGTTCGGTAAGTTATGTGAATTCGCCCTAATCTACAAGGTAGTCTGTTGGTTAATTCGACATGAGGTGTCAGTTAATACAGCAGGTCCGACATATATAATAAAGAGAAATATGAAAATAAATATTTCTCCGGTGGCAGATTTCTGGCAAAAACTCTAAGCGTAAAATAAAATTGCCATGAGAAGTCCTGACTGAAGGATTGTAATGACAAATTATGCTAGTTAGCATCCATGCTATTCTGGCTCTAGATTTAAGATGTTCGATTTAAGTCCATTGCAATTTCTAGAGAAGAAGGGAATATTTATCAGCTGGTATCGTGGTCAGAATAATAAGTGAGAGAGATAGAGTGTGGTAATCTGAAAGCTACACACTCTCTTAAAGATTAAATCAAAGTAGCTAGGCCAGCTAATTAATAGGATCCCAAGTTATATGGCACACCAAGTCAAACGAGAGGACAGATGAGGCCAGAACCTTTCTGTGGAATGGGAAGGGAATCTTAGAAAAGCATTCTAAACGAAAATAAAGCTTTTGTTATGTTATTATAGTGCGAGGAGGTTTAAAGATATTGAACAGTATGATAATAGTAAACGGCTTTCTAGTCGGAAATTGTACACTCAGCAAAATTTTGTTAAGAATAGTGATCGCCTGAAAACCATTTTGTAAATTCTGTGATATATCGCATTAGAATCATCACAACACAGGCAAACTCTTGGATGTTTACGAAGTATTAGACAAATTGTAAGATAACCTACGCATATACGATGTATTGTACATTCCTCAAACTTTATAGGGCACCCTAGAATGTAACCTACAAGTCTATTGCCCTGTGAAGTCTATAATAACAATTTCCTTACTTGCATTTGGTATGCAATCAGTTGTTTCTTTCTGGGATGATTTAATGCCACAAAGGCTCCAAGAATGTCCTTTGATGATTCATATCTACGTCCACTGTAACTACATGTTTGTCTTAAGGGAAACCCAATCTGAAAATTTTACACTGACCCTACAGTACTGTGTAAAAAGCACTCAGGTTATTTCTAGGATAGTCTGACACAAGATTGCTTCAAGCCCACTTGGTTTGATAAGTGCTTAACTCTGTTTATCTTCCCATTTTTTTTTTGCATAGCTTTCCAAACAACAATTTTTTTTAAAACTTTAATACATTAGATAGATTCAGTGTGTAACTTTTCAAAAATGTATGAAAAATATCCACTTAATTAGTCAATTTATTTGAACATTTTCAAAATTTTTTAAATTAATGACTGACAATTTAAATGACAATTGCCTTTTTTAGACTGTTGATTTCAAGTGGTCAAGCATTTAATAAAACGAATGAAAGTATTCTAATTAAGACACAGACTACTTAAAAATGCTTTTAAACTATAATTCTCTCTCATTCAAAAATTCAACAACGTATTTAAAATATTAAGTTTTTAATTTTTTTTTTCGTTTTCTTTTTGGCCTTATTTGACAATTTGGCACGTTTCGCATGACATTTAAATGCAATTGTTGTGTCAATCATTGCAGCTCAATATGCAGCATAGCATAAGGCAGTTAACAATTTTTTTTCGCAAAAATTTTATATTTAAAACCAGTCTACATAATATTTTTGCATACAAATTAATAAAAAATTCTCTATATTTGGCCGAATGTAAGCCATTAATATTCCAGTTTGTTGTGATTGTTGTTGTTGTTTTTATTGAAAATAGTTTTTCCTTAATGAAAAATTTAATTTCTATACATTTTTACTTACATTTTAATTAATTTTGTTTTAAAGAAATTTTTTCGTAGTTTTTTTTTCTTGTTGTAGCTGTTGTTGTTATTGTAATATATAGTTACAAATAAATGTGTTTTTTTAAATTTCTTTTTAATTATTTTGATTTTGATTACGTTTCTGTGTTCATTTCGTAATCCTTCAATGTCATTTAATGTTATGAAGTTTTTCTTGTTGTTGTTATTGTCGTAGTTGTTGTGGTTTTAATTTACAATTTTATTAAAAAGAAAGACAAAAACAATCATAAAAAAATATAATCAGACTGTATCATGTTCTGCAATATAAATAATAAAAAAAAACAAGTCTTTTTAGTTTTCACAATAGCTGACGTTAAGAAAATATTTTCTTCAATATGAAAATAATTTTGAGGTGTTGGTAACCAAAGGTATCATCAATCTATTACGATAATACGGGCATATGCAAACTTTGTTTTACCGAAGTATTAAAGTCAAACCAGATCATCCAAGGTGTAAATGTAATGTTCTGAAGGTACCAAATAGTTCCCATCAGTCTAGTAGGTAATGTGCTCCCTTATTAGACGAAGGTATTTCGTTTAATCTGTAGCTCAATCATCTCAGACTAGTGACTTCCACTATGCAGTTTTCTGTCGTTCAGAGTTGGCTTTAAACAGTAGGTTATGCCACTCACTCCTGTAATTGACACGCCCAACATAAGTGGTGTGATAAGCTAGGCTTGCTGATCCTGACTGAAGCATTATTACTGCCAATTCAGTGTGTAATTAAGGTTCCTGCAAGATGCATCAACTTTAAACTGCTGACTTATGAATATATGATCATAATAAAACCAAAACCCATTTGGATAAAGCGACTAAATGACGCTGCAATATTGCACCATTACCTGATAGAGTGTTGTTATGGAGTTTTATCACATCGAGAATAGGAAATAATTGCACACAAAATGCATGATAAAGGCGCCGTAGTCTAATAGATAGTGTGTTGCCTACCAAATATTCGAACGAAACGAAATATTCCTTCGGCGACTTTCGTCCAGCAGATTTCCAGCAAAAAATTGAATGAAATTTCCATGTAAATTTCGTAAATATTTATAGTTCATTAAATGACCAATTATGTACTTATGTATGTAATCATGTCATAAGCTCTCGTCTAATAAGCCAATATATTACCTATTTGTCTACGACATAACTCTAATGCTACTACTAAATGTAGCACATAGAACAATCATCCAGACAATCATAACAAGACCACATGGAAAAGGGATTTCATACTCCTGAAAAGAACAGACAAAAACAAGGAAAATACTGCTACTCGTAGTTAGAACATGAACCCAGTACCCAGTACCAAGTAATAATTTGCTTGTTTACTATTTCTAAAACAGATATCGTTTACTATTCTTGTTTACTATTTTAACCCAGAGGAAATTGTTAGTAATATTATCAAGTGTACTTAGTAATCTAATAATGTGTATATGTATGTGAAAAATATAGAAAAAATGTACAGCGTTTATATAACTTAACAAATATTCTTTAAAACACGAGATCATTTCTCAGTAATATTAGTGAAAACTGCCGTAATATTTCTTTGGGTGTATAATTCAAGCCTGAGAAAAAGCTACATGAACCTTCTTCGTTAAAAGGTGGCAGGCTGAATGTATGTATTTTTATTCACTTTCTTATGAACATTGTTGATATCCGTGTCCTATGTGTCTAAAAAACCGAAGGAGCCACCGGGTGTTATTGGTGCCGGTCTCTTTTGGAAAATTCAAAGTTATTTTTAGCCAAATAATTTCATTTATAACTGCTACTTGCCTAGCCATTCACTGAGGCTTATTGAATCAGAATTTTAATATTTAATCATGAACTAAAAATAAAACATACGTAGTTTAAGGAGAGATAGTGTAATGATGTGCAACCCACTACTTCTAGTCCTGTAGCTTATAAAAACTTTTGTATAATTTAAGTGAGCACAACTATCGTTTGAGGCGTCACTGTTATTCTAGTTACCACTTTAATCACTATGTTGCTAATTGTTATGGTTTTCCAATGTTTTTTTTGCATCATTTTTGCTGTTGTTATTAGTGTTGCTGTCGCTGCTGCTGTAGCTATTGTTGCTTATAAATAATTGCAAATATTCTAAATGAAATTTAATACACGACAAGTTTTATATGACATTTTTTCTTCCTTCTAACGTTACAGTAACTGTAACGTTTGATGTGTTGATTTGTTTACGTAAAAACATTGGCAGACGCTTATAGTGCCAGTGGCGGTGGTGATGCCACAACCACCGTTGTGACGCTTATTATTTTTTTGAGTGGAAAAATAAATCGAGCATGTAAAACTAAATAAAAAAACAAACGAAGGAAAGAATTTTTTTCTTCTAAATCTTCCAGTAAGGGTACACAGTCAAATACAATGACAATAAAAAAGGAGGAGGAAAGTATGAAAAAATATTGCTTGTAGGTATAGTTGTGACACAGATAAAGACATACAAAATGTACGCAGATGCCAGTGTTAAGTGTCATTAAAAATTGAAAGAAATTTTTTACAAACAATTGAAAAAGAATTCAAACAAATCAATAGAATTGAGACGCTGTTATGTGCGGCTTAAAGAAATTGTTTAAGAAACAAATCTTTCGTACATTTCTTAAATATTTTTTTATTTTTACTTGAAGAAAAATAAGAAAATTTAAATTCAAAAGCTAATTTAAATTACAATTTATAATTTTTAAAAAGGTTTTGACAATGGTTTTTATGTTTCTATTACAGTGTTTTTGTTAAGTTGAAATTTTTATATTTTATTGCACTCCAGGGCATACACTTTTTCATGTTTTTGATGTTTTCGGTTAAGAGTGCAATATAATAAATTTATAATAAATTCTTTTTGTCCATATTAATTTATTTATAAGTATTTATGTTTGTTTATTTGTTTATTTGATAGTTGTAGACTAATTTATTCACCGCTGTTTTCTTCTGACATGCATTTATGCAGCAGAGGTTGTATGGCTTGATCTAATCCTGGACAAGAATTCGTTTACTATTGTCATGTTTTTGAAGCCGCCGTAGTCTAGAAGTCTAGGTAATATGTTGGTTGAAACCCTAGCTCAGAGATCTCGAGCAAGAAAAAATAAAAAAGAAAAAATAATTATTTCGTCTATTTCCTCTCAGCAGTTTTTAGACACAAATTCTGCGAACGAAAAATATTCCAATTCTGTCGTTTAGTCCTGCAACCCATGAATAAAATTATCACACACACAACTTGGGTGGTGTGAGATACCGAATCATTTCACTTTCACCGTGAATTCTAGTTCTAGTCTAGTCTCACCAAAGGTATGAAAGCTCAATTCCTAGCAAGCTTATCAGCCTGATCATTCCCATCAGCCTGATCATACATCGAAAGTTAATTCCATTTATGTTTCACTAACTCAGAATGGTCCATCTTTTAAAAGAATATGTAGGTGCCACTTTGCTTCATTCACTTTTATTACTACGTTGCAAAAACGATATTATTTGCTGGCACTCGATTTGTTTGGTCACAATAACTTCTGATGAATGTCGTATTCTAACCATAGTCGTTTCTACTCTGTACAATAATTTTAAAAGCAATAGAGTCTCTTGCAGTTGCCAAAAATCAATAGACTTTGCTAATTTGTTACGACTATTTAATAAGGATTTAAAGTTCTTTTGCTCACTCCGCTGTGTGTGTTAATTTAAAACCTGAGTGGCGGGACCTACAGTGTTAAGTTGACTCCGAACGATAGATTTTTCTATTGAGAATCTTTTTTTTTACTTTTACTGGGGTTTATCGAGGCCTGACGTTTAATAAGGCATCTGACTACCTACTAGGCTACAGCGACTTTTTGCCGTAGAACTATAAACTCTTGTTTAATTGAAAGAATTTGTCATCCTTCCAGCGAAGCATATCGAGTTCTAGGATTGTTTTCCTCTTATTTTCAAAAACTATAAATAAATTTATTTGTATAATGCATATGTATCTGTATATAACAGCATTTGTGTTGTATATAATGAAATGAAAAGTATGGTTTTAGGAATTTATCAAATTTCATAAAAATGAATGGATATAAATGTCATGTATTCTCTCTAGTATTTGTATGACAACCAGTGATGAAAAATATTCTTTTATTAAATGCAACCACAATATATGTATTCTTACTGCAGAAAAGTACAAACACTTACTTCTGAAAGGGAATTTTAATTTTATTTTATTTTCATGACAAACTAATTTATAATATTATAGAAATATTATTACAAAAAACAAAAAAAAAAATATTTTAAAATATTTATAAATGTTGAAAAGAGGTTGAAACCTCTAAAATATAGATACATACAGTGTTTCCTGATCCTGGGTTTTTTTTTCAAAGAAATCTACTAAACTTTGTTAATAACATAACCTTAAGCATTTTCTAATGATGGATCCTGTATATTCTTACAAGTAGTAAGTCTGCAACATACTCATTGATACCATTGAAGACTACATGAGAGTATTACAAAGCATCTCCATCTTAATATTATGTAACTTGGTTGAGTTTCATTATTCTAACTTAAGCAGACGATAAATCACCTCTATCAGGTCCCTACAATGCTAGTGTTGTATTCTATAGTTGCTTAATAACAAGCTGCCCCGAAGAGTCGCTATCTAATGGCTCTATAATATTCTCTCTAGTTGTTCTCTCTAGGATATCACGACTACATCACGTGCTTCTTCACTGCTTACTTACTTATGCATCCATGAGTGGCGGAACCTACTGTTAAATGACAACTTCCAACTGCAGTTTTATGATTCATTTTACTCTGAAAGTTTTTGCAAAACGACTGTGGAGAAGCGGAGGTCGATAAAAGAAATATGTTTACAGATTTTGTTTTGTTGAAGCAGGCACTCATCTAATAAGCCAACAGTCTATCTACAAGACCACTTTATCGCATGCAATTTATTCGATTCAAGAACAAAATGGAGGCATGATGAACTTTTTAAATTATTTATATAAAAAAATCAGCAATCCAGGCTCGAATTTCTAGGAAAACAAGAGAACGAGCTGAATTTTAGGATCCATGTGGACCCTAGAGAATGTAATGTCAGGAAGATTAGGCAGTGCCCCAATTTGAATATAAGCAGGACTCAATAAGCAAAGTCTCGCATCACTGCATCCAATACAACAATTCGGAATATTTTCGTATCGGAGAGTATTGTTTCTAGATGCTAACCTTCATATCATAGGTGCTGCAGTACACCAATTATCTGTTTACGGTAGTTGATAAATTGCTGGCTCCAGAGAATATAATGCCAGCAAGGCCACGTAGTGTGTTCGTTTGCTCAGTAAACAAAGTCTCACACTATTACAGCCAATACAACAACCCAAAATATTTTCTCAGAGAGCAATGTCTCTAGGCAACGATCATATCATAACTTTCACCCCCTAGGAGCTGCAGTAGATCAATTACCTGCTTATTTCTAAAAACCTGATTAATTAAAATGAAACAAGGCAAAGAAATAACAATAAGATGGGATAATCCTGTGTGACATTTCCAAGTTCATTAAAAGAAGGGGAAAAGTATTAAAAAAAATGTTGCTGAAATTGAAGTGGTAGTATTCCATCACGATAAGGCTCAATTAATTATCCTAGACAGTTTACAAATTATTAAGAAATAATTCTTAACTGCAAAACATTTCACTCCATTACAGAACAGATTATCCAAGATTAGCTTGATTTCTTTTTGGCCTTACAAAAATAAGGAATTCTTTTGGCTCAAAGGACATACTGTTAACAGACATACAAGAAATTATTTTGTTGTAGCAGACTGTATGAATATTTATTTGTAATATTTTACAATGAATCCTTAAAATTTGCCTTCAAGGACACCTTTTAAGTTTATACACCCACATATAAAGCTCTGTGAATAGTTTTTAAAAACATTTGTCTTAAAGGACACCTTTTTAGTTGATACACCCACATTTATAGCTTTCCAAAATAGTTTTTAGAAATCATTTCTCTCTTCCATTTATTACAAAGAAGACCATATATGTGGAGCGAAAAATTAAAAAGGAATTCTATTTACTGTTATGCTCACTAAAGGTTAATTATTTTGGGTTGGCTGCTCTTAAAGTATTTAAATACCAACACATATGAGTGTGAGTGAGTGAGTGAAAAGTAAATAAACAAAAGTAATGTGTGTTGTTATGGCTAGTGTGTGTAAAAAGTGTTTCTCTTGCTAAATAATTCACCCATACGAAGAGAGAAGAAGAACAAGAACAAGAACAAGAAATATACAAAAGAACCCTGTACTACTTTTAGGTCTGCTATAACTTAAAGCAAGCAGTATTGTATTGATGTTGTTTCTGTTGTCGCTCTTGGAGAATATTGTTTTGGTGTTTTAATATCTCTTACAATGCATGTATGTATGTATGATAATATTAACTTAGTATTTGTGGATGTATGTAATAAATTTGATATTTTTTTTTGTAGGTTAATATACCAGCATGTTGCCAGTGTATGTATATGTGTAGGTGTGCTATTTTCAATGCATTTTTATTTGTTCAAAATTTGTTTTTCTTCTCTTCTTTACGTTTTTCTTCTTCTCAATGTGCAGTGTAGAGCACAGAAATAATTTTTCTTTCAACGAACTCTAGCCTTTTCAACGTAACTGAGAGCCTAAGGTAAAAGTGGAAATGTATGTGTAGTTGCCATATATGGCGTGGTATAGTATTTGCCATTATATTCTGTGTCTGTCTTTTATTTTTTTTATGTCAAGACAATTTCACTTTCTTTTCATTTGCTTGCATTTACATTAAGAGTTTGGCGAATACGTCATTAGGGTGATTTTTATTTACGGGGGTGTAAATGTCACCCTAACACTGTTAGGTTAATATTGTTAGTTTTTAAAGCGAAACCTTGGAAATGTCTTTAATAATCTAAATAGGCCCCTACTAGGGATGCCAAACGGGATCGATTTTTAAAAATCCCGGGATTCGGGATTTTGTAAATCCCGATCGCGAAATCCCGGGATATTTCGGGATAATTCGGGATCCAAAAATCCCGAAAAATCATGGGAAAAATCGCAATTTTCTCCTAATAAAAAAAATATTTTGTTAAAAAAATCATTTATATTCCAATTATATCAGAATTATATGCCATTAAAAATAGAATATCAAAAAAGCAATATAAAAAGTAACAAAAATGCAGTAAATGCAGTAGTTGTAAGAAAATTATTTAGATTCTAACAAAGAGATTAAAGCATCTAACATGTGACTTGAAAGGCTTGAAAGAATTTTTTTGTCAACATACGCTGCCGTTGAAAAACACTTCTCGCAATCAACATTTGTTGGTAAAATAGTTCCAAGATAGCTGAGTGGAGCTTGTAAATATTTACCCCTACCACCTCCTGATGTAAATAAATCTATTTCTTTGGACAGCTGAGTATCTAAATCAGTTACCCTATTAATTCGTTTTATAGGGTTGTTTTTACATTCTCCGATGGAATCAAATAACTTTTTATCAATGGAAGTGAGGTTTTCCTCATCTGAGAAGCCATTACCGAAGTCAAGTAATATAGAATTTTTTTTCAGGACCTTTTGTAGGGTCAAAATCATATAAATTCACAATCCCGAAAAATCCCGGGACAAGTTTTCAAAAATCCCGGGATTCGGGATTTTGTGAATCCAGAAAATACCGGGATTTCGAGATTCGGGATTTCCCGATTGGCATCCCTAGCCTCTACTTAAGAAAATAAAATATGATAAAATATTAAATTAAGTTTTACAATTTAATTCATAGGGAAGTAGTTATCCCCGGTGATACTATACAGCCAAGGAAAAATTAAAAGTTGATTTCGATTTAGCTAGGTATCGTGGGTATGTCTCATATGAATGCTATGACACGTTCCCCTAGCATTACATTGATATTATTTTATTTTTTTAAGTTTCATTTTAAAATAATCTCCGTTTGGTATGTTATCGATAGCATCTAACTTTCAATCATTTTGTCGCTAAATACTGTCAATCCCATTTGTTGTAATTTTATTCACCCTCGTATTGAACACGGTTAGTTGACAAATAATTTGTCAATTTCAATTAAATCGGCAACAATCAATTAGAAAAATAAAATAAAAAAAAAAATACTGCTTAAAATGCAAAAAACTATTCTAAATCGATTGTAAATTAGAAAATATTTCAACACATTTGATACATTGATGCATTGATTAATTGCTCTGTTGCCAAATGGTGTAGGAGTGATGACAGTAATTTATTATTGTATTCGAGTGACTTTTGATACGTTAATTTATGGTTCAGACATGTTGTATTTAAATAGAGCCTACCAATTGAATTGAATCAATTTTGCAACATTTAAATTGTTTATAAATAATTTATTTGTGTGTCTTTTAAAAAAATAAATTTAATTAAATTGCTTGCAACACACTTTAATAGGAATGTTTAAAAAATTCCTATGAAACATTTTCATTTATAATTACAAGGAATTTAGAGATGAAAAGAAAAACGCAATTGAATACGTTTAATGATGGCAAACAGCAGGCGTTAATTAAATTGATAAATTCCCATAGAAACTTAAGAAATTTTGTTGTTAACTTTTTTTGGCTATAATGCTTCAATACCTATTGAAGATTTTTGAATCCACGATACAAAAGGTTTATTGTTGTCTAAATGGATTCGTGAATAAATCATTTTAAGTGGATTTTACTGTATTGTCGAGCTGTACAAATGATTTCATACGTGATGTCATGCCGAAGTCGCCATAGTCTAGTAGGTAGTGTGTTGGCTTATTAGGCATGAGAATTGGGATCATACCCCAGGTCAAACATCTACAATAAAACGACATATGAAAAATCTTAGAATAAATAAAACTGCCAAGAAACGGTTTCTCAAAAATCTGTATTACAAAATCTTTATTATCAAATTTCCATTGCTTCTGTTCTTTCAACATTATTCGAATTCCATTCAAGTGGTATCCAACTGCTAATAGTATCAAAGCTATTTAAGTAACTTCCAATAATTTCATTGGTTTCTTATAAGTTTGACGGTAATCTCCAAGCAGTAAAACATCTAATTCATAACCTTTAAAAATTTTAGTATATGATCTATGTGATTTTCTGTATAACAAACCATCTCTGTGTGAAGTTGGTAAAGTAAGGCGCCATGGTCTTGTGTTCGCTTCTTAGAAAAATACGCCTTGTACGGATATTTCGAAAAAAAGATGAAAAAATATTTTCATTCTCTTCACATCAGTCTTTTGATAAAATCTCTGTTTGGAAATAAATAAAAAAAATTTCTTAAATTTTTATTTCGAAATTGACGTACACTTTGTCTCTGTACTCAATATGGGCGGTGTAAAAGGCTAGCTAAGCACGTCATGCTTCAGACATTTTGAGTTTCTTATAAAACTACCTTTTTCGATTGATTTGCGTCAGTTTGACAAATTCGTTGGAAACATATTTGCATTGAAGTGTTCCTCCAACTTAACCATTATAAGCAGCGGCCTGTAGACACAAAGCAATATCAATCTCAACTTTATAAGAAGATAATCGGGTACGAAAAACTGATGAGTTGCTCAGAAGTCAGTTAGTAAGATAACCACTCACCAACTCAACCGTTATAAGCAGAAGCGTCTGGTGATGATCTCTTGGGAAATAATATCAACTTCAACGAAAATAGTCGTTTATGTAAACAATGACCGTAAGAGTGCAGAGTTGCTCTCCAGTCAGTGAGTAGATTACTCCTAATGGGTCATCTTGATTTTGATCTAAATTAATTCAAGAATCCTGGTCTTAATTATCATCATGTAGACGTGTGGCCGTACTAACAATTTCAATTCGACCTTAACTAGTTAGTTGTCTGATGTTGTTGTCAAAAAAACCTCATAAAAGTCAGCAGTAAGGAGAAATAAATCGGTTAAAGTGCGATGAAAGAATTCAAGTGCTTATAAATAACGATGACATTATGGCAATGAAGAGAAATTGTCATAAAAAATGTGGGGAAGTCGTCGTCATGTTTTTGTTCATTCAGCAATTGAGTTTTTTTTTATTAAATTGTAAGTTATTTTTTTTAAATATTTTAAATGCCAAAGCCAATTTCCGTAATATGTTAAAAGATATTAAATTTTCCATGTTTCATTTGCTGGCTGTCTTACCCTCCTCACATTGTCAATTAATAGCTTTCAGTCATATTTCTTTTCATTCTGATTCTGTTCTCTGTTTCTGTTTCTGCTGAAGTTATTTAAGTTTCATTTTTTTGATTGTGCTCATTGAAAATGACTCTAATGAATGGCTAACATTCTTTAGGCTCAAATAACATGTTAAAACAAACCGAAACAAAGTAAAACATGGCAGCTCTTGTTGCTGTACATGCTGGTATGCCAACAGTTATGGAATCCCAGTAAAAGCAACATAAGGCCACAAAGTCACCTGAGATGAGTTTGTTATCCAACGGCAAATAAATGATAGAGAAATCGACAGCAGGCAGCAATATCAGTAAGATTGCCAGTTGTGGCGATAAGAGGATGTCAGTCAATTGATGATGATGATTGTACTGGTAATGGCGCTAATGGAATTGGCAAATTTTATTGATTGTTTTCGTTACACAGTAACACAGACTGCAGATGATTTGTCTCTGCTGTTTCAGTAAGTTCAGTAAGTAAATGATGGTGATGATAATTTTCCGGTTTTCACATTGATTGGTTTCGACTTGCTTCTCTGGTTGTTAGCCGACAGTTGCGGTAAATAGGGAAAAGTTCCGGGGTCGAGGTTATAAATGATATTAAAGTTATTATATTAAATTTTCTCATGGTCTTAGTGGTCAGTTTACATTATCTTCAACTTACATGATAACGCTTTCCAATGGCTTATGGAGAATATCCAATTTGGTATGAACTATATGGCCATTATGTTAAAACTACATGTCGTTGGTGTTCAAGTCATCCAATTCAGGTCAAAAGATGATGGTTTTCATACACCTCTTGTGCTCATGCATACATGAATTATAATTCTTCACAACATAGCCTCTCACGCCGTCTATGTTGTGTGCGTTAAATTTTATACATGGTTGATGGTAACTACAGTTTAAATTTTACTCCGAACGACAGATTTTTTGAGAAACTTTTCATGTCAATTTTTCATATCTCTTAGAGTTTTTGCCAGAAACCTGCTGAGAAGGAGTTCGCCGAAGAAAAATATATTTCTTTTTGTTGAAGATGCCTCAACTAAAGTTTGAACCTAGGCCTAATAAGGCAACACACTACCAACTAGACTACAACTACCTATAATAATCCCCGTTGACAATGATAGCCTGGCCAACATTGTACTCAAAGTAATAAGTTCTGAAGATACTGTCGAATTTCATACCAAATATTGTCTATTTTGGGAGGCCTTGGGTGATCTTGGATCTCATTAGAATTGTGGCTTTAGAAATTCAACAATTTTGTTTGTTCATTCCGTTAGAAATGAGCCTCACTGCTGGAAATGAAAATTAGATTGAATTTCTAACTGCTCTAGAGCCAACTTTTGCTGTCGCCTTAGTCTAGTAGATAATGGGGTGGTTTATTAGACACGAGGTCACGGTTCAAACACATTGAAACGAAATATGAAAGAATATTTCTTTGGTGACTTTCACTCAACAGATTTCTGTCAAAAACTCTGCGAGTAAATGAAAAATTGCCATGAAAAGTTGGAATCGACTTTAAACTGTAGGTCCCACCACTCATGTATAAAATTAACACACACAACATAAGTGGTACGAAAACTAGGTTGTAATCCGGATTGAAGGGTTGTGATGACCTCTTACGTATGGATGTGTAGATCGTTGTCTATGGTCGTCCATCGTGATTTAGAAAAACAGACTGTATAAATAACAACTAATTACGTGTAGTAGATGTGGAACAGATATAGCTTCCACAAGACGGCTGTTATTCAAGTTCGATTGCCCCTCTTAGAAGACCTTATATCATACTTTTTTATTAATTTGCATTTCCGTATGATTTTGAAAAAAACAATTTACAGTTAATACTAATGAAATAAAACTAACTGAAATGTATGTTTTAAAATTGTAATACAATATTTTAAATTGCTTGCAATTATGTGTAAAAACCAAAAAAATAATTCAATTATATTGTATTACATTTGACTGCGTGTGTTATACATACTATGAGTAATAAATCAGGCATAACTGATGTCAATCTACTCACGTTGTAATTACATTCAATGAATTATTTAAGGTTGTGGCATTTGTGGCAAAACAATCATAAAATGTTAAGAATACAACAAAAGGAACAGCATTCATATCCCTTCCTGGTACATATAACAACAATCAATCATCTTAAATATTTGAATCATATTTAAAAATGACATTCAAATTGCCACAAAAGACTTACCAAGTAATTTTTCGGGGATATGAATCTATGAAAATAATTGTAATGGAAAAGAATATGAAAATTCATAAGACTCTTTATTTAACTTACAAATAAATGAACACACTCTATGAAATTAGGTTATTTCCTAACCACAACCTAACAAAAACAAAAACAGAAAAATATGTGGCATATGCCCTTTTTCCCATTACCCTATTTGAGCATCTTAAATTTATTTAGAAACACGTTCCATTCACTGCATAATTTCGTAAAATATTGTTTTTTTTTCTTGTTGTTTTTGTTTTCATTGTATTATTGTGTGTGTGCTCTAATTAAATCATTCAAGTGAATCAAGTGAATTTTCAATAATTTTTGTGGTTTCTTTTTATTATTGTTGTTATTAAGTTACAAATTTATTAAATTCCAATTGCTTATGAAACATAAAAAACGATTCAAAGTAAAGAAATTCTAGCTGACTGTGGCACAGGTTAATAGAAATCCAAAAGCATAACGAATTTTATGAGGTCTGGCAATTTTGTTTTAGAATTAAAATTTCTAAAATTGTATACAATCACTACAATACACCCACACAAAACCGTGTTAGAAAATGTAGGTTGCTACAGCCAAAGAAAAAAGTCTACATATATTATTACTGGTATTACCCGAACATTTTTATTTTATAATTTTCTGATATTCGTTTTGGTCTTCAAACATTTGTATTTCTCTTAAACAACTCTACAACATATTGTTGCGTTTTTACCTTTTAAAAACGTTTAAAATATTAGCTAGTCTTAATTAAATTCTTTATGTTTGCGCAATTCTCTATGCCACTGTTTACAACATGATGTAAAGGACAACAATTGTTTTGGTTGTTATTTCTCTTTGCACTCCTTTGTATATACAATAGCAAGAGAGTGAGTGGTTTGAGTGGTTCAAATACACCACGTCTTTACACAACACTGACTGAACTTTTACTAACTCCATGCTTGCTTTGCACTGCCTTTTATGTCGTAAGGTAAACAGTCCGATGAATGCTTTCGAAGGCGAATGACTTTGTCTTCTTGAAAACTTTATAAATGTAAACATGTTGTTTATACTTGTAGCGTTTGTTGTTGTATTTTTGTTTACATTTATTTTTGCAGTGTTTCAAACTTGCTTCAAACTTCATATCACTTTTTTGTACTGATATTTTGTTGGTATGTTTTTTTTTTATTGAGTAAAGCCAGTACATATTACAATCGTCTATTCAATTTGTATCTATTGGCGGGGAACCTAAAGTTTAAAGTCAACACGGAAAGATTTTTGAAACTCTTTTCATTCTTTCTTATTTAAATCTCTGAGTGACTGCTAAGAGATAGGTCGTCAAAAGAAATATTTTTTCATATTTCGTATTCAAAATATTCGATGGTTAAAATTTAAAACAATAAAACACCCACCCGATAGTTCTAGTTTCAGTTGACTTGTTATTATATAAGCATCTTGACTTTTGTGAACCTCAAATACTTATTGTTCAGCAATTTGGCGACATTTACATGAGATTGAGGCAATCGAATTGATCTACTTTCACCTGACGTTATTGTAAACGAGTTACAGGCTTGTAGGATTAATGCCTATACCCAATATATAAGCATAATTTTTTATTAAATTATGAAGTACGGTCCATTAAACGCATTGATTTTATGATGAGTAAACATTTTACAGTTTATTTTATTTTTATTTTATTTTTTGTGATAACAACTGCAATAATTATAACGAATAAATGAACAATATTTATGCATATTTATTCCCCTATTTGAATAATATGAACTGTTATAATTAACACTTTATTTTTTTTTTAATTGAAAATTATTATTAATTATACGCTTCATATTGCGTTACTTACCGGTGGGAGAATGTGTCCCCTGAAATACTTGAAATAGAATGTAAGAGGTAAAAGAAAGTATTTTTTTATTCACACTATTCGCCGTAAACCCACTCACAGTAGAACAGAGCATAAAGTATTTTTTTTTTACAAATTCCACGAATTGTTAAAGGTTTTGCTCTTTTGTTTCACTTTATTTAAATGGAAATATATTTCAATACCCACACGCAAAATAACACCAGGTAAAGTATTAAATTTCAAAAAGCAATTTTTTAACAACAAGGCGGTATATTAATGGCAGGAAATGGATAATTAAACAGCACTACATACAGATTATTTCCGGATAAATGTGGCAATCGTAAATATCAATACAGTTTATAAATAGGAACAGTTTGTAATGGGAACAATAAGCTGAAATATACATCTCATAGACAACAGCGCCGCTTAATACTATTCCTGTTAAATGTGGAAAGTGTAATGAAGTCAAAATAGTTTCTTCAAAAAAATAATGGACACAGGAAATGATAATTGGCAATTACAATACTTTAGTTAGAATTATAATTTTATGCCTCACAGGCATAATAACCTTCTTCACATAAGTCATTGTAGGACCTCACCAGAACGTTTTCGGACAGAAATATTATTAATGTTATCCGCAAACACGGAGCATATTGCTTAATTTATAATTCTGGATTTCTTGATCATATAATGGTGTGGAATTTGTGAATTTCATAGCTATTGTTGCAGTCCAAATGAATGATATGTTTTGTATTATAGCTCGTAATAAACTTGTCAATTACGAATATGATGCTCGTCAGAAAGGAAACAAAGACAAGTTCTAATGTTGAGTGCACACTTAGAAGGGTTTGGTGGTATGAATGCGGAGAATCTTTTTCTCCACATTTTCTTTGATCTAACTTTGAAGAAACAGGAAGTGTTACAGAAGTTGTAAGACAAATGCTTCATCACAATGTACGGCAATTCAGGAAGGCTTGATTCTGTTAGAGATAGATTTTACGGTATTTTTATATCGGTTCCGTATGGGACATTTATGTACCTATCTCTAGATAAAAGTTAAACTAAGACAATAATTAAACCTGGTTGACTCTTAACGGCGCTGTACATATGTTGATATGCTCTTAATATTAATTTTATGAACAAAATTTCTTCAATTATGATGCTTATTTCTCACGATTGATTATATCCATCTATTTGGGAGTCGGCAAATCCAAAAGTGATTGTATACAAAGCATTACGGTAGATACTCTTTTAAAAATTTCTCCAAAAGTTGCGTTATCGTCTATTCAGAGCGCTATGATGACCACCATGATTGTGAATTTGGTTCATAATTGCCAGTCATTGACCACTAAAGGTATGCCTTAAAAGACCATGTGTATACGAAAGGTAACACTAAGTGGTCTTTCAATAAGCATTCAATTTAATAAACGTTCCTGCATACCGCTTGATAAACATGGAACTCCTTGGAGTGCTAACAAGTAGCCTGATAAAGGCCAGATTCAGATTTCACAATATGCTTTGCTATGACTTGCTATCAATTCGGGAGTGACATTTTATGAAACAATAATTTTGTCATTTCTATACCTTTTGTTCAACACTCATTAAATTTTCAGTTTTAAACTTTTCATTACCCCTTCCTCTTCTGCAATATTTCTTTCGACCCATATAAGCCCTTTAAGGGTTGACATTAATTTAAAACATCTCCATTCTTTATGCTGACAGTTGTGGTTTGCAAAAGTTCACAATTAAAAATTTTCAGTTCATAGAAAGAGAATTAAATTAAAAATTTTATGAAAAAGAAAAACAGATATTCTCTGTCAAATAAATACGCTTATGTTTGTTTGTTGAAATCTTAAATTTTTACAAAGTTTAACAATTAAATTGGTTAATAAAAATTGCGCTAGTCTCGAAGCTGTTTAAGAAAGTTGCAACATATGGTTTCAAACACAAAACTTTTTCCGTGAAATAAATGTGTCCATTACTGTATGTAACGGTTTTAATTTTTAAATTTTTAAATTAAATTTTGTTTTTATATTTCCAATTCATTTACAAAACTAACTGTTGGTGTTTATTTGGAACTGGTTTCTAGCAGTATAGGGTACCACTTAGTTTGAAAAATTTCCACGATTCATGTTTAATTCTGGGTAGAGAATAGTCGTTATAAATAAAAGCTCTAAATCGTGATTAATTCACTATTTTCACGGATAACTTGCGAAAATCTTTTCAAAACATTGCAAAACTTTATAATATGCAAGCTTAAGGTAATGCCAGACATTGCATTTTTTCCGTCAACTCTTAGTGGAGTAACAAGTATTTATGTTGTTAGTTACATATATACATATATAAATATATGTACATGTGTATATACACAATTGGTCATTGATAACCCTTCAGTCAGTATTATGACCTAGCTTCTCACATCACTTGTTTGTGTTGATTGTGTTAATTTTACACATGACTTGTGGTTCATAAAGTTGAAAGATGATTTCGAATGATAGATTTTTGGGAAGCTTTTAATCGGCAATTTTATTTATTCTCAGATTTTCTTTGCCAGAAATCTACTGGAAGGCAGCTGCCGGAGATATAAACCGTGGTCTCACATCTAATAAGCCAACACACTACCTACTAGACTAACATTGTTGATATTTACTGCAGTCGAATCTTTCTTTAATTCTTTCCACAATCTATCTTTCCAGTTTTAATGCAATGCACTGAAGAAAGCATTGACAACGATAGAGCTTCACTTCTGTGATGCTCTGGCTTTAAATAAAAAATGTTCAACACACTGCATATCAGCTTCTGTAATGATTTTTCCAATCTTCTATGAAACTGAGCTTTAAAAAACACTTGGCAAATGTTGTTGTGATGAGCGAAAACTAAAAGTAGTTCGGATGCGTAGTGCTGAGTATGGGTGAATGATTTCGGGTTAAAAAAACAGCTTCTTTGCATTCTCTGTAGGATCACTTTTGTATTACAGATAATACAGATGCTTATAGATGGTCTCATGTGGTCAATTCGGTGATTTTTAATTTGGTACATTACAGCCATATTTCGCTTTTATTTTATAGAAACTGTCAGATGTGTGAGAAGCTGTAAAAAAAATTATGAAATTAGAGGAGAAGATGCTATGACTAAAAATAGCATTTCTAATCCGCTAATTTTCATATTAGAGACCACTCACTCTGCTAGGCTAATCAGCATAAAAAGTGCGAAAAGTATGGATGAACTGAGAGAGACTATTATATAAGTCGACTAATCTTTACTAGGAAACTAGGCAATTATTGCCAGACAGTTATCAACTATTTTAAGAAGCTTCCTTATGCGTGAAAAATCTCAATTGATTAGAATTGATCAGCAGACAGATTTCATTGTCGACATGGTATATTAGCTCGCTTACGAAATTGATGTTTGCAACCATTTAGTCAGGATTACAACCTAGCTTCTCGCACCTCCCATTTAACGTATGTTATTTTTATATATAAGTAGTAGGACCACTTGCAGAATATTTAACCAAAAGACTGCTAAGGGGAAGTTGTCGAATTAAATATTTTTTACATTTCATTTTGTTTGAGATGTCGAATCTGGCAGTTGAAACAGGGCCTCCGGTCTAATAAGCCAATACTCTGTATAAAATTGTTTCGAATATAAAAACAGAAATATTTGGTTTTTTTTTTGGTTAATTTCCTTTCTATTTGTTTATAAACTGGTCTAGTATTGTCTTGTCGTGTTAATAAAATAGTACGATTAACATACATTTCAAACATTTCAAATGAATTTTAATTTTTCTTTTGCCCTCAAACAGTATATGTTTTAATTTTCTTTATATTCGATAAAATGAAATTGTTTTAAATTGTTTATTTCATCTTTATTTGTGTTATTTTTGGGCGTCTGTCTAAATATTTTATTGTATTTGAATAATCCAAACAAGTGGTTTCAAATGTTTACAAGAATCAATTTTACAGCAAATATTTTGGTAAACAAATACAATAAATTGGCCAACAAAAAACCAACAAATTACCAGAAAAATACATACAGACAGTCTACACTAGTAGTAGCAGTGACAGGCGGCTAGTTTATTTATTGAAAAAAAAAAAATGTTGATGCGGAATAATAAATAAAACGTTCAAATACAGGGGAAATGCTTATTAAAAGTCAAAGTAAATTAATATTAAGTACCCTACAAATTGCATAATTGTTTTATACAACGGTATGATAGGTAGCGAAATGTCGATTTTTTTTAATGCTTGAGACCTATCGATAACGAAAACTTTAGTTGAATAATTCATAAACTGTTGACATTTGTATGCAGTATAGTCTGCCAAATCAAGATTAATTGTTTAGTGGGTAGTGTGATGGCTTATTAGATGTAAGCCCACGATTCAAACGCTATGGCAGGCATCTGCAACTAAACGAAATAGATAAAATATTTCTTTGGGGCCTTCCTCTCAGCAGATTGCAGATATATCATATGCAGGAAAGCTAACAATATTTCATCTAAGGTAATTTATAGCAGTGATAACAGGATACCGGCTTTTGGGTGTTCACATCAGAAGACTGGCAATAGCTTATAATGACTTCCACAGAAGCCGGAAGGACGTGAAACAACGTGAACACTGCAGAACATATTCTCTGCCTATTGTCTGAAGCTTAGACATCTGAGACGTAGAATTCTTGAACACTTCCATACATCCTCTTAAAACGCTCGGGATAGTAGAGAGATAAATTGCATTGTGGAAGTTGTACAATTTGTTTTCATTGTTTACAAATTTTTTTTTGTTTTTGAAACAAATTTTCATTACTGCCTCTGCTAATAATCAAGATACTAATAAACACAATACAGAACATTTTATTTATTTTTTTTCTCGCTTTTGTCTAAAACAACAAACGAATATAATGACTTTATTAGTGATAATTTTCCTTCTCCCATATGCATATATGAATTTGGTTTGTTGAAAACTGTTCATAAAATTTATGGCAATTGAATTGCATTTCAAAAATTCCGGCGTAAATTTTTTTATGGCCAGTAATTATTGCCAAAAAAAAAAAAAAAAAATAGAAATTAAATTAAATCTTCATAAAATTTTGTTTAGAAAGAAGTCAATAAAATAAATTATCATAGTTTGCAAATGCAATAAAAAAAAAGAAATTAAAAAAAATCGTTTTATCTGAAATTGAAAGCAAAAATTGGCTGTTGATTGCTGCTGGCTGGTCTGCTTGTATAGCCAATGCAAAGCATGTGTATAAAAGTTTTCATAATTCAAATCGAAACATGCTAGACGAAAAATTAATATAAATTTTGAAAACTCTTTGATTGATATGGTTTTGCTTTATATACAATATTTTCGGAAAAATAAGAAAATTTCCTTTAAATTTTTCAACAATTTCCATCTTTTCACAAGAGTAAGAAATATAAAAATTTATTGCTATTGATTGTAGTATTTTAAATTGTTAACAAATAATTGATTTTGTTAAGTAGTTTCAAACTATAAAGAATTGTTTAAATGCATTATGAAAATCATTAATTATTTTCAGTTTTTTTTTATGTCATTTTTAACACCCATACGGTTTAAACGAAGGTTAACCAATTTGAAATGCTTTTGGCGAAAAATTTTTTTCTGTAAAAATTTAAATAAAAATATTTTTAATAATTTATAAAATTTATAAAATTGCTAATAATATATTGTTAATAACAATTAAATAAATGCTTAATCATTTATGATTTATTAACAATTTCAGATTCAGCTATAATTAATTATTATTGTTTTTATTTTTTTTCTAAACAAGTATATTAATTAAGAATGCATAAGCATAGAGGCTTAAATACTAAAGATTTTAATTTAAGAGACATTCCTAGAAAAAAAAAATGCTTAGTAAACATAGCTTATAAAATGATATTTATGTTTGGTGTATGCATTTTTTCCAATGTTTAATGCAATAAAAAGCTTAAGGCATATTGTATTAAAACTTAATGGTGTGCAACTGATTAGATATATATATATATATACACCGGCTCTAACAACAAGGAGTTTCGAACTCTAACAGTTGATAGCGGTCAGAAAGAATGGCGAGCGTTTCTGCATCAACTGCGCTGATGTCCATTTCTGGATGATTGAGTACTTAACACGTTGACTGCCGACTGCGAGATAACTCGTAGATTGCGTATTATCGAATTTGGATCAACACCTATCTATATAAGATAAAAAGAGTCCAACGGATCTTGAAAATTATCAACTTTTTTTGGGCTAAATTGGAATGATCTGGGCATCAAAGACGAGTGGTTACATACTTAATATTCTGATATTGCTGTCATATATTCTCTCATAAATTCTCAGCAGATTTCCGTAAAAAGCTTTGAGAGTAGATAAAATTGCCCTGAAAAATCTTCTTAAAAAACTGTCGTTCGAACTCGACTTTAAACTGTAAGTCTCCTGCCAATTATAGATAAAATTAACACACATAAGTGATGTGAGAGGCTAGATCGTAAGGCTGTGTTCGTGCGATTTGACTGAGTTAGATTTTTTCTTGTGCGACATATAAGCCTTGTTTTCGATCAAATTCAGCCTGCACAGGGAAGCCATGATAGATATTTGAACGATATTTTATTCCAAACATAACGGCATTACTAGGTCTTTTAAATGTTGTTGTTATCTCATGATATATTAAGATATGAGGAGGCTTAGTGAAGGATTCTATTTTTTAATCTTGTTTTATTTTTATATAACACCTCCAATCATTGCAATGACCATTATCTTTCAAAGAACCTCGCCCATGTATGCGCTGATGGAACTTGACGGATTAGTTGAATTTCACATTGCCTCTTGACTAGGCTTCAGCTCGAATAAAGGTCACAAATATAAACTCTAAACTAATTACGAGTTAAAGTAAGCAGTAAAACAACCACTGAATTCTTAGAGAGTATGTACCTCACAACAAAGATTGTCCAAGGATGCTCAGTTTCCCAGCTGAAGAAAGCCAGACATTTAATGGGAGTATGTATAGCAGACAACGTGCTTACTAAAGGTGTTGCAGCTACTAATTTCAATGAATTTAGGCTTGAAGTTTGAATTTTCTGAGCGGAAAATAGATTTCAATCGACATTCACTCCTTTAATTCTGTCCAAAACATAAGATTATCACAAAATAAATTCTGCAGAAGCAGAGAGGAGCTAAAAAAAAGTTAACGAGAGATCTTGTTCAGCTTTTAGCGTCTAAAATTAAAGATTTTTGCTCACAGAAATTATAAGCATAACTACTGCAGCCTATGCCAGTGTCAGCCGGGAACACTGGGCACGGGCTTTAAATAGGCTCTAGACAATATTCAAATGACTAACATGAAGTATTTATTTTACTGGAAAATTTGAATAAATTAATGAAATATTGCTTGAATAACAAAAAACTTATTATTAAAGAAAATGTTAAAAATACATCTAAATTTTCGAGCACTGCTTACCTGTCGCTGTGCTGCTTATAGTTTCAAACCGCTAATTAAATATCAATTTGCCACATACAAAGAAATAAAAAAATAAAACGTAAGTAGAGCATCAATTCTGTTTTCATTTTAGTTTTTCCAATTCAATCAATTAAAAACATTATAATGAGTCTTTCTATATATTTCAAACAACTTTAATTGCCCAGATTAGTTAAATGTGGTAGCAATTACGAAAATCTATGTCTATGACTGTATGTCTGTGCCTGTGTATCTAAGTTTTTGTGCAACACAATTAGTCAGTATGTCAGTCAGTCAATAGCTGACAATCCATATAAAATTGAGTTTAAAACCAAAATGCAAAACAAAAATTTTTTTCAACTTTTTCGTTACGTTTGATTTCAATTGACAGCCGGGTTAATTTGCAATGAAATGAATGAAAAATAAAAGAAACGCATATTAAACGTTGAAAAAAAAAAAAAAACACAGAAAAATATCATGAAATTCAAATTGATGATCAATCTTTATTTGTTTTACCTGTTTACCTGTTTAATTTATTATTAGTTTTTTGCTTATTTCAGTTATTTTTTCGTTTTTTCGTTTTTTCTTTTAATTTTTATTTTCATCAGTAACAGCAACAATTTACATTTGCTAATGAACTTGACCTGCATCGCTACGGCAGGCAGTTTTGTATGCAAAAACACAAACAAAATCAAATTTAATTATTTACTTGCATAGTATGTATTATAAACGAACAGACATATAGACAGACCGACGAACAAGCTATTTAAATGGTCATTCAGAAAAGTTTACAACAACTTGTATTTTTTTTCTTTCTAGAAAATAATTAAATACGTCGAAAAGCCACATAAAAGAGGAAAAATTATGTTAAATATGAAAATTTTTTCCATTTTTCAGTTTAAAGTAGACGAAGAAAAACAAAAAAACAACCTCATCATTTAATTTATGAGGCTATGTATAGTAGTGGATGAGTGGTGCAGTGCATAAGTGCAGAGTTTGAGGAAAATTAAATTTTTGCTAGTTGTAGGCTTATGTATCATTATTTGGTCAATAAATGGCATTGCATAACAGTAAGTGTGTGTTCTCTAAATGGCGTTAAAATATGAAAATTTCGTAGCGAAAAAGAATAAAATTTTTTGTCTCTCTTGTTTGAAATGCTTAAGTGCCCATTAACAGCGAAAAATTTCAGCCAGGCGGTGTGTTGTCTTACCAGTTCTCATCATTTGTTGTACAGGTTGTACTACTCTGTGGCAACTAAATTGTA
This sequence comes from Sarcophaga peregrina, assembly GCA_014635995.1. NCBI lineage: Eukaryota > Metazoa > Arthropoda > Insecta > Diptera > Sarcophagidae > Sarcophaga > Sarcophaga peregrina. The sequence goes on along the minus strand of CM025789.1, from coordinate 112,714,358 downwards.
AATTTGCTAAAAAAAATCGCCGAATAAATATTCCGTTTATTTTCAGTTCGGTTTTCCACAAGCCAAATATGGTAAAAAACCTTTTAAGTAAGGCTTGATGCTAAAAACAGTTCGTTGTATGAGAACCAAAAAAAAAAAATGTCATGAAAAAAAATAACAAATTTAGCCATTAACAGTACAAGTAAAGATGATCAAATAGCTTCATGCAAGTATCACATAATTGGTCATTACAACCCATTAGTAAGGATTATGACCTAGCTTTCGAGATTACTTATGTTGTGTGTGTTAAGTTCTATGCATCAGTGGTGGGACCAAGAGTTTAAATTTAATTCCAAACGACAGATTTTTGAGAAACTTCATGGCAATTTTTTATTTATTCTCAGACTTTTTGCCACAAATCTGCTGAGAGGAAGTCGCCGAAGAAATAGTTTTTTTCATATTTCGTTTAGTTGAAGATGCTTGACCCGAGGTTTGAACAGATTCACGATTCTAAGAAGCGATTTTGAGCTGGCCTTCGAATGCTCGATTGCCTCTGGTTTGTCGACATATCACTTTTCTGTAAAGACATTCCATAGAAACTGGTCCAACGGTATTAAATCGCAAGTTCTTGGCGGCCAATTGGAATTACCATTTCGGCTAATTAAACGGCCATTTAATGTTTGACACCATAAATCGATTATGGCATGAGATGTGTGGCAAGTAGGACCATCCTGTTGAAATTAAATATCGTTCTCAAAAAAGTAATGCCTGATTCGAAATAAGCGATAATTTAAAAATTTTAAAATTTAAATCGATTGTTGGTTTACCCAATAGTTGCTGTTTATTAAGAATCCCTCAACCATTTTGCTTCCCTAATAAGGGAAAGAAAAAAGATCATTCTAATATTACAAGCCATTATCCTTCCCATAACAACATTTAAAGGTGTTAGGTTTGTTATAAGGAAAGTTTTTATAAATTTTCTGTCGCCCACTTAACTTGTTGAACTTTGCCTGTCACTGGAAATTTCTAACAAACAAAGTCATTTTTATGCCTTTTTTATCTTGGCTCTGCCATATCAATGGCAAAACTAAAATAATTATAAATTATCTGCTCCAAATAGCATTTGAAAATTGCATGAATTTGAAACTTTGTTTTCATTTGTTTTTTATTTTTTAATTTGATTTTAATGATGATAATTAAGTTATTATCACAAGATTATATAGATTTAAGTGAGTGTGTAAATAGATTTTTAGATTGGCATTCATTTAACCAAAGTAATTAAAGTATTCTCATTTTTGTTGTTGTTCTAGTTGTTAATAAAAACTCTTTAATGAATCATTAAATGGGAAATTGAAAACATATTTTTATTAAATAAAAAAGCATTGTAGATGGATAAATCAGAATACATACATACATATCTCTTGCATCTTTATTTTCATTGAAAACTTATCCATGATGGTTTTGGTAATAATTCAACTTTTAGCATTTAATTGTGACTTTGACTTGTTGGCGACTTTAACATTAACATTGACATTGAATTGATTTCTTCTTTGCCATGCTAGAAGCTTTTAATATGATTACTGAGTAGCTAAATGGACAAGGCAGTTATTTTCTTTGAAAAGATTTCTTTGGAATCAAAGCTTACGATGTGACCTGCAAATAATGCAGAGGCATTTCGTTGGAACTAGGAAAATTGTTTGAGGCATGAAAAAAGACCGGAAAGAAACTTGTGCATAAGAACTGTTTCATATACTAATACTATGGCTAAGAGAATACAATTTTATTCTATTAGACATTCGTCTGTCAGGTAGTCAAATGATAAATTGACTTTATGTTCCGGTATTCTCAGTTCAGTTTAAGTGCGAATGAAGACAATAAAATACATCTACTGGACTCTTCTTGTGTAAGTTCGAATTGAGTTGATTCGCATAATCTCACATGGCATGACGAAGGTATACAGTTGACGAACTATGCGATTATCTGCGAAAGTTGAGATGGAATTCTAAGCTCTGGACAATATGGAGTTGCAAAACTTTCAAAACCTTGTTGTACTTCTACACATAATTTACAAAAAGGAGTTTAAACTCCTTGTCTTAGGAAGTTTAGCTGAAGCAATACATATTCAATACATATTTTTATGTTTTTAACTTTTAAAAACATTTAAAATATAAGCTCGTAGATTTTAAATAAAATAAAAATAAATTTGTGTTTCGCTTTAATTAAAATTCATTATTATTGCCACTATTCACAACTTTATGTATACAACAATTATTGCTTTGTTTGCAATAACAATTACTAAACAATTGTTCGACGGATCTTTGTAACAAAGATCTTCAAACCACGATTACTCTCTCCAAACACATAACGTTTTCATATAAAATTGACTGAAATTCGCTAATTTAGTCCTCTGCCTTTTATATTAAAGGTTAAACAGCCTGATGTGCCTTCGTCTTCTCGAAATCTCTATAAATGTAAACAACGTTCTTTATATTTATTATTGTAGTATTGTTGGTGGATTTTTGTTTACTTGTTTACTATTCTATTATGCTGATGTTTGTTGTTATATTATGCAGTACAATAATTTGTATTGTTTTGTTTTTTTAGCGTTGGTTTATAATTTTAATGTAAAAACAAAACGTTAGTATCTTGATTTTTCATTTTCGTAACAATTTTCACAGTGGGAATCCCCCTAGGAAACAAGAGAATGAAAACCTGCCCTCAATTATCGCGAAGCATAACTTATATTCCATTTAAAAACCTCGGCTTGGGACATCTTAAATCATTGTGGTGTCAAAACAGGATGGAAAAAAGATCTACACAATCCAGAGTAGTTCTCATGCTAAGTAACTTACTTATGACATAAAGAAAGTAAAAAAACTGCAAAATCTTTGCTACTTAAAAATGCTTAAAACAATTCTAAAACCATAAAGTTTATTGAACAATGAGCCACAACCTCGTCAAGTAAGTGGAAGCGTCATATTAACGACATAAGCAGCATCGCTGTCCTTTCCTTGAATGTTTGATTGACACAGCCATAGCAACTGACATGCTTCAACAAGACATCACTTTTAAGATGAAGGTTCTTGCGAGTGATAACAATAAATGCAGTTTATATTCCTTGCTTGCTATAGTCGCATGCTGGCATTGCTGCATGTAATAATAATGGTTTGTTAAGGAATTTGAAAATGCAAGTGGTGTAACTGGTGTCAGTAGCGGTTTGTGATAAAATTACTGCTTTTGGTTCCTGTTTATTTTTCTTATAAAGGATTGAAGGGTGATTATATTATAAAAAAATTATTGTTAATAAAACAATTACGTGAGTGTAAAGGCATGTTTAAGTTATTAGGCAGACAGGATAAAAAAGGTGGTAAAAGTTGTTATCTTTATATTTTATTAGCAGTAAAGGAAATGCTTGTGTTACTGTGATAAAATTTTATTGGGATTCTTTGTAAAATTGCAGTAGTTATAAACACAGGAAGTGTTTTTCAGTTTGATAGAGATTATTACCACCTTCTTTCTTAAGTCTTCATTTTGCCATTCTATGGAAAGCTCAGTGATAGTTACCTACATCTTGTTTTATTGTAAAACCCATTTGCATTAGAATGCAGATGTAAGAAAACGAATGTTTTTAAATTTTATTCTCCTTAGGAAGTGAACTACTGACTGAAAACGCATAAGCACTTTAGAAATAGTGAAGAACTGAGAGCACTAGTGCTAGAATTACTAGTAATGTCCAAATTTATGCAACTTGTAGTGTCAAAGGCACAGCCAGTCACGCTGGTATTATAATTTTAATTCTCCTTAAGGAGAGACGAACTGTTGTAGCATCTGGATTTATGCTTCGCGATGATAAGCCTATATCTGATATAAACTTTTTCATTCCTAATGCAGCACTTTGATAGAATTTGATCTGCTATCCAATATGAGTGAGAGTGAGGACTACTTCGATATTTCTTACAATCCCCAATCCCATTTACTTCCAACTCTATTACCATGACTTACTTCTGAATGTTAAGAATTGTACAGAAATTTTTTTTCTCTTTCTAAAATTCATTAAAGCCCTCCTTTTGTTTATGTAAACAATATTTTTTTATTATTATTATTACTTAGGCTCTTGTAGAATATCCTGATACAAATATTTAACTAGTAAAAGTGTAGATTGAATCAAATTCGGGTGGATTGAGGTTGATCTTTCTTTATTATATTTTCAATTTATGCCGATCACATACTTTCCAACTCGTTCTCATTACGGAAATTGATTCTAGCCTTCACAGAAGTATGAAGGTACTTGATGTGAGTTATGATCATCCTACCCAGACGTTGTTAGATTTGATTTTTGTACGAACCTTTAAATTTGCAAAACAATTTTCTAATTGCTAAAGAAGAAATGGAATGAACATTCCATCTATCGTGTTGTTACGAATGTGGAAAAATTTACATGTCTTTTAACATTATAATTATGCCAGTATAAGAATAAATATAAACACAAGCAACAATAATGAAACAATGATGTTTACATTTACAAAGCAGACAACTGAATTAGTAAAAGTTCAGTCAGTTTTGTTTGAAGATGCGTTTTTTTTTTCCAAGAGAGTAATCGTAATTGTTATTGTTTATGCAATGGTTGCAAACAGAGCAGTAACAATTGTTGTGTTGTATACATGAAGTTGTGACCAGTGGCACATAGAGTTGTGCAAATATTAATGAATTTTTTTTAAAACTAAACACAGATTTGTTTTAATTTTATTTGCAATCTACGAGCTCATATTTTAAAAGTTTTTAAAAGGTTTTCTTTTGGTTTTTGTTAGTTCAATATGAATTTATTTTCACATATATTAAATTTTTTTTTTATTAAATTTGTTAATAACGTTTATTCTGATGTCATTTATTTTTTTTTCCTTCATTTTTATTTTGCCTACAGCATTAAATTTGAGTTCGTGCTCTTCATTATTTTGTTTTCTATTTTCCAATTTCTTTTATTGTGATGATTTCTAAAGTGTTGTTAGGATTGAAATTACGCGTGTATCCTGATGGTTTCTTGTTCCTTTCAGGGGCTTTTTGTCAGTCTTCACATTTCGTTTCATTTGCGTTTTATGTCGTAAACAAAGGAGATACAAAAAATGTTTCTTTTTTGGGGTTGTACGTGGCCAAGTGGTTGATGGAGTATCTGTACGCTTTTCTAAAACAAATTCTATGGAGTACGAAAATACAAAGGGAATACAAAAAAGTGTTTAAAAAAAAAAAAATGAAAAGGAAAAGAAAAAGAATAAATAAACCAAAAAGGTTGTCGTGCATAATGTGACATGCTTAGGGAAATTGATTTTAAAAAACAAATATAAACGTTAACATCAAAAACATCAACTTGTCTTACACCTGGACCTTATTATCAGCCATAAACATGGGAACTTAGGAATTATAAGTTTCATTGTATTTAGGTATTCAGAAAAAAGTCTGCGTCCATATTTATAAAACCATAGAGAAACAGGATATAAATTCAAAACGAAGTTGAGAAGGGTATTAAGGCTGGAGAAACGTGTGAATTTTTTATAATTTATTGTTATTGAAGACAATTTGTTGCCTTTGTAGAGCATCTACTGTTATAAGGTAATATTTTATTTGCATGTTCGTTCACGATTTATTTTCGTTACAATAATTTAACGTGTTTTTAAGGTGTTCAAGATTAATCTCCTTTTCTTCCATATTTTTTTTTTTCGAAATAAGTCCTCAACTTAAATATGTTTTTGAGAAGGTTAAAAACAACCTCAAAGTAATTTATTTGGTGCAGGCTGCTCGAAACTTTCTATAAATTAACAATTATCTGCGCTTTACTGGCAATTTTTTAGGTCACTTAGGTAAGTCACATGAGGACGTTAACATTGAAAATATAGACTTAACCGAATATATGTATACTGTGTAGTAGAATCTATCGTCTAGTAGTCCACGATCTTCACCCCTAACTTTATTGCCTATTCTGAAGTGTTTTCTGTGAAGAATTGCCTATCTTTAAATCTAAATAAAGCACAGTACGTGTGAGATATTGTATAGACATTAAAACAAAATACAAAAAGTATTTCTGCGGCAAATTCCTGTCAGCAGATTTTTGGCAAAAATTCTGAAAGTAAAAATATCCTGCCATGAAAAGTTTCTCAAAAAAATCTGTCGTTCGGAGTCGACTTTAAACTCCAGGTCCCGCCACTTATGTATAAAATTAACACACAACACATAAGTGGTGGGAGAAACTAGATTGTAATGCCCAATCATGTATGCATATATATATATATGTATGTACGTGTGAGATATTTCCGATATTTTTTGTTATCTAAAAATACAAATTAATGATGACAATATGTGGAATAAAAGTCGTTCAAATGCTCTATAAGGTTTCTCTGGGTACAGCAAATCCAAAACATTAGATTTTCCTTGTTTCATGAAAGATGGCTTATATTGTGTTGGCCTGAAGTTCCATCGTAACTCATTCGTACGCACTTGCGACTTAAGAGACCCCAGAAGAAACAGTCTGAAGGGTCGAATCGATTTTAAATTGTACACAAATTTTTCGGATCGCATGTGGTTTGGTATCGTACTTAATTAGACAATATTGAAAAATAAGGCCTTATTGCTGAAGATGATTTTCCGACAAAAACGAAATAATTCTGAATTCAGAAAAGAAAGCATAACAAATCGATTAGAATTAAGTATCATGGACACATTTAGTATTATGCAATATGCATAAAACCTTACTTTGTATTGTAGATTTAAACGAAAGAGAAATCAATTTTTAAATTAAATTTGTACAAAAGTTTATAAAAATTTTAAATTTCCAAATTAAAAGATAAAATACTGGCTCTTATTATTTTTAAAAATTTATTTTAAAATCCAAACAATACCGGTAATGATGTCAAGTAAGCATTTTGCTGTTATTGTTCCTACGAGCATACATTTATAAGTCGCCAAATAAAATGTGGTTCTTATCAATGTATTGTTGAAATTATTTTTAGCGATTACCAAAGTATTTATCGTGTGTACACATACACACACATATATATGTCATTACGAATTAGTAAATATTTGTGAAAATCAATCGATTAAATCCATAACTCTTGGAATTGAAAATGAATCGCAGATTTAAAATTGAATACGATGTAAAATTGTACTTTTTCTCTTTCAAAACGGGGGAAAAAAATGGAAATAAATTATTTATAAAAACATAAAACTTGGTAATTATTGTTTTTTGGTTTTAATTTACATGTTCATTTAAATTTCAAAAAATATTACAATAAATTTCATAATTTCTTGTGTTTATAAATAGATCGTGCACTGCATGATTTCCTTTCAAAAATTGTTTTTCCCCATTCATAAATAAAATCTATCCGCATACGATAACAACAAATATTAAATTTTCTATCAAATCTATTTTTATCTCCTTTATATTTATTTTTTTTTATATTCTTTTATAAAAGTAAACAATATGAACAACAACATACATGCTCTCATGGTAGGTGATTAATATGAAATAAATTGTTATCACATGGGGCGTATACGTTATTTAGAGAAATTATAAATATTATGTATACGTACGGTGTATTCGCAATTGGGCCTTAGCATATAAATATAATTAATAAACAATTAATTTCAAGTAATTATATACAGAAAGACTGTATTAAGTACTCATTTTATTCACAATGATTTTTCAGTGTTACTGCATCTGGTATCAAAGATAACGCTGGCATAGTAAAAGTACATACAAACATAATTAGTTATTAGAACTTTTTTAGTTAAGATTACGACTTAGTTTCTCATACCGCTTTTTTTGTTTGTCTTGGTTTTACACAAGAGTGGAGAGTCTTATAGTTGAAAGTTGATTCCGAACGGAAGTTTTCTTTTGAGAAATGTTTCCTGACAATTATATTTACTCTCAGACTTTTATGTCAGAAATCTGCTTAGAGAAGGCCGGCGAAGAAATACGTTTTATAGTAGATGTCTGAACTGGGTTTTGAACCTGTGACCTCTTGTCCAATAAGCCAACTTACTACCACTACGGCCACAAAATTCATACCATTAGCGATGTGAGGGTATGGTCATCCCCGTGGAAGCGATATTAATTAGACACCGATATCGTGCAATTTAATCCATCAGACTCTTGCTTCTGGGATTTGTTTAAGTCCCCAATGTGTGCGCATAAATCGTTTCAACTCGGCCTGCTTTCTATGCCGAAAACATGGAAAATTGGATGTTTTGTATGCGCTCTAACCAGAGGAACATTATTGGACATTTGAACGACTTTATATTCCACATAATGGCTTATTTTAGAGAATAAAAAGTATCGTATATATCTCACACGTACTATGTTTGATTTAGATTTAAAGATAGGCAACGCTTAACAGAAAAAACTGTAGAGAGTTAGGTGTGAACATAATGTTCTGTGGCCATAGCAAGTTTTAACATAAGCCGCATCTTTCGTCGAATCGTTTATACGTAAACTATATCCAATTTAACCTATTTGTTGCATATTTTATATACTGATTTCCATCTATTAAGTATTGTTCATTTCAACTGACATTTGGGGTTTCTAGATACCCCATTTGTTTGGAAGGCCAGGATGTATTATATCCCATAAATTTCCTAGTAATAACGATGATATAGAATGATGAAAAAATAAGGGTGGACATAAATTGACAATCAAATTTTCAAACATTTTATCCGGAATTTGAAATCTTATTTCTTGGAAATGGATTACATGCTCGAATCTCTTGATCTTCTTGGTGTTAAGTACGAAACCTTTTGAGATTTTTCAGAATTTTTCTCTATATATAAACTGCTCAAAAAAAGAAATTATCCATAAAAATTTTGAATTTAAACTACCCTGTATTAAAAGCAACAGCAACAAGTTGTTTTAAAAATATTCTGCAAAAATGGAATGCACTTCTTCTATTGGCACACACTAAAGTATTGCAGTTGAGATAATAACAGCAGCTTTAAAGTTAACAGCGTTATAATGCGTAAATTATTGCCAACAATGCGTAACAGTACATGAATAAAAATACGCCAAGGATGGATAAATTATTCAATGTTTTCGCGTGTTTAAAATTTATGAGAATTGATATGAATACCTAAGATTTTATCTTTGTGTATGCCTTGTATGTGTAAATACAAGCACTTAACAACACATGTAACCATAACAATGTGTAAAGGAATGAAGGCGCAAGAGAGAGAGAGAGGGAGAGATCGAGTGAGCGAGGGAATATTTTATGAATAACGGATTTTTATTATAGACCATGCGAATGTATATGTGCATGAGAAATTACCATTTCATGCATTTAAATCAAAACAATTACACACTAATACACAGATACCCATGCGCGCTCTAGTATTGCTGTAAAAATAACACCATAAATCGGTTAAATATGTATGTGTGCGTGTGTGAGTAAATAAAACGCACTCATATATACACGAGAACACATTGAAAAACATTTGCTACTCTCTGTCTCCCGTTAAGGCGTTTGTATTTTTTTGGTATTTTTTTGTTTCTCACTTTAGTTTTCATTCCTTTTGTTATCACTGTTGTTGTTGTTATTGTTATTGCTGCCACTGTTATTATTTCAACTTGTTATACCGGATACAGTGACAACAATAAGTAAAACAAAAAAACCACTATTTGCCTTCAAGTGCTTAATTTAAGCTTTTATTTGTAGCTGGTACGCTTTTCATTTTTTTTTTATTTTGACGTACTTTTTGTTTGTTTTTGTTGTCATTTGCTTAACCAGAATACAACTGACGTATATGTATACGCGTGTAAGTTATGTGTGGAACAGAATTGTTTGTTACAGAATGCTTTTTTTTCATTTCAATGTTTTAGTAAAATTGTTGAATCCCTTTTGTTTCGTACAATATTTTTTTTTAATTTTTGCTTTCATTTGTTTATTTTTACCATCATTTTTCTTAATTTTTTTCTATTTTTTTGTTACTTGCCTGTATTGCTTCAATTTTGTAAATGTACCTGGAAACAAATGGGGGGCAAAAAAAGAAAGAAAAAAAATTTTTATTTGGGTTACTAAAGCTTTACTTGTGGTGTGTTTTAACGGTTATTTAGTAAATGTTTTCAGAGATTTTTCGTGTAAACTCTGTAAGCTGCAAGCCATCAATAGTCACACAATATGATGGAAATTAATTAAAAATATCTAATTGACAGCTATTCTGGTTGACTGGGTGGTTGCGAGCTTGCCTGTAAAGGGGACTTTATTGCATGCGGAAATGTTCGAATTGTTTATGGAAATCTTAATATTTTCTTAAAATAAAAAAAATTAATTAGATTTAATGAAATAAAATTGAATAAAATTGAATAAAAGAATAATAGTAGTCTAGTTGGTATTGTATTGGTTTTTTAGACATGATGCCCTGATCAGACATCTCCAACAAAACGAAATTCATAAATTCGGAAACATCTTCTCAACAGATTTTTGCCAATAATTCTAAGAGTAAATAAAAAATTGCCATGAAAAAGTTTCCCAAATAAAGTTGTCGTTCGGAACCATCACTCACACAACATAAGTGGTGTGAAAACCTACAGCGAATAGTTGTAATGACAAAATTTTATTGTGTATGTGTGTATGTATGTTAAGAATCAAATATTTTTAAATTTTATTCGCACAAAATAATTTTTCTTTTTCCATTGCTCACACGATAATCCTGGTAAGCAATAAATAACCAACAACAAAATAATGAAGAGTTAAATAAACAAATTTATTTAATACCACAATACAAATATGTAATAACATTTCATTTGTACAACAAAAACATTAAAACATATTGTGATTAAATAAATCAAAATAAATTAAAAAACAATCATGCTGTAGAGAAATTGTTTTTTATTGTTCCTGCAATATGAATAAATTATTTAATTTATTGATTTTTAAATCTACTTTTTATAAATCAAAACAATGTTTTTTTACAGAAGTAAAAATGAATGGTCATCTCTCACCCTTTTAATATGAATTTAAAATTTTAAAGAACTTAATTGTCGTTATTGAGTAAAAAAAATCGCAGCAACACCAAAGATGCGAACCAAAATATTTAGCACAGGCTATTTTGTTGTTAACAGAGGTAATCATCATGATAACAGAGTAATGTAATAGTTAACAGCGTTAAATATTTATAGTTGTACAACTTTTTACATCTACATATAGGGAATCGGATCCAAGATATATAATCTGTGTGAAGGTTAAATTTGAATTTAACTAGCAAAGACAAGAACCAACAATTTTAACAGAGCCTATGTTAAATGTGTAACAGAAGATACAACAAATGATCATGAAAGATATCACTCAAATATACCAAATTGTAGAATGGAGTAGTTAAAAAAGTTAGCATGGTCTGGCGGGGATGTTTGATATTCCACCATATATAAACAGCAGCTTAGAACTTGTCCCTAATAAAACTCAATTAGTGTTATACTCCTACCAATTTTAAACTTTGAGAATTAGGCTTTGATACATTCACTATGTTAACATGATTTGGAGAGCACGATCAATATTGAGGGAAAATAGTATGCATGTGTAAGATATTTTTGGATTTTTTTGAAGGTTTGGAAGACTTACTGATACTATAACGTATTGAATATAACATCTTTCGAATATGATGACTTCTCTAGGTGAAGCGCTCCTAACATGTACTATTTTCCACGGTTTCTGGCGCATAAATTAGGCTGAATTTTACAGACGATTCTGAATTGTGATTGCTTTGAGAACCGCTTTGTTTTGAATTATGAAAATACCGCAAGCAAAAGCCGCGGTAATTTACACTCATGTAAGATAATCATGCCAACAAATACTTCGTGCACAATATCCAATGTTATACTGTTGAAACCAGATGTAGTTCGTACATCCAGATCACTTTATTCAGGATGTAGTATTTGTCTTCTATTGTTGCCCTCAAATAAATGTGAATCAATGACTCCGTCAACCTAAAATGCACGCCAAAGAGCGATTATTTTAGGATTCTCTTGGATCTTATGTTAATTGGTATCAGTCGTATGCCTTTCATCTAGAAATGAGTCTCATTGCAGAACATGATTTTTAGATGAAAATTAGGGTCAATTGACAGCTTTTGCGAAGCCCATCTAGCGAACACACTTCGTTGTCTATGATACTTTACCTTCAGTTTCGAGGTCAAAAGTGCTGTCCCAAGTCATGACATAAAATTCTCCAGGTTATGAGGTCTGCGAAAAACCGCGCTCCTATGAACTAAGCGAAAGCGAGTGCTCTGTGTCCTTCCGTATTTTTCATAGATGGGGGCAATATTTTTGGCAGATTCTGCCTTTCGTCAATGATCAAGGTGTTGGCTAATCGTTTAATGAACCCGTGAACTCAAATTTATCCACCATATCGATAGAATAGTTATGACGATTTTAAAGTGTGAGAAATAAGCAAGTTCACAGGCTGTTAAGATATTCAAGTATCGAAAAAAATATTGAAATGCTTTGGTTTCTTAAAACTACTGGAGACATACATGTTTCAAAGCAAAAAAGGGAAATGTGTCCACTGAGTACGGAAGGTATACAACTGGTTTAAGTACCTGTGTTTCACCTCTTCTAAAATGGAATAAATTTCTTGGTGAAGTTTTTCGTGTTACTGACAATGTAAACAAATTCGAATTTAATATTCATAAGCATAAGATGAGTAGGAGTCATTCCTGAAAAATTTTTTGTTTAACTTTTAAATCCCTTTATTTCCTTTCTTTACTTAAGACCTGACCTCAAAAGAAAAATACTCTATAGCAGTGTTTCAATACGAATGCATGCATGTAATCTTGTGTTTTTGTTTTAAATTGAACATCCTTTTAAATTCCTTGAACAAATCCCAACACATGTCAAACATTTAATTTGATTATTTCAGTTTATTTTTTATACAATTTTAATTTAGTTTTCTACAATTTTATTTTATTTTATTTTTCCTCGTCTATTTTTTAATTTAATTTTTGTTTTATTGGTTTTCCTTTAAATGCTCTTTTTTTTAAAAAAAACATGTGGTTGTCTATGGTTTACATACTCTGCTAGTCTTGCTATTTAAACTAGAATAAAAAAGAAAAATATTGAAAGGAAATCAATTTATTGCCAATGGTTGTTGTTACTATTTCCTTTAGTTAAGGCCAATTTGACTGCAAAGTAAAGAATTGTTCACTTTTTCCACTTTAGACTTACAAGTTAAAGTTTTGCTTGTATTATCAACGTTTAAGAAATATTTTTTATTGTTATTGTTGTTGTCATTTCCTGTTAAAAAAAAAATTTTTTATTCATCTTAAAAGAAGAGTAAATAAATGAATAAATTGATAAAAAAATAAAAAGACTCATTGGACTCATGGCATAAAGTATTTTGATTTTTTCGATTGCCAAGTGTGTAAACAATTGATTTATTGACCTGTTTTAAGAAGAAAAAGCCTCAAAAGTAAAATCAATGTGAGCGTAATATTTACTGTGATTATTTTTTTCATTTCTGCAGAGAAATATAAAAAATGTATACCTGTTATCGCCTAAGCCTATTAGCAATTGTTGATGGAGACATAGGTTTCCTTTCAAACTATTTAATGTTAAAGATTTTATTTGCACAAGAAAGAAAATTTTGCTGTAAGTATTGATTAGAAATTGGCAATTTCAATAAACCTTTCAAAAACCGGTTTTTAAGACAAACAATTCGAATAAAATGATTGTTGGGAACCTTTAGTCAGGTTTACAACCTAGCTTCTTACACCACTTATGTTTTCTTATGTTAATTTTATGGCAAAAACTCTGAGCGTAAAATAAAATTTCTATGCAAAGTTTCTTAAAAATTTGTCGTTCATAGTCGACTTTAAAACACCCAACATAAGTAGAGTAAGGAACTAGGTCGTAATTCTCACTGAAGGGTTGTAATGACAAATAGTATGTATGCATGTATGTATCCATAGGAAAAGGAGGATTTTGTAGCTCATGATGTTTTCCGATGAAAAGCTGTCTTATACGTGATTGTGACACAGGCTTGATCTGAGCTTAGGTTAATATCTAGCAATGATTGACCTCGTGTACGGTAGATACATATCATTTGGTTTTTGCTGCTTTTCTATAAAGTAAACTTAAATTCTTTAATGTACGTTAAAACCACAAACACTTTTCACCCGACCTAAGCTTTTATTTGAATCTGAATTATTTGTTTTAATTAAATTAAAAACTATCAAAAAAAAAAAAATTGTTGAATTCATTTTAAAATAAAAAAGTTTTCATTTTAAACATAATACGTGAGGTTGCTAAACATTTTGCGGTTTTTTATACAAAATTCCCAGCTAAACACGCATATTTAGCAACAAAAACAAAACAAGAAGCTAAAAAATTAAAAAATTTAAACGTTAGGCAATATACAATGTGTGTTTAATTTTAAATTTTAAAAATAAAAAAGAAGAACAAAAATAATTTCTATGATTAAAAATAAAATTTTTGCATTTATTTAAGGCTGTTGAAGATGAAATTTGCTACTGATAATAATGATGATGGATAGACAAAATGAGTGAATGAGTGAAATGAGTGAAATGGATGAATGGTCGAATGGATGGATGAATGGGATTATTTCAAATGTGTCATTGACAATTTAACATGCCATTTGACGAGGATGACTAATTGTTTAATCTTTTTTGTTTTTATTTTTCATTAATTTTTCTATCTTTTCTTTTTTCTTTTTTTTTTAATTGAATAAATATTTGCCTAGTTTGTTAGCGTGTAAGGTTATGGTAAGTAAGGAAACAAAAAACATGGTTAGGGGAGACAATTAAAAGAAATTTTTTTCTTACTGTTTGATTAAACCTTAATAGCTTTTCAAGGACATTGGAAATTTAATATTTTCTCTACAATACAATGGAAAAACTTTAATTTTTCTTTTTAATACTCAATTAAATCAAGCAATTTCTCTTTGTTTAATTAATGCTAAAGGAATATTTCTTAATAATTGATGTTGTTTTCTAAAGCATTAACACACCGAGAAAACAAATTCCTCATTTCATATTTCCTTACATTTTCATCTACCCTCGTTACAATTTTCTTGTATGATCCAATGTTATGAAAGACTTTGTTGGGTGATTTGTTTCATTTTGTAGCTGTTTATTGTTGAAATGTTTAAATATTTATTTAAAATCATTTGTATTCTTTTTTTGTTATTATTGTTGTCTTTGTTGTTGTTATATTTGTTCTCCTTTTTGTATTTTATTGGACCCAAGAATTTATGTACTGAATGGAATTTCGACTATTACGCACCAATGATTAATGGCTGTTAAAAATTAAATTTTTGAAGTAGTCTTTTCGGAACATTTCTTCATTATTTTACTTCATTTAGGAATTTGACAAACATTATATTCTAATACTGCAGAACAACCGTTAAGTGTAAAAACTAATATCTATAGAGGGAGTTAGGATGTAAGGTTTTATAATTATTTTCTCTCTTGCCTGCTGTATTAGACATTTGTGTCCTATTTGTAACAAATAAGAGTTACAGTGTGTAACATACTGTACTGAAAATTAAAAATCAAGATACTGGTGTCTTTAACATTAAAATTATAGGGAAGAGGTACAAAAACAAAACAATACAGTAAACGAGCTTGTTTACAAATTATCACATTGCAAATACAACAACAATCACCAGCATAAAAAAGAAATTATAAACAGAAGAACAAAAATACAACAACAAACGGTACAAGAATAAATATAAACAGCATGCATTTTTACATTTATAGAGATTTCGGTTCATAAAAGACAAGTCAAAGTTCAGTTAGTCTTGTGTGAAGACGCAGTGCCTTATGAAGAGAGTAAACGTGGTTTGAAGATCTACATTACAAAAATCTGTCGAATCAATTGACCAGTAATTGTTGTTTATGTAAAAGGGTGCCAAGAGGAATAAGAATCAAACCAATTGTTGTTGTTTACATCAAGTTGTAAACAGTGGCACAAAGTATTGTGCGGACAGTAAGGAATTTAATTAAAACTAAATAACAAATGTATTATTATTTTAATTGCAATATACGAGCTTATGTTTTAAACGTTTTTGAAAACAGTTAAGACGTAACAATACACTTTGATTTTCACCGTTCAAACACGTTAGAGTAAAGCTTTGTTAAATAAATTTGAATATGTAATATAGTAAGTCTTTCATTTTAAATCCTGAGGGAATCGATTAGTAAATTTATTTTCTAGCACTAAACTTCTTATGAAATATTACTTAAAGTGCATATTTAAAAGGAATACTATAACAAGCACATTCATTCGAAGGCGACTAGGATATGATGTCTGCAGTCCTTTTAAATATGTCTTACGTTTCATTCGATGATAATTTCTTTTAAATCTTTTCGAATTTAATTTTAAATCACGTTATGTTAGCTGTGAAACTGTGTATAAGAATTCGACTGGAGCTTAGCCATTTCTCTGACCATGAAGGAGTCTTTTCGAGATAGACGGTGGTAAAAGGAAATCCATAAATACTCTATAAATACCCTATACTTTGAATCATTCCTTTAATCATGAAGCATTTTGAACAAAACTAACCAACATGTGTCCAGAAATTTGTACTCGCGGTTGATACAGATCAACTGAGAACGACGTTTCAATGAAATATGAACCGCAAATGCCCAAAGTATTCCATATTCGAAAATTTTGTTTGCTCATAAACCCAACCAACTATTCTCTCTATGATGAAAATTAGGATAATATGCCCACTGCCTCAGAACCCACTTAGCGAACCCATGATATTATCCATCCTCCATGTGGATTTGGTAAAAAAGAATGCATTTTTTTAATTAAACTCTTTAGAAAAATTTGAAAAAAAATGTCCTCCTCTAGCGACCTAACTTTCAACTTCCAATACAATTCACTGCATAAGTGAGGCTCTTATCATGAATAAAAAATGGATATCGCTGTCTTTGGTATTCAAGGCTTAAAAAATACTGACATAGGATTGTGGCGCTGACTATGGAAAAGTTTATTCTTAAGAGACAAGAGCTTATAATTGGTTGATGAAAATATCGCACCTAGATCTATATAGCTTACCATCTCTGGCTAAAATA
This sequence comes from Sarcophaga peregrina, assembly GCA_014635995.1. NCBI lineage: Eukaryota > Metazoa > Arthropoda > Insecta > Diptera > Sarcophagidae > Sarcophaga > Sarcophaga peregrina. The sequence goes on along the minus strand of CM025789.1, from coordinate 112,697,309 downwards.
TTGTGAAACCATTTGTCATGTTAGACTTTTTTCATTTGTTCATTTTGTTTTCTATTTAAAACACATTTTCACTTTTCTCATATTAAGTGTAAATAATTTTTTTGCCATGTTTTTTTTTTTAAGAGAAAAAATATTTTTTTGAAAAAAAGAAACAATAATATTTTATATTTTTTTTTAAATAATAATGTCAACTTGCGCCATAATAATGTGCATTTTAAAACAGTTTTGTTTCTATAGAAGTGATATTATTTGTTTTATTTTTAATTTTTTTGTTTTTTTTTTCTTGGTTGCTTAACGATGCGTATCAAATCTGTGAATTTGTTTAAAGAAGACATTTTTTTTCTAAATAAATTTTTTATATCATAGTAAAATAAAATAAATAAATAAATTAATTTTGTTTATTTTAAATCAGATAAAATATTCCTAAACAAAATAAAAAGTCAACCAGTAAATATTTATTTAAACTTTTAAAACATTCATAACAATTCAATTCAAACAATGTCTATTGATGTGTGTAAATATAACGAGAAATATTTATTTGCCCTGGTTAAATGAAATTCATATTGAATTCAGTTTGAAATGACTCATCCGAACTCAGGTTTAATTAAGGAAAACAACAACATATCACTCTCAAATCAATTATTTTAAGTCGTTTTTAGATTGCCCAAGACACCGTAGTCTTGTTAGCAGTGTGTTGGCTTATTTGACGTGAGGCCACGGTTCAAGCCCTAGAAAATATTTCTTCGGTGACATCCTCTCAGCAGGTTTCTGGCAAAAACTCTGAGAGTAAATAAAATTTTCTACGAAAAGTTTCTTAAAAACCTGTCATTGGGAGTTGACTTTAAACTGTAGGTCCCGCCACTCATGCATGAAATTACATGTAACATGAGTGGTGTAAGAAGCTAAACCGTCAGAAGACTGTAGGGTTGTATTGATCAATTATGTATGTATGTGCGTAGGTTAATAATAATTGTGAACCTATGGATAAAAGGATTCCTGTGCGTTGTAAACCAGACTATTGCTGAATATCCGACAACATTAATTCAACATCGTTTTCAATAAGTTCAACTTTCATGAAGATCTCCACCTGCATGTATAAAAAATTCGGCCTACTCATGAGCTCAAAACAGTAGACTCTGTAACAATCGGCAATAATATATATTTTTGAAGAAGAGGAATAATCACCTATGAAAGTTATTAGCAAACGATTCTGAGGCTCAAGAAATACTCATGCGATCCATGTAAAATAAATGCATCCCCAACGAGTAAATTTTTGCTAAGGCGGCATGATTAAGCCTTGCTTGTTGAAGATAAGGCCGAAATTCTAGCAACAGTTCCAGATTTTTTTAAATATTCCCTTTAGTTTCGTAGACTACTTAAAAAAATTAATTAAATTTTAAAAATTTTTTAATTTTTTACTTTACTCCGCCTCTGTTGAGTACATTATAGCAGCACATGTGGCGTATACGTAATATGATCAATATTTGATTAAGATTACGTACACGTCAGTTGCAATGAACTTTATAAACAGGCTTCCATGCTAAACAGTTTGTGGAACTTAAGAATTGAAAAAAAAAACTAATATTTAATATTGGACATTTTTTAATATGACTGGTTCTATAAAAGAAAACAACAAAATAATAAAAAAATTCATGAGAACACTTGTATTTACATTAAATGTAAAGGGAATTTTACAAAAAAAAAGTTACGCCGCTTTATTTATTTAATTTATTTATTTTATAATGTTTAACTGCTGCTACTCTTTATTTTTTAAGCTCATTCGAAAAGGTAAAGAGGTGGTGTATTAAAATAAAAAATTTGCACTATAACACAGAATACGGGAGAAAGCAAAAAATATTCGTTTGAATTAAGAAAAAAAAAAAAAACGATAAGAGGCTTTCTCCTTCCATAAACTCAACAGTATTATAGCTGTCATCGAATTCCCACAAAAGGAATAGAAATTCCTGCCATGTTTATGATAAACAGAAGATGGACAAACTCTATATTGTATGGTATGAACAGAAAATAAGTAGACGTTGGTACAAACGAAAACTATAGCATAATAAAACTAAAAACGCGATAGTATTGCTATTTCGAGAGCTATTATAGCAATAGCAAGTCACAGAAGAAATACTGGGTATAGTGCAACTTTAGAAAAAAATCTTAAATAACAGACTTTAACACTTAAAATCGAAAATATTTCACAGAAATTACAACTAAACGATCACTATGCTACGAAATATCAATAAAACTGGTATAAAAATAGCCAGAATAGCTAGAAACGGTTAGGATTACAATAAATCTCTACCATTCCATATCTTGCCTCATTACTGCTATGGAATTCATTTCAAAGGCAAGAATCTCTAATTCCTGTCACCAGCATTGGAGCATGGTACTCTAACAGTTACAACAACTGCAAAGGTGCTATATTCCTAACATTGTATACAGAATACTAACGGTTACAGCATAAGCAAGACTTTAAAATAAAATGGAGAGTAATTTGGGATATTAATACACAGGTTTTCTAACAAATAGAAGCTGTGTAGGTCAGACCAAATCTCTATGCAATTTACAGTTCTAACCCATATCTACTATTCAGCGATTCAGCGTCTGATACCATTAGCAGGACATTGAGAATAGCATGAAAATCTTTAGAATAGGTTAGGTTAGAATAGGTTAGAAGACGTGTAGCTGTCAATCAAAATAAGTACAGTACTCGGAAGTCGAAATGTCTCATTGTACAACTGTCTTAAAGGAGTTAGGGACAATAGAGGCGATAGAATGAAAGGAGGGTATATAGGAAAAATCTATAGAACAAGGAATGTATAGAACTAGAAGCTCTAATTACTGCTCATTGATTTCAAAGTGTTGGAGACTTTCATACCTTAGGCGTATTGACATTTGGATAGGATTGAGAAGGAAAGTCGTACCCCCGATAACGGTTCTTATAATTATTGTGATTTATGAGTACGTAGAACTCACAATTCATTAAAAAGACAGCATGTTAGTCATTGTCACAGTCATCGTTGAGGACATCGTGTGCCAAGTTTGTTCAGATGAGATGAATTACCGGAATTTTCATACACAATTATACTCTCAAAATGCTAGGATATCATTTTGAATAAGCAATATTAGCACACAGTAGAGCATGAGGCCATGGTTGAAACCACAGTTCAGACGTCTACAACAAAAAGGAGTACGAAAAAATGTTTCTTCGGCAACTTCCTCTCAGAAGGTTTCAGGCAAAAACTCTGAGAGTAAATAAAAATTGCCATGAAAAGGTTTCTCAAAAATCTGTCGTTCGGTGTCGGTTTTAAACTGTAGGTCCCGCCACTTCTGGAGAAGCTGAGGCGTATTACTGTTGAAAGGTTGTAAAGATCAATTATGGATGTTATATGTGTACGGAGAACATCATACTGCATATCGCTTAGCCGAATATGTCGATTGCTTGCTGTCAAATCTGATATAAATATCACAAAATAAGTGCTTGAGAGTTATATGCAGGATCTGTAGTATGAAATTCTGGTACTAGAACCATACTGGAGGCAATACAAATTAGAAAATGGTATCGAATGGGCTTTATTATCTAACATCCACGCGAAGGTGATGTTTTCTGGAAACCATGTGCTCTCAATGGAATTAGTGACAAAGACGAACACGACGACAATTTGTATAAAATTTTTATTTAAAATTGTTTATTAGAGCCCCAGATATAGGACAACTGGTGCACTTTTATGTTTTCCAGCTACAGTGCTCTCCTTTGCTGCTTAGCCTCTAATGTTGGTTGTGCGTAATTTGTTTTTGTTTTATTTTATTTCTATTTTTCATTTGTTGTTTTTTTTCTTATTTTAATAATATTTTTCACACCCGTATAATTTAAACATTTTAAAACACATTTTATTGTGGCTGTTGCTGCAGTTGTTGTTGTTACATTTCTTTAAACATACACGTACATTTGTTTTCTTTGATACGGTCAGTCAGTTGTTGTGTTTGTTGTTGTTTATTTAAAAAAGTTTGTTTTTTTTTCTTTTGCTGTATTTGAATTGTTGATTTTTCATCATCATGTTTTACACACAATTACAAAAATTAATTATACGAGGGCCAATTTAAAAATTGATTGTAAAATATTTAGCATTAAGTATCTCTAATGCAATGCAATTTTGCGAATTAATTGCGTTATGGTTAACTAACCATAATTTGTGAACCAAATTTTACTACTTCTGTGAGTTAGAAATGTTATCATTTTGGTTAATGAAATCACATGTACGAGTATTTAGGTAGGAAGCTTTGGTTCAATTTAGGCAGATGTCTATGTATAAGATCTCAGTTATTGTACATAAATCCAATGCAGAGATTCGATTGCCTTGTTTCCTTGGAGGTAGTTAAACACATACTGCTTACTTCGATGTAACCAAGGATTACATTCCACCAATGTATGACTTACGATGTCTACTATAATCGATTATCGGGGAAAAAGTCTCACATAAGGAACAAGAAATTCTATAAAAAAGTATTTGGTTTTTTCGGTTTTCTTAAAAGTTTCTTAAAGCAGTTCACTGCTTTATTAAGTAGTTTTTTTTTGGACTTACAAATCTACCCTCGTTAAATTGAATGCAAGCGTGTAAATATTTTCTTTTTAACAAACTGAAGTATTGTAATATTTTTTTTCTTTCCTTTACTTCTCTTATTCTTTATTTGTTTCATTATTTTTTGCATTTTTAATACTCGTAATTTCAGTGATGCATGTCAAAGAATACAAATGTCTTAAAAGAAAATGCACTGCACTGGACTACACCATTTCCATTATTGTTAAAAAAAAATTTGTAAATTTGATATTAATTTCTAAGAAATTTTGTTTGAAGTTGAAGAGTTATGAAGATTCCATACGGAATTGAGTGTTTTTTTAATTGACTTTTGTTTAATTTAACATGAAATGGTGTAACCTGTGTTATTTTCACCTTCTTAGTGTAAAAAAAAAAATTGTTTTTAAAAAAAATAAAAAAGATGGAGAAATGATGAAAGCGTAAATTATTTTTTAATATTTCATTGGAATAAATTTTTAAATATTACAGTTGGACATAACTGTACAATTGGAAAAACAATTTGGTGCACTTTAAAGCCATAATCTTTTAAAAGTAGTGGATTTTCTGTGTTCAAAACTATAAAAGTTTAGTTTCATATAAAAATTATTTCATTGAGAATCGCTGCGGACAGTATTTCTTTGCTGAGAAATTGTTTAACAGACTAAGTTTAACAGAGCAAAATTTCCTCTTAACAGGACAATATCTGCCCTTAACAGAGCTCTGTTAGCTATGTAATAGAATCCCTGTGAACAAGCCCACTTGTTTAGACGCTAATTTGGGGAAATACTTTATGAGTAACATACTATAATAGGAAGCTTCCAAGGCCTCTTAATACAATTACCAACATAGTCTAGTGTAGGGTATACATCAACTGAGTAGTTTTTAAACTGCAAAAAAAAAAAGTTTTTTTCATGTTCGTAATGTAATTTGAACATGCTTAATAAACCGCAGATTACAAAGATATTTTTCAGTAACAGCAACAACAACAACAATAACATCATTGACATCATCACCATCATTTTTGTCATGGCATTTTGTTACTCAAAAGCAGTGAAAATCTTGGAAAAAAAAAGAAGACAAAGAATAATAGAGAAAAATGGAAAAACTTTAAAGAATAATGCACATCACATGTAAATTCATGGTTTCGTGAATGGCATGTATCTCGTAAATGAATTCATGTTTTTTCAAATTCTTTTCTTTCAGTATTTTTTTGCTTTCTTTTTTTAGTTTTTTGTTTTTTTTTTAGTTTTTGCTCAGAGGCACGAAGAACTGCTATTAGTTTGTGAAGTAGTGTTGTCATATACCAACACGTTTGCCACAAACACCTCAAATGCCTAGACTACGTATCTGTCAAGAGTATTGAAGGCATTTGTAAATGAATTTAAGAGATGCCCTTGTCAAGAGGCAATAGTTCTGTGGGGGGGGTTTAAAACCTCTACACATTCTTTTTGTGTTTTTCAAACTAAAGAACTGTAGTGTAACTACACAAAGAAAATAACAGAAAAATATCTAAAGTACTGGATAATTGTGAATTGAAAAAATAAGGGAAACCTTTTGTTAAAATTTAATCCCTGTTTCTGCGACAAGTGATTTTAGTTGACTGTGTTAAAACAATTTAAAATTTCTTAAATAATTTAGTGTTTGAAGGTAATTATTTTCTCAAATGGCAAAGATAAAACCAAAAATTTTAACAGAGCCAATGTTATAGTTAATAAAGTAGTCTTAAGTCTTTAACAGAAGGTAAATGGTCATGAGGAAAAATCATCCTAGCATACGATATCGGAGAATGGAATATCAAGATCATTCTTTACAGGTTATCTAGTAATTGCAGCTTCCATTTAACGACTTCTGCCGAGGATGCAGATCCACAGAGGAAGGACTGTTGTCAATGCTTGTGAAGTGCAAATATAGGGTATTTGAGTCTTGACGGAGCTATACTCTAGAGATGTCAAGGATGTAGCTTCGCTTATCACATCCTTGAACTAGTTTCCAGCCTAGAGTAGTAGTGCTTTAGATTGTGAAACCATGCGCAGATCAATTTATTATCCCTTGATTTGGAGAAGACTGCGTTCACCTGTGGCATCACAATGTGCGCAACGCGTGCTCAAGCTTGGGCTTTTTTTGAGGAAGTCGATAAAAAATTGTTGCAATAGTAAAGGGTCCGCCAAATAACTTTTTTTGAAAATGCTTTAAAAAAACCTACTGAATATTTTCTCAAATTTCTTTTATTATTTGGAAGTATAATCCTTTCGGTTAATACTGGAAAATAATTTCATTCAAATGGCTGCCTCGAGTGGCCATGCAGTAGACTAGACGATCGGTCCAATTTTTAAGCACATTATCTATTTCATAGAAGTGGGCAATTATATCTCATAACTGCTGCGGTGCAATAATAATACTAAAAATTGTGTCATAATTTAAATTCTATAAAATTTATGCTAAAATACTTGGAAAAAAATGTTGCATTTACTCACTTAATTGTTGCCGGTTTCTCTTATAATGGTCGTCTCTAGCAAGGACAAACGTAGTGGCCGAATAGGCAGAATAATTTTCACTTTCATTTGTTCAAAATAAAAAAAAAAATACTTTTTGTTTTTTAAATTTTATTTTTTGGTGTTGTAGTTGTAGTTGTTATTCTTGTTTTAATGAAAACAGCAACAAAGGCTCATTGACATACATTTTTTGATTTTCAAGTAGAATTTCACTCTTTTATGGTGTGGTTTGGCTTGATTGCTGGCTGATGTTGTTATTGTTGCTATTGTTGTTAATATTGTTATTATTGTTAGTATTTTAATTGTTGTCTCGCAATCAAAGGAAATTAAAAAAGGAGAGAGAAAAAATTACATTTCATTTCATAAGGGTTTGTTTTTAAATAATTTTTCATTTTTCGTCTTTGTTCGCGTTATTTTTCTTGTATCCACTTAAAATAGCACTCACAAACATACAAAAGTCCGACAATTATTTTATTTAACTTTGTCTGTTATTGTTGTTGTATTTCCTTTTTTCATTCATATTGTTAAAATACTTTCGCCTTCACTTTCCTTTTTATTTAATTTTCTTTTTGTGTTTGCTTGAGAAATTAAATTTTCTTTTTCTTAAATTTTAATTAAATTTTAATTGTTGTCGTTTAGGAATTTCTTAAAAATATTGTTTTTTTTTTTGATTTTTTTGGTCACAAAAATATTTAAAATTTTTTAAATTGCCATGATTTTAAAGAATTCTATTGGGATGATGCATCTACATAGATTCTCTGTTTTCTGTACGTTGAAGACTTTTGATTTATGATGATGCGTTTTTGCACTAATTTTTGTTTATGGCATGTAATTCGAATGATTTGTTTTCCTTTTAAATTTTATTTTTAAATTTTCCAGGCTAAATTTTTCTTATTCGAAATCTATCGATTTAAATGCCTGCCTTTTGATTTCAATTCTTTTCTCACTTAATTTGTAAAAATATTTTCGTAAAAGATTTTCGCTATAAAAATTAATGATCAGGAAATAAATTTTTAAAAATTATTTTAAGAATAAAATTTTGTTGTTTTAAGTTTAGTGGATGGTTATCAAAAGAGTATCTGAAACAGTCAATAGATTTGGACATGTAAATGCAATTGGTATGAGAGCATGAGTAAGCCTAAATACAGCCTAACAAAGGAAGCTTTAAAGTAAGATTTTGTATGTAAATTTCTGTATATAAACTAACAAGTGTGTAGTCTTTGGAAAAACTCATATTATTCGTAAAATTTTTACAATCTTTTTGCAACGTTAAGAACACACTGTCGGCTGATGAAAATTTGTGTAGCATTGTGTACACGTTGTAGTAATTATTAGGGCTTCCCAAGGAACGCCATCTGTCACTGAAGTTGTCAGTAATTACGTCTGTTTTGCCAAACTGCATTCAACAAAAAGCGTAAATAAAAAAATTATTCTATCAAAATGACCGTAATTTCCATCGACAAAGTAACGCGGTAATGGGCATTTTTGGATGAATGAGTACACAAGATGCAAGTTCGTCCAAAGTATCAGGTATACATTTTCATAAGAACACCATTGGTCCGGCTATCACAGACAACGGCAAGCATTATGGGTTGACGGTTACCAATTTATATTGTCCTGGATTGATTGATCTGGATATCAAGATGGAGATAAGATTTTATGCCACATTAGCTATTATAAAAGAACGAGTTGTTGACTTCCACCTCGTGGAGGTGATGTATCTGGCCACCAATACCATGCGATTTGAGATTGTTAGACTTTTTCTTGTGGGACTTTCTTAAGTTACAGGTTTTCGATGGGGTCTTTAAGCTATGGTTTCTGCTTTATGCGCCAAAGTCATGGAAAATGAATACACTGCACTCAAAGAGGCCATGACGAATGGCATTAGATGTGTCCGATAGAAAAACAGCGGTGATTTAATAATTTTGATTTGAAGATGCTTTAGGATCTGATCCACTAATCACGAAAAGTCTAAATTAAATCAAGAAAAATTGTAGCCATTTGAAGAAAGCTGGACCCACATAAATTCATAGAAACATTCATTGGCTATTCATTACTGACGCTAATGACTACATACAATGAAGACCGGGTAACAATATATGTAAAGATGCAAAGTATTACTTCGCGTATGGTGGTACATTTTGGATTGACGTTAAGAAACATTTGGTGGGATTGCAAGGAAATTATCCTCGTCAAACAGCTTGTTCTGATTTTTGCTGATAACAATTTACGAGAGTGAAGCAAGAATTTCAGTTAAAACTGTCGAAATTATTCAATAGAATAGGTGTTTTCTATCACGAACATGATAAATCACTTAAATATGTGACTTTTAATTCAATGTTAAGAACTAAATCTGTCTTAATCTTTAAGAGTTCTTATGCATATTTCAGAACGTATAAATTACCCATATTGTGGCTAAGCGAGCATTTTCCTGCTTCACAAAACGCCTTTCCGAGCAACATGCTACTAAGCAATCTGATCACTTTTGTTGAAGGTTTTCAAAAGTGGAAAATGGAATGCAGGTTGTCTTATGTTGCTACATCCAGAATATCTTTAAAGTCTAGGGAAAGAACCAGGCGTTAAGGTAGGAATATTAGCAGACTTCATACGAGTGTATTTACTGGATGCTTCTGACGTGTACCATATATTATAGACGAGTAAATATAAGTATCTGCGCAACTTCTGCTTAAATTTAAGACCCTCTGCAGATGACTAGACTACTGAAAGAAGAGGAATTGTGAATAAGTTTATCCAGGTTAGGGATCTTCGGAGACTTCTACTCAGAGAATTTCTGACAAGAACTCTGAAAAAGTTTCTCAAAAATCTGTCTTTCGGGATCGTCTTTAACACTCACAGCATAAGTGGTATGAGAAGCTAGATCGTAATCCTGACTTTAGGGTTGTAATTACCAATTATGTATTTACATATGCAATTTATGCATGAGCTCAACAGTATTTTTGTTATAAAATCAGAACAGCAAGTGGATTGAAGTGTTCAGTAGATTAGAGTAGAAAATTTTTTGGTATTAAGGGTACTGTAAAAATTTTTGAGCTAGTTTTATAAGTTTGTATCCAACATTTTTGTTACAATGTTAAAATGTTTAAGTTTAAGTTTCTATAGAAATTAAGATTGGTTTTCTTACATTATTCCCGGCGAATATATTATCAGAGAATTTGTTACACAAATTAATCAATCTTTTTTTTAATGGTTTCCAATTATTTAGTTGAATGGCTCAGTTCACAATCGTTTCTCTTTTGCAATGTGTTTGTTTTTTTTTACAGAAAGACGCCATAAAATATAATTCATTTTGTAAATTTGTTTTGAAACTAATTTTAAATTATTTCCTTTCTTTTTTTAAGCTCTGCTTGTGAATAATTTAAAATGAATCATTTTAAGTTTGAAAATCGCAATTGGTATGGCATACATGTAAGTTGGCTTAAACTTCTGTTTTGAAGTTGACAATATTTAAAAAAAAAAAAAAATTCTATATTTTCTTTAAATTTTGTTTCTTTTACATAAAATTTAAAAATTTGATTATTTATTAATTGTTTAACTTGGTTTTTAATTGATTAATTTTGCTTTAATTATGACACTTATTAATTTAATTTTTTTGTTTTTAAATTTATATTTTATAGTAACAGATTTGTTAACAGTATTTAAAATTAAACATTAATTTTTATTGATTTTCTTTTATATTTCAAAAGTTTTTTTTTTATTTTTGAAACTTAATACAATTTTCGTATTTATTACTTTTAATTGCAATAATTTTGATTTGTTTTACAATTATTTTTTGTGTCAAATGTTTATTTATTTTTTTACATCACTGTACATTTAACATTTCACCGCCTTAAACTTCACAACGAACACAACACAACGGCCTATCTTGGCAAACTGAATTTGTGAATTTTCCCAACATCACCAGCACCACCAGCAGTGGCACAAGCAAAAGACCGTTATACAGCATCTGCCTAATGCAACTGTGTTTACCAACGATGTACGTACAAGATAACACAAGACAGTTTGTATTTCTCTGCAAATGTTAAATAACATTTCATAACATTCTCTCTCATTTAAAATAATGGGAAAATGTTAACAGATTTTTTGTTTTGGGATATTTTATTCGATATTTTTTATTTTACTTCATGCAACAGTAAAATGTACTTAAAAAAAGAAGAAACAAAAAAAAATATAAACGAATAAGAAATGTAAACGACAAGGAAGTACTCAGTGTTGAGTACAATGTTGTAAACGACAAGTACTTCGTAGTTGTTGTAAAGAGGTGAGTATAAACAGCACGTGCTATATTTTATTTTTATTTACTGTTCAAATAAGCACGTGTGAGAGCGAGAGTAACAAGCAATATGAAAACAATATTAAAAGCAGGGAATATTTGAACACTCTTATTAAAAGCAACTGAAAATAGGAGAGAGAGAGATAGAGAGTAAGAGAAATAGTGCAATTGTGTGTTATTTTTCTAGTTGTTTACATGAAATATTCTTTGCGTCGGAACTGTTGCTGCAGCGGCAATCATTGGAAATGGGTTTTGAATGAAACAAGTTTTCTAGAGTATGGAAAGAAAATTTGTGTATGATAGGCAAATCACCAGCAAACTTCTTAACTTCTCAGTGTGGTTTATAAAACTTTACCAGATCCATAAGTGTGAAATTATTTTTGATTGTTCTAAAGCAATTTTTGTATGTGATGCTGTGCTCAAATTTACTTTTGTTTACCCAAACTTCTATTTCCTAATGACTGAAAGTTTCTCACCGTTACAGTAGTGATGGGGATATATTTCTCATAAACTTAACTGCCTGTAAATTTCTCTCAATCCATACCCAGTACGTCCCTGCGATCCAGGAAAAGGTGATCTGCTTCTATTAACTTATACAACTCGATGAGGATAATAGATATTAATTTTGAGTCAACTTTGTAGGACCTAAGCACTTTCGCTTCAAGATTAATTCTGGAAATCATTTAGAGGTATATACTCTTGTTGAGAAGATACCAGCGCTATTTCTTCACTACTGTCCCTCCTAAAGTCGTTTTAGTTAGGAAACCAGTTAGTTTAGATGCAAACATCTATAGGTCTGTTTAAATTTTTAAGGAATCGAATTGATAAATGCTTTTGAAAGGAGCAGAGGTGTACATTTAACTTATTGACACACTCTTGTGTTGTTAAAAAGTAGCTTGCAGAACATAGAGCCATAGGCCTAAATTTAAAGAAGGACAATTTTCTTCATAAAGAATTCACACAAAACCTTTAAATGAAATATTATGTTTCATAATTAAATTCCAGAAATGTTTTCATACATTCCAAGTAATAATTTATGTGATACCCGCCTAAGAAAAAATTACACTGCTGTAGAATCATTTCTGAATATCATTTTGTTGACCAATTCCATGTTCTCCCGATTCAGTATAGGACTGTGCTATATCCGTTAACTCCAAATCGGTATTAATGTTGTATTGTAATGAAACCTTTATTATTAGACTTTCTATGGAAGCCAATTCATCATACAAAAAACATTTCTACTATCACATGGTCGTCATAATATTTCCGATCAAAGATATACCGCATTGGTTGTATTTGAGACGTACAGATTATGTACAAAGTGTTGTCATTGCTCCGCATTTAGAGTTATAAGTAGGGCATCGGTCTTAGGATCTATATTTGAAATCATTTAAACAGAATGACTGCAGCAGGCTTCAAAAAACAGTTGTCCTTGTAAATAAATATCATTTGTCAACAGAAAACATTTCCAAAAACAAATGTAACACAAGTACCACCGAAGGAAAAAATTAAAAAAAAGGAAAAGAAAATAAATCTCTTCAAAACGTATTTGATTTCCATATGCTTGAATCCTTTACGAAACCAAAAAAAAAAAACAAAAAAAAACGCAGATTTGTTTTGCAATACCAATGAACTCTTATAGACGTGATTGGGGTTTACAACCGAAAATGAAAGTGAAAATATTGAAAAAATATAGGCAGCAAAAAGCCAAAGTGTTATGACAGATTTATCAAAAGATATACAGAAGAATACCAGCAGCATGCATACATACTTGTATATGTAATAAATATACAGTGGCTCACAATTTATTTCGTGCAGAAGCAAAATAATACTTTTTTAAATCTTAAAGGATAGGAAATCGTATCAAAAATGTTATGGGACATCATCACATGAGGTATCATTGATATTCTGTAAGTATTTTGTGTGGAGTGTAATATCGTTTAAATGTCCTCCATGGCTTCTTTGGCTCTAGCATATAAGCAATCACGTGGGTTATGTTGGCCTTGGTGGTCATTGATCTTCATGGCTTATTCGCATTCAACCTCAATGCCTTAGTAGAAAAAGCTTAAATAGATCAAATCGCAAATTTATCTTTCGTGAGAAATAACCATGCCCCCAAATCGCTCGTGCAGAATATCCAATGTGTATCACTAATAGTACTGGCCGTTAACATTTTAGACGTAAAAGAGTTGCGGAGTATACGAATTCTGAAGGCTTAAAGGTCACTTGGATAGCGTTATGAAGGTGGACAGTTGTTCTAATATGTACTCCTATTGAGTGAAATACAACTCAAAACAGTTGCCAAAAAGCAGTGCCAAACATTAATTCATCTTGTAAAACAAAATTTCTTGTTGTGCTTATTAAAAATTCTATTCTGTAAACCTGTACGCAATATATTGTAGGACACTGTATTTTTTTGTATATTTAAGTAAGAAAAGTGAAATCAAAATAAAATGTTTCTATGATTTACCGAAAGAGGAAAATTAAACGAGTAAGAAAACTAAGGCAGGCAAAAGGAAAACCTAAATAAATACAAATAAACATTTAAAGACGACTAAGACCTTCTTTATGTTACTCTAATACTTAAATTATTTCCACAACAATGGTAAAACGGCTGCTGTAGTCTATAGTCAGTCGATAAATTTACAAAATTTAGGCTAGATTTTGTTTAAGAGCCTCAGCCTTTTTATTGTTTTTTTCTACTTGAATTTTCCTATAAGAAATTGGCGTCTAAGACTAGTAGGATAGTGGCTTTACAAAAAATCTGAAGGAATTGGGAACTATCTGAAGTAAAGCGGTTTAAAAAAGTGTTGATGTTGTTAAAGAACCCGTTCAGATTTTTACTGATAAATCGGGAATCGGTGGGCGTAATTCAATGAACAAGGCTACCGGCTCATTCCGTCAACTTACAGGCAGCAATACAGGCGGAGATATATCTGAAAGGGAAATCAAAGCATTGGCTACCGCAAATATCTCAATGTGATAGTAGAATTGAATATGAGTATTGAAATACTAGCGATATTTCAGGTAACTGTAGAGGAAATGAAATGAGGAGGGTTCACACAACCATTTTCTACTTTGAGCTTATATTTGTCAGTGCCGTCACTGCAAGATGGTATAACAGCGCACTGGAAAAGCTGTGAAGGAGGTGTACAAAAAGTCGGCCTAAACTTCAAAGCAGTACGGTTAGTACAGTAGTTACTTGGCATTGTGTTATGGTAAATGCCTTCAGCAGAAGTTATAGACATAAGAAAGAAAAAGAAACTTATCTAATCCTAAAAGGATTTACGGCCAGCATTACCTCCAAATAACAAATGTTACAATGGGCATTACTTTATAGATGCTTTGAATGAACTATTAGAAATGGTCTTCGACAGTCTGAGTGGCTTGATCAGAGAATTTGCAATTTTATTTGCAAAGAAATCTGCTAGGATTTAAATCGTGGCTTTACGTCTAACAAGCCAACACACTAGCTATTAGACTACGGTGACTTCTACCTAATAACCTACATACGAAACCATCTGGATAGTTTATTTGTAATTTGGTACAATCAGGACAAAACTTGGTATGTTAATCCACGGTTTTTTAGTATAATATAGGCTGGGAGTCTCTCTAACTATACTAAATAAAACTTGAAAACTCAATTTACGATACTCTATAACTAGGAGAGTATTAACGTTATTGTCAACAACACCTCACTATCTCAATATCCTATTACTACTTAGTTTTGTTCCCACAGTTTCATTAAATTAAGGAACAATTGGTGGTTCCTGTTGATTTTGGATACAAGCCCAAAGAATTTTATTTTTAATTAGGCTTATATCTGGGGATTTTTTTGAGCGTTACAAATATTACAACGAACACAATATATATTCACCACCTATAGTAGGGTGCGACCAATATTTTAGCCAAATAACAAGAAGACAAGTTTTGTTGTCTATTGTCGTTTATTTTAAAGCTGCTGATGCCAAATGATTACAAATGTCATGACATGTTAAACAATAACAACAACAACAAAAACTCATTGTAAATATGTTAAGACAAAACAGAAGAAAAAATGGTTTAAAAAGGGAAAAGAAAATCATAAAAACAGAAAGAAAAAGAAAACATTGCAAATTGTTGAAGGTTAAAAGCCAAAATCTAAAAGTGGAAAGACTTTTACAGCCCAAGGTGGTAAAGTAGTCATAGTAGAATGATGAGTTTTTTTTTTGTTTTTTGGAAAATGTTTATCAATATTTATGAATGCTTTTATAAAGATTAATATTATTTTAAGGATTAAATTTATAAATAAATATTAATATTAAATAATACAATACAATACGATACGATTGTATCAATAAATGTTCCTAGAATTTATTTTCACATGTTTTACCATTTTGTTTTTTCATGGAGTACGGATTAATTCTTCATGACTTGGATTCAGTTTGGATTAGAAGCTAACGAGCATACATTCTCTTTTGTAAGTATACTTTTTGTTCCATTAAGTATCTCCATTATCTTTTTCGTTGCCTTGACTTCGATGCAGTAACAAAATACTTTAACTAAACAGGTTCTAGAATTATAGAGTTGCCTAGTACTTCTTGGCACGTACGTAATTGGCAATTACAACCCTTTAGTTAGGATTACGGCCTAGATTCACACACCACTCATGTTTTGTGCGTTAATTTTATACATTAGTGGTGGGACCTACAGTTTAACGTCGACTCCGAACGAAAAACTTTTCATGGCAGGTTTCTTTTTCTCTCTGATGAGAGAAAATCGCCGAAGAAATATTTTTCATATTTCGTTTTTGTTGCCTGATCTGTGATACGAAGCCGGGCTTTACGTCAAATAAGCCAACACACTACCTACTAGACTAGAGCGACTTCTCTTGTACTATATGTAGTGGTAAGAAAATTAGTTTTTTAGTGGATCTGCCATTCTGACATTTTTATAATATTCATCTTTGTAGCTATCATAACTAAAAGACCAGCCGGTTTCCAGCCTTAATTTGAAAAAAAAAATGTTCATGTTCTGTTGTATTGGAACCTGGAGTGCTTGGCCATGGTTAAAACCTCAGTTCAGATGAGATGAATTACAGGAATTTTCTCACACAACTACTCACTCAAAATGCCTAGGATATCATATGAATAAGCAAAACTAGCACATGAGGCCACGATTCAAAGCCCAGGTCAGAGATCTACAATAAAACTAAATCCGAAGGTATATACATTTCACTGTGTGCTACGTTTGTTAACGTAACTGTAGTATTGAATCATTTAATCAATGACTTATTGATTGTAATAATTTGCTTTGCAATAAAATAAATAATTCCCATAAACTTTTATTTTTATTCAGAACACGAGTTTACAAAAATTGCACAGGTAAGCAGTTATGATTTTTATTTAGGGATACAATCCAGGTATTTAGAAAAATGAAAATATAATATTGATGACATGTAATTAATTGTCTACCTACGAATAAAAATATTAAAGATAACGAAATTGAATCAAACATACCTAAGAAAATATAAAGGCGTATAAACGAAATTACAGGCAGCATGACGACTGTATGGTGCTCTATACGTACATATATGGGATAATGATAGCCAAAAGCATTAATTGATGCAGCAAGTGTCCATATAACACTAAGCTTGATCTACACTAAGAAGCCAATTTGTGATATAAAAATTGGAATTCGTCCTAACACGCCTTTCACCTCAAATGATTTTAAAAGATTTAGGGTTTTGGATATACGGATAAGAAGAAAGTTAGAAATGTTGAAATAGGCAGTCTTATGACATACAAAGCACGTCTTTAAAGTATTCATGCATGAATACATTTCAAACACACACGCGCAATTTATTGCATGAAAACATTTGGTCGCCCACATTGAATGAAAATTTATTTGACATTTTTCACAGAAAATAAACAAATAGAGAAATTATTAAATAAATAATAACAAAATTTCATTAATTTTAGAATTGTGCAGTAGGGAATCAGATAGAAATAAAAGTTCATTTATTACAATCCGCATGACAATGAGATAATCAATACAGAGGTATTGGCCTTCGCATCTGTTCAAATAATATCTGATGTAGGCTTCTGCAGTCGCCGTGGTCTAGTGGGTAGTGTGTTCGCTTATTAGACGAAATGCCTGGGTTCGTATCCCAGGTCAGGCATCAAAACGAAAAATATTTCTTCGGCGACCTCCTCTCAGCAGATTTCTGGCAAAGACTCTGAGAGTAAAAATTGCCATGAAAAGCTTCTCAAAAATCTGTCGTTCGGAGTCGACTTTAATCTGTAGGTCCCGCCACTCATGTATAAAATTAATGCACACAACATAAGTGGTGTGAGAAGCTAGGTCGTAATCCTGACTGAAGAGTTGTAATGGCCAATTATGTATGTATGTATGAAGGCTTCTGCTGGTATAGTAGTGCAGTAGTATATGCAGTGCAATGTTTATGCACTATTATTGTACTGTGGATTAAAAGCTGTCTGTTTTGTCTGGTCCATAGACGAAAATGTTTTATGTCAGGCGTTGCCCAATTAGCTTGTTAATCGACCACAACAGAATTTGCTTTTCTGGAAGACATATGACATCTCAAAATGTGTAAATTTTGGAAACAAATCTTTTTGTTTTACTAAAATAACATCCTTTGCAGTATGGATTGAACAGTGATATATAATAACTCTTTGAATAAAATATGTTGGATATTCGTCTGTTATTAATACACACTCTCACCCTCTCCTGCATGTGGCCATGAAGCCCCATAATATAACAGCAATCTCCAAAGGCAGACATTTTCTCTTTTGGTCTTTACGATCAGAAGTCGAGATGACAACATAGTTTCTTACGCCACATCCTTTCTTTTAATTTTGTTCATGAGTGACGGATCCGCCGATTTTGAAACTACAGTCAACGGTTGGGTTTAAAGGTCGATGATTACCGACTTCGTTTGGTCTGAATTGTATGGTGTATGCACCAACAACATATAGTTTAAACAGGAAGACTTTGTATGCGATATAGCTTTGAGATGATCACTCATATAAAGTTGTTACGCATTGAAACGACTGATTTTTGAGAAAGTTATCATAGCGATTTTATTTTTATTTATATTTCTCAGAGTTTTTGCCATAAGGCTCTAGAGAGAAAATTTTTGTTATATTGTGATTTGGGTTCGAAACCATACACTCTCTTCTAATAAGCCAACACTCTACCTACTACACTATGGCGATTTCGTTTTAAAGCAAGGGATAAAATCCTTGGCTTTTAGAATATTCAGTCTTCTTGACTTAAAATCCAATCTATATACGTCCAAATACACAAGAAATCTCTTCAATTTAAGTCATTTAAAAAATAAAAATAATTTTGTGTCCACGTATTGGGGTCTGGACAATACTTGTGGAAAATTTATATTCTTCATACGCATCAAGACATACATACATAATTGGCCATTACAACCCTTCAGTCAGGATTACGACCTAGCTTCTCACACCACTTATGTTGTGTGAGTTAATTTTATACATGAGTGGCGGGACCTACAGTTTAAAGTCGACTCCGAACGACAGATTTTTGAGAAGCTTTTCATGGCAATTTTTACTCTCAGAGTCTTTGCCAGAAATCTGCTGAGAGGAAGTCGCCGAAGAAATATTTTTAGTTTTGATGTCTGACCTGGGATTTGAACCCGGGCCTTTTGTCTAATAAGCCAACACACTACCCACTAGACCACGGCGACTTCACTTCATACGCATCAAGAACTCCATGCAAATGTTTTATTTGAGTTTTTAAGAATTTCAAAATATTGTATGTTGTATGCGTATGTTATTGTATTTATACATTCATATGTATGTATATATGTTTTTACAACGTAAAATATTGTGTCTTCTTGCTTAAACACTTAATAAAGTAATATGAATTACAATTTGTTTTTTATACAGAAAAAGGTTAACGGAATTTAAATGCTAAAGGTCATATAAATCATGAAAATTTATGATTGAATAATAAAACAAATCAGTTTAGATTTGCTTTAAAAGAGTATACGACTCAATCAAGTGTAAAGATTATAGAAAGGATTTTCTGTCCTTTATTATTTGGTTATTTTTACGCCGTAGTGTAGTGTAGGTAGTGTTTTGGTTTATTAGACATAAAGTCGGGCTTCAAACACCAGGTCAGACATCAAAACGAAATACCAAGAAAGAAAGTATTTCTCCAAAATCTGTCGTTAGAAGTCGACTTTAAAATGTAGGGCTCACCATTCATGTATAAAATTAACACACAGAATATACAAACTGAAACTCAAGAAATACAACGTTCACAGTTTCCGATATCTCCAGCATTATACAAAATTGCAGGCACTGATAATCTTCCATAATTTCGTGAAATTTTCTTTCTATAATTGCTTCAGGCGAAGAGGCGTCAAATAGACTGACGTAAATTCAGGAGCCTAACACAGAACGGATACAGCGAATTTTATTAGATTTCAAAGCATGTGTCGCCGTGGTCTAGTGGGTAGTGTGTTGGCTTATTAGCCGAAAGGCCCAGGTTCGAATCCCAGAATCAAAACGAAAAATATTTCTTTGGCGACTCCCTCTCAGCAGATTTCTGAGAGTAAAAAATTGCCATGAAAAGCTTCTCAAAAAATCTGTCGTTCGGAGTCGACTTTAAACTGTAGGTCCCGCCGCTCATGTATAAAATTAACGCACACAACATAAGTGGTGTGAGAAGCTAGGTCGTAATCCTGACTGAAGGGTTGTAATGGCCAATTATGTATGTATGTATGTATCAAAGCATGCACTTTCTATAGTATCTATCGGACTTAGCATTGTCTAGAGCACACAAATTGCCTAATCATCTTCTCAATTTCCCACAGTAGTATGCAAACAGAAATGAAAAGCATTTTCAATTAACAAAAATTAAAGTTTACACTGGCATGTGTTGTTTAAAATTTTTTGTGCTTTTACATAAGTGTGCTTGTCATGTTAATTAATCAAAAGGTTTTTGATTTTTACAATTCAATAGCTTGTGTAGCGCTTTTGTCCTCAAGTGTCTGAAATATCAATCATGTACTCATATTCGTATACGTAACAGACTAATTGCTTTTGATATTCCATATCACTCATACGTCAAGTACGGTAATTCAAATATCATTGGCTATTAACTGCAATATGAGAGCAACTGTCATACTTAAAATGTTATAAACAAATCTGATTTAAATGAAAAGGAAACAC
The DNA here is from genome assembly GCA_014635995.1 of Sarcophaga peregrina. Classification (NCBI taxonomy): domain Eukaryota; kingdom Metazoa; phylum Arthropoda; class Insecta; order Diptera; family Sarcophagidae; genus Sarcophaga; species Sarcophaga peregrina. Next base: position 112,676,734 of record CM025789.1, on the reverse strand, counting down.
AAATTGAAATTAATTTTTATTTCCTTGAAATCATATGACCTGTAAACCAATGAAAAAAATCAGTTAAAAGCAGACAATTTTTAATTTCTTTATTATACATTTGACCATTTGGCCAGAACATCACATTCGAAGAGCTGCAAGGATAGATGGAAAAAAGGGAAAGTCACTAGCACAAATCATAGCACCGAGTAGCATTCCATTTTAAATGCTTAATGTTGATAGTTTTACTTGCTTGTTATATTATGGCAGAGGGGGTAGACAAGACAAGAAAAGTAATTTTTCATGATTTTGACATTTTTAGTGTTCCAGATAATTTATGAATGAGATATAAAAAAAAGAAAAAGGAAAATAAAAGGAAAATAAAGGCAAGGAAACGAAATATATTATTCGTCTCTCAAATGAATGAGAACTTTTTTTAGGATACTGCCATAGAAATTTCATACACTGAAGCAGAAATATTTGAAGTTAATAAAAGAAAAGGAAAAATTGCGTATTAATCATGGCTGTTCTTTTGGTTTTATGCATAAATTTTAACCATTTTGAGGGCTGCTCACTTAATTTTTTGATTTGCATAAAATGTCGTTAAAACATGCAAAATATTTTTTTTGTTTTATAAAAAACTTCTTTACTATGCAATAAGATTTAAATTTATTTCATTTCAATTCATCATCCTTTATTAAGAAAATCACAATAACTTTTAAAGTTCTGGCTTAATTAATTATTCTTAAGACTTTTTATTACATAGCGATGTCAAAAAAGGTGTTTATTACTTGAATACTTTAAAGATCTTAAAGTAGAATTAGAAAATGCAATCGAATCCAACTAAGTATCAAGAAAATGAAATCACTTCTATATAAAGTCCAGTACATCAACAACTTTACGTATACATAAGGACAACTTTCTCAACTAATGATATAATTGAACTAGTCAATCCCGGTTGTATACAAAAGGTCTGATGGATATTTGGGCAGTGATGACATTTAACGCAAGTGGTCATTACAACCCTTCAGTTAGGATTATTGACCTAGTTTCTCTCACATTATATCATTACGGGCTTTTACCAAGAAAACTGAGGTAAAACTGGATTATAGTTTATTTTATCTATGAGTGGTGGGCGTTTAACGTTTCATAATAATTTATTTATTTAGAGAGTTTTTGCAAAAGTCTACTGAGAAGAAGTCGTTAAAAATTGAAAAACAGGCTCTTGTCTAATACATCAACACTTTACAACCCTTAAGTTAGGATTACGAGATAGTTTTTCACACCACTTATATTGTATGTGTTAATTTTATACATGGGTGGTGGCACCTACAGAAGAAATTTTTCATGGCGGTTTTATTTGCTCTCAGAGTTTTTGTAAGAAATCTGCTGACAGCAATTCGATGAAGAAATATTTTTTTTTATATTCGTTTCGTTGGAGTAGTCACACCTGGGATTTATACAGTAGCATTACGTCTAATAAGTCAACACATAACGTACAAGACTATGTCTACGACATATATTATGTTGCATTAGAGTTGAATACTAACATTTTGAAAGTTGATGTACATAATTTTTGATATTTCATGTGGTGCTGTATGATTATAAAATCTGTTTATTGTAATAAACATTCAATTAGTTTTACAAAATTTTTTTTTTTTTGATATTTTAATTATATTATGTTGGCTTTTCATATACTAAATACAGAAACATTTCTGCAAAATACAATTGTTCTCATAATAAATAATTAAAGGAATACCAAATATTAAATGAATAAAATATCAAATAGTTCTATGAAATTTTATTTGAGATAATAATAATTTAGCTAAACAATGTATGTATGGATGTTTGTATTACAATTTATTATGAATAATTAAAACCTCAAGGAACAATTCTTCTTTTGTTCTTCTCTGAAAACAAAATTAAACGAAAGAAAAAAACATTTCCAAAACATGAGCTTTGAATAAAAACATATTTCGTATGGAATTGTAATCAACTGGTTATCACAATTGCCTTGAAAGTAAATTTTTGCCAAAAACTTTTATTATTTATTACAATGCCTCTCATTCTACTTGTCTTCCTTCCTGAACGTACATATTTCTCTCTTTCTCTCCCTATCTTTCTCAGTATATGCAACACAATAACTAAGTTTATCAATATTTTCACATTTTAATTGATTCACTGTGTTATCAGGTGTTGTTCTACACACAGATATGCATATGCAGACATGGATGTGTGTACTATTTCCCTAGGAAAATATGGAATATTCTTAAACACAATAGAATGCATTTTGTCTTTAAATATTTTAGGATCGCTTCAAGAAAATAAAACAAAATATCTCTTTAAACATATTCTTTTGCTTGCAAACAAACAGCAGCTGATAAAATATTCTTTCACATTCTTCGATGTGCATATGTGTTGCATAGTTTTTAAAATGTATGCGTGCTTATGTATGTGTGTGTGGGAGAAAAACCAAAAAAAGAATATAAAATACTGCTAAACACGACAATGTGTAAATTTTTGTATGTAAATTATATTTAAACAAAAGGGAAGGATTTTATAAAGTTTTCCTTTCTTTTCATTTCTTGCTTGTAGTCAGCATATTAGCAAGAGGTGTCGTGATAACACTCAGCCGGAGGAAAGATGAAATAAATAGACAAAATAAATAAATAATTTGTTGGATGTTATTGATTTTTTTATGTTATTGGATGATATAAATATATATTCCTTCACTGATTTCATTTTTGCCTTTGAGAAAACGTGGGAATCAATCAATAGAGTTCCTGAGTAGACAACTATGTATTGATAGGGAACCTATTATACTATTACGAAAATGAAAAAACTCTAGATAATGGTGTTTTGCTTCTACATTGTTTAACATTAAAATTACTTATAAACAAAAGCTACAAAAACAAAACAATGGACTTGTTTACAAATTATTCCACAACGTAATATAACGACAAACACCAGTATAAAAAATGGTAAACAACCAAACAAAAATACAACAATAAAAAAACTACAAGAATAAATGTAAACAAAATACACAAACAACAAAAATGAAACAACGATGAAAACAAACATTCGCCTTGAAGACCATTCATCTCTGCCTCCAACGGATACAAGGTCGTCCTCTACGCCGACTTCCGCAGATCCCCGCATCAAATACCCGTTTCGCCGGAGGCATCCTCCTCCATTCGAACGACATGGCCGAGCCAGCGCAGCCGCTGAATATTAATACGCTGTACAACGTCTATGTCGTTGAGGAGCTCATACAGCTCACTGTTAGATCGGATGCGGAAATCATCGCCAACTCGCACAGGACCGAAGATCTTACGTAGGACTTTCCTCTCGAATACCCTCAAGGCTGCTGCATCAGTTCTTAATAGGGTCCATGCCTCTGCGCCATAAAGAAGCACGGGTAAGATGAGCGTCTTGTAGAGTATTAATTTTGTCGCACGAGAGAGGTCTCTGCTACTCAATTGCCTATTGAGACCATAGTAGCACCTGTTGGCAAGAGTAATCCTGCGTTTAATCTCCAGACTGACATCATTTTTGGTGGTAACGGCGGAGCCAAGATAAATAAATTCCTTGACTGTATCAAAAGTATAGTTATCGACCGTAATCTGAGAATCAATACGCCGCACGTCTCTACTTGTCGACAGCATATACTTTGTTTTGCCCTCATTTACTGCCAGACCCAACTTCTTAGACTCCCGTTCAATAGCGCTAAAGGCAGCAGTAACATCTCGCTTGGTACGCCCTATGATGTCGATGTCGTCAGCGTACGCAAGCAATTGGACACTTTTTTGAAAGATAGTGCCATTGCGATGCACTCCTGCCTTTCGCAGAACACTCTCCATGACGAAGTTGAAGAGGTCGCATGATAAGGGGTCGCCTTGTCTGAAACCTCGCATGGTATCAAAAGGTTCGGAGAGGTCCATTCCTACCTTGACGGAGCTGCAGGAATTGCTCAACGTCATTCTGCATAGCCTTATCAGCTTCGCAGGTATACCGAGCTCAGACATTGCGGCATAAACACGATCCCTTATGGGGCTATCGAAGGCTGCCTTATAGTCGACAAAAAGATGGTGTGTGTCGACTTGTTTTTGGTGGGCCTTTTCCAGGATTTGACGTAGTGTGAAGATCTGGTCTATGGTGGATTTGCCAGGTCTGAAGCCGCACTGATAAGGTCCAATCAGTGTTTTGACGAGTGGCTTCAGTCGTTCACACAATACGCCTGTAAGAACCTTATATGCGATAGGGAGAAGGCTTATACCCCTGTAGTTGGCGCATATTGTAGGGTCTCCCTTTTTCAGGACGGGACAGAGGACACTGAGGTTCCAATCGTTGGGCATACTTTCCTCTAGCCATATTTTGTAGATGAGCTGGTGCATGCGCCCTACCAACTCATTACATCCGGTCTTAAACAATTCAGCGGGGAGGCCATCAGGACCTGCCGCTTTGTTGTTTTTAAGTCGCATAATCGCGACTTTAACCTCTTCATGGCTAGGCGGCGGAATCTCCACGCCGTCATCATCGATCGGGTCCGGAACATCATCTCTAGAGGCGGTATTGATGTCGTCATCGCCTTGCAGCAGAGTAGAGAAGTGTTTCCTCCACAACCTCAGAACCCCTTGCGGATCTGTAACCAGGTTTCCATTCTCATCCTTGCAGGAAGACACTCCGGGCTTATACCCCTCGGTCAGACGCTTAACCTTTTGATAGAATTTTCGAGCGTCATTCCTACATCTGTACATCTCAACTTCCTCACGCTCACGCCTTTCCTGCTCCCTTTTCTTGCGTCTGAAAAGGCGTCTCTCATCCCTTCTCTTCTCTCTGTAATTCTCGACAATGGCTCGCGTAGCAGCAGACTGCAACGTCTTCTTGTATGCGGCGTTTTTCGCTGCAGCTGCCTCGCGGCACTCCTCATCGTACCATTGGTTTCGTTGTGGTGGGCGCTCGAAACCAAGGACTGTTTCCGCAGTAGTGCGCAAGGAGTGGGAGATATTGGCCCACAGTCCTCCAATGTCGTTGAGATTAGATGGGGATCGACGGAGCTTATCCGAGAGTTGAGCGGAGAACGCCTCTACTGTCCCTTGTGATCGCAGCTTCCTGACATCCAGCTTCCGCAATGTACTAGAGCGCGCCATCCTCGAGGCGCTAATGCGCAATCGGAACTTGGCTGCGACAAGGTAGTGGTCCGAGTCAATGTTCGGACCTCTAAATGTGCGCACATCTAGTACACTGGATACATGCCTTCCGTCAATCACAATATGATCGATCTGGTTGGATGTTGATCGGTCGGGGGACATCCAAGTGGCCTTGTGGATGTCGAGATGTTGAAACCTGGTGCTACATACTACCATGTTACGCGCCGCGGCGAAATCGATCAGCCTCATACCATTGGGGGTAGTGTTCGCGTGGAGGCTGAACTGTCCGACAGTGGGGCCAAAGATACCTTCTCGCCCGACCTTCGCATTAAAATCTCCGAGGACAATTTTTGCGTCATGGGCCGGGCACTTATCATATATGTCCTCGAGCTTAGCGTAGAAGGCATCCTTAACCACATCGTCCTTATCTTCCGTCGGGGCGTGAGCACAAATCAGGCTGATGTTGTAGAATTTAGCCCTGATGCGGATTGTGGCTATTCTTTCGTTCACAGGTGTGAACCCAGAGACAAGGTGGCGGAGTCTCTTATTAACCACAAATCCGCATCCAAATTCGTGCTTATCAACATGGCAGCTGTAGTACACATCGCAAGATGCTAGCCTTTTGCATCCTTGCCCTGTCCATCGCATTTCCTGTATGGCAGTGATGTCCGTCCTACATTTCTTGAGGGCATCCGCCAGCTGGGCGGAAGCGCCCACCCTGTGAAGGGTGCGGACGTTCCAAGTGCCTATTCTTAAATCGTTGTCCTTTGAACGTTTGCCGTGGTCGTCAACTTTAAAGGGGATGTTTTTGAAATTCTGTATATTGGTTTTCACTGGAGGAAAATTTTTACGTGGTGGGTTCCAAGCCCTACGCACAACCCAAATTTAACGTCCAGGGGATTGGACTTCGCTGCACGCATTAGTTAACATCCAGCGGGTGCTAGAATGCCATCCAGGAGGGGCCGCGAGGAGGCTGCGTGTCAACTTGAATACAGCAAGACAAGGATCGTCCTGGTGGTCGCCATGTTGGCCACAGTCAGAAACTTTACCTTGTATGCATGCATCCCAACCCTTTACTTATAAACAAAAGCTACAAAAACAAAACAATGGACTTGTTTACAAATTATTCCACAACGTAATATAACGACAAACACCAGTATAAAAAATGGTAAACAACCAAACAAAAATACAACAACAAAAACACTACAAGAATAAATGTAAACAAAATACACAAACAACAAAAATGAAACAACGATGAAAACAAACATTCGCCTTGGAGACCATTCATCTCTGCCATACAAAAGATAAAGCAAAGTAGGCGAAGTTCAATTAGGCTTTTGTGTAGGGGTGGTGCGTTTGCAGAGAGTAATTGTGGTTTGAAGATGTCCATAACAAAGAACTGTCAAATAATTGTCTAGTAATTTTTATGCAGAGGTTGTAAACAAAGAAAAGCAATTGTTGTTGCTTACATCTAGTAGTGAATAGTGGCAGACAGAATTGTGGGAATAAGAAAGATTTTTATTTGAACCAAACATAGACTTATTTTTTAGTTGAAATCTACAAGCTGATATCTTAAACGTTTTTAAAAGGCAAAAATGTAACAATATTTTGAATTTTTCTGTCAATTAGCGAGAAAACGAAACGAAAACAATTTCTCAACACTGTATGCTTAGACGAATGTCACAACATATGGTTTGTAGTAGGAGCTGTCAGTTTAAAAAGGAATGACTACAATACCAGTAGTACGTAGGTTATACAATTCCAATTTAATTTTTTTTTTGTAGGAAAAAATAGGATTTGATGTCGCCCTTAAGCCTATGGTTTACACTGATGGGTTGAAAGAACCAGAACTCATATTTCTCTGCATTTTTCAGGATTTCGACCAGATTCCTTATGTATGTAATTACTGAAGGATTACGCATTAAACTCTCTTCAAATTGTACTTCCAAATGATTTTTTTGATTTTGTATGAATGCCATGCCTCATAGGACACTAGAATAGAATTTTTCACGGGTACAAATTGCCTTTAAACATGAACTTATGGAATGCATGTGAAACTCGATAATAATTACGTTCAAGAAGAGTCTATATATCTATCTTCTAAACATCTGTGCCCACCCAACAGAAAGCTTTATGAGCTCAGGAGTATCAGCATAATTTTTTCCCAGCTAAATTAAATTAGCCATGAAAAGTTTCTCAAAAATCTGTTGTTCGGATTTCACTTTAAACCGTAGATTCCAGCCACTCATGTATAAAATTAACACAGAAATGGGCTGTAATAGAAGTAAGGTTATAATACTGGCTATGGAGTGGTAAATACTAATTAGGTAAGCAAATATGTAAAGCTAGTGCATTATTATCTGCTCTTTTATGTTCTTATTTGTGACGTTTAATCTTATTGGTGTTTAGCATGTGTTGTCCTATAAAGAACATAATCGTGTTGATGATTAAACCTGTTGTTGATATTTAATAAGCCTTTATTATTGATGCCCTTAATAGATTGCAAATATGTTGCCCTAATGGTTACCAACGAGTACAATTCGTAATTGATTGAATTATTTAATCGATTGGAGTGAAGATATCAAAGGTTTAATAACATTATATGCCCATAATGCCATAACCCATAATACAATGTCACCATTAGATAAACTATTTAAAAAAGGACTAGAAATAGTCAACAAAGAGGAGACGAAAGGCTGTTAAGGCTTTTAGAGGAACTAGGCCATTATTGTTAAAGTATTTGTGTAGTAAACAATTAAGAGAATTTGTCTGGCAAACATTTGTTAAAATGTTTTGGGGTTTGTTTGTTAACATGAGCGTAAGGCAATTAAGCTACAACAACATGTTTAATTATTCACAAGTGTTAAGTGATATTGTCTAGTTGTTGATGTAGAAAGCATACTAGTGCCATTTCCCTTTATTTTTAGTGATTTCAATAATTTATTTTCTTCCTTTCAAACGTACAGTAATAAGTAATGTTTAAACACTATTTAGGGCTTTCCTTTCCTTTCAATTCTATGCCAGTTTAAATGCTTTAAGTGGCTGCTTTAAATAATTAATTCTGTTATGGCAGTGATAAGATTTGTGGTGTCTGTTTATGTTTTATTTCTCCTGCAAATGCAATCTTAATTTGAGTATTTTATTTGGGCCTGATAAGGATGATGAACAAATAAACACAAATCCCTTGGCAGGCATAAAAGCAATTTTCTTCCAGTCATGGAGGAGGGAGGTACTACAAATATAATGAAGCATCTAATCGGATTAAGACTTAAAATGTTTTGATGATTGTACTTTAAAGGTGTTGTAAATAGCCGTACAATAGTAGTTTTAAGAAAAATAATTTAAAAAGAATTCAAAATAAGCATTATAGAAGGAATATTTTATAGGAAATTTATTAAACCCTTTAGAAAGGAACCGTATGCAGTACTAAGCAAAGGATTTATAATCCTTAATCTTACATCCTAATATGTACAAAGGACGTTTAAGGAGAATTAGTAAGTTTTCATTTTCCTTGAATTATGGCAATTTAAGTTACAATCTTCATAATTTCCATATGAACACATGAATGCATACACTGGCGAGTAAAAGCAAGTACATAGTCAGTTTACTTTTGCTTAAAGAGCAGTAAATTTAATAAAATATTTTAATACTTAAACACAAGATATTTGATTTTATTTTATCACTTAAAACTTTAAACCAGTTTACCTTAATTGTCTGCTTCGGAGAAACCATTTCTTCCAAAGATCCATCGTAGATTTAGCAATGATCAAAACTATTTTGAGATACTGAAGAAGTTTTCTATGACGAAGATTCTTACTTAGGAACATTTGCCTGCTCGTTGACAGTGCAGTGTAAGAGTATGATAGTTTCACCGCCTTTCTACTGGTAGTGCAAAAAATCTGGTCTTTCAGCATGAATCAATTATTCCAATGATTACAACAATTACCACCAAAAACATTATGTATATATGTTATTAAGAGTCCAGATCGAAATTTCAAGAATATTCTGGGAAAAAGTTTATCAAAAAAATCTGTCCTTTGGAGTTGACTTTAAACTGTACATACCAGCACTCATATATAAAATTAACAAATATTCACAACATAGTTGGTGTGAAAAGTTAGGTTAGGTAGAAATGACAAACCCTACTTTGCTTGGAAGGGATTTCAGATCAATTTAGGCTTCACTTTCTTACAAAGTATACAAGTACACTTCACATTAATACTTGAAACAATTCAGAAATTTTTCTGTTATTGCCTAACTTTAGAATAGATGAGCCCCGAATATTTAATGGATATGGCTTTGAATATATTGCGCATATAGGGTGAAGAAGTCTTACTTACGCAAAAAAAAATTTCTTAAAATGAATGCACAACTATGGGACATGATTTGAGTCCTCTTAGGTTAGTGACATGTTTGGTCACTAAATTTTCTTCTACTTCTTACTTGCTTAGGTTACCAAGCACCGGACAGAACACAGAGAATATATTGCATATTTATTGCAGTTTCTACAGAAGACATTGTGAAGTATTCCCAGTCTCCCACCTTGATCACCCAGAGGACAATTTTGCCTTGACATTGCTATGAGGTTCCTCAAATGAAATCGTGTTATGTTCAATACAAATTCTGTTCTCCATATTATTAATATCGCGCCAGATCTGTTTGTTGTTCTGAAAAGATATCACAGGAGTCTTCTTTAGTCTAGAAACAACGTTTGGTAGTTTCTCGGGAAAAACCGTGTTAATATTTGTAAGGCCTTTATGCTTAACGTTTTGAATTGTGTCGTTTGAGTGGTTTCCAATGTTTCGAAAATCTTGATAAAGTTTTTTGACAATCTTTATGGTGAATGCTTTCATTTATTATCTTAAAATTTAATTGGCTTATCATGAATGAGTTCCAATATTAAAATGAGAATCACTAAAAGTATCTATTAAATATTTTTGGTAGATTAGTTGGCAAAGAATAAAAATTCGGTTTGAATATGTAACTAAATCACTGAAAGCGATGGCTTTAAATAAAGTGTCAGCAGTTAAGATATTGCTTGTAGAGTTTTTATTGTAGCCATCACATTTGGTAAATAAGTATCTGCTTTCTAGCCACTACATATTGTCACAGATTCCTTTCTTTATTGCCATCATTTTCACTTTCTTCGTTTTTAAGACGAACGAAATAAAAATTCTAACAAAAGGTCGACTTTTCCATCTCTCAAGCAATAATTCTTCTCCATAGCATTTGTTTAAAATTCAATTTTAATTTTTGAAAGTTCTCGAAGCAAAACTTAATTATCTTTTCACTTTTAGCCTCATTAAACTAATTTCAAACAAAATGTTCAGACTAATGCCTTTCGTCTGTGCAGAGTGTCTGTCTCTCGCTGTCTAATAAGTTTAATTGCTTTCAGTCAAAATATTTCGTTACTGAACATTCGCCTTAAAGGTATTTTAATTGAAATGATTTCACTTTTGTTGTGTTAACTGTATTCACAAAGAGGCCAGTAAATAACTGAAAAAGGAACTTCCGCTTCCCGTTTCATTTTTATTACAAGAGGCCCGTAATTAAATTTAAAAGTAAAGGATTTCACACACTCGCACTCACACAATAGTAATTACTTTGCATGTGTGATTGTTTAAGGATTTTCTCACACATATTGTCTTACATTTTCTGTTCTATTCTTGAGAACATGTAATGCATATGCTATGCTATCCAACTTTTTTAGCTTAATAAGGAAACATTAGATAAATTTAGAAAAGGCTTTTAAGAGTGTCCTTTGGTTTCTACACTCAGTAGTAATGAGCGTGGGCTAGCGAAAATATGCACAGTGGTTAGGAATGGAAATGAATGGCATTGGATTGTTTAGAATTATAAGCCAAGAAAAATTTGTTAGAGGTTCTCAGAAGTTGAAATAATAGGAGTAAAGAACAGTTTAGCCAAGAGGAAAAGATCAGTGGAGTCTAAGCCTGGAGGCGTGTAATTGCATGAAATTCCTTCAGATAAGGGATTTAGAAAAAGTTTTGTCGATTGTTGTCCTTTAAAAAACGTGTGATCAAAAGTGTTAAAAGAAAAACTAAATAGAGGCAGAGAAAATGAATTTATTAATGTGTTCTTACACTAGGTAACGTAAGCAGTGGCACCATTACATTATTTTCTTTTTTACATAATAGGCCATTACAACCCTTTAGTAAGTATTACGACCTAGTTTCTTATACCACTTGTGTTGTGTGCTTTAATTTTCATTAATGAGTGGCGGGACCTACAGTTTAAAGTCGACTCTGAATGGCAGATATTTTTTTAGAAACTTTTCAAGGCAATTTTATTTACTCTTAGAGTTGTATCCAATGCATGGCAAGATATCGTGTAGATTCTTCCGTTCAGTAATTTGCAGCTAGCCACTCAGAACTTGAAAGTAACCAACCAGCAGAAGGCATCAAGAATGCCTCTGCCATTCTAAATTTCCTGTCGTTGTATCTGGAAGCTTAGGAGAAGGTTTTCTAAGTTTTTGAAACGATTTGCCTCAGAGTGTACATAGGTGGTGACCAAAAACTCTGAAAAGCGCTAGGCTGTGCTATGTTGAAGTGTTAAGAGTATGGAAATATGCTTTGCTTATCCTTAAAAAGGAATAAAAAAGGAGAAGAAAAAAATTTGCCAGAAATAAAGTACTTTTGCTTCACTGTGCTTGAAACTTAATCATGTATGGAATTCTATCATTCAAGGACACTTTTAAATTCCTTTATTTAAGCGTGTATTCTTAAGATACATTTTATCTCTGTAAATACAGCGAAGTATTAATTTCATTTGCCATAAACAAATAGTGCTCTATGAGGATGGCAAGACTTAGGCATTTTAATTGAATTTCCTAAAATTTATGAAATTATAGAAATTAAAAGTTATTTAATTTGCTATTCTATGTTGAACCAACACCGAAAACATTGGGCCACGAATAATATTATATTTTGTATTTGATTTTAAATGGCCTATCACAATGATTTAGAAAAAAAAAAATGCAAACCTTTTAAAACCAACATTTGAAAGGTAAAAGACAAACTAATCCAAGGTTGATTACACACTAATCCATTCAAGAAACACAAATTTGAGATAAACAAACTTACGCCCAATTGTAATGGAGCAAAAGCCTCAACTGATGGACTGATAGTCTATCCCAGCTGTGGGATATGATGTAATTGCCTACGAATGCCTACGTCTGGGTAGAAACCTTAGTAGCGTTAGTAGTTTAAGAGAGAAGTTTGAAAGCGAAATTATTAGAAATTAAAATAAAATTCAATGAAATGAACACAATAAAACAATTTTATTTTAATATTGAAATAATATTTAAGTAAACAATCAACAATTTGTTGTAAGAATTATTGAAAATGTTATTGGCTTATGGTTTTTCTTTTTTGGAGGGCTTCGCTAAATGGAAATTCAATTAAAGTTGTGGCCATAATTGTTTTTCTTGATTGGTGTTGCTAAGCCGTAGACATGATTTCATTAAAATTCTAAACGAATTGCAATCATTTCTATTGGAATTAAATATCATTTTACACATTTTAATTATTAAAATAATAATGAAAGGAATTGTTAACGAATTTGAACGCAGTAATCTTAATGATTAAAACTTGCTAGTAAGAAAGGAAGACAAAAAAGAAGAAAAGCTTAAATTAAGTTATGCCATGTAAATTAAAGCTCGCCAACCAATGCATAATTCGCTATACTCAATTGGCCCTCCTCTGACGTTCTATTAAAGCAGAGGGCTGATTTGTTTTGATTACATCGTTCATTTCTGAATAAAACATTTGAATTTGGAATTCCAACAATAGATCTTCTGATCTAAAGATCAAAAGATTCCTATAGCTCCAACATGTAGTGCATACATATGCTTCCTAATTCGGCATTACAACCCTTTAAGTCAGGATTATAATCTACCTTTTCACACCACTTATGTTGTGTGTTAATTTTATATATGAGTGACGGACCCTAAAGTCGATTCCGAACAACAGATTTTTGCGATTCTTTTTATGACATTTTTATATAACTGGCAGAATTCTTGCCAGAAATTTGCTGAAAAAAATACTCAAATTTCGTTTTGTTGCTCTGACTTGAGGTTTAAACCGAGGCCTCACTTATAATAAGCCAAAACATTACCTACTGGACTACGGCGACTTCTGGTAATAAATTTGAATATTTCCACACTTTTTGCAGGGAAATCTCTTTGTAAGCAGGTGATTACAAGCAATATAGCTAGACTCTGCTGGACACCTATGGATAAGACAAGGTCCGACTCACTTCTAGCCTTCAAGAGCATGGCCATTTATCCCTCAATAGTGATTCTTATAGGCCGGCAAATGACTTTTGCTGGAGCAGTTGGTGTAAGGAGAAGGAAGGTATTCTCTCACTTTCTGACGCCCTTGGCCAAGCTCTCAGATTTAAGGATAGCTGAAAATGTAAGATTCATTTGGTGATATGGTTTGTTTTCATTCAGGGAATGTTTGATTTCCGATTTGAATATTGTGTATGGTATTCCATTTTGGCCTTAATAATGGCCTAAGGGGGCACTTTCCTTTCTTTTTGTAATTGTTTAAAACAATGTTTTCATGACTACAAGTGTAAACTAACCGGCAAGTTAAAATGGTTCTTTTAAATAACAATGCTTTTATTCAACACTTTTAGCACTTTATTTTCCCTTTGTTTTTTGTTTTTTTCCTATTTAATCGATTCAAGTGTAAAGAAATGAAAAAAAAAATTAAATTTTTTTTTTCCAAATGAAAAAGGAAAACATTTTTCAATTTAAAACAGCAAAAGGCAAACAATAATAAAGAATTTTTATTTTTATGTGTTTAAAACAGATTGTAGATGTAGAAGTTTGTCACAATTTCTTGAAAAAAATTCAAAGAATGGAGAATTTATAAAATTTCTAAATTCATTTAAGCGCTATTGAAAGTTCAATTCAATTCTCAAGCTGGTGGTCGTAAGAGCAAATTGGAGAATTTTCCATTGAACATTTAAAACGAATTAGTTTTTTTTTTTGTTTTCTTTAATTAAAAGCTAAACAATTGATTGTTAACATACATATAAGTTCTATAAATTCAATTAATTACTTGTGAAATCACATCAGTGCGCTTCAAGTCTTCATGTACTTACGCTACTTAGCATTGAGTACTTTAAAATTAAATCATCTCTTGGGGGAATCTATTGTTCAACTTACATAGATATATACGTACATATGCATACATTCTCTATTTTAGCAATTTTGTTACATAAGTATTTACGAGTATTATCAACAAGTGTTTTTTTCAAATGCTGTATTACAATTGGGAAACGGAAATTCCGTTGAATTTAACGTTGAATGTTTAAGTATCATGTTTGCATTTAAAATAACAACAAAGAAAAGAAAAATATAAAGAATGATGAGAAATGTATTGAAATATTTAAAATGAAATAAAACAAATCTACTGGAATTAAAGAAAGAATTTGAATTTATTTTATTTGAAATTAAATACAAGACACGTGATGGCATGCAAGGCAATATTGCCGTTAAATAACTGTCTTGACATTCAAAAGGAAGGTCAGCTAAAATAAAATGTATTAAATACATACATACATACATGATTGGTCATTACAACCCTTCAGTTTGGATTATTGCCCTAGTTTCTCACACTACTTATGTTGTGTGTGTTAATTTTATACATAAGTGGCGGACCTACAGTTTAAAGTCGACTCCGAACGACAGATTTTTTGAGAAACTTTTCATGGCAATTTTATTTACTCTCAGAGTTTTTGCCAGAAGAAATCGCCTCAAAAATACTTTTCGTATTTTATTTTGATGTCCGGCCTGGGACTCGAACTCTGGCTGTACGTCTAATAAGCCAACACACTACCTACTAGACTACGGCGACTTCATACACGTAACCAAGGAAGGCCTGGTTAGAAATGTTTTACGAAATTATGCTGTGTATAGCATTTGAAAAGAATTAGAATTAGGCAGCTTCAGAATTTGTATTGTATTGTATTGAATACAAACCAAGCCAAAAATAAATCTTACTATTGCACCAAATCTTTACATTTAAGACGTCGGTTAAGAGCGTCATAAAGTGAAAGAATAGAAATCTTTGTTATTTTGAGACAAAAGTATGGCAATAATACTAGCGGTATGAGACTCTTTCTTCTTCTCAAACCCACAGCTCCAGCTCACTATAGAGGGATGAATGGTCATGCTAATAAAGGATAGTAGTGAGTCGGTCCACTCCTTGTTCATATGTATTCAGCAGGGTCTAGTAAAATTGTTTGTACCCACCTGCTATCAAAAAGAGGTTTAAAAGAGTAGATAAAATTGAATTCAATCGAGGCAATTTTTACACCAAGGGTTGATTCTTTGTGGTATCACAATGAACCGAAGATATACTCTATCTCATATGATCCGTAGGGTTTGGTACTGAATGTCACATCGAAAGTTGTTGGTTATATTAACACTTCTGGTCCACAAAGATGTCACATGCGATATTAAATTCGTGCATAATACATAATTAATGTATGTTATGTTCACCGTCATCTGCCATTGATGATCAAATCACCAGCAATAAGGCAAACAATTTACAAACTCCATAAACTTAAAAAGAATAACAAAAATAAACTGCGTTTTCATTTTATTTTACACGCCAATATTCCAAAAATCATCAAGTGTTTTACAAGCATTGTCATAGCATGGCTTTAAAGTCTAAGAAGTTTACGATATCAAAGTGTGTCTTAAATAATTGCTATTCATAAGGCTTAATTTATTTAAAATTTCTATTATTTTGAGAAAAACTTTTTCGTAATTTACGATGCCATCGTAATGTTTTATGTTCCTAGTTTTTTTTTTCGTTTTTCCAGTTTCTTTTGCATTTTCTTCATTTTCATTTAACAACTTGGTATTGTTTTTCAAAAACTTTTTCATTGTAAAAACTAAAGTTGAACTATTAACAGAATCGAAAATAACAACAGCGTTAAACAATGAATATTCCATTGAAAAAGAGGGCAACAATTACGAAATTTCTTGCATGAATTTTTATGATGATGCCAACAAAATAAAGGATGGCGAAAAACATGCAATAAAGCAGTTACAGGCGGTCAAAACCAACTTTATAGGTTTAATATGTGGCAAAAGGTTGGAAATTCGTTACCAGCAGGAGGAGTGCTTAGGTTTATGAAAGTGCGTCGTTTCCACCGTTGCATTATTATGAATGAGATGTAAACCACTATAATACACTACAGCCTAAATGTGGGTTTTTTTAAGGAATTGGCGAAAAAGAGTGGCAGACATTTTGCGATGCCTAGTAATCCGCATGAATTACCTCCAAAATACAATCAATGACCTAGGTTGGGTTAGGTTAGATTTAAGGACGTGTTTATGTTATTGAAATATGGACAAGAACCAGATGTCAAAATGACCTAGTGTAACAAGTCTTAGAGGAGAAAGAGAGACGATAGTAAAGGAGTTAGAGAAATTGGAAAAGAAGAAGAGGTTGGAAAGAGAGGATAAGTAGATGAAGGATTATGACCAATATTATAGCAAATTTTTGAGCCGTTTCACCGTTTCAAGAGTTTCTATGAAAACATTTGACGAGGAAAGAAGTACTTCTGGCCCAGAAGAATTCAAGGATGCATGTATATGTAGTTTCCATGACAGAATCTATGAGTTAATCTAGATTTATATTCGATTGACAGGTTTTTGTTTTCAATTCAGAAAATATGGCTCTGAGGAAACAGATTCCAACGACGAAATCATTTCACAAAGGATTCTGTTCCAAGGACCTCGATACTCCAACAATTTTGGTTTGCAGATTTTATTTACAAGCGGAGCAAGAAACCATGCTCCAGTGAAGTCTCGCAAACTTTTCTTGCATGCCATCAGTGAATTCTAGTTTATATGGCCGCTAGTTCAGGTGCTATTAAAAGCAATTTGTAGCTGCGAAACTGTGTATGCCCTGTTTTCAAAGAGCACAACACTTTACAAAAAAAAAAAGTAACAGTTGGTTGAACTATATAATCAATTCCGAATATAAACACATGGCCTATATGTGAGATGAGCTTTCGAAAGTACTTACAAGTTAAAGGAGGTGCCCGCGATACCACAGTGTTCTAGAGTTTTTCCGAAAATTGGTATTCAGTTATTCCCAATGAAAACATTTCTTTACAAGCATTTTTCCAGCGGCATATTGAAATAAAATTTGTTACCGATTATGGAAGGATTAAAGTATCCATAGTTGGATTAAACCTTAAAATTTTATCACACACTTCCACAAAGTCTAGTGGAGAGAATTGATTCTGAGTCAAAGAAATCAATTACAATTATTGTATCCACACAATAAAGGTCCACTTGCAGTAGGGTACACTGAAAAGCCAACAGCCGGTTGTAACAAAGTTTTCGCATAAAAGAGAAATGATACAGCAATTGCTCTAAAAATGATGATGAGGCAGAATAAAAAACAAAGCTGGCCATCTTAAATCTTAAATGAAAGCAAAAGTTGACACACAACGGTTAATGCATAAATAAAAGAATGACTTGAAGGAACAACTTGTTTTTCCAACTGAAGGAATTTCATGAACAGAAGCCAAATTAAAGGAGATTAAATGTGGAGAGAAATATTTCTAAGGCAACCTAGCGTATGTCCGTTTTGTAGACGACGCTCCTTTAAAGGACAATGAATTAAAATAATGGAAAATGTCGACAACATAACGAGTGGAACATGCTGCTGCTACTGCTGTTGCTTGCTGTGTTGTTGTGTTGCCTTAACTACTGAATGTTTTATTATCATCATAAAAATTGTTAATGTTTTCGTCATTGTCTCTTGCTATACTCTTGTTACTGTTTTATGTTGAATTTCTTGTATTTGTTGTCTTCATTTAAGTTTTTGAGAACTTTTTAGTTGTAAAACGTATAACTTAAGACTGAAAAACTCAAACTCGTAATAGAAAGTTACAGACAGCAGCACTAAGCAGTTGGTATGTTATAATTTGAAGATAAAAAAAATGCAAATAAATTGAAATATTCTTTTGTTTTGTTAAAATAAGCTACAGAAAGAGTTAAATGTTAAATTACGCTGGGTTAAATTGAAAGAAAGGCTTATTCCGCAGCACAATTGGAATATCAATTGTTTAAAGTTTTTTTTTTTTTTTTAATTCAACTTTAAGGGAACGTTGATAACGGCCATCTTTTTTTTATGGTACATCTGTCACTTTATTTGTCACTTATTCAGTTTGTTTTTCAAGTCATCATGTATGAATATGGCAGTCAATAATACGCACAAATAATAAAATTGTTTTTATCAAAAAACATGCTTCATTTAGGCAACGTACTGGGGTCTATGCCTATCTTAATTAAGTCATGATCGCCTTACCGTTAACTTTATAACTTGGGACTGCACCTGTGTACAATATTGTACTGATCTAGGAGCTGAAGATGAACTAGCAGAGGCAGAGACAAATGTTCGTTGAATGAACTATGGGACAGTTAGCTACTGACCCAAATTTTCTTTAAGACACATTTTCGGATAAATGAGGGGTTACATGAACAAACAAAATTGCCGTTTGAAACCTAACCACATAAAATCTAAAAGCATTCCATTCATCGCGAAAAAGTCACTGTGTAGTGTGGATTTTGCTATGGTTGGGTTATTGGTTCATATTTCTATAAGAACGACCCTCATCAAAAATCCACTCACAACGACGAGTACTTTCGATCAATAATAACCAATTTATTTTGTGTAAAATTGGATGATCTGGCCACCAACGACATAAGATTTCCACAGGACACATAAGCTTAAGCCATTATTCTGAGGTGATGTGAGCTGACCAACGAGGTCATGCGATTAAACGTTTTTCTGTGGGAGTTTTTCACATCGCAGGTGTCTGCCATAAGCCACAAATCTCAGCGTGACCTCAAGACCAATATAAGCCATCGATTAAATTTATTCCGAATTATTCGCCAATGTCGTCAAGGAAATTGCGCATTTCGAGTGAGGCCTTCTGATCAATAGGTGCTTTCAAATGAATAAAGACTTTCGTTTTTTTAAATTTAAAGATAGGAAGCTTTTAATGAAAGACCTGATATAAATGCATTATTTATTATTATTATGTAGAGCTAATGGGAAGTAGTTGGGTGGCATATTATGTATAAGGACTCTGGTATTTTCTTCTGAGTTAAATTACCACCAAACACGTTCCAAATATGAATACTGGTAACGCGACTTTCTCATCGTAGAATATACAAATTGGGTTTAAAGTGATTTCTGTTATTAACAACTTAGTATAGAGATTTACTATATTCAGGTTACTTCAAGTTTAGCCCTTTCGAAGGGTATGCTTTTTCAAACTTCATTTCATATGAGTAGAAGAGAAAGATGCCTAATTGTAAGCTCATCTGTCCTCTCGTAGCCACATAACCAGAGATCTAGCAGAGCTTGATTCCGGGTGGTTCCATAATATTCACCATTTAACCTCATATAAGCCGATTACTCGAATAAGGGCCAAGTCTCGTTTTTTGTACTTTCTATTCATGTTAAATTGTATCACATGTATCGGTGTCTATGACTTTACAGATACTTATGGTAGTGTTGGATGCATTCTAGCACTGCAATTAGTTCACCTCGGGTTACACAATAATGCCGTTCAAACTTTTACAGTGTACGACAGTAGTAGGCTACGACTTGTACCATTAACCCCTTGATATAGTGCACCACAAATATGATATCCTCTAGCATCACTGTATAGAATAAATTATAGTGCAGCACACAATAGGTCTTTTAGTGTCTGGAACGCATTTTCTTGTGGCTCACTCCACATCTTTCGAATATTTCACCCTTGAAACGGAAACTTATACCAACTTTTATGAAACAATTCAATATTAAAAGTAACTTCTTCCAATTGCTGTTTCTTTTCATAATTCTTTCTTGAATTTAAATTGCCTGAGCATTTATTTCCTCTCATTTCTCATAATCGGCATTAAGAGGGGAAAAATTGTATGAAAATTGTTTCGACACCTTTTGATTAATATCGCTGAATTCATTTAATTTCCACAGAATGAAATTTATGTCCCCTAAAATTACAAATAAAATTTGTTTAACGTAACGTGCTCATGTTGTAATGCCTTAAGACACGCATACAATTCAAGGTAACACACCATCTCCGCCTCTGAATTTACTGAAAAAACAGAATTTCCAAAATAAAAAAAATATTTTCCATTAAAAAAGAGAAAAAAAGAAATAAAAGAAAATAAAAAAAAGATTAAAGAAGGAAAGAAACAGGAAATGGGAGTATTTTCCTTGCCTTGAGGCAATATTTTTATATGCTTTAAGGATTTTCACCTTCAATGATTACTTCTTTGTTGTTGTGTGAGTCAAATATTTTTTTTTGCCACCAAAAAAATTAAAAAGAAGAAATTGTTGTTGTTGTTTTGTTTTTAACATCATTTTTTCCTGTACATTTGTCATGCCGTGACAACTGCTTCTTTTCATTTTTATATCGTCGCTTAAATGCTTATCTGCAATGTTTGTCTTAGACTTTGTATTTGTGTTGTTGTTGTTGCTGTTGTGTTTTGTGTTTTTCCTTTCATTTTTTGCAACGTTTTAAAATGTTTGTTTTTCCGTTTTGACTTTAATTTTCCCGCTTTTCCCGCAGGCATTATGGCTGTTTAACATTGATGGGAAACTTTAATGGGCTACGACAATAAAAGAATCATTGTGTGGCAGTTTGTTGGGACAAAATAAAGATTCCTAAGATATTCGCTCCTTGAATTTCCCACTACTTTGTGTGAGATCAAGGGAAGGTCGTTAGATAAGGGTTTTCAAAAACAAATCAAGTTTATTTTTACCAGCTTGAGTTTTTTTAAATGTTAATTTTTCTTTGGTTCATACGAATTTTAAAACTGTGTTTATGAACGCAAAAAGTTTTAGTTTTCCTAGCGATCCGATATTAGCTAAGATTACGAAATCAGATTATAAAACCAGAGAGGCTCGTAACATATTCACTGAAATTACTTTCATGAGCTCCAGTTATCAAAAATATGAATAAGAAGACAGAAGTGAAAGTAACGGAAAATATCTCTGTGATAACGTAACAATTGTCGGCTTTCAAATGTTCCAACCTAACGACATTGTAGATATGACCTTAGACTTAGTAAGTGGACCGTATTATAGTCATGTGGAAACCATATACCTTTTAGTTCATAATATTCAAATGTGTGGCAAAAAATCTCACAATAATCTCAAATCTCAGCATAATTTTTAAAGATACTCCCTTATATTATATCTCTAGACAAAAAATCCTACCAAATAGACACTTTTGCCATATGCAATAGGTTCTCCATAAACATTTCTGTGCTTTACAATATTTATAACAATTTGCAGTCTCTTTAAATTTCTTTAAAAACTTATCTATTCTATGCACAGTAAGTTGCTCTGTGACGTGTGAAATTTAGCTCGTCCGATACATTACTTTTGCATTATTGATTCAGTATGAATTCAAGCGATCCATATTCGTTAATGAAAAATCTTTTTATGTTTGTTTGCATTACAAGTCACCATTAGATCGCTGACAAGGATCTGGAACAGATTCCATCTGGAATGTTGCAGAAGTATGTAACAATGAGAAGGAACACCTTCTCTGTAACTGTCCAGGATGTGATATTAGACCTCTCCGAGGATTCACAAATATTTTGAGCTGGTTGAGAAGTGCTAGGTTGTAGTCGCGCTCTCTTGTGTGTTTGTGACCCGTCCTTTTTCTCCATTTCTTCTATCCTCCCTTTCCTATCTCCTCCCTTTTTCCAATTTCCCAAACTACTTCAATACTCTCTCTCTCTAGGGCCAAATTAGAATGAGACATTTGTAACTACTGGGTTTTGAACTTGTTCCAATGACGTGTACACGTTCTCTAACCTAACTTAACTTAAACCTTCACTGAATAAGAGACACTTTAAATGACAAATATTTAATAGCTGTCAGCGCTGCATATCGGCAGGAAAACCCAATCTATGATCTAAGGTATTTTGTGAAGTTCGGAGGACTACTGAGTCAATCAGGCTATCTATCTATGAATGAAAAAACTTATTCACCAACACCTAAACAATAAATGTTTATGTTATTCTCTATGGACGTTTAATTTCTTTAAAATTAAAGTCGCAACTTGACCTTATCTATCTTAAAGTACAAAAATGTAATGAAGCCCTTAAAGATGACGTATACGTTTGTGAGACTTTTTTACTTAATTTGTTAACTTGAATATTAGCAGCGCTTAGTCAAGATTAAAACCTAGCTTTTCACAGCACTTATGTTGTGTGTATTAATTTAGATCATGAGCAGCGGAATCTACTATTTAAAGTCAACTCTGAACGACAGATTTTTACCAGTTGGCTGCTGTAAGGATGACGCCGGTAAAATACATTTTTTCTGTGAGATATTATGGAGGAGTTGAACCAGGGCCTCACGTCTAGGTAAGTCAATGCTCTCACCTACTAGACTACGGTGACTTTACAATTGTAATGACAACCCTCGATTAATCGTACCTTATAAACTCATTAGAAAACCTCTAATCTGTCCCTTTAAATATGATTTTAATTCTAAACTAAATTAGCTTTTTCAACCACAAAAAAAAAAAAAAATATACGAAATAAATTTCCTGTGTAGCATTGAAACACCTTTTCTTTGTCAACTTTAATTGCACTCAATTAGTTGGGCTAATCTCGTAGTGATTAATTTTCTAAAACACCACATTTTTTTGGTTATTTTTTCATTTGTGTTGAACATTATTTTGACATTTAACAAAAGCAACACAGCGTACAATTGTGGTTTACCTTTGGCAGCAGTTGTAATACAGAACACTTTTGTTGTTTTCCTGCTGTTGCTAATAGTGATTTTAAATCCTCCAAACAGACGTTCAATCATTTTTGACTATTCAATGTGTCATGTCATTAGAAAGTTAAAATAGATTTGCATGTCATGCCATATACCACATGCTTCGGTACATGTCACATGCATTTGAATATAATTCTATTGTATTGGCTATTGTATGTATATCTATGTATTCATTTAGTGTATTTAAAACACGTTAAGTTGTCAGGATATTTATTTTAATGTCACACTTACTCTCATTGTTGTTGTTATTAGTTTTCTAAAGTTTCACATGCTAAATTAAATTGAAGCAAATATTTGATTAGACACTATACATTTAACAAACACAAACACAAGCCAAGTACATACATATATAATACAATACATATACTCATACACTTGCATTAATGCATACCCATACAGGCATGCATGAATATATCATCATAATATCTTGGATATGTTTACAGGAAATGATTAATGAATTCTGTTGTCATTGTATTAGTTTTTGTTTTTCATGTTCAAGTGCCTTAAGCTAGCACTTGGCATGTACATATAGTATGTAAGTAGTATGTGTGGTGAGGATTTTATTGTTGTCTGTAATAGAAAACGGATTAAATGTATGAGAACAGCTGCTCAATGTCTTGTAATTTTCTAAATAACCTGTAACTTTGAATTTACATTATAGGACCTCAAGAGTTGGGAAGTAGATTTTGGTTTTCGGAGTTCTGATAATAAATTTGATGAGGGTTAGAGATTTTCGTTGCAAAGAAATGGAAAATGTAATGCACATATGACCTACGAAATGAGGCAGACAAACATTCTTTGGAGATTAAGAGAGGGATTTGTTTTTCTTTCTTTTTTTGGATTACTTTAAAAAGGGTTATTTAATCATACGAACATAATCACCATCCATTTCCTAACTTTTTTCATTTACAGAATTTCTTCCTTGATAGTATTATTTACCAGGAATTTTTTTTAAAACACATGCTTCAAACATATCTTACTATTTTATATAGAGTGGAAACGGTTTGAACGGTAGAGTGGAAACGGTTTGAAATTTTTCCAAATTTATGCTTTTGCTACAAAGTACTGTTGTTCCGATTAGAAATGGAATATTATTTCATTCATATGGCTATTACGGTTGGCCTCACAGTATCTTACTCGATTAGAAAAATGTTCGTGTAATTTTTCAAATGTATGGGATTTTTCTCAATTTTCTCTTGTTTGTCTCTATAATATTTTTCTTTAACGACGCCCCACTGAAAAGATTTCAACGGTGTCAAATCGCAACTTCTTGGCAGCCAATCGATGTTACTATATCAATTTAATTAACCGGCTATCAAACGTTTAACTGCCATAAATCGATTGTGGCATGAGATGTGTCAAGTTGCTACCATTCTGTTGAAATCAAACAATGTTCACATCCATACCATGAAAAGCGGGTACAAAAAATCAGGTTATTATGGTACGATAGGTGTCCCTATTGAACCTAATGTTTGTGACGCCTTCATTTTTAAAGACATATAGGCCTCCACACCAAACGATCACTCGTAATAATCGTAATGGATGCATTGGCTTCTGTAAGGCCATATGTAGGTTTTCTGAGCTTAATAACGTACCC
Source organism: Sarcophaga peregrina (assembly GCA_014635995.1). Classification (NCBI taxonomy): domain Eukaryota; kingdom Metazoa; phylum Arthropoda; class Insecta; order Diptera; family Sarcophagidae; genus Sarcophaga; species Sarcophaga peregrina. The sequence goes on along the minus strand of CM025789.1, from coordinate 112,652,135 downwards.
GCCGAGATAGAAAAGAGCTTCATTCGAAAAGATGTTTTTTATTTTTTTTTTTGGCGAAATCGATCGAATCATCGTTTAGTTTCTCGTTAGCCCATCTACCGAAGCGAAAACTAGGCGTATGGTCATGCTACTTCAACTCTTGAAACAATTAAACTTTGTAAGGCATCAGATCGAGAACTTTTCGATCGACGTTGACTGTGGCGTGAACTGTTCATTTCTTGAGTGCAATGACGAGTTGATCTTGACGAATTCTCACGCACACACTCAGTCAAATTAGTATACGAGCACCCTCATGTCTTGTGTATACCAGGCACTGTTGACTCCTTTCTGCGACCAAATTTTTTACGATATTTTCATGCAATTTCCGACCAATTGTCTTTATTTTGGAAATAAATTTCCTATCAATTTCAACGTGGCTCAAGCGTAAATCGATTCATTATGTTCAGTTGCGATAATATCCTGAATTTGGTGATGGAATCGAACAACATAAGTATGATTAAGTTTCCAATTTAAAGCGATAGTTAGCCCATTAGTTACTTTTCTGAGGAATTCTAAGGCAATTTTGTTAAATATTTAGTCAAAGTACAAGATAAAGAAAATGAAAATTAAAGAAAATAATTTGTGGCATCCTCACATATTTTCTACACTTATGGGTTAAAAATTTTTGTGAAAATTCTAAATATATTTCACTCAGAGTCAATACCATATGATAGACTTACATCAGGCGAGGTAAGAATCAGAAATTTTTCTTTAAATAAAATTTTATTCTTTCATCTTTAATTAACTATTGAAAAATTTGACTAAATTTTCCAAACTTACATTAGTTAATTAATTTAAACATCTGCTGATAATTTGTATTCGAATCTTTAACTTTCTATCAGTTTACAACATGAATTAAATAAAATTTTGTTTGTATGTAGCATTGAAGCTGTAATCGAATGAAATAATTTTCATGTTCACAATGTGGTTTTAAGTTCAATCAACTGATTTCATTATGAAAAGTTAAAATTGCATATGCCTCAGTGTCTCAGCATTAATTACAGTTCACAGGTTGTGATTACCACTGACTACTCGGTCTTATATGGTAAAAGGATGATGAATTTATTATATATTCTCAAGGATATTAAACGTAAATATAAATTCTATAGACGTGAAATATTCTTGTATGTTGACAGCTGAAGATAAGAGAGAATATCATTTGAAATTCTTTTTAAGCATGGCATTATTATATGGTATTATTAAGCAAGTTCAATGGAATTACAAAGTGTTTTGTGATGCTATTTAATAATTTGCGTCAACGAAAGGTAGTTGAATTATTATTTTTTTTTTTCAAACTTGGTGTGGCTTGTAATGTCGCCGTAGTCTAGTAGGTGGTGGAGTAATTTTGTTTATTAAATGGGTTTGAGTAAAAAGTCTAGTTAATTAATTATAGCCAGGCCTTCTTAAAATTTTTCTTTTTTTTATAAAATCAATCCTTTTCATCTGTGAATTACAGAGGAAAGGGCTCAGTTTATTCAAGTTTTAAAGGAAATCAGTTGGTATACATTTAAAGCTATAGCCATAGGCCTAGATTTGAGGGAAATGAGAAATTTACATAAATGTCTATAGTCTTCAAATCCTTAACCATGTAATCATTAACCAACCAAAAGCCTTCAACAAAAGATGTGTTTCAGAATTAAATTCCAGAAATGTTTCTTGTTCGGTTTCATACACTCAATATGAATGTGTGTTGGCTTATTAGACAAGAGGTTGCAGTTCAAACCTCAGGTCCGATATCTCATGCACTGTAATGAGGCCGGAATATCTCCACGTAAGAAATGAATGAGTTGTTCTACTTTTGGAGGAAAAATTTTGAAGATATCAAGCGACTATTTTTATAAATTAAATTTCATTAGTTAACATACATAGTTTCTGAGTTGTCATGGTAAACCTTAAAAATTTTTTCAAGCATTTATTATTCAGTTTAACTTTGATAAACGTTTACAATCGTTTGTAAACATTTTCCCTTTGACTTTACCAAGCTTTTGTTACAAATTTTAAGGTCATTTATTTTAATTTAAACAAACAAGCAAATAAAAATACAACATGAAACGTACAGAGAGAGAGAGAGAGTGAATAAAAAGTAAATACAATAATATAAATACAATATAAACGAAGGAAATGTGAATTTTTTTCTAAGAAATTATTTTCCTTTAGTTGGAATATTTCTCTTTACTTGGCTAACAACCATACCCTATTGTAGCACTGTATATCGTCAGCACAATACGAATTTTAACTGCAAAAAAGTAACAACGAAGATGGTTTATAAAGCAGAAAAAAAAAAAAAAAAAGAAATAAAATAAACAAGAAAAAGGAATACGAAATAAGGAAAAGAAATAATAATTTATTACACCATGGCAAGACTATACGGGAGTATAGCCATGCAATAATTATTGAATGAAATTTAAAATAAAACAAATAAAGAAAGCGAAATAGAAACAAGCCAAATATTTATATTTGGCTTAAAGTCTTAGGTAGACACCACCTACACTCATGCAATCAATTTCATACAGTTTTGGGGATCACCAGGTGAATTCTTTTAAACAAACGCTACGATTACTTTATGTTCTCTGGCAATGAAAATGATTTATTGGCAGAATTTTTAAAACGATATTGTTTATTTACTGGTTATGGTTTAAATTGAATTGGTTTTGGTAATATGTATAATGAATTATACGTTGTACGTATGTACACATATTGATTACGAATAATAATAAATAAATAAAAAAATTATTCAAGAGAATTCAGAGTACTTTAGTTTTGTAGAAGTATATTTAAAAATACCTAAAGTATTTGCCGATTAATACGCAAAATATAATGGATTCCATAGCTTCAAATCTTAAGCTACCAATAGTCATAACAGAGTGTCATCTAATACAGATGAATACTACAGAATTAGTCACTTACTCAGCGCACCCAAAGAAATAAAACTTCTATCGATGTTAATCCACAAGGCTTTTAGTGACACATGACGTAGGTAGCTGGTTGCCGGAAAAAACGGTGTTAAGCAATAAATGTTCAGATGAAATGCAGGAAATGGTATAAGATTAGTCACATACTTTGTAGAGTTAAAGAATGAATACTGTTATCAATTTTAAACCACACGGTAGCTGAAGAATTTGTCTCCTAGGTCATACATGACGTGGATAGCTGGTTGATGAAAGTACAAAGTAAAGTTTGGGACAGTCAAAAAAACCGAATGGAATAAATTGAATGAGGCACTTTGTTCATTGCAGGAACTCAAAAATTATCATCTCGTTTCTTATCATCTCTTAGTCGAATATCCATGCTCACAGATGGACTGCTGAAGCAGTATTTTTTGTGTATGTGTCTTGTAGTAGTTTATGAAACAGAGTATTCACGGTTTTGCACTATAGATTTAAAGAATAAAGAAAGACTTTAGCATAAAAAGTTATCTAACCTTGCTTCACTAAAAACTTTACAAACAATGCTCTTGTGTATATAAGTGTTTGGAGACAATCGAAGCTTAGCTAACTACAGTGGTGGAGGCTAATGCGAGTAAAGCATATGAGATCTTTTGTTGTAAAATGAGACAGCAATTTCATGTTGATAACTTTGTTTATTGATTGCTTGCCACAGCTTAAGGTTCCTTGTTATCGTCACTATTGTAAGTAAAGTTGTTTTCAATTCCGTCTTAATCTGCCGAAGGTAATGGTAACGATTCCCTGTTTAATATGATAGTAGGCTTTCTGATGTTATATACTTCATCAGTTCTGTCCATGCAATTGCCTTCCTTCTATTGCGTCACTTCGGTCTCTGTAGTTGCACGTTACTGATCTGTAAAAGTGCCATGATTTAAATTGGTTTGTGGAGTAGGACAGGGAATTTGTTTAAGGACTTGGCATCGGCATTTCATCAGCAAAATAAATTGCCTTTAGTTTTGTGACGGTTTAAAGCTCATCACGTTCCTCCAAGGTAGTAGCATGCAACAAAACGAAACACGTAATTCCTTAAACATATTGTAGCCTTGGATATCTTCAAATTACGATATAATTCCTCCGTAAATACACACAATCTTAATCTATGCTTTGGGTATAATTCAATTAGTTACAAATATTGTGCTATTACTTGCCTTTCTTTCTACATATTTACCATTAAATAATGTGTAAGCATTTTCATTCTCATTTCCATATTCTTTATATTTGATTGTTATCTTTAAAACATTTACGATTTAAGTTTACAAATGTAAACATCGTTACGTTATACATTAAAATTTCATGTCTAAACAATCATAGAAATCCGATAATAAAATTGTTATTTTTACTACAACAGTTTAAAGCTTTTAGTGACTCAAGGGCCCATTTAATTTACACTCTCTGACTACCGTACATACGGTTAAGGATTTTCTAAGGAAATATTCTGAGAAGGAAATAAGGGTCAAAAGTAATAAAAAAGAATAAAGGTTGAAAGATGTTTAAATAACTGCCTCGTACATACATACTAGTCCTCTAGGTCTATTGTGTTTGGCTTGGCGTTTGGAACGCTTTGATACAAAACGGTCTAGAAATCTATTTTCATTGAGTGGAACGATTACAAACACCTTTATTCATTGTATGGGATCGTATAAAAAATAAGTTACAGTTAACCAAAGCTAAATTCAAATCGAATCCACCAATGAATCATTTGCTTTAAGTCAATACATAGTCTGGTTGTGCTGACTGCTACCTTTTTTCTTTTCTACAAATTCAATTTAAGAATTTGGCATCCTTTTAAGAGTCCTTTAAAAACGTTTTTTGTTTTTATTTTTTTTTGTTGTAATAGACTTTGAATCTGTTTAAATTGAATATAAAATTAAATGAAATTAATGTAAGCATATGTGTATTGTCAACACATAAGGGCATTGAATTAACAGTATTTGCAGTGTTTTTTTTATTGCACATCGATTTAGAGTCTAGTCTCTCTAAAAGTTAAAATTAAATTTAACATAAATTTCATGAAATTTTACTTTTCAAACCCCTCATAATCACAGTGTTTGTCTGTGAAAATGCTAAAAATAAAATCCTTTTTAAATTTTTACCACAAATTATATACGCATAGGAGAAGTAGTTTTTCGGTATGAAGAGGTTTTTGCGTAAATATGGAATCTATTCAGTGAGGTTAAATTTAAAAAAATACTAAATACTGGACTAAATAAAAAATAAATAAAAATTGAGAGAATTTAAAATTAAATTAAAACAAACTGTGTTGATTATTTTGTTGATTTGCCAAATTCGAGTACTGCTTGGAAATACCATGCGACTGTCGGAGGAAACTGTATCAGTTAGGTGCTGGGTGAAGTCGTCTTTGTCTAGTAGATAGTAGGGATGCCAATCGGGAAATCCCGAAACCCGAAATCCCGGGATTTTCGGGATTCATAAAATCCCGAATCCCGGGATTTTTGAAAACTTATCCCGGGATTTTTCGGGATTTTCGGGACTGTGAATTCATATGTATTTTGACCCTACAAAAGGTGCTGAAAAAAAAATTTATATCACTTGACTTCGATAATAGCATCTCAGATGAGGAAAACCCTACTTCCATTGATAAAAAATTATTTGATGACATCGAAGAATGGAAAAGCTCTATAAAACGAATTAAAAGGGTAACTGATTTAGATACTCAACTGTCCAAAGAAATAGATTTATTTACATCAGGAGGTGGTAGAGGTGAATATTTACGAAGCTGCATACAGCTATCCTTGGAACTATTTTACCAACAAATGTTGATTGCGAGAAGTGTTTTTCAACGTATGTTGACAACAAAATTCGTTCAAGCCTATCAGATCTTATGTTAGATGCTTTAATGTTTTTGTTGGAATCCAAATAATTTTCTTAAAACTAATGCATTTGCATATGTACGTATGAATAATTTTTATTTTTGTTTATTTACTCTTCTTTGCTATACATAATTGGAATACAAATAATTTTATTAACAAAATATTTTTATTATTAAGAGGAAAACGCAATTTTTCCAGTGATTTTTCGGGATTTTTGGATCCCGAATTATCCCGAAATATCCCGGGATTTCGGGATCGGGATTTACAAAATCCCGAATCCCGGGATTTTTAAAAATCGATCCCGTTTGGCATCCCTATTAGGTAGTGTGTGGGCTTATTAGACGTAAGGCCAGGGTTGAAACTCCAGTGTTGTTTAGCACATGATAAGCACCCAAATATTAACTATTCGTCTCTGATATTGCCTTATGGTTCTCATTCTTTCTACATATTGGAATCAAGATGATCTCTATTCTAAATAAGGGTTCCTTAAGTCTACAAGTGCCTTGTTAAGAGGGCACTTCTCGCTGAGTGTATACAACCGAACATCTGTTCTCACTCCACATTTAGTTTCACACCTATTTAAGGACGAACAAGCGTGATTGTACATACATACGAGTAATTGGTTCAGCCAGGATTGCGACCTAGTTTCTCATACCACTTATGTTGTGTGTACTAATTTTGAACTCCGAACGACTGATTTTTGAGACTGTTTTTTTAGCAATTTTATTTTCTCTTAGAATTTTTGCCAGAAAACAGCAGAGAGGAAGTCCCCGAAGAAATAATTTCTTGTTTTTGTTGTGAAGTCTTGACTCTTGGTTTGTTTGGGTCAAGTAAATTTCCTAATTACTGCTATGTTTCAATGAGTCCTCATCACATTTAAGAAGGCAATATATGACATTTCAAACAGTGTATTCTATAGTTTGTTATGGCTTAAGTAAAGCTGAAGTCAGAATTATTTATTTTTGTTTCTTTCATTCTAAACGCATGCACCTTTTATCTGCAACACATTATCTGCAACAATTTCTGTTTTACATTGCATTTGTCTGTTTGCAACATTCTTCTTCACTCGGTTGCTTTTACCGTTTTTAATTAACTTTTAAAATGAAAAATATTGCATAACCAAAACAAAAGAAAATAGTCTCAGGAAAGGAAATAAAAGTACAGAATACTTAGAAACAAACAAAATTTAAGTAAAACAAGTTAAAACTCTTTGACACAACTTTCGGTTTCGGTATTTTCGGTGCCAACACATCACATGCGCATTCTAAGAAAACTTAATGAGGACTTTTCTATATTTTGTAAGTAATTCTAGAAAATTTTGTTATTTTCACTTCATTGTTGGGGTTTTTGTTTCTGTACAAATAACTGAAGCAAGACTGTAGAAAAAGACAAAATTTTATTTAGATTTAGAAAGTTGAAATACGATGTGATGCAAATATACTCTGCATGGTATGAATGTATGAAAAGAATTCTAAAAAGTTATTCTTTTTTAAATAAAACAAGATTTAAATCAAAAAACAGACAACATTACCGTACAGTATACATACAAAATCGGAAAAATAAAAAAAACTTGTCTTGCTTCTGTGTTATCACATGTGGTATGAGCTAAGATTTTTAATGGCAGGATATCATTATCTGCATGGAGAATATGGGTATCTACACAGAATACATATGAAATGTTTTTGATGTCCACTTTAGCTGGTAATCAATGCTTTGCTTAAAACTCTTATTTTATATACAATACAATAAAGGATTCACAGTTTTATACGCTCAGTATCCAAGTGAAAACAAACATGCACTTGAGTGACTTTTAATAAAGGGCGCCTATTTATCATGTTGCTTTGGTCTGCTGTATAAAGAGCATACCTACCACTGAACATGTTGTAGCAGTTCACTAACATTACCACACTGACATAACATGCATCACAAAGACATGTTCATGAGCTTCAGTTTTGACACCAAATGATTGAATGAAACCAGCAACAGAGCGAAAAATCTATTCCATGATAAACAATATTGTTATCAAGACTAAAAGCCATTTAACCACATACAGGGACAATACTTCATATCTATTCATCAAAAGCTATTCTTTACATTGAACGTTCTTTAAAGGCTAATGTGTGTTCTCTGGAAATTTCAACATCTTATTCGGGCATTCCTTTAAAAAGCTTGTCAGATATGATGAATACGTATTATTAATTAAAGTTGAAAATAATCCTGATTAATCCCTCGAAAAATGAATTTAAGGAGATGTTAACACAAAAGTGCGAAACTCTGTGGCAAAGAAAAAGTATAAAAACTTGTTATATTGAGTTATACAGTGGTGTATATGTATATATAGAGTGGCCTTTTTAAATGTTTAAATTTAAAAATGCAATAAAACAAAATTGTTTTAAAATTTTCCCAAATTCATGCTTTTGTTGTGAAGTACAATTATTCGTAATTGTACAATGGCATTACGAATGTTTACCTGCAAATACTCAGTTGCCTCTGATTTGTCGACATAACACTTTTCTTCAATGACGCACAAACACAGAAAATAGACCATCTTAATGGCGGCCAATTGACATCACCATTTCGGCTTATTAAATGACCATCAAATCTTTGACGTAGTAAATCGATTGTGGCATGAAATGTGTAGGAAGTTGTATAATTGGCTTGGTCCGAAAATATGGCAAAATTGAAATCGTCGTCCAGTTCCTCGTTGGCCCAATAATTCAAAATCAATCGATTCATTACGTACAGTTGTGATAACATACTTAATTTAGTGACAAATTAGAATGACATAAGTACTGCCAGATTCGAAGTAACCGTCGGTTCCAATTTAAACCAATAGATGGCCCACTCTATATTGACGAAGATTTGCATCTTGTAATAGTTTATTTATGGGTAATTAACTGCAAACAATGTTTACCATAAAATGCCGTCTGATGCAGTACAATTCGTAATCCTGGCTGTATATTCAAATGCGGTAAAAACGCAACATTACAGTGTATAAAAAGATAGCCGGAGCGTATACTTAATATTTATGTTCATACAAAGAAATAATTAAATATTCCACATACGCCATGTGTTGGCTACGAATTTTCATTTACAATGAATTGTAAAAATTTAATCCGTTAAATGATTTAATCCGTCATAAAATCACTTTTCTTTAATTTTCTTTTTTTCTGAAATAAAAAATAAAGTTTTATTAACTGCCTGAATATGACTCGACATATTTGTGTGTTTTCCTGCATTAAATAAGCAAATATTTATGATTTTATTGACTGAAATGCAAATATTGGCGTCATAATCTTTTTAGTGATGGATGCTTTGTATTTGCCATATTAAAACGAGTTTTAAATGGCGGATATAATTTCAAAAATTTCTCCACTTCACATCAGGTCTGCGGCCAATGTGAAATAATAATAAAATTGTGGATGAGCATAATGAATAAATTCTTCTAACAATGGGAGTGTGCCGGATGTATATGTATGTATGTTCGGAAAGCTTTGGCCTCTTTTGGATCGCTATTACATTACACATCGCATACGAATTTCAAGAGAATCGTAACAAACAATTGTTGCATTGCATGCTAGTGTTTCAATCTTCTTTTAGCGTAGTTGCATTGTTGAAATAAAATTCCGCTGAATAGCATCACTACTAAAATTTCTATAAAATTTCATTTTTTAGCCGTTTCTCTTCCCCTTTTTGCCAAAAATTCTACGAAGACAAACTGATGGTTTTCACAAATTACAAATAAATAATTCTGAAAAAAAATCCAACGAAGTGGAGCATGGCCTGATGCCTTTCCTAGTTAAGTTGTAAGAACGTCTTACCATTTACAAATGATTTCCTTTTTGTTTTCCAGTTCCTAAGAGGAAAAACTACAAAGTAATGCATAATTTGATCAAGTATTGGGTTCACTTTCTTTTATCTTTTTCTTCATAGGAAAACAATCCAAACGAAAAATAGACCAAAGACATCACCATTTCGGTTAATTAGGCGGTCTTAGATGTGTGGCAAGTTGCAGTTTCCTGCTGAAGCCAAACTTTGTTCACACCAATACCATAAGGAGCAGGCATTAAACAGTCACTTTAGTCAGTAAGATCACAGGGTGAATTTTCTGAGCCCCATAATACGCTAATTTTGTTTATTAACGTACCTACGAAGATAAAAATGTGCAGCATCTCTTTGGCCTATCTAGCGAAGCGAAAACGAAACGGATGATCGTGTGGCTTCAACTCTTGAATCGACATCATAGCGAGATCTTTTCACCAAATTCAACGTAAACTGGTGCGTGATATAAATAATTGGTAATTACAACCCTTCAGTCAGGGTTATTCACCTAGTTTCTCACACCACTTATTTTTGCGGCACCGAAGAACGGATTTTATGAGAAAATGACATGTTGACAGCTTCGATATTTACTCGTGTACTGTCGTCTCGTAAGCAAACATACAAACTAGGGATGTCAATCGGGAAATCCCGAATCACAAAATCCCGAAAATCCCGGGATTTTTAAAAACTTGTCCCGGCATTTTTCGGGATTTTCGGGATTGTGAATTCATAGGTATTTTGACTCTATTAAAAGTCCTGAAAAAAATCTATATCACTTGACTTCGATAATAGCATCTCAGATGAGGAAAACCCTACTTCCATTGATAAAAAATTATTTGATGGTATCGAAGAATGCAAAAGACCTATAAAACGTATTAATAGAGTAACCGATTCAGATAATCAACTGTCCAAAGAAATAGATACAGTAGCGAGCACAAAAAATGCAACGTTGGGTAAAATTATCTTTAAGTGCGATAATTTTAAAAAAATGGTGACCAGTTCAAAATATTTCTTTGGGTTATTAATCCCTACAGTTATAGATACCTATTATCAATAACATTATGTAAATATTTTTAATTAATGATATATATATATTTTGTCATTTATTAAAAAGAATACGAATTTCAAGAGAATCGCAACAAACAATTGTTGCATTGCATGCTAGTGTTTCAATCTTCTTTTAGCGTAGTTGCATTGTTGAAATAAAATTCCGCTGAATAGCATCACTACTAAAATTTCTTTAAAATTTCATTTTATTTTTAGCCGTTTCTCTTCTCCTTTTTTCCCAAAAATTCTACGAAGACAAACTGATGGTTTTCACAAATTACAAATAAATAATTCTGAAAAAAAATCCAACGAAGTGGAGCATGGCCTGATGCCTTTCCTAGTTAAGTTGTAAGAACGTCTTACCATTTACAAATGATTTCCTTTCTGTTTTCCAGTTCCTAAGAGGAAAAACTACAAAGTAATGCATAATTTGATCAAGTATTGGGTTCACTTTCTTTTATCTTTTTCTTCATAGGAAAACAATCCAAACGAAAAATAGTGACAAATCCCAGCTTTTTGACGACCAAATGACATCACCATTTCGGTTAATTAGGTGGCATTAGATGTTTGGCAAGTTGCAGTTTCCTGCTGAAGCCAAACTTTGTTCACACCAATACCATGAGGAGCAGGCATTAAACAGTCACTTCAGTCAGTAAGATCACATAATACACTAATTTTGTTTATTAACGTACCTACGAAGATAAAAATATGCAGCATCTCTTTGGCCTATCTAGCGAAGCGAAAACGAAACGGATGATCATGTGGCTTCAACTCTTGAATCGACATCATAGCGAGATCTTTTCACAAAATTCAACGTAAACTGGTGCGTGATATAAATAATTGGTAATTACAACCCTTCAGTCAGGGTTATTGACCTAGTTTCTCACACCACTTATGTTTGTGTGTTTGTGTGTTAATTTTATCCACGAGTGGCGGGACCTATAGTTTAAAAGCGGCTCCGAAGAACAGATTTTATGAGAATATGACATGTTGACAGCTTCGATATTTACTCGTGTACTGTCGTCTCGTAAGCAAACATACAAACTACAAGGCTAATTTTTTTAAAAGATATCGTTCCTTACCCCACATCATTATTGATCCACCGCCATGTTTTACGGTTGGAAGTTGATATCTTGGAGAATATCTATGTCCAGGCGGTCTTCGAACAAAATTTATCCCATCGGAGCCAAACAAATTAAATTTGCTTTCATCGCTCCACAAGACTTTAGCCCATTGTTCGTTTGACCAATCCTTGTAACGTTTTGCAAATTCCAGGCGTTTCTTTTTATTGATTGCACTGATGAGAGGTTTCTTTGCGGGTCGTCTCGGATGCAAATTAGCCTCTTTCAATCTACGGCGAACAGTGTGAACGCCTATGGAGACTCCCATTGCTCATTTGGCGAAATTAGCCAACGTCCCTGCGGTCTTTCGTGGATCTTTTTTAACCAGTGCAATCATCTGGCGGTCTTGGCGAGAGGTAGTTTTTCGCGGATTACCACTACCTGGTTTCCTTTCCACACTATTTCTCAAGGAAAATCGAGATTTAATCCGACATACGGTTGATTGATTTACACCAAAGAGGTGTCCAACTTCACGCTGGATTTTCCCTTCTTCTAATGCCTTAATGATTGCAGTTTTGTGCTGTCAGCTGAGAGCTGCTTCTATTACAAAACACATGTTGTATAACTTATTAAGAAATTTTCAATTATAATTAAATAACTAACTTCATTTAACTATTTTGTTATTATGTTGCATTTTTTTTGCTCGCTAAAAATTTGCACTTTTTCACTAATTCAAAAATATTTAACTTTTTAAAGCAGAATTGGAATAAACTGTGGTTACTTTTGAAAATTTATAATTGAAAGAATTAACAGCAAAAGAAAATAGATAAATTAGTTACCGTTATTTTGAAACAGATCTTATTAACGATCATATGGCACAGTGTTGCATTTTTTGTGCACGCTACTGTATATTTACTTCAGGAGGTGGTAGAGGTGAATATTGATAGCTGCATACAGCTATCTTGAAACTATTTTACCAGCAAATGTTGATTGCGAGAAGTGTCTGTTAACGGCAGCGTATGTTGACACAAAAAATTCGTTCAATCCTATCAGATCACATGTTAGATGCTTTAATCATTTTGTTGGAATCCAAATAATTTTCTTAAAACTTTGGTAACTTTTTGCCTTGCTGTTTAAATATTTATTTTTAATGACATTTAATTCTGAAAACATTCATAATTGGAATACAATTGATTTATTTACCGAAATATTTTTATTATTAAGAGAAAATCGCGATTTTTCTCGTGATTTTTCGGGATTTTTGGATTTCGAATTATCCCGAAATATCCCGAATCCCGGGATTTTTGAAAATCGATCCCGTTTGGCATCCCTAATACAAATTACAAGACTACGATGAAATTTCATTCTGCTTCAATAATTTTTTGCAATTAAATGAAAAATTTTAAAACTAAACATCAGTATTTTTCTGCTGGTCGTACCCTTAAAACTATTAACTATTTGCTCTTCATTACTCAAACATATTAATTCTTGTTAATAATTATAAAATATTTAAATGGCAAAAAGGGTAACGCTCTGCTTACAATGGAAACCGTAATTGATTTGGTTTTGTTTTTAATTTAAAAACATTCCTACCTGAATAACAATCATACATAATTAGCTGCTACATAATTAATTAATTCGTTCTTAATGAAAAGAACTATCAAATAAAAATAAAAAAAAAACAAATAAAATAAATAAAAATTATTAATTTCGTTATGTAGGAAATAATTTTCATTTAACAAATATACGCATTAAAATGCCAACATTTTAAAAGGCAACCAACAACCACAACAAAAATTATTTATTTTTTTAATCCTCATGATTATATTTTCATTCATTTTCTGGTTTTTTTTTATTTTGTTGGTTTGTTTGTAAAATACATGAAACACAACCATGCGTACATACATAAGTATGAAGAATTTTCATTTTAATTCAAAAGATTTTCACGCCAACAACTGATGTTGTTTTCAATGCTGAAAGCTACTGCAAAATGGCAATATGTACTTGGAAATATTTAAGCCCGCTTGATGAACTCTTTTGTAAACCGTTTGTAGATTTACTTTTTACCACAACAACATGGTGAATATCGTCATACAGGAGTTTTGTTGTTTGCCTACGTAAGCAGCAGTACAAACAGTATAATAATGCAAATCCTTTAAGGTACGCCTTAGTATGTTGTAGCAATCAGGCCAGTAAACGTATGTTAATGAAACAGAAAAGGAAGAGGTGTTCATCCATAATGCTGTTGTAGGAAGTTGGAATTGAATATAACGGACAATAATTTTTAATAAACTGGAGTTTATATTCGTTTCTTTACTGATAATCTTTCAACTGGATGATCCGATTCTATGGAGTCTTAGATCGCCTGAGTCCGAGTTAGAGTCTATTGAGTTGACACACTTTCGGCATCGGATTTGTGAAATCATGTTGCCTTGAAGTCGTCGTAGTCTGGTAGATAGTGTGTTGGCTTATTAGACGGAAGACCTCGATTCAAACCCCAGGTCAGACATCAGCAGCAAAACGAAATTTGAAAAATTTTTCTTTGGCGACTTCCTCTCGACAGATTTCTACCAAGACTACGGCGACGTCACTATTATACCAGTTTTAAAATAGCAAGAGCAAGATATCGTATCCTGAGGTATTCATTATCGTCCGGTTAAATCCATCAATGGAAGCGTAATGTTGTACGACTGAGCATTTTCCAATTTTGATTTTATGATGTACTAGTACGTTCGTGACTATTCTCACATCCCGCATATGAGGATCATACCATCATATTGCAGCCAAAGATATATCATTATTTAGACCTGTAAGGGAATCGTATCTCTTAAGTAGATTGTATCTGTAAATTAGGGGCTTTCTTTCTCCGCTAAATGAGATAAGCACGTACTAGACAGTATTATATCACAATTTTAAAGTTAAAAGTTTTGAAATTCATTTTCTACTAAATTTATGCCCATCAATGTTTTAAACAAATCATTTTTTTTTATTTTTTAAATCTTTTTATTGCCAAGAAACAAAGTATTTAAAAAGTCACATACACACTCGCACACACATTCATAAATAATGAAATTGAATTACACCTGCTTTACGGCTGCAAAGTTTCTGAAAATATTTGCAAGTCCATAAATTTTCAATTCATTCAGAATTTTACATGACAGCAGTACTGAAACGCAAGAAAGGAGAAAATCTAAAATACATTCAAATAAGGAACGTGTTTGGAGTTTTCCTTTTGTTGTTCTTTCAAGTCTTTATAAAATTAAATACACACACAATAACATTCACATACACGCTCACATTTATACACTTTAATTTACTTAAAATACAAACAAAGGCAACAATATTGCATTGTGCGTTCACTTTTACATATACAGAAAGAGAGAGAGAGCGAGAGAGAGAGAGAGAGCAAGAGGATGAAAGGATTGTTTTGTATTACAAAACATTGTATTGTAATATGCTGCACATTGTTGTTGTATGTATGCAATGCTTTAACAAATCTAAATTGGCCCTTAAAGCTATACGTATGTAAATATATATCGGGTTCTTCAACAAAAAATTCCGAACTTGGCCATCTTCTATACAATTAGTTGACATTTCTATCAAATTTGTTGCCATTTATTGAGTTTGTTTTTTGCCAAATCATCACGGACAAATAAAGACAATGCCTTGCGCTCGCTGAATGAACTCTGAAACAGTTGACTCTAATGACCCAGAAACTGAAGGTAAACTTCTACAAACATTGACATGTGTTCGCTGAATTGGATGTGAAGCAGTGAGAGCAGCATGAAATTTATTAGCATCTCAGGCAAGCCCAATAAGTTTCCGATTTTTGTAGGTTTTGAGCTTTTGGTAGGTTTTACCTGACATTCACTAACATTAGGGACAACAAGCTTTTCTATCAGTTTGTGTTGTCAAGTTATCACGGACAACCATAAACAACGTTTTCATTGTCAACGGCGAGAACCAAAGTCGATGATTACCAATTTCTTTTGGCCTGAATAGGATAATCTAGTAAAATTATGGTAACAACAGGTATATGTCACGTTAGATATCCTGCACGAACATGCGAATTGCTCCTTAGACATTTTCTTGTGTGGTTTTCTTAAGTCTCATTTGTATGCAAGCAATTCAAAAAACTACAGCAGTCCTCAAGGCCTACATAACCCATTCCATCGATTCAAATTCAGCCTGATTTATACGCAAGACCTCTGTAGAAGACATTTGAATGATTTTATAATCAATTAATAATGCCTGCATTAGAAGGAATAAAGAAATTTCAATCATAATTCACATTCACTTTTTCTCATTAAATTTAAAGATAGAAAGCGCTTAATGCAAAACCCTATACAAAATAAACAATATTTTTATTTGTGGTAAATGGTTTAAGTGTTAGAGTTTAATGGTTTATAGAAATTGTAAATGTTTGTGTATGTTGTTGTATAAACAGAGAAAAACGTATTGAAATTATTTTTACGAAAATCGTTATCCTTTTGTAGCATCCTTTTTAAAGTTCTTTCTTTTCTTGTTAGTATTTAATAACGACAATAAAAAATAACAATTTAAATACAATGTACAGTGAATCTTAGTAAGATTCGTATAAAAGCAAAAGCATAGTACAATTGGGTTGTGATTAGTAGGTTCGAAAAAAATTAATTTCCGAATCATGAAACCTTCATTTATCGAATGAAAAAGAAAATAATACTACCACTAGACTACTGCTAGACTACTACTAGATTACTACTAGGCTACTACTAGACTACTACTAGACTACTACTAGACTACTACTAGACTTCTACTAGACTACTACCAAACTACTGCTAGATTACTACTAGATAAATACTAGACTAATTCTAGAGTAATACCAGAGTAATACTAGACTACTGCTAGACTACTACTAGATTACTACTAGGCTACTACTAGATTACTACTAGACTACTACTAGACTAATACTAGACTAACACTAGACTACTAACAAACTACTGCTAGATTACTACTAGACTAATACTAGAGTAATACCAGAGTAATACTAGACTACTACCAAACTACTGCTAGATTACTACTAGACTAACACTAGATTACTACTAGGCTACTACTAGACTACTACTAGACTAATACTAGACTAACACTAGATTACTACTAGACTACTATCAAACTACTACTATATACTACTAGACAAATACTAGACTAATACTAGAGTAATACCAGAGTAATACTAGACTACTGCTAGACTACTACTAGATAACTACTAGGCTACTACTAGACTACTACTAGACTATACTAGACTAACACTAGGCTACTACTAGACTAATACTAGACTAACACTAGACTACTACCAAACTACTGCTAGATTACTACTAGATAAATACTAGACTAATTCTAGAGTAATACCAGAGTAATACTAGACTACTGCTAGACTACTACTAGATTACTACTAGGCTACTACTAGATTACTACTAGACTACTACTAGACTAATACTAGACTAACACTAGACTACTACCAAACTACTACTAGATTACTACTAGATAAATACTAGACTAATACTAGAGTAATACCAGAGTAATACTAGACTACTGCTAGAGTACTACTAGATAACTACTAGCTACTACTAGACTACTACTAGACTAATACTAGACTAACACTAGATTACTACTAGACTACTATCAACTACTACTATATACTACTAGACAAATACTAGACTAATACTAGAGTAATACCAGAGTAATACTAGACTACTGCTAGACTACTACTAGATAACTACTAGGCTACTACTAGACTACTACTAGACTAATACTAGACTAACACTAGGCTACTACTAGACTAATACTAGACTAACACTAGACTACTAACAAACTACTACTAGATTACTACTAGATAAATACTAGACTAATACTAGAGTAATACCAGAGTAATACTAGACTACTGCTAGAGTACTACTAGATAACTACTAGGCTACTACTAGACTACTACTAGACTAATACTAGACTAACACTAGATTACTACTAGACTACTATCAAACTACTACTATATACTACTAGACAAATACTAGACTAATACTAGAGTAATACCAGAGTAATACTAGACTACTGCTAGAGTACTACTAGATAACTACTAGGCTACTACTAGACTACTACTAGACTAATACTAGACTAACACTAGATTACTACTAGACTACTATCAAACTACTACTATATACTACTAGACAAATACTAGACTAATACTAGAGTAATACCAGAGTAATACTAGACTACTGCTAGACTACTACTAGATTACTACTAGACTACTACTAGACTAATACTAGACTAACACTAGATTATTACTATACTACTATCAAACTACTACTATATACTACTAGACAAATACTAGACTAATACTAGAGTAATACCAGAGTAATACTAGACTAATGCTAGACTAATGGTAGATTAAAACTAGACTACTACTACTAGACTAATGCTTTACAATTACTAGAGCTACAAAAACGGCTCATATGAAAAGGCTGAGTCTAAAAATTAAAGAATACGGAATAGAAACTAAAAATTCAGATTTTCAGCATAAACTTTAAACAATTAGATTTTTATTGGTATTTACTGTACATGCAGAAATGCTTGTAATATAAGTACACACATATGTTATATGTTGAATACATACAAAAAGTCCTTATACCCTAACATACAATTAGACTTAATGTGTGATAATAATGTGAATTAGAAAGCGGATATAAGGAGTGCACACGAAAAAAAAATGGGCCTACTTTTAAGCTTATTACTTTTATCACCTTTAGTCACCTCTTTCAAAATCCACATGCTAAAGTTCATTGTGATAGCAAAATTAGTTTTTTTTTGAAAATGGGCACCCAACAAGAAAGTCGTAAAAAAATAATTGAAATTTTCAATGAAAAACCGTGCCGCTTACAAAAAACGATTGCTAGGTTCGCAGGTGTTAACCAAAAAACAGTTTCTAAGGAAAGAATAAAACAAAATAAGGAGTCTTTAAGTATTGAGAGCAAGCGTGGAAGTGGAAGAAAAAAAAGGATTTGCTGACAAAAACAAAGCAAGTAAAATAATACGTATTTTTCTACAACACCCTAAAATGTCTGAAAGAAAAGTGACTCAAAAAGTTGGATGTTCTGAGACCTTTGTTAGAAAAAATTGTTATACACAAAAGAATTCAAATATTATTTATTTTGATTGAAATATAAAATGAAAAAATCTTAGATTTATTTCTATAACGAAAAGTGTAAATCCAGTTTTTTTTGTGCGCACTCCTTACGTATATAGATATACCAAAAGGAGATATACATATGTGCGAAAGTACGCTTTACGTACATACCTACATACATACATATGTATGTATGTGTTTTTGAGTGTATTGTGGGAGGAACAAAAGAATATTAAATAAACAGTTTAAATTCTGTTCACAAAAAAAAATGATATGCGAAGAGAAGGTTCTCAGAAAATGTAATACAAGCTAAAACACTTGTTGTTTCCTCGAATCTCTACACGTATGGTATGCATGAAGATTTTTAATTTAATTTAACTCGTGCCGTAGGAGAACAGGAGAAACGTAATAAACAACTCATTGCATATGTGTCGGTTGTTTGCGACTACTGAAAATCTTTTACTAATAAAATCGAAAAAATTAATAATTTTTTTTAATCCTCTAACAATATATTTGTATTGTGCTTAAAATTATTTTTTTTACTATCAATAATCGAATGAAATTCGAACTACAAGAAAGAGTTGTGTTGTGAATAGGAAATAAACACTGGAAATGTTTTATTAATCTTGTTATATCTTAGTATGTGTAAAAGGTATTGAAGAACACTTCAGTCTATTGGTCTTAGGATTATATTTTTAAATTCGAAACTCATTTGCTTATCTTATGGCCATTTCAATCATAAAATTTCCTTTTTTCATGTCTTTAAGCAATTAGAGATTTTTCATAAGTGCACCCTGTAAATAAATTCAAACATGCAATAAAAATATTTCTACTCAAAAACATTATAATTTCGCTTAATTCGCGAATAAAAATGAAAATAAAATTTCTTTTTTTTTCCTTCTTTGCTTTTTAAATTCAAACTCGATATATTTGGCTGGCAGTATAGCGTTTCAAAGCGAAATATTTTTTAAGTGTTTCTCTACTCATATGAGTAAAAAATATTTTTCTTGAAACAACGAAATACAGCCATAAATATTGTTTTTATTGCAGATACGTACTTTCATTTCAGCAGATTGAACTAGTTTTCGTAGATTTTTTGTGTTGCTTTCTTGGGTTTTTATTTTTTTTTTTTGTTTCAGCAAGCCATACAAATATGAAGTTTATCTTTCAGGTGGAATCAATAAAAAGTTGGTAAGTGTGAGAAAATACATGTAAGAGCAAGAAAAATGTATTTCACACTTTAGGTTTTAGGCGAGGGATGTAGAGAAATGTTGGTATGCAGTATTCATCAGTATTAATATTGTTTCGTTTCATTATCTATCGGATTTTACAACACTAAATTCCAAACTTAGATGGTTGATTACGAACATCTTGTTGCAGAAACATCTGGCAAATTCATTTACTGATGATGTCCATTTTTAGGTGTATGTGTATGGAAACGCGTAAATGCTGTATTACATTTACATCACCAAGCTTTTATAACGAATGTGTTAGGTTAGGTTAAGTTCGAGGACGAACGCAATACTCGTAGGTACAAAATGACCCATTATAATACATTCTAATGGAGAGAGAGAGAGAGAGAGGCTAAAGGAGATAGGGAAAAGGAGAAGAGATTGAAATGGCAGGATAAAGAGACCTAAAAGGCAAAAGAGAAGCTCTAGCACTTTTTAACCAGTTCAACAGCTCAACCTATTAATGAATCTATGAAAAGCCTTAACGTCGGCACTCGGTAAAGAGTCTAATCCTTCGTAGAAACCTCTGCCCAGGCACCTCAACCTACTAAAGGCTGCACAGTTATAGAACAGATGTTCGATAGATTCCATTCCGTCTTGTCGCATCATACTCTGTATGAGACCGGAATGAGTACTTGTCTTTTTGTTACTACAATTTCACAACCATCCTCGTATCAGAACCTTTATTTTTAATAGAAAAATATACCGTAAGAGCCCTGTTTATTTTTTGGGTTGCAATCTCTTAAAAAGCTATTCAGTTTGGATTTTCACAGAAACGAGGTTTAAAAAACAACTTCTTTGATTTCCACTTCACTTCACTTCACTTCCCCTCTCCTCACCCCGCAAAAAAAGGAAGCTTATGCACAAATAAAAATATATGTATATGCACACTTATGCCAATAAAAGTTATTGGCTGGATTTTGTTTTATTTCAGTTCAGTAGCTTTACACCAAAACAAAAAAAAACAAAAAAAAAATTCTAAAAAGTTGGATTGAATTTTGATACGATAAGGAAGTAAAGAAATACAAGGAAATCAGTTTTAAATCTTAAAAAAAAAATTAAGAAACAAAAAGAAAATAATTTTATAAAGAAACCGAAACAGTAAACTGCTGATATTGTACCCATGTAAAGTAAAAAGAAAAATTTACAAGAAAATTGTCAATAAAACTGAAAGCAAACATAAACATTTGAAATCGTTTCTATAAGATGTTACAACTTTTTTCTTTGCCTGTAACTGACTCAATAGATAAATAAGGATGCCATTATTGTAGGGCGCAGGAATTACTTGAAGTAAAGATTTTTATTGGCGTTCATATTCGAAGGTTTGTAATGAAATTTGTACAATTGAAAACCATTTGGTTTGATTAAATCGTTCAATGAGTTTTAAAAGCTTTTTTAAAAGGGTTCTTATAGATCTTAACATAAACCATTCCTATGAACCGGATACACTCACGTAGCCGCTAACTAACCGTGTAAGTTTTTTTGTCTCTGTTTATTTTAAAATCCAATGTCACACTAATCCCCAAAAGGGGACGATCACTTTTATCTTTATCTTTAATAGAGTTCTCTAGTTCACTGTCTACGAATATGTTTTGTTTCTAGGTAGTGTGATGGGTTAAAAAAAAAAGCTTAAAAAGCAGCAGACAGAGAGCAAAACGATAAACTAGAAAAAAAAAATTTTCGGCGACTCTGAGAGTAAATGAAAATTGTCATGAAAAGGTGTCTCAAGAATCTGTTGTTTGGCAACAATTTTAAGCAGTAGGATGTATCGCTGGTGAATAAATTAACAAGCACAACAACAACAACAAGATTGTAATTGTGATTGCAGGATTGTAATGGCCAATTATGTATGTATGTATACATAATTACATTCTAAAATCTTTTCGATTTTAATCGAGTTCGGGGAAATTGTCGTATTGGAAACCTGCTTCCAAAAATATAAAATAACAAATAACTTAAAGATTATATCGTTTTTTAAAACCAAAAAATGTTTACAGAACATATTCTTACGATAGCACAATATGAAATATAATTAAAGCACGTCAGAGCTGTTTTGAATTTCCCTTCCTTTTGCTTTAATAAATTTTTACTATTTATTGTGTAGCAGTAGTTGGTTAAATTTAATAATGCCGTTATAACTAAACGGTTTATTACTTTAACTGTATATTAAAATAGATTTTACTGCAGTCATTTAAACGTTTAGAAACAGAAAAAAAAAATAATTTCATAACATCACGTTCTACTAGCTGTCTACGTAATGTTAAGTCGTCTACTTGAAATGTACATTTATTGCCACTACAACTACTACGAGTATGTCGAGTACGACGAGTACATGGGTCATTATATGGTAATTTAGAAAATAGAGCACGATTTCGTGCACTTATTTATAATAAAATTTTTTTATTCTTTTATATTTTTTTTATTTAATATGACATAGAAATATACAAAACAAAGAACAACAAAAAAAAAAATAATAAAAAGAATATAACAAGTAAACGTTGTATTAAAGTAAATCTAAAAAGGAAAAATTGTGTAGAAATTAAGATTTTTATCAAAAACTCTTACATCTGATTGGCAATTGTGAAGCTGTCATCGTAGTCTCTTTTGTTATACGAATGGTCTCTATACCTTTTTAATAAAAAAAAAAATTATTGTCTATCATTTTCGTTTTCATAACAATATTCCAAAAAAAAGTTGATTAAAACACTAACAAGTTAGCTCGCCAGAGCTGATGCGCTCCTTCCGGAATCCTCTTCTGTTGAGATGGGTATGCCACTTGCCTCGGTCAAGTTGACCATTGCGCGGAGGTTCCTTCGGGACGCCATCTCGGTCGTGATGTCGTCTCGACTGTAGTGGCCGTGCTTACGGGCCATTGCATCATGGGTAGGCACGCCGAGAGAATGAGGCTCCCTTTTAACGACTTCTGCCGTGGATGCAGGTCCACTGAGGAAGAGGAGAGCGTTATTTACTTTCTTTGCCAGTGCCCGTCTCTTGCTAGGTGTAGATATAGGTTACTTGGCTCCCCATTCTTTGTTAGCTTAACGGAGCTATCATCTATTGATATCAAGGATATAGCTTCGTTCATCAAATTTTCTGGCTGGTTTTCCAGTGCGGGGTAGTCGTGCTTTTATTGTGCAGCCCTTGCGCTGATCAACTTCTTCCTTTTCCTGATTTGGCGGAACTTGGTTAGTACAGGGACTGCGTTTCACCCGTGGCATCACAACGGGCCGCCATGCGTGCTCAAGTGAGCTTTGTAATATCAGAGCTACCACTACGACCTAATCTAACCTAACTCACAAGTTATAATTTCGATGAACATATTACTTTAATGTAACGTTATAGCTTTGGAATTAGACGTAAAGTTTAATGTCATTTAAATGATCGCCTCTCAATTAGTTGCCGCTGTCGATTCTTTTGAAATAGTTTTCGGCCACTATTGCGTATACATAATTTGGACTGTATCTCGAAGATAAATAGACGAAAATTAGTTTCAAAATGAACCAACGCAACACGTATAATCGCATTGACACGATCTTGGTCCTAGCAGTACAAAATAGCATTTGAAGGCACATGATCGGATGATCAATCGATTTCTATCGAAACTTAAAATTTTTCTTGCAACAAAACAAAAATTAGTTTTATTTTACGTCTCGTCGCTCGTATAAAGATTTCGATCACTCTGTTTCACAATTCATTCGTTATTTATATCAAGGACAATTTGACGAACATTAATTTTTTAACGCTTTATCATAAGGAATATAACCAGGTTAACATGCTTCAGTAAGCAGCTAGACAAAAATTGGTTTGATGCCGATAAGTTGCATTATTCTACATAGTGGCCAATAAACATTGCCAATCGTCGAAATTATTCTTTCAGAATGCAATAGAATCTTAAACGGCAGTTTAGTGTGGTCCGTATTACGGGTTTGATGAAACGACCTTGAGTTCACAATCTTTAATTTTCTTTAAAAAGTCGATGTCACGTTAGTTTTTAAAATTTTATGGCTCAATTACACCTTCACTTCACTGTAGTCTAGTATGCATAGATTTGGTCGCGTGTGTTGGTCATCTTAGTCTAGTACGTATTGTGTTGTTCGCTTTAGCCTAGTAAGTAGTGTGTTGGCCCGCACTTCTCTTTCCACTTAAAAGTCTTCGTTATAAAATTTTTTGATGGCTTGTGTCTTTACCGAGTTTTGAGAGCCGAACAATTTTTCAGGCGTGTTTTCCAGGCATGTACTGAATCTTCGGAGTTCATTTATCAACATTAAATCTTATCTAGCACTTAAGGTGCTCTAAGGATCTTGCTTGCATTTCGACATTAGTTGTTCGATTTAAAGAGAAAATTAAGGTCCTTAGTAAAGAAATTCCTTACCTTAGAGCCCGGGGTATAGATACCACATTAGAAATCTTGTACTAACTTGGTGAACGTTTTAATCAAGCTTAAAACAAATCTCATGCTGTCCTATGTTAAAGCCTTTAATGATAAGGGCAAGACACTAGAACATCTAAGGAATAGGCGTCGCTCTGTTTCCGAACAAATACGACTGAGAACAAGGTTTTAGATAATCAGTACGAAAGCGAAAATATTGTTTGAACCTTTAAGGATTGCCGCAGAAGGTAAGGCAATGGTTTTGAGTGTGATATGACCATTAATTTTTTTTCCGTGTTTGATTTTAAATATCAATAACTTTCTCGAAAGGATATACTTGGGAAACGAGAAAGTGATCAGAAGAGGGATTTGAGTTCTGCTTCAGGTACTTTTCGTGACAAACTTGAGAATAGTTAACGCCCTCCTAAACAAGAATTGTGTACCCATAGTACATTTGTCAGAACAGAAATCACTTCAAGCGCACATAGTAAGTAGGTTCTATGGCAAGGAAAACAAAGCGTTAATTGTTTACTGCGAGTCTACGTGGCATTTCAGAAATCCTTTCAAACTCAAAAAAAAGAGAAAATATTATGTGATGAGGAAAACTAAACGCCACTGATTTAGTTCGAATTTGGGAGAGACATTACAAAGTGTTCTTTTGTATTACAGTGGTCGGCATATATATTTTGACAAAGTATATTGTTTTATTGTTTTTTAATATTGAAATTCCTATAACACCATAGTTATTACAATATTTTCTTTACACTAACTCTTAAGTATACGTATCCAAAATATTTTGTTAATATCTTTACCCATTCTCATTCTGAAGAGAGAAATGCAATTTGGTACAAGAATTTGTAACGGCATAATTATTTTGACATTCTATAACTTCACCTCATTTTGTTTTTTGTGTTAAGATTTAATACAAAGCAGGCGTTGTTGAGCATTAAATATTAACATTCAATAAAAGATAAATAAAAAATTCTATTACTATTGTGTAACTATGGGAAAAATATCGGAATTACCTAACACCGTCAGAAGTGAAATTATAACCAAGTATCATCTTGGAATATTTGTAATAAATATTGCCAATGAGTATAATATACCTTGACAAACCATGTATTATCAAATAAATAAATGTAAAAAAACAAAATCTGTCATTAATGTGCGTCGAACAGGAAGAAAGCGTAAAACAACTGCAGCCGAAGATCGACAAATTATCAGAAAATTTAAATCTAATCCAGTTTTGACACCCAAAGCCGCTGCGTTGGAATGGAATTCGCACTCAGATAGGCATTTAAGCGAAAGAACGGTTCGACGACGTTTAAAAGAAGGCAACATTAATACATATGTAGCAAGAACAATTCGATGTATAGCACCAAGAAACAAAATTAAAAGGTTAGAATTCGCAAAAAGATATGTGGACAAGCCCTTATCATTCTGGCAAAGCGTCTTATGGACCGACGAAAGTACTTTCGAGTATCACTCGTCAAAGAAAAAAGTTTTTGTTAGACTATACCAAAAAACTCGAAAAAAAATCGTACCTGTTTTCGAAAAAGTTAGTCATGGAGGTGCCACAGTCATGTTCTGGGGCTGTATAGCATACAAAGGCTTAGGAGACTTGGTTCCCATCGACGGTTCGATGAACCAAAACCAATATTTGAAAATTTTAAATGAACACGCATTTCTTTCTGGCGATAGGTTGATTGGACCGTCATTTATTTTACAACAGGACAATGCTCCCTGCCACAAGCGTAAAGTGATTAAGACATTTTTGACAGAAAATTGCATTGAAACTTTGGATTGGCCACCTCAAAGTCCGGATTTGAATGAGATTGAGAATGTTTGGTCATATATAAAGCGCCAAAGAACCGCAGATCTGACAAGAACCAGGGAAGGAACAATTTCAGAGGTTAAATCTTTGTGGGAGGACATACCAACAAAATTCATTCAAAACTTGATCGATTCAGTTCCTAGAAGACTCCGAAAAGTCATTGCCGCTAAAGGAGGATACACGTTTTATTAATATTAAAAGTATTACAAAAGTTGGAATAACATATTTTTGTTTAAAGAGTTAAAATACTATATGTCAAAATACTTATGCCGTCCCCTAAATTTTTAAATTAGTTGCATAGAATGCAAATTTAATTTAAGAAGTTAGGATTTTATGTTTTTTAGTTATTAAATAAATGCTACTTCCATTTGAAAAAAAATTGAAATTTTTAATCTTTTGGAAATCTGAAAAAATTCAAAATGGTAAAATTTCTCAGGTGTCAAAATAAATATGCCGACCACTGTAGTTGAAGGCTGTACTATAAACCGTCTGATGGAAGTACTTTGTAATATTTGCTATACTTTTATTTCTTCATTTATTAATTACAATACAATTAAAAATTATATTTACTTACTTTTGGTGTAGTGCTACAGCCCAGAGTTTCTAGTTGGAATCGAATCCACAATACTTATGCTACACTACCCACTAGTCTACCGGGACGTGCTACCTTATGTTGTAACATTCAATTCATTTTTATTTATTTCGTTATAATTAAAATTGAAAAGATTTCATATGAAATTTTGAAGAATTTTTGTGCAATATTTATTTGTTATTTTTTTTTGTTATAAATTTAGTCAAGATTCCTTATTGTTAAACAAAATTTCATATATTTTTATTATACATATTCGTACGTTTAGAAAGACATTTTGATTTTATTATGACATTTAAATTGTATTTATTTTATAATAAATAATAAATAAATTTCATTTTGTATACTTTGAATGGAATTATTTTTTTAAAAGATTTGATCTCTTTTAACAATACGTATGTATGTATGTATTGTATGCATAAATTAATATCGTATCGTATTTTAATAATGTTTTCTCTTGTTGTGTTGCTGTATAGTAAATCGGTTTTAAATGAATTGTTTTCATGTCAACATGCTAAACAGTTTTATGTTTAAAGGGCTTATCATGTTACCAAATGCAGAATACGATTAGAAATAATATTTCAAATTTTCAAAAGAGTTATGTAAATTTGTGTGTGTGTGTGTTTATATTCATTATGCCAACAGAGAGGAGTAGCAAAGAATTCCTAAGAATTGGTAGGTTATTAGGGAGACCCAGGAAAATGCTTTCACTTCAAAAATTATTCAAACAACGATACAACAATACCACTTGTTTGTCTGCCCAATATCGAATAGAAGCAGATAATGTTCTTCGAACTTTGAGTTACACTTTCACAAAGCTAACAGACATTGGTCCTATGGATCCGAACATTGTTGTGGTGATACCTCGGGTGCTAATGCCACTCAAAGTACCCTGTCAAAATGCTTTAAACTTCTTTATCTAGTGAAAGCATCAGATTCTTTTATTAGAAACTATTTGATCCAGAGCAAGACAGCACAATTATGCCAGTAGGCAACAAAATTTTCTTTCTATTTATTTCCTGTGAAGTTTTTATGGCTTTTTCTTTAACCGCAAAGGCATCCCATCTGATGTTAAAGTTCCCTAAAATGGAAAGAAGTTTTACGTTATGGTCTGCTAAAGCGATTTAAGATCTGTTTGACAATTCAAAACTCTGTACATGTGAGGCTTTAATACCGCTAAGGCTAAAATTCTATTCTATTGTCACAGAGTCATCAAATTCTAAAGAATTGTTTGAATCTACAGGTAGGTTACTAACATCAGGTTACTGTATCCACTGAGGCATAACACAGATTACTTTTTATTCCAAATATCCAACAAACGTTTAGGTAGTCTTAAATCCATTTAGTTAAAGAAGAATCTCAGCCTTTCTCTGTCATCCCTTTCGCTGTGTGTACCATTACAAACACCAGCCCATAGAAATTCTCTGGTTGCAGAAACTATTTTGATGTTATGGACGCCCATATGGTTCTCATATGGTTTGATATGGATTTTCATCGAGAAATAAGCCTTATCGGAATTCAAGGGCCATGCATAGTGATTTGTCAAAACTGGCAGAATAAATGTTAAAAAATTTGATAGATGGTTTGGGTATTATTTTGAATAAGATCAAACTTTGATTCAATACTATTTCTCCGATAATTACATACATAGTTGATCATTGCATCCCGTTAGTTAGGATTACGAAGTTGTTTCTCACTCTACTTATGTAGTGTTGTTCGGTTTTTACTTGAATGGCGGGATCGACTGTTTAAAGTCAATCCCGAATGATTTTTTAAATATTTTCCATGCAAATTTTTTTATTTACTCTCAGAGTTTTTGCCAGAAATCTGCGTTTAGTTGGAGATATCTCATCTGAGGTTTGAACCATGAACTTACATCTAATAAGCCAACACACTATCTCCTAGACTGCGACAATTTCACTTCAATAGCTTTACTGTTTTACTGCTTCTCTGATGATTGATTCAAGCAACCCATCATGCGGAGGACTGTGAATACATTTATAGCCCCCTGTTATAAGGAATTCAATATACAGTTGATAAATAGTTATTGTTGTTAGGAGACACAATACTGTTAGCGACCATTAACGCCTACATTTCATTTAAATATCGTTTAATTCATGTTTGGCATTAAATTCATAGCAAAATTTCATTCTAGGCATCAGCATAAAAACGTTGATTTTTTTTTTTATATACAACCATCATGTCATGTATTTATGACTTCTATGTTATTATTTTGGTTTAAAAAACAATATTTTTTCACATTAATCATACGCCCACATATATGTTACATACATACATCTATGCATATGCATGTACATATGTACGTGATGGATGTTTTTGCGAAAAGTGTGAAAAATATTCAAAATTTGGTTTTTATTTCGTTTCGCCCTATTTCTTTTTTTTTTGTTGTCTTTCCATTTATTAAGTTTCCATTTTTATATGCAATAAAATTGTTTATGAGTTTCGTTTACGTTTGCCAACGCCTAAACTATTGTCTCAGCAACAGATGAATCGACTGACACCAGACTGAATAAAGTTGTTCAAGACTATTAACGTATAACGAACGTATAACAAATTAATGTCTATTACATGGTGAAATTTCGAATTTCGTTGATGGTCTATTACAATGTTGTAAATCACTATTATTTCTAAAAGTTTAATTGTTTACCATGGTAATAAAGAAATAATTTCATTTTTATTATGACGAAAATAATATTATAAGTGTTAATATCATTTATTAACAATTTGGTATAATTAAAATAGATTTTGAAGAATTATTGTTTCTGTCTCGAAAAAGGATACAAATTTTGCCGATGTTTCAAAAAGGTTATCATAATATGACCATCTTTATATTTATATTAAGGGCTTTAGAAAACATTCTGTCGACAACGTTACTCATCCTATCTCACTCACCTATATCACTTACTTATCAAAGACAATGAAAGAAAGGTTAATGTTCTAAAATAAACCACTTAACATATGTTAGGTTTTGTTAGGTAAGATCTAGGAGAATATTAAATGAAGTCATTTATTATACTCAGTTTTTTAGGTTTTATTTCATTTTATTAACCACTTTGATATTATAAAGAAACAATGCCGTACTATTAATAGGACATAGGACCGCCATCTTATAGGATATAGTACAGTCCTCAGTCAATGTAGGATATCCATATAATCTGTTTACCATAAAATTCTCTGACAACCTTAAGGATGCCGATTGGCATTAGTAATGAAAATTCTTAGATTAGCATTAAAGCATCTTAGAATCTAAATTTGTGTTTTATATTCATCGTTATCGAAATACTCTTTTGTCTGATGTGTGACTAAAGTCTTTGCCACAAACCTTTTTAATTTGACAAAAGTTTCATCATCTCAATATCATCACTTTCCTTGATTACATACTTCCAAAGATGGCCCTGCTCCTCGCAAATATTTTTTGGCATACTTATGGATAGGCAATTGTCATATGAATGCTTATTTCTATGCGCTCCTACATGAGTTATAACTTAGCTAGGAGTTCTGTTATCTAGCTGATTCAGCTATCACTTGGATATGTAATACTTATAATAGCCGAAGACTTAGATGACGATCTAAGTGTAAGTGTACATTACTATGTCCCATCCTGTGTACACTTTGTCAAAGTTAAATTAAACACATGTTTTGCGAGGTGTAGATCTGACGATTCAATCTACCTCCACTCGTTCTCTCTCTCTATATCTGCCCATGAGCCATCCGTATGTCACGGAATGATATTCCACATAAAAAAACTGCCCCAGACATAAACCCTGTTCTAAATCATTAAATCTACTGATTGGGTAGAATGAAATTTCAGTTGCCTATCAAAAGATAGGCTTTACACATTTTGCCTATACTGAAGCGGTCTTAAATCCAACAAAATCTGCAGCGCCCACTGAGCTGTTTTTAGAACCCCCCATAGGCTTAGTCTTCATTGTAAACATAATATCCTTTAATCATTCGATGCGGATGACATAATTTTCAAGGGGCTAGTAATTTCCAGCTGTTTTTCCAATCATCTGGTAATAGTTTATGAAAACAAATGATATAGTCAGGGTACACCAATCATAAAATCTATGCCAGATTAGTGTTTTCTTTACCACGATTAAGGTTTACTTCCCATCAATTAATGCAGGCCATGACAATCTGATTTCTTGAAATGAGGCTTTTGGAAACAATTTCTACCACTCACTTTATGATATTATTTTTGTGCTACCTCGTATAAGTTTGTGCCACTTTGATAAACTAATACAATGTTTCTAAGAGATCTCTATAGACGCCCGCCATTTCTGTCTTTAAAAAAATTCTGGAAATCACAACATAATATTTCCTTTTCTGCCTATAAATCCTATATTAGATTTTTTTTTTTTAACAAAAATTAACTTCTTGAGTGGACATGTGTTCTTTTTTATTTTGGCGATTGTCTCATCAAAACTTTTGTAATTAATCGTGTCTCCGCATCCATAAAACTTTCAAAGCAATTTGTCTTGTTCTACTGAATTTGCCAAGACAACAAAATTTTCTTATTTTTTATTTCTCTTGTGTTCGTATTTTTTTTTATTATTTTTATTATCTTGTTGAGGAGATTAATATGAAGAATATTTTCAATGAAACTTAACATATGAGTATGCAGTTTGAGTACATGTTGTTGGTTTCCATAGCTAAATTTCATTTCAAAAGGCCTTTCAATGGCAGATGATTAATGAAGTGTGATGTTTGTTTAAATATTTATTTCGGTGTATGTGTGAATAAAGAACGAATAATTTCTCAAATTAATTCATTATTTTGTTCATGGTTCATGGTTTTTGTTGTTGACCAAGCAATTATAGACAGAGATTGAAACAGAGATGATTGTCAGGCCACAAAAATGAGTCTAAAAAAACTGCCTTCTTTCTAATGGTTTTGAGTGAGACTTGATAAATAATGCAAGTGTAGGAAGGAGATGAGTTGTTTTTTTTTTCTAAAGCTTTAAAAAGCTTTAAAGGTTCTAAAGGAATATGTAATTTGCCTTAAATAAGAAATTCCTTCGTCCGTTTATTAGAGTTTTGCACAAAAACTTTTTTAGTACAAAAGCTTTTTCAAGGACCCTGTAAATGCTAAAAAGTTTCGAACTTCAATTATTGTAGCATAGACATGGTGTATAAAAAAATAAAAATGTTTAAACTAAGAATAAAATATTCTAAGTTCCATCCCATGATAACACAGATTTGCAACGGAATTTAAACTAAATGATAGGCCAGGTAAAGTAAAAGTTTAACCGGCCATACTAATACTCTACACAATATCACTTGTGTTTATTTTTAATAAATATTTCCTCAGACAGAATGTCATATGAAAAGCAGATTTACTGAACTCAATGTTAAGGAAAATATTGTTTCATTCTTCATATATGATAAGAATGGGTTATTCATCTAGACTTACATATGCGTTCCTTGCAGGCTAGGTAAGATCGTCAGTCATTAAATATCTTCTAAAGCGTCTTCCTATGAAAGTGGAAGCTTAAACGTGGCCATTTTTCGATCATTACGCAATAATTAAGCGATACTGCAATGGTACACAGATCTGTCGCTCAACAACCGTAAATTTCGTTTTTAAGTAACAAATCAGTTTTGTAAGTGGCAAGTCAGTTTTGTAAGTGGCAAGTCAGTTTTGTAAGTGACGAGTCAGTTTTGTAAGTGACGAGTCAGTTTTGTAAGGGACGGGTCAGTTTTGTAAGTGACCAGTCAGTTTTGTAAGTGACGAGTCAGTTTTGTAAGTGACGAGTCAGTTAGGTAAATGACAAGTCAGTGTTGTAAATGATAAGTCATTTTTGTAAATGACAATATATTTTGGTAAATGACGAGTAATTTTTGTAATTTGACACTTTTGTAAAGGATAACACAGTTTTGCAAATACCCAGTCCTATAACCTCAGACTATGAATTAGATGTTATGAGGGTTTTACAAGAAAAGTACCCAGAAAAAGTAATTTCAGGTTTTGATGACAATTTTTTTCGGTTAGAGATCCTAGTTTACACGGCTAGTCCTTTAACAATGGAGTCTTTTTAAGGGTTCATTTATAAAATTGGAAATTGTTTACCTCCCGAGTTGATACCGAGAAACATAGAAAGAAAACTTAGTATGGACTAGGCAAAGCCTACCCAACTCGGTGATCCACAGTTATAGCCGAAGGTACTTATATTCTTCCATTATAATCTACTAAAATTAACTTCTATGATCCCTAGGGGATAAAACAAAAAATTCGATGTTTGCGGATAACAGATGTGAAAAGTCTTTATTTAGTTTATTTTAGTTACTCCCAAAGTTTTCGTTAGAATACAGGAAGTCGCCGAAAGTAATATTTCTATCATATTTTCTTTTGCTCGAGAGGTTTTATTTGGGGTTTAAACAAAGGACGCTAACTCTGGATGTCTATAAATTTGCATCCCACCATCCTACTCAGATCAAAAAACTGATTATTAAACTGAAACAAAACAAATAAATAGAAAGAAAACAGGGTGGACGCCCTATAAGAACCATATGTTCTTTGAATGTACAAAAAATTTAAAAAAGGAATTAATTCCTTTAAAAAATATGAAATTCATGCTTGTAAATTTTATATTGTATACATAAGACTATTCAGCTTACAAATAAAACACAGTAAAACTGTTACAGACACATCTCGACACTTTTGATTTGTCAACATAATTACACTGTAATGCCTAAAATAATTTAAATGAAATTTTAAGTTAGACAACTGCTGTGAGCTTGCCACAAGCTGACACAAATAATTACAATCCGTCAGCTTATGAAGGGTTTCAATTTTTGAAACAGTGCAAGCAAAATGTCATTAAAATCTGTCTAAACTGTCCCCCAATATTATAAATATAAACAGTAGGTGTCCCAAATAGCAAGCACCTTGTCTTACATTTCTAAGAAATAATTTCGTAACTGCTTTAATTAATTAAATTATAATTAGAAAGGGGAAAAATAAACAAATTTATTTACAAAATCATAAATAAAGAAAATCTTTTAAAGATACAATTCAACGTCATTATATGATTGTTTGTGTACGTCTTAAAGGTCACAGACCTCTACATTAAATGTGATAGCATTTCAGAGAAATCCTTTTCTCTGTTTTCGATTGAAATTTTCTAACAAGATACACACTAGCATGCTGGCTTTCTTCTACCCGTTTACGAACAAATTTAGTTGAAGTTAAAAACAAAATGTTACGAGAAGTAAAAAATAGAACAAATTTTATAGAAAAAAACAAAAAAAATAAAATGAAAATGATGAGTTCATAAAAATAAAACACTGAAACTGACATAAACTTGTAAACCTTACACGGACATATACACAGTTATGCTTAGACACAAACAGTTGAAGGACAAAAATACCTTTAGAACTTCTAGTAGCTATTTATTTTTGCGAACTTTAACCTATGAAAGGCTGCTATATTCATTGGTCAAATGATTGATCAAAGATTTGTTTAAGAATCTAAGCATTATTAACAGAAGTCTTAGTATTCTGATGGCTTAGAAACTTAGAAACTTAAATTAGATATTTGTGGGTTATCATAATAAACAGTATCTACTTTTCTTATTTATTCTTCTCTGGTTCTTTATTAAACAGTTATAAATGAAATTGTCGCATGTCATTCAAAACTTTTACTGGCTGGTGACACAAATAATAAATTGCTTGTGTTTTTATGTATACGAAAAAAGAAGCACATACTTAGGTGGGTATGTGTGTGTGTATGTATTTCCGTTAGATATTTATAAATATTCCATAATAAATCTAAAAAATCTCTTTACCAATACATACACACTCACCTTTGAACGCAATATGGCATCGTATTTAAAATATTGTTACACAAGCTATATGAGAGTGATGGAAGCAGGTGGTACTATAAATACAGCCAAGAAATTGTAGGTCCAACTAAAGTTTTTGAAACACACCCTTCAGTCAAGATTAAAGCCTAGCTTCTCTTATTCTTTGATACCCTACACTAACTACAAAACCTGGTTCATGCTGCTCCTACTCACGTTGTGTGTATTAATTTTATCCATGAGTGGTGGGAAGTAGCCATAGCTCAGTAGGTAGTATGTTGGCTTATTAGAGATAAGACCCAAATTCAAATCCCAGTTCAGACATTAAACATACATAAATGGCCATTACAAGCCTTCAGTCAGGCTTACGACCTAGCTTCTCACACCACTTATGTTGTGTCCGTTAATTTTATACATGAGTGGCGGGACCTACAGTTTAAAGTCGACTCCGAACGACAGATTTTTGAGAAGCTTTTGTTGGCAATTTTTACTCTCAGAGTCTTTGCCAGAAATCTGCTGAGAGGAAGTCGCCGAAGAAATATTTTTCGTTTTGATGTCTGACCTGAACGAACCCGGGTCTTTTGTCTAATAAGCCAACACATTACCCACTAGACCACGGCGACTACAAAACGACATTAAAACGAAATACAAAAAGTATTTCTTCGGTGACTTCTTCTCAGCAAATTTCTGGTAAAAGCTCCGAGAGTAAATAAAATTGTCATGAGAAGCTTCCCAAAAATCTGTCTTCAAAAATCTATCTTCCATAACATAAGTGGTGTGAGAAGCTAGATCGTAATCCTAACTGAAGGGTTGTAATGACCAATTATGTATGTATGTGTGGCAATATCAACAATTTAATTAAAGTCAACTCCGATATTTAAATTGGAGAAATTTTTCATGGCAATTTTATTTTATTTTCAGAGTTTTTTCTTTTTGTTTGACGTATTTGAATTGGGATTTGAATCTTGGGCTCTAATCTAATAAGCCAACACATTACCACGACGACTAAAATTCAGTTCACGTAGTTTTTGGCATTTTAGTAACGTTTTCTCATTATTGTGGCTATTCCTTTAAGAGTTTGGCAACTTAAAATCTATTCTAGTGTAAAATAAATTTGGCAATGAGATATATGAACCATGCGATCAGTTCAACTTAGTTTCCAATGTCATAAAGAGTTTTCTAATTTTTCCATATAAAACAATACGTTAACATAACACCATAAAAGGTAAACCACAGGAGTTGAATTGCACAAGAAAAGTTGTCAAAATCTATTGTTAAGGATCGTCTTACAACCAAATACCACTGATGTTTGGTTAATTAATTTTTTTTGTAACCAAAAAATGAATTGATAGCGCATGCCAATTCACCTTCTTGCTTAATGAATGATGGGTAGCCTGATAGTGATTCGTTAACCCTGAAGATTATTACTCCAAAACTGGACAAATGCTACGGCGTTTAGCTACTCTCCTGAAAGATGCTTTCAAATCTAGTTGGCACTAGAGTATTTAGCAACTCAGGCTATGAATGCTACATTTGACCCTTAATCATCAACATCTAAAAGTGGTGAATAATTGGAACATGTTTTCTTACTAAGAACGTGCATCCACTGCTAGTTAGCCAAGTGCTTGTAACATAAGCTCAAGACATGCTGAATAAAGATCATGACAAACAAAACTTTTCAGCGAATATAATCACAACGAATTGGCTCTTTTACATGTCGACGAATATGTGAATAACATAATTGGCCATTACAACCCTTCAGTCAGGATTACGACCTAGCTTCTCACACCAATTATGTTGTGTGCGTTAATTTTATACATGAGTGGCGGGACCTACAGTTTAAAGTCGACTCCGAACGACAGATTTTTGAGAAGCTTTTTATGGCAATTTTTACTCTCAGAGTCTCTGCCAGAAATCTGGTGAGAGGAAGTCGCCGAAGAAATATTTTTTCGTTTTGATGTCTGAACTGGAATTCGAACCCGGGCCTTTTGTCTAATAAGCCAACACACTACCCACTAGACCACGGCGATTTCAATGTGAATGTGAATAAACAGAACTATTATTACTGAAAGCTCCACTCATACATACGTTCAAAATTGGTGATTATAACCGTTTGTCGGGATTACGTTTTATTTGTTGGAGAAACACACTACCTACCAGACTATGCCGTCTTTCTTCACACCCACCCTGAAGTTAGTGGACAGTGCAATCTTTATCGCCACCGTTGTTGCTGATTTCATAAGTACTATCAGTGATAGCGCTGAAATGCTTTACGCAACGATCCTAGTTAACCAAACTATCTCCAGACAGGGGGTTATTACATTCAAAACTCACCACGGAGCTTAAGTAGCCCGATATTTCAATACAAATAAATCAATAAAAAAAGCTGCCAGCGTGCAGGAATATATTCTTGAGTTACATAATTAAAATAACAACAAGGGAAACCTTGTAAAAATCAACTTACTACAACAACAATAATAAAATGTAATAACAAAAAAGAAAATAGAAACTTTCTAAAGAAATTCACAATTTGTTTATAAACAAAAATAAAACCAACAGGGGGTTGAATTTGCAATTAAAAGTTTTCCTTGATGGGAAAACTATTACAAGGAATAGTTTAAACGCTCTAAATTTTCTTCTGAAGAAATTCTTTAGAAATACTATTAAGGATGCTTTGGGTCTTTCATTAATATTTAATTTAATTTCTCTTTGATACCACAAAGTATGTGGGAAATATTATAGCCAAGCATCTATAGTTAATATCAGGCCTTAAAAAGTTCATGTAAATGCACGTGTTCACGACCAGGGCTATACATAATACCACGTTCTGGTATTTTTGATATTTATTCTGGATTATCGAAATTATGAACATAATGGACAGCAATTGAAAGAAAATTGCCTTCCAATAGTTCTCTTCTCTATTCACGATCTTATGCTTTTGGAATCGAGTTGATCAAGAGCATTTCTTTTGCACTGACACAGTTTGTTCGATGGTCCAGCATATTCTTTTCAAAATTATTTAATAAACCCAAATTAAATTTACACTTTATTTTGTATTAAAAATATTGAAAAGCAATCTTATCTGATGACATAATTCTACTGGCCTGTTAATACTTTAAGGCCAACAGGTTTATTGACAACCGAAACTTGTTTTACGAATAAAAAAAAATAATAAAAGCCACACTTGCAGGGACACCAGCTAACCAAGAATAACTTGATATAATAATTTAAAAATAATAGACTTGTTTTGCTACAACAACGTAAGCTAACATAACGATGTATAATGATATTAAATAGCAGTGGCAGAAGCAACAAAAACAAAAAGTAAGTAAACAAGTATGTTAACAAAAATCAGCTGATATCAGCAAATATTTAACACAAGCAAACAAGGGAAACACATTAAAAAAATGGAAAGAAAAAAAAACAACAAATCCTGTAGACATAGAGACACAAATATTTTCACTTTCATTTTTGTTTGCAATAACAAAAAAGGAGGGAAACTAAATCCAGACCCGAAAGAAAATCAAAACAAACCTAAAGTTGGTTAAAATTGTTTTCAAACAGCTTGTTTTCTAATAGTCTCCTCTTTTTTTTTTTTGCAATTGTTGTTGTTGTGTTAAAGCTTTAAAGCAAAGCTAAGGATGTTGGTTGAATTCGCCGCAGTTAATTCGAAGAAAAAAGCTCCGCTTTCAATATGAAAACAATGAATGAATGTGTGAAGAAACTTCTTGGCAGCACCCATTCATGCAATGCAGTTTACGAGCAACTTTTCAAAGCGTACGGTTCAAAAAAACACAAAAATAGCGGCTTCTTATTGAAAAAACGCTGCGGTTGTAGAGGAATTTAAAGAAAATAAAAAAGAAATTGTGCAAAATAAAAAGTAAAACCCCTAAAGAAAATATGGTTTCTAATGAAAATAAATAAAAATTAAAAAAAAGATGAAAAAATACATCAAATAAAAGGCAAATCAAGCAAAGCCCTTAAGGAATATATGCAATTGAAGAGATAGAAGAAAAAGTTAAAGCCCATGTAATTAAAAAATTAATTAAAAAGTTTGCAAAAGAAAATAAAAAAAAAAAAAGAATTAAAATTTTGAAAAACACACACACGTATACATTATTGCCATTGTAATCGGCTTTAAAATTTATACCAATAAACAACAACAACAACAACAAAAGAACAATATTAAAAGCAAATACAACAACAACAACAACATTTCCAAATGTTTTGAGTTCTTCTAAGCAAAAGGTTTTAAATCCCTCCTCCCCCCCCTCCTAAATCTACCCTACTCAACATCAACTGTCTCTCCCTACTAGTCTATAGACACACCTACACTCTCATTTATTTACTAGATTTAGTTTACTTTTCTCTTTCACTCTTCAGATTTAAATTTCCCGCATACTTGTACAGTTTCTTTTCCTTCTTTCCTTATTTTGTTTTTGTGCACTCATGTATATATTTGAGTATAAATAAACATAATTGTGTTCGTGTGTATGTGTATGTGTGTGTAAATTAATGAACAACTGTGACTGTGTGTTCCTTCATAAACATGTGCGTGTAATTGCGAGTACGTTATGTGTGTGTTATTTGAGTTGTTTTGGTATTTTACCGTTAAGTTTTATTTTTATTTCTTTTTATTATTATTTTAAAGCATTTGAAATTGTTGTTAACAGTGGGTTCTGGGAAGAATTTAAAATTAGAAAGTATTAGGTCGTTTGAAGAAAAAAAATAAAATAAAAAAATAATAAATCGAACCTAAAATGTGATAAAATATTGATCAAACATGCGATAATTATAGGATTAAAGGCAATATATATCGTTGGATGTAGAAGTTATGAATTTTCTGAATGCAAAAACTCATGCCATTGCGTTCTACGAGACTCGTATATTGCAGTTGTCACTACCGGAAATAATCGTCAATGAGAATATCTATCGGTTTTTTGCATTATAATTGAGGATGAGGAGCACTAATCATAAAATACTCTTCTTTCTAAAGAGAAAATAATCTCTCTGTGACATTCGCTATTGAAGTTTTCTTGTCTGGAGAGTTCTCTCTAAACACGAAGTCATTAATTAAATGAAATGATCAGCGAACATATGAAGAAGAATAATACAACAGGGATAAAACCATTGATTGGAATGCAATTTCCTTTCAAAAACTTTCCATTGTACTCACAGAATAAGTAAAGGGTCCGCCAAATTACTCTTTTTTTTTTTGAAAATACTTAAAAAAAAACTACTGAATATTTTCTCAAATTTCTTTTTTATTTGAAAGTACAATCCTTTTGGTCAACAATGGAAAATAATTTCCTCTAAGTGGTTGCCTCGGCTGGCTCCTTTTCTATCAATTTTTGTGAATAAAAATTCGTTAAACATGGCCCGCTGCAAACAATCGATAATGTGCTTAAAATGTGCCACTTGAATGAAATTATTTTCCATTATTAACCGGAAGGATTATGCTTTCAAATAAAAAAAGAAATTTGAGAAGATATTCAGAAGTTTTTTTAAATCATTTTCAAAAAAAAAAAAAAGTTATTTGGCGAACCCTTTATATGGGATTAAAATAATTTAAATAATCCACAACTGCTATGAAAGCTTCCAGAATACGGTATTACGTGGACACAAAATCTGTAAACAAAACCCCTGTTGCCAAACAGTAAACAGAACTGTTTACTATTGCCGCTGTTGTGAGCATAAGTAATTCTATGTAATTTCTTAAGACCTGATATTCAGCTAGAGACGTTTGGCTATAATTTCTCCCATATAATCTGTAGTATAAAAGAGACCCCGTATGAAGATACAGGAAATGTCTATTAATTTATATTACACAGAATTGTCCAAAACAGGACTATAATAATCCTGAATATTCTTCAGGATCAATTTGTTTACAAGGTTATCTCACAGAGAGATGCTGTATTTGACGTTTTCTTGTGAGATTTTCTTAAGTTTTATATATATGCGAAGAAGCCACAAACTACAGCCGTCTTTAAAGTCAACATAGTCCATGTAATCGGTCAAATTCAGATTAATTTATGCAACAGAATCATGAAGTCAGTGAAGTCGCCTTCGTCTAGTAGCTAGTGTGTTAACTGATTAGGCATAAAACCCTAAGTCAGACATCTCTAGCAAAATGAAATAGGCAAAATCTTTCTGCAGCGACTTCCTCTTAGCAAAAACTCTGAGCTTAAATAACAAAATTGCCGTGAAAGAGTTTCCCAAAAATTTGGCGTCCGGAGTCGACCTTAAACTGTAGGTTCCGCCACTTATGTATAAAATTAACACACACACAATATGAGGGGTGTAGAAACTAGGTCGCAATCCTGACTGAAGTATTGTAATGACCAATTGTAGTAGACATGTGGAAACTTGTAGTTTTCTTAGGCGCCGGCAGAATTGGTAATACGATCTTTAACATCTTCTATAACTTTAACGAACTACTGGCAATAGGTACCCACGTTCTTGTCGGATAATCACTTTGGAGACTACGAAAGTCCAAGATATGTTGATAAGGATGTTAAAATGAAGTGAAGAATTATTAAACTGAGCCATTGATACGATGACCCTGAAATGTATAACTTATAATTTCTTTTGTAGTTTTATGTTAGAGAAAGTCATTTATCATGGCCTTGATACCATGCCATTCTTGGATACCGCTAAAGTATCCTAATCAAGATAATTTTGTTTATATATGTCGGACGTGAGTCTCGTCACCTATGATTATTCTCAATGAAATGTTATATTTAGTATGCTCGTGATTAAGACTGAATTAAACGAGTTAAGCATGTCTGCACTTTCCAAGAGAATTATTTGCCCGATTTTACCAAAAAATATCTGTAATAACTGTTGGACAATGCATGGCAGTTATTATGACCTGCCAGAGTTCTGAGGGTGTCTCTCTTATGCTCTTCAAGTCAATCAGTTAGACAGGAAAGTGTTACTCCAGTTGGTGTACAACAATAGCAATTTTATGTAAAAAAGTCGAAAAAGAAAAATATTCTATTTTGTAAGGAAGGTATAGTGATTCATAAGTTTTGGGCTGGTATTTTGCATCCGTGCACTTTCACCAATGTCAAAACAGATCATAATGGCATTTGTTGTCGGCTGTCAAATTTTTCAAAACAACCGCAGCCTTTTTAGGTGCCGAGTTTTCATTGCTTGTAATTATTGTCGGACAGGAAAGGAGGTTTTTGATTCGTTATCCTTTTCAAATTAATTATCCAGTTGGAATATAAGAATTCTTGCAGAAAACATATTTTACAATACTTTCCTTCTAATAATCTTTTCAATTTCATTTCAAATTCAATTTTATTAAATTATAAGAGTTTTTAAAGAATTAAAAGAAAAAATAAAAGCGAAAAACTTATTCCAAGATAAAGAATAACTTGTCTAAAACCACTGTTGTCTCTTGGATTTATTGTTAGTTGAAGTCGATTCAACATTTTTTGAAGAAACTAATAAGAGTGAGTAGTCGTTGTGTTCCATTTTCCATATTCTTTTTACACATGAAAACTTATTCATGCTCATCTCAAAACCGCAATGTAAACGCAAGAAGACATGAACAAAAAAAAAAATTGAAATACAAACCAGAAAGTTAACAAAAACAAAAGAAGGAAAATAAACCAGAAATTGTAAAGAAATAAAACTAAATTTTATTTGCAAATCCTACATACATTTATTAAACAAAATTTGAACAAAAAAGAGAAACCAAAAATAAATCAAAAAAATTTTATTTTTTTGGAAACCACAATAATATTGTATCAGATTTTTGAAGAAGAAGAAATAAAAATTTTATTTTTTTTATAGCAAAAAGTGCTTAAAAAGAAAATCTTGTTTAAATTTAAAAAAAAAAAAAAATCGAATAATTTTTTTTATTGTTTGTGTCCCTTAAGCTATGATTTTTACACCAAAATTTTTGATTTTAATCTACAGTTGATGTGCAGCTAATTATACGTTGCAGCCATTAAAGGATTAATAAATAAGCGGATTAAATGCTAACGCTTATGAAATGTGGTAAGTTGTTATTGTTAAAATCATTATTATTGCCACTAAAACAACGAAATCGTTGATAAATGTTTATTGAAGAATGATGGATACGAATAGACATGGAGTTTGAAAATAATGGAGGTGTGTTCTAGGGGCTTGAGGACAAGGTGATACAGGACAGACATACTGTTCTGATGACATTTTCTTATTATGCTTTGTAGACAAATTTTGGCATTTTGTTTTATTTTTTTTAAATGTGATTTCTTGTATATGGTTGGCAATACTTCATGAGTTGTTATTTTGTTAAAGACGCCGTAGTCTAGTGGTTCAAATCTTAGGTCAGATATCTCACACAAAATGAAACTTGAAAAAATATATCTTCGGCGACAACTTAAAATAATGCAGGCATAGTCGGACATATCCATTAACATACTTAATTAATTGGTAATTACATGCCCTCAGTCAGGATTACATCATAGCTTCTCGCTGCATCTAACGCCATATTTTTGCAAAACTTTTCAAGGCAACTTGATGTTTCTCTTAGAGTTTTTACAAGAGATCTGGTAAAAGAAATTCATCGAAGAAATATTTTTTCGTATTT
Organism: Sarcophaga peregrina; assembly: GCA_014635995.1. NCBI lineage: Eukaryota > Metazoa > Arthropoda > Insecta > Diptera > Sarcophagidae > Sarcophaga > Sarcophaga peregrina. Next base: position 112,608,801 of record CM025789.1, on the reverse strand, counting down.
TCGTTTTGTTCGAGATTTTTCGGCTAGTATTTGAAACATAGCCTCGCGTTCAATAGGCCAATACAACTATCTACAAAACTATGGCGAATTCAGATGGAATTTCAGTTCCTCGTGCGCTATTTTAATACACATTTTAATAAGAATACACCCAATTGCCAAGGTGAAACGTCTCCTACCTCCTTGCAATTTTTTAGATGATCGAGGGCGTTTCTTTGGTATTGTTTAATGCGTCAATACTACACCATTCCAATTAAATTCTTTCCTTGGACACTGTTCTGTATGCCTAGTAGACCTTAAATGATTAGAGTGAAAGCGAGAAAGGTATGTTAAATCAAGTGAAAAATAAAGAGAGGCAAAGACTTTTTTCAAACCAAGTGGGTTTAAGGCAACTGAAACTTTTGATTAGGAGATTACAATATGAATTAAACTGAGTTGCGCATTTGACTACTGACTACTAACATACATTTATACAAAATATGGATTAGCTCGAGATGATTTTGTTCTATGATAGCGACAATGATTCATTGAAATATATTGGTGGAACTTGTGGAAAGAAATATTTGGATGCTAGCCAGGGAATATTTACTATTCACACTGAGAAATATCCTGACATTTTGTGGGTTAATGGTCTTGAAGGAGAGATTATGAGGACAACTATTAAAGTTTGATGGTTGAATAATAGATAGTATGGTCGAAGTACTGAATATGTCTTTACAATAATTGAAACTCATATATGAACCACTTACATATGATGTTAAGTTTGCAAATCTTCTCTCTTTTTTATTTTCCATTATCAAAACCAAAATATTTACAAAATCACTCTTTAAAATATAGAATAGAACACTATCTTTACATTCCATCCCATCTCTTCAATTTGTGTAAACAATTTAAAATTTTCCAAATCATTAAAGGGTTGACCTTTATGCCATAGTTTACTGGTTTCAGTTAATTTCCTGCCTGCCATATAAGTATTATCCTCTAAATTTTTTATTTACCCTTCTGCCATACTTACATTATTACGATATTTAAACAATAAATTCTCATAAGAAGAAGACAAAACACACACACACACACACATTTCTAAACCACAATATTGTCTGTGTGTTGATTTAACGTTTAAAATGGCGGAGTGTTAGAAATTAATGTCTTAATTTTGAAATTTCATCATCATGATGAAGATGTATTTGTAATAATTTAATATTTATTTTTGTTTTAAATACAACGTGAGTGTGTGGAATATGGTAATTCTGTCAAACACTCATACGCCACAGAGTACACTAAACTTATGTACGTGTTGACATAATTCATACGCAGAATAAAAAACAAGTCATTTAAAAACACAGGCATGGAAAAAGCAAAAGACGAAGAGTAAGGGAGAGAATATAGTATTTAAAGGAGACAATATTTAGAACAGATGGAAATAGAGAAAAACAGATCAGAAGTAAAAGACAACCCAAACCACACACAACAAAAAAATAAAAACAAAACAAAAAAAAAACTTGTTTTATAACAAATTTATAATTAAAGTAAACAAGAAGAAGAAGAAGAAGTAGAAAATTCCCTTCTCTAACCTTAAGGCTTAACATGTTTTCTATTGAATCAGAAAAAAGGACACAAAGAAGTGAACTGAAGTGAAAGAAAAAGAGAAAGCCCTTGTATTCCAACAATTTCATAAAAATATTTGTGTCTGTATTTAAATTTAAGGAGAATATTTTTTAAAGAAATTTTAAACGGCATGTAAAACAAGTGAAAACAAATAAATTCTTGTTGATATTACTCTACGGCACAGATTTTTTAACTGTTAGGGGAAAATCCCAACATGATGTACAAGGAATAATACGTTTTAATTAAAAAATAATACAATAGATAATGAGATTAGGAAGCTATAATTAATAGAATTTAATTTACCTCATACACCTACATAAGCACTTAACGCACAAGCCTATACTCTAACAAACAAAAGAGTGATTAACATAGAATTGTTGGTTTTTTGTCTGTAGACTAACGAAGGTGGCTTTTTAACAAAAATTTTTAAAAAAGTCTATGTTCATAGTTTCGATTTAAAACTGGACAATCTGTTTATTATAGTAACAGAGATTGTTTAATAAAAAAAAATTACTATCACTCCGAATTCTTTTCTTAATAATAATATTTTTTTTTGCTTAAAAATGTACTCTTATTTGGACGATTACGTTAAAGTGTTATTCACATTTTGTTTTCAAAAGTAATATTAAATATAACACACACGATGATATGACTTCATTGAAACTTTTATTGTGCCAGAGAAAGGATTACCAAATGATTGTTGGATCAAACATTTGATATCGCTCAGTAGCTGAATAATAGTTTTAGAATATCGTCCAATAAGAAGAGTTAAGCGACGTCGTATGATTTTAAGGATCAATTGACGTGATCTAAATGTTAAAAATTATGTTCTTTGGAAACTACTCTACATTATCGGTTCGTTTGTGCAGCTTCAATTCACCGTAGTCTAGTATGTAGTGCATTGGCTTACTCACGGTTTAAACCCGAGGTCAGATAACTCCACCACAACGAAATATGAAAACATATTTCTTCGTTCACTTTCCTTCAGCAGATTCTGAAAAAAACTCAGAGATTAAATAAATTCCCATGAAAAGTTTCTGACAAAATTTTTCGTTTGGAGTTGACTTTCTAAACTGTTGGACAAAATTAATACAGACAACACAAAGTGGTGTGGGCTAGGTTGTTATTCTGATATTTGATATTCTGCGAACCATTTACGGAATAATTGACAATTGAGGTACCTTATTAGACGACCAGTTTCGAAATTTCGAGTTAGCTGCTGTAACTACAACCAGCAGGCCTTATTCATATGCGATCGTTTGTCAACAATTTGGTGTAGAAAAACGATTATCAACTGGCCTTGACAAGATGTACATGAAGGAGCTGTTAAGAGGGTACGAGGCAACAATAAGTGGAATTATTAGCGCCAGTTTCTATAGTTTGTACCATGATTTCTCAGCAAATGTTGTTGTTTTTACTTCCATGTACCCTTCTCAATGTACGAGTTTCCTTTTCTTTGTTTCTCTCTGAATCCAATTCAATTCTATGATGTTCTTTGCTGTATCACTACTTAAGTATGCCCAGTTTACTGTCATTTTTCAATGTATTTCTTCGTTTGTATAGATTTCCAGGTTTCCAATCGACCTGTTCCCAAAGTCTAATGTTTGGCACATAATTTCGAAGAGGAGATGTAGAGAATTGTTGTGTGACTTTGGTTTTATTCATATCACTGCTATATATGGATCAGCATTAGCATAGATTTCGACTCTAAAAAGGTTCAATTTAATACGATTTTAACAAATAAGAAGGTTTCCAGCGTTGTTTTAAGATGTAATCGGACTCTAAATGGATAATAGAAGGCATATGACGCTTATCTGCAATAAACCTGTTTCAATTCCAACGAAGTTGGCTGCAGTTTGTACGTGTTTTGTCAGACAGGTGGCGTTTGTTTAGGTTTTATTGCTGATTTTATTTTTTATAAAACATTCTTAAAATTGTTAAGCAATAGATAAAGGTGTGACCCCAATACGACATGTGCCTTAACTGTAATGCACTCTCTGTTTGTATAATATATTGGGAATTTGAGAGGCCAAAAGCTAACATAATCTTTCAAAGCAGGTGTCACCATATTCAAAATAGTTTTTCGATTTATCGTAGGTGTGGCAATCAGATATCTCATCTGATGGGAATTCATTTTCCCACCATATCCGTATTAAAAATATTTTAATGCTTCCAGTTTGGCTTTCGTCATGCTCTAGTAAAGGCACTTAAGCTTATTTAAATGTCCGTCTAAGAGTTGGACTGTGGTAGGGTAACAAAAATGTTGCCTAAAAATTTCCTACAAACTTATGGAGAAAATAAAAGGTTTGTACGTACATTATGACTTTAATTGACAAAGACATGCGAAAGTCTCGTTTACGAAGACATGAACATTGACAGGCATATTAGAGCAGGCCGTGAATGTCTTCTAATAAATCTACTACTACCAGCACGAGTCCAGACAAGAGTCAAAAAGTTTTTCACAATTTTCCAACAGATGAGCAAAAAAAAAAAAAAACAAACAATAAAAAGAAAACAAACAAAATGAGAAAGGAAAAATCAATTCTTGGCAATGAATAGCAAGCAAATGTGATAAACTGCTTTTGTTGAAAACATAATAAAAAAAAGTAAAACGTAACCGAAGAAATAACTAAAATGGGAGTGTTAATTGGAAAGAATAGCATCATTCAAAACAGTTTTTTCTCTCTCACAATTTTAAGCATTCCTGGTACTTTTTGCGTAATAAATTTCAACAGAAGACAGAGATAAAAAAAAAAAATAAGAAATAAAAGACTTCCGAGTAAAGACTTCTTAAATTCATTCGTTATCTATTGAGAACAATAAAACACAAGCAGGCAAGCTTGAAATAAAGTACTGACAAAGATACCAGAAAAAAGAAGAAGGAAAAACTTTAAGTGATTTAAAAATCATAAAAAAGATACTGTTTTGTTGAAGAAAACAAAACAAAAAATGTGAAATAAGAGCTAAGTAAAGCGAAAGTATAATAAAAGTGAGGAAAAACTAAAGGAAACAAAAAGAATCCTATTATTACGGTCATTAAGTGAAACAATGGCATACAAAAGTTGAATAAAATTGCTTACAATTATGCTGTTTAAAAGGAAAATCCTTAAAAACATAAGGAGATCTTAAGTTTAAATTTTTATTTTCAAAGCTTTTCAATAATTGACGGACCAATACTAATACAAATAAACCTAAGAAGGGTCTAACTTTTCAAAGAAGAGAATTTTGTATGTGATTTTTCTTTATTCCCATTAATGTCAAAAGGGTTAAAACCTTCTGACAGCGGATGACCTACATGCTGTGTACATTAATGATTTGGGGAATTGGTTTTAATTTATTATAAATAATGAAAATTGAAAAGTTTTCTTAATTTAATTTAAAAACTTCTGTGAAGAGAAAAAAAAACGTTTTTAATTTTATAAACTTCTGCCAGCAATAAATGGATACTAGTACATAGGATATTTGTTAAAACCTGAAAACCTTGAAATGATTATATAGAGCAGATGTAAATATGATGTTAAGGATATGTTCCATGGTCTCTGCGTTCAGTCAAATTTGTAAATATTTTTTCCAAGAAACTAGTCGTATGACTTTAATACTGACTTGAACATAGGCTTTCAAAGCCTAGTCGAGAAAAATCAATGAATTAACATAGCCCCATGACAGTAGGCACATAAATAATGGAGCCAGTGAAAATAAATTAGAATGTAAAGAAAGTTATCATCAAATGGATTTTGCAATATCAATATCAGTTATTAAGTCTGGTATATAGAAATTTAAAATATTTCTCTGGACTCAAATGCCATCAACATATGTTTTGTTTTATTTGTGTTTTGTAATAAAAAATCTTGTTAACTCTAGTTTCAACCCTCATATTTCCATTGGCCGTATGGAGTTACAAAACAATTTTTTCAAGAATTTTGCTAAATTTGATTTTCAAACAGAAAATATGTCCCAAAGCTTTATTTTTAAATATTTTTCTATACACAACAACAGCTTTGGGAAACTAAATTCCATTGCAATTCCATTTTTTAAGCAACATTATTCACAACTGCGTGTAATTAGTATAAGTAAAGTGAATGATAAATTTATGAGAATATTTTGCTCTAAATTTTTCGTTTAAATGGATGTTAAGTCAAATTGTAAGGTAAAGGCATACATATATGCAAAAAAGTTTTCTATCGTCAAATGCTTAACTTAAGTACAGTAGGTTTCAAACAAATCATAAGGAGGCAACAAAATTTTATAACTCCACATGATCATTTGATTGAATTAGCTACTAATTATAGCATAAAGGGTTGGGAATTGGTATTTTATTGAGATTTCAAAAACCCATACCATCTTATGTTTGTCAGCTAGTATTGAAAATGGAGAAAATCATTTGTGCCTACAAGGGGCTAGGATTGTGAATTACGATATACGATATTCAATTTATGTAGTTTTGTTTATTTGTTTAAACCTTTTAGGAGAATATGGTATGCATTTTTCCTGTTTTTTGTTATTTTGTCCAGGCATTATAACCTTTCAGCTAAGATCATGACTTAGCTTCTCACACCACTTATGTTGTTTGTGTTAGATTTTTTAACATCAGGTGGCGGTTAATAATGATTCCGGATGCCAGAGTTTTTGAGAAATTCTTTCATGGCAATTGAATTGTTTTATTTAATCTAAAAGATTTCGTTATGCACGAGATATCTGAGCCAGGGGCTTAACACAATATCAACTAGACAACAGTGTCTGTAATTATCTTTCACTCCAAATTGAAAGACCTTGTAAATATTTAATGCCATTTAAATTTTTCAAGGAGATTTTATATCAAAAAATTACTTTTGTCACGCATATTGTTTGCTTTTGTAAAACTTTTAATCTTTTTAATAAATTCAGTTAGAAAATTTAATTTCCATCTTAAAAGCATTGTTTTAGAAAATTTTCTAGTAATTAAATTAAATTACATACTCCTGCACATTTCTATGTATGTGACACCATATGGTGTACCACGAAAATCAAAAATTTTTATTGTCAACAATTTTTTATGACAGCAGACTCCTAGTGTAAGTTTTCGCAACAATTCTTTTCACAATAATTTGTTTTGTTGTTTTTCTTTTGTGTTTGTCTGCTTTATTTTTTATTATTTTTATTTAAATTTGATTTTTGTAAACAAATTGGCAGTGACTTGTTTTTGTGCTTTTTTCGTTTTGCCATTCAATCTTTTGCCATCAATTTTTATAATAGAATTTCATACACAATCTATTTTTGTTTTACTTTTTTTCTGAGTTGTTCTGGGTGTTTTTCCATTTTTTTTTTCTATTCTATATGACAGTAGAAATTTGTATTTTTTTCATGAAGTTTTTCTAAATAAAGTTTTATTTTTTTTAGACAGTCAGATACTAACTTAATTTTTTTTTTTCGTTCGTTGTCATTTCTATACAACGTACAAAAATTGCTGCCAGCAAAATGCATGTATTTTATGAAAACAAAAAACCATTTTTGTTGTAAAAGTCACGTTTAAGCTAGAGAACTGAATATGATAAGCAAAAACTATTTATTTTTTTTTTTGGATTTTGTTTTTATTCTTGTTGTAAATTAAATTTATTCCAACATTTAAGAATGAAAGTGATGTTACACCAGATGTTATTCTCCCAAGTGTAACGATTTATTTTGCAACAGAATTTTTAATTATTTTAATATGGTGGTGCTTGGAATTTGAATTGCAGGCAGTATTTAACAGAATAAAGTAAATTTTATTTAATTGTGCTGAACGAAACGTTATGGTAACACTGTGCGACTGTGTGTCGAGTAACTACATAGTCCGTGTTGTTCTGGTAGTTGAGTGGAACTCAAAAATTGTTCTCTTTATTTTGCTAGAAGCCTTCAAACTTGTTTTATTAAATAAAAACTGGTTTTTCCGACTTTACCCAAAACTTTCTGAATTATTCAACATTTCTTACCCGATTTTTAAAATTTAAATCTTGTTGGAAAGGGGAGAGATGGAACTTTAAAACGGTATATATATATGCATATCTATTATTCGGCTTAATACTCTATAAGTTTTGATGAGGTAATCTTGGAAAATGTGAATTTTTTTCATATTTTTTCAGATTCCTCCGTTCATAGTAGCAAACTTTACTTAAAAAGTACACTATGTCATTAGCTGGGTGTATTTAATTTTTTCTTTTATTATGTTGCATAGTGTAATTATTGTTGTAAAGGTACACTGAAGTTCTTCAACAAGAGGATTTATTTTATTGTCCTAAAACTCATTCATTCCTTCACCTTTCATAGAATAATTTCCCTCTTCAAAGTATGCGAACTTTTCTGCCAGTAGATATGTATGTCAGGTTCATCTGAATAAATGATGAATCTCTTGTTAAATCCTCCATGGCTCTGGGATTTACTATCATATGCAATCCTCATTGTCACAGTTTCTGTGTCTTATTCAACACCATTGGAGTTAGCCAAACAATGTCGAATAAATCTCTTCATTCTGATAACCATCACAATATCATTCATGAGTTAATTTCGAAATTGTTTTTTTTTGTGCATCATTAAGACTGCTACTAAATGTAAAGTCATTTCCGAAGATATTTCAATATGAAAGCGTTGTCTCTAATATTTCTTTAACGAATTTTTGTCAGCAATCCTCTGACGAAAACCCTGAGTGTAGATAAAATTCCAATCAAAAGTTTCACAAAAACTTGTTGTTAAGAGATTCGGTGAAACTGTAGGGCATCCGTTACTCATGGATAAAATTAAAACATACAGCTTGAATGGTGTGAGAAGTTGTAATCCTTATTCAAGGGTTTTAATAAGTAAAATCGTGAAGCAGTGAGGCCTCATAATTGCCTTCTAAGTTGTCTTTTACTTTACCAATAAATGATTTTTGAAGTTCAACCATTTAAATACACACTGTTCTCAGAAACAGGAAATTATTGTATTATTTTTTCATGGCAATTTTATTTTAACATTCAGAGCTTTTTCCAGAAATCTGCAGATAGGAAGCATCGAAAAAATATTTTTCCATTTGCCGTTTAGTTGGAGAAGTTTGAACCGACAACACACTCTACGGCGACTATACCCATCTACCTATTTCTTGTTGGATTAATTTATTGTTCCATCGACAATTAGGTTAGGTCCTCAACATCTCAAGAAACTATCCAGAGATGTAAATTTTTTGTTAGTTTCAAAAAACTAGGGTAGTATACATACATATATCAGTGTATGTTCTGCCTTTACCAACAAAATATTGTTACGAAAGTGGAAATGGTGTTGTTAAAATGATAAACAAAAGCCCCAAGAACAAAACAGCGACTGTTCACGTGATCAATGAATGAGTAGAAAAATATACCAACAAGAATAAAGGATAAAAAGACGTAAATAACCAACAGCAAAATAAAGGGAACTGAGAAGTAAACAAGAAACAACAATGTGCAGTATAAAATAGGATAGACAAATAAACCAACAACAACTAATCTACCTGCTCGAATGTAAACAAGAAACAACAAAAATAAGAATAGGTTGTTTACATTTTTAGAATATTCCCGAAGGACGTCATCGTCCTTCAAGGGCATTCATCACACTGATGATCCAGTAGTATAAAAGGCAGGTTAAAGCGAGCAGGGCATCGTGTAAGACGACGTCACGTTGGTTGAGAATTAAAATCTATCGAGCTTTAATTCTGTCAGACTTGTGTGCAGACAAGTTGCGTTTGAGAAAACAGTTGTTAGTGTTGTACTTATAAAAAGGTTGTGAGAAAGAAGAATAACTAACAAGTGTTGTTGCTTACAAAAGGGTTGTAAGCAGAGTAGTATAAAGAACAGACACATATTGTGAAGTATCATTGTATAAGTGAAACAAGTTCGAACAGTGGCACAAAAATTGTGCAGATAATAAAGAATTTATTAAAACCAAACACATATTTATTTTTACTTTATTTGCAATCTACGAACTCATATTTTTAACGTTTTTAAAAGGTAAAAACGTAACAATATTGTGTTAGTTAGCTGCTAAAATAAATATTTTTTGTTTTAAACTTAAGAAACAAAGCAAACTGACACAAATGATGCTTTATTGGCACATAATTGAACATTTGCGAATCAAGAAAAGATTTTATTTTATGTTACTGTTTAATATTTCTTTTAATAAGTATTGTAAATGGTAAATATAAATGCCAGACGTTTCTATTTCTATATTGAAGTAACAGGTTATTAAAGACACAAACCATATGCAAGAGATTCCTAATATTTTTAAAAGCCTTACAGCCAATATATTCTAAATGCTATTAAAATACATGAACATAAATTATATTTAAAAATTTTCCATAAATATTATAGCCATAAATCTCGGCTTAGGAATTACAGATTTTGTTGTTTTTTTTTCTTGTTTTTTGTTTTTGTGGAAACCATAAATTTCTATTTTATTTAAATTTATTGTTTATTTATGTTGTACTTAAAAAACAAAAAAATTATAAAGAACAAGAAAAAATATATAAATTGATAAACAAATTCAATGTTTTCATTATTATTTATTATGGTATTGAATTTTTTTCTTTTGTTTTAATTTTTCTCAGTAAAAAATACAAAAAAAAAAGAATGGAAAAGAAATGCAAGAAATGAAAAATAATAACGATTACATAGAATTTTATTATATTTTTAAACAGCTCTGGAACAGATATGGTTTAAAGCAGAATTACAAATAATTTATTTGTTGCTCTTCAAATGACAATTTTTTATGCATGACTTCAATCAATTGCCATCAAATGAACATCGTTAGCTTTGGATTTTCTGTTTTTTTTTTCTGATTGCTACCCAAAATAAAATTTCTATGTCAAAAGGATGTTTATTTAACATTTGCTTGTTATTATTTTCCTTTTATTTTTTCCAATTTATTTTTTATTTCTGTTTTTTACTCACTATTTTACTCTCACATGTATGTACGTGCTAATGTTGTTTCCTGCAATTCTGTTTTATTTTTTGATACTTTTTTCTTCTTGCAAATTACCAGGAATGTAAGGAAATAACATAATGATGGCATCTTCAAATACAATAAATTTTATTGATTTGTTTTGTTTTCATTTCTCCATCATCACCACAGTATAAAAGCAAAAAAAAAAAATGTATTTCGGATGGAATGGTAGTAAGAAAAATATCATAAATTCTGTCAAACGTGAAAACACATATTCGGTTCATGAAATTTATTGCATTTATTTTGAAGACTGATTTGGCATTTACAACTTTACTGAATTACGTCTTTATATTTTTCCCAAAAATTACATGCAATGTCACTCATTAGTAAAGCATGAATTATAAATACTTCAACAACATATTTTAATTTATCTCTCAATACATTATTTTTTTATTATTTACCTAATTTACTTTGCCTTATTACTTTATTTACCTTATTTCAGCCCATTGTCAGCCTCTTTATGTTCTGTTTACTTCATTTCGTTCACATTAATTTAGCAAGTTTTAGAATGACAGTTCGAGATTCTCTCTCCAGAGGTGAGGCTCTTTGATTTATGATTCTCACTTCTTTCTCATTAGATTATACCACTATAATGTATGTTGTTAATTTTGGTCATCTCTGGGTGATTAGTAGTTGCATGATTTGTAGGAGATTGAATCCTCAATTTTCGGAATTGCAGAACGTTTAGAATTCTAGCTCAATAAAAGGTATACATGTTTCGTGTCCTTAATAATTTTCCGATTAGTTTAAAGTCTAAAAATCTGTTTCATTTAGAGTCACATTCAATCGATATTCAGAAAAATATTGTCGACAGCTATGAATTCACGAAAGAATGGGTGGGTGTTATTATCGTCTTGCACTTTATAAAAATGTTAAGGAAATTGGGTTTCTTATCCTTTAGAAAGAGATTCGATCACGTTCTTCATAGGCCTTATTATTAGGCACAGTACGCTTTAGATTTATCCGGTTCATATGTGTTACACGTAATTTGGGTACCTGTTTGTATGCTTAAGCCGTGCTCAGAATTATCTCTAGGTTTCATTCCTAAGAAATCTAGTAAATTTTGTTAAGGATAAGCTCTCGAGAAAGCTGATTGACCTATACTATTTAGTTTATTAATGTTTTTTTTCTTTTTTGATGATGTGATGTGGCCGCTTGCATTAGTATTCATGATGCTCTGCCTAAGTGGGAAACTAGACGTTTCAGTGGACTTTTGACATGAATGCGATCAGGCTGCCTACAAGTATAATTACTGAACGTACATCTAGGCGATTGGCCTTTTCAAATTACTTGTGAAGGATGAAGAGAATAAGAATTAACACAACACATTCCAATTCCATGTCCTGCACCGTAGCCGTTCTTCAGGTTTTACGGTGCTTGTAGTTTTCAACAATAACGTTGTAAATATGTCTCTGTCGCATCTGATACGTTTTGCTCGAACTAATAATTGGTTGATAAAGGGTTTACATGGCAATATAGTAGACAAAGTGGCCTCTCCTGAACTTGGAAGATTAATTTTGTAATGTAACCTTAGCTAAGACATTTTAAATAGTACTGTGGTTTAGCAAGACGCAAATTTCAGGATACTAGTTATTACGAGAAGGAGACACGCAGTTATTATGTTGTCGAAAGTCTATTCATTTAACCCATAGTGATTTCTCACTTATTATATGAGACTCACACAGAGCTTTAGTTCTTGCCATTTGCCCACGTTTCACAAGCCTTTATTCAGCAGCCTTTGTTGGGTTAATCTGTATTAGTTCTGATGGGGGTATCTTGGTAGTCTATTGGGTATTATGCTAGTTATTCGTTTCCCACTAAATGCTCTGTTATGTTACACTACGTCGAGCTTAAGATTTCTATTACTTAATTAGTCATTATAACTCTTGAATAAAGCTTACGACTTACTTTCTAACACAAACAAGTGTTAACTTTATCCATAAGTGGTGGGACCAAAAGTTTTTAAAAAACTTTTCATGGTAATTTTACATTTAGAGAGGAAATTGTCGAAAAAATATTTCGTTACCATATTTCGTCAAGTTCAGATGTTAAACCACACTATCTACTAAACGTCGGTAATTATCTTGGCACAATAAATCTAATGTCAGTATAATGTAATTTCTCCTTTGGAGTACCATTTGCCGTTTTTGAAAAGTGATTTCTTTTTAAATTCCTTTGTTCATTATTCTTCTTTGTGGTGGAATGAAATGGAAAAGAAAAAATTATGTTTTCCTTGAAATGTTGTTGCAATCTCTTAACTGTTGTAAATTCATCACAAAATTATCTTCGAAATAAAACTGTAGTCCTGTCATGCTCATGCACACAATTATTGTTGCAATAAAATTGACCAGAAATTCTAGTTTTTTTTTCTCTTTTCAACCATAAAGTAGAGATAAATGCCTGCCATTAGAACAAATATCCTACGAGTGGTGTATTTCATTTTATTTCTACTCTACTCCATTATTTAAGAGTCTATTATGAAATGTTTCCTTTTCATTTCTTCCCCCTTTTTGGTTTTGTGAATAAGATTTTAGAAACGAAAAATAACTTCAGAAAAACAATTCCTGATGATCTGTGTGAAAGTGAATTTGCATGTGAGCAAAGGACTGGTGTGTTTAAATGTATGTATATGTATGTGTAGGTAATAAATACCAACACATATTTAATACAACAGAACGTATACAAAACATTCATGAAATCATAGAAATATTTACATAAAAATGTATGTTCTAGGGTCTCTCTATGCACATAAAGATATTCATTTCCATGTATTTATGCTTCGGCTATGACTGTAACAGTGTGTGGAATTTACAAATAACATGTTCAGATGGGGTAAGTAGGCCTGTTTACTTACATATTTCTTGTGGGCTGTTGTATTTGTGCATTTGTTGTATATGTGTGTGTGTATATTTTGAACATCTCATTCAAATTGTTTTTTTTTTTGTTTTTCGGATTTTATTAGCCTGTTTATGTTAATTTGACAATGAATAGTCATACCATTACATAAACACATTCGACTGTATATGTCTATAACACATACAGAGAGACACACACACATTTCCAAATATTTATTCAATTCAAATCCATTCATTTATTCGTTTATTCATTCGTTGTACAACTGATCATTCACTATTAATTATTGTACATTTAATTAGAATGCAGAGAAATTATATTTTCAGGCCTATTTTAATTTGAAATTTGATTTTAATTGCCATACAAATTGAAATTTGAAGAAACCATTTGATAGCATTGTTTGAACGTAAATACACAGCCATTAACACAGGCCTTATCTTCAGATTTCAAAGAAGGAAAATCCATTTTATTTACAACCGGTAATGTATATGAAATAATTGTAAAACTCATATAAAACTAGGATATCTTTTGGTTCATTACTAAGCTTGGGTCTCAGCATTATGTACAAGATATGAATATGATTTGATTTAAATGACTGTCAATAACTTGATAGCAGCAGTTGATCGTTTTGAAATGATGTTCGAGCAATTTCTTATGCATTTGGCTATTATCTTAGCGATAATTTGATGAATAATGCTTTTTAATGCAACAGGCTTAGATAATTATTATATATAGAGGAGATCTTTAATGCAGTCCCACAAAGTGGCCTAATATTATCAAATAGTACGACAGTTAAGGCCAGTTAAAGTCGCCAATAAACAAAATTCCTTTCAAGAATCTTCGATACCTTCTATATCTATATCGATCTTGTTGAACCACGTATCCTTCCGATTACAAATTTTATTTATTACATACAATGCTTTCATTACATACAGTGCTTCACTTTCTCTCCGAAAAATTTACTATATCTAAATCTCTTATACAAAGGAGTATATGGAAAAAAGTAACTACAATTTGTTTACTGACCTCTTATGAATATAATTCCCTTACATTTCAAAAATTTGAAGTGTCACTCTTATTTAAATAATTGCATGTATTATTTAATTGCACAGCACTGTACATTCATACAAAATTGGTCATTACAGTCCTACAGTTTAAATTCGAATCCCAACAATAGATGTTTTTGAGAAAATTTTTATGGTCATTTTTCATTTACTTTCAAGAGTTTTTGCCAGAAATCTGTTGAGTAGAATCCGCCTAAGAAATAGTTTTTCATATTTTTGGTGAAGATTGAGCAGTGACTTAATGTGTAATAAGTCCGCACAATACCTACTTCACTAAAGTGTCTTTTTAACCTAAATTTGTAGAAGAAATTTAGAGTAGAAATCAACATGCAGCTCTCCAAGCAACATATGAGCCAATTTGATAAAACCAGTGATTATGAAATAAGCTTCAACGCCGAAAAGTCAACATTAAAAACCTGTAGTACGCGAATTAAATCAGTAGATCCGCTCTGGTTTAAATGATCAGGCGACTGAAATTAATGGTCAGATAATCCTGTTTTCTGTTTTCCAGTGACTGCCTTTTCTGTTCTAATTACTCCAATTAATTTGCCCATCCTTTTCATTTTTGTTCGTTTGTACCATTCTTCTGTTACATGTTGCACCGCATATATGGCCAAAGCTCTATAACAAAGGGTTACATTTATAAACTGCTGGAGTAAAATTATTTAAAAATTTTAATTGCAACGCACATAATAGATAATACATAATAGACCAGTACAACTTTTCAGTCGGGGTTACGACCTAGCTTCTCACACCATTTATTGTGTGTGTGTTAACAACATACATAAATGGCAGGAGCTACAGTTTAATATCTACTCTAAACGACAGATTGTTAAGAAATATTTTATAGCATTTTCCAATTTACTCTCAAAGTTTTTGCCAGAAATCTGCTGCAAGTAAGTCGCCAAAGAAATATCTTTTCTCATTTTGTTTTATTGGAGATGTCTACTAAGCCAATACACTCCCTACAAGACTACGACGTCTTCGTAAGCTATACTTTAGTTTATTTGTTGTCCCAAAAAAATTTAAACAAAATGCTCTTAACGTTGTTTTCAGGGTCAACTTTTAAAATATAAACCCTCCTTACAGCTCTAGTTTGTCTTTCAGGTTCTAATTATTTCAATTAATTTGTTTCTATTTTTAAATTTTTTTTTTTCGTTTGTACCTAATATATGGCCTGTAATTCTTCAAGACGCTATAATTTAGACACACAGATTATTATTTTAATTTTAATAGAATTTTTAAAAATTTTTAAACGCAACAACAATCACAAGTACGATGTTACAATGATCAGCATCATACAATCAACAGCAACAACAGTAATGGCAATGAAATAAAATACAAAGCCCAGGAAAATTTGAATTATTTAAATCCGATAGAATTACGATGGGTTTGTATTTCAGTTAGCACATGTTTAAATGAATATCCGGTTGAGAAGGAACCATTTTTCCAACACAACACATAACACAATACAGACACTCCGATATCACTCTGTGCATTACGTGCGCTTTTGAGTATCAGCTATGAGAGAACATTTTTTCGTTATTGGGCATGAATTTTTGAATTTTTAAAACACTTTTCTTTTAAGTGTAGTGTGTACAAGGGTATATATGTATCAGCGCAGTGCAAATTTGAAATTTCGTATCACATGTGATAGGAAAAGAAATTTCTGCTGACGCTGCGTTGACACACCTACACTATAAGCTTACTCGTGTGGTTTCGTATAATGATCGTGTGTTTGTTGCTTTGTTTGTTGTTTTGTGTTGATGCCAGAGAACAAAATCAATTCAGTTGACGTTTAGCACTTGATGAAGCAAGATCTCGCTACGCAGCTTTTTTGAATGATTTATTGTTTTTGCAAATACACGCAGCAAAATGTTTAATGAAAATTGGGAAATGATTTTTTTTTATTGAGAATATGGATGGTAATGCACAATGCCTTGTGTGTTATCGCACTTTATGTCGTAATCTTTCTTTTTATAAAAAGATCATGCGGAGACTAGCCACGGATTTTAAAATTATTGCAATTAAAATTAGATTTTTTTTTTACATTCATTGTTGACGAAAAACGGATCGCTACCAAATTATAATGATTTACAATCAAAAATTACATTGAATTTTGTTCTCCGCTGCTTTACTAACACAACCAAAACTATGATAGTATGTGTGTTGCCCTTCACTGGTATATATGTATGTAAGTATATGCATGTATTTGCAATTGAGCACCTACACATGCAATTCTTAAAACAATACATAAAAAGCTGTTCATTCTCGAAAAAGGGTGAAATTTCTGACTTTAATGCGGTAAATTTACGTTTTAAATGAGTTGCTAATAAATCATTGCCTCTGTAGAAAATCGTATATTTTGCAGTACAAGGAATTATGAATTAAAATGATTTTTTTTATTGAGAATATGGATGGTAATGCACAATGCCTTGTGTGTTATCGCACTTTATGTCGTAATTCTTTTCTTTTTTATAAAAAGACATTGCGAGACTAGCCACGGATTTTCGACAACATTAAAGGGAATGATAGGATTTTAAAATTATTGCAATTAAAAGTAGATTTTTTTTAAATTCATTGTTGACGAAACGGACGTACCAAATTATAATGATTTACAAATTAATAATAATAATTTAATGCCTTTTAAAAGGCATCATATACATTGTTTTGGCTTTATTTTGGCGGGAAATTTCTTTTGATTGACGACAGACGTTTGAGTTGTTTTGGCGATAAAATATTTAAAACCGCACTTAACATGCGCACAACACAATAAATCATTTTTTTCCTTTTTTTTTATTTTCCCAGTGTACGACTCTCAAAAATTACATTGAATTTTGTTCTCCGCTGCTTTACTAACACAACCAAAACTATGATAGTATGTGTGTTGCCCTTCACTGGTATATATGTATGTAAGTATATGCATGTATTTGCAATTGAGCACCTACACATGCAATTCTTAAAACAATACATAAAAAGCTGTTCATTCTCGAAAAAGGGTGAAATTTCTGACTTTAATGCGGTAAATTTACGTTTTAAATGAGTTGCTAATAAATCATTGCCTCTGTAGAAAATCGTATATTTTGCAGTACAAGGAATTATGAATTAACAGGATCTTTAAACTTTACAGCCGTATGATGATGACAAGTTCTGTGGCAAGTGATTTAATAGAAATTTCATTTCATTTTTCTGTTTCTGCTGAATTAAATGAAAAAAATTGTACAAGTAATGGTTGCTTAATAAAATTAAAAAAAATTTTTCATAAATCTAACCGACAAGATATGAACCTTTACGCTATCTTGCTATCGTAATATAAATGTAATCGAATGTATGTAATGAATTGGCGTAGTATAGTTGTTAGACTACGTTCGAATAAACCAGTTCAAATAAACCATACTTTTTCACACACCCATCGGTTCCTTACTACTAAACAGAAACAATTTAAACAAACCAGAACAATTTAAACAAGGCAATGTGATGTAATAGCCCTTTGCTCCTTAAATCAACTATTCATATAATTTCCGTTAAACCAAAAGGACCATTAGTCTTACATCCAAGCAATCCATTTTATTTTTAACAACTTTTAAAATCTTATAATATTTTCTAGATGTAGTTACATTTTCGGTTACATGTTATCCTGTGTACCTAAAGTATAGAACCTTAACGAATTATCGGCCATATATTCGGTTCAAAAAAAATTTTAATAATAGAGACAAATTAATTGGAATAATTAGAATAGGAAAGACGGTTATGGGAAAACAGAATCTCCAAACAGGATTACATACATAATTGGCCATTAAAACCACCACTTATGTTGTGTGCGTTAATTTTATATATGAGTGCTGGGACCTACAGTTTAAAGTCAGATTTTTGAGAAGCTTTTCATGGCAACTTTTACTCTCAGAGTCTTTGCCAGAAATCTGCTGAGAGGAAGTCGCCGAAGAAATATTTTTCGTTTTGATGTCTGACCTGGGATACGAACCCGGGCCTTTTGTCTAATAAGCCAGCACACTACCCACTAGACCACGGCGACTTACAAAAGGATTATCTAACCAAAAATTACAGTCGTCTGTTATTTTGACCACAGTAGATATGCTGAATTGAGTGCTAATGCAACGGACTTTGAAAGCTGACTTTTCACCGTTGAAGCTTATTTCATAGTCAGTAGTTTGTGTCAAATTGGCTCATATATATTGCTTGAAGAGCAGCAAGTTTGACTGTGGAAAAGCCTTTAGTTCTGGAAAATGAACTGTTAACTAGAGCTGGAAAGAGGATTTATATTTTGAAAGTTGACCCTGAAGACACAATTAACATTAGTTAAGAGCGTTTTCTGTAAATTTTTTCGCGGCAACAAATAAACTAAAATGTAGCTTACGAAGACGCCGTAGACTGCAGTTGAATTCCAAGATCAGACATCTCCAATAAAACAAAATAGGAAAAAAATATTTCTTCGGTGACTTACTCGCAGCAGATTTCTGGCAAAAACTGTGAGAGAAAATGAAAAATTTGTCTTGAAGAGTTTCTCAAAAATCTATCGTTTAGAGTCGACAATTAACTGTTGGTCCTGCCATACAAGTATGAAGTTAATACACACAGAATAGATGGTGTGAGAAGCCAGGTCGTAATCCTGACAGAAGCGTTATAATAATTTATTTTGTATGTTTGTATGACAGAATATTGCGTGCGTTACAATTAAAATTTTTAAATGATTTTACCCCCACAGTTTATAAATGTAACCCATTGTTGTAGAACTTTTGTTCATAAATTTCATGTTTTTTTGCATTCTGTTCACAGAATTTTAGGCTTCAGTAACCTTGAAAAATTCTAAAAGAAAAAAAAAATTGTGCTTCAAAGTCAAAGTAGATTTCGCTCCAGTAATTTTTATGGTTTTTATACTTTATTTGTAAACGAGTTTTATTTTCATTTTTTAACGACATTCATTTTAAAATTCTTTTTTTTTTCTTTGTTTTCTAAATAAAAAAAAAAAACTTTCATTCGGGTCATGCTAAACAAATAGAAAAAAAAGAGGAAGAGAAAAATACGAATTGTTGCCTGGGAAAGAAATGGAGAAAAAAAGCTGAAATAAAATAAAAATTTTAACAGCCAGTTTGACTTAATTAAAGTTTTCGTGTGTCGCTTTATGGGTTCTGTTGCTGTTGGCTGATTCAATCAGGGTTCGTTAATTTCGGCAACACTTCTATGATTATTGTATTTTAACACGGACATGGTTTTATTTAACGCGGCAGTTGTACATTAAGTTTCTAAACCAGATACGGTGTTTAGCTATTAGGAGAGATTGAAACTTTTTGTATGGCACCACATTCTATTTTCGCAAAATTTAAAATTTTTCTTTGTTAATTTTACTAAAACACACAAGCCAAATTACTAAGCGAATGCTAAATAGTTATTTATGAAGCGGAAAATTCAAATGTCTCGAGTATAAACTACTAATTTGTGTACTAATAATGGCCAGAGACGTTTTAAAATAGGAACCCAAAACACGTATAGTTTTACAAGAAATTAAACATAAGAATTAGTATAAATTGAGCAAGTTTAAATGGAGTCAATTCGTTTTAGAAATTTAATACAAAATTCAATAAAATATTATTTGATAGTGAAAAAATTCTATAACTTAAATCAATTGATCATACGTGGTATGATTGAAG
Organism: Sarcophaga peregrina; assembly: GCA_014635995.1. NCBI lineage: Eukaryota > Metazoa > Arthropoda > Insecta > Diptera > Sarcophagidae > Sarcophaga > Sarcophaga peregrina. The sequence goes on along the minus strand of CM025789.1, from coordinate 112,588,652 downwards.
ATCCTGGATATTTGTGTACACCCTGCTTAAACAAACGGTGTTTTCCACTTATTAAAAGTCCAACTGGAAGTTTTATTTGTTGACTGCTAAGGTAAGTAAAATATGTTAATTTCTTCAATCTTACCTTTTTTAATAATTCCGTTCGGACAAACTTGTAATTTGACGCTTAATATGGCGAAAAAGATCCACTTTGGACTTGACTTACGACAGGATATTGATGGCTGGTCTTAGCTTTGGTTTTCACTTTTTTCTCTACCAGTTAGTTAATATGCTACCCCTGACATTGCTCAAGAATTCCCAGCTTTTATTCGACTCTTTCATCACAGCCATGTGAAAGTCTCCATGGCTGTTCTGACTAATCGGTATCAATGTCGCTTTCTCAGTAATTTTTGGTAAAGTAAAAATTATAGTAAAATTCTTTTAATTTTTTTATGGGAAAAGAAAACTTTATAGCTGATAGCCTTAAAACCTATAATAGTTGCGGCATATATTCATGTACATAAATATCTAACAAAGATAAATTGTTTGAAGTCATATTACCTTACTATGTGCATATATTATGGCATAATAAATAACAAATTCAATGGACATGGACATTTCATCATTTCAATAAGATTTCGTAATAATTTCAGCTAAAATTGCTTATTATTCGCCATTATCTTTAACTAATCATACCAATTAAGAGAATATTTCTTTAGCCATGTTCTTCTTCGTTTAGTGGAAACGTAAACAATTTATTTCCAGTCATCGATTCATTTATTTGTACCAATCATTCCATTCCATCGTGATTTATCGTCACAAATTAGTATTTCTTGTGGTTTCGTTTTCTTTTCTATTCGTTTTACTTTCATGGTCTTCCACCTGTGCAAAGCGTAATCACTTGTTTTAATTCCATTAAATCCTTGAATATTTCCTCTTCTTTTAAAGATTACCAGCATTTGTATACCATATTGTGGGATTTTCTTTATCATTTCGATGGAAAATTCAAGGCGCAGATGAAAATCATCGATAGCTTCGTTGATTTCTGAAGGAGAATTGTAATTGCCAGCATTATACAAATTAAATTTTGTATGGACATGTGCATGTGGGTGTGCACTTGATTGTTATAAAGACTTATTAAAGGAATACAAATTAATTTGAATATTTACGCGAAAGATATATTAACGATCATAATCGATTATGATGTAATGTTGTTGTATTTGTTGTTACCAAAGCAATAAGAGCTCATTATCATAACTTGTTAATCATGTTTTATATACACTTTGTTGTATCCTTCCATTAGGTAATGAATGAATGAATGAATGAATGCTTAAAGCGAAACGAAAAACTTAAAAAGCATTTGAATTATTAATGGAGTTTTGGGAAATTTTTGTTTAAAATATTGCTCGTGGTGGAGTAATTGTGTGAAATTATTATGTTTTTGAAAATGTTTATTTTAACGCTAAACCTACCATGGACGGATCAAATGAGCCATTTTGAACTTCTTGTCAGAATTGCTTGAAAATAATATTATCACATCGCCATTTGCCATTACTACTTTTGTTATAAAATGCATCGAATGTGTTTTCCAAGATTTACTCCTCTCTTGTTAATTTTTTTTTTACCGAGAAATATATGTAAATCTACCTTAAATGCCGCAAGGGGTCATTTGGAAATAGGAATACATGAAATATCGGTAGGTTTAGTGTTATATAGAATTGTTTATCTTGACGATATATATTTACATGAAAAATGTCATTTTACCGTGAAGACTTCAAAAGCATGCTTTACTCTATCATTAATTCCATTGCATAATTCATGATTTCAATTAAATTAAAAACAATGTCGAGAAATTAAGTTTTCGATATCAACTAAGCTGGTTGCGTTACAAAATTTATTTCAAGTCATTAATTTTGAAATTGCATAATAGAATGCCACGTGTGTAGGAGAACGCAAGAAGAAATTCAGGCAATATTACATTACAGTCAAGTGTAAACTTTCATTGAACAACAGCCGATAAAAAATCTGCGCGTACATACTTAGAACTTTGTACACATAATTGGTCATTATAATCCATTAGTTAGGATTATAATCTAGCTTCTTCATTTATGCATATAAGCGTTTTGATCAGCAGCCTGTTTCAAAATAGTTTTCCCTGTTTGTTTATTTTGTGCCCTCTTCTTCTGGTAATAAGTTTTAAAAGATCCTCTATACCCTGATCTTCTTTGTGAGGTTGTTATTTTTCCAATCTTCGTATTCTTTCGTGACCAAAGCATTGTCCTTTAAGTCTTTTCCAAAGCCAAGCAATGGTATTGTAGACTTAAAGAAAATTCATACAGAATAGTAATCTTTTCAAGCTTAATATGCAGATTCTGGGATGGAAAAATAAAAGAGCACATATTTAAAGTTTATAAGCCCTTAATGCATTTTATAACGAAATATTTTGGGGGCTTTTCCAGTACTACGCAAAGAGTAATCCTTATTGACAATATACAGCATTCAGAGGATAATTAGGAGGCATTATAGGGAAATACTGGTTTTACATCGTTTAGCAATAAAATTATAAATAAAAGCTACAAATACAAGAACAAAAAACTTGTTTACAAATTATCGCACTACATAATGTGACAACAAACACCAAGTGAACGAAAATACAACAACAAATATTGCAAATATAAATGTAAACAAAATACACAAACAACAATAATGTAACAATGATGTTTGCACTTATTGCAATCTCGAGAAAGTGAAGTCATGAACATTCGGCTTCAAGAACATTCACTAAACTGTTAATGTTATTATATAAAAAGCAAGGCAAAGCAGGGAACTTAGTAAAATTTCAGTCAGTATTTTGTGAAAACGCGGTGCGTTTAAGATATCTTAAGGATAATCGTCTAGGAATTGTATTATTTATGCAAATTGTGTAAACAGTGGAATAACGAACAAAACAATTATTGTTGTTTACATCAAATTGTGAACAGTGGCACTCAGAATTGTACAAATAATAAAGAATTTTAATTAAAACTAAACACAAATTTATTTTTATTTTATTTGCAATTTACGAGCTTCATATTTTAAAGGTTTCTTAGAGATAGAAATGAAACAATATAAATTGAGAACAGTACAGTAGATCATCTGGCCTCGTAGTACAATCGTAAATCATTTCATTGTAGTACTTTGCCATTACCTATGCTTATTAGGTGCTCATGGGCCCTCTCTCTTCTTGTATAACCAAGTATATTTCTTTCAGACAATTCCCTTTACCAAAATCACAATTTTTTCTTTAATATACTCTGCAATATCATGCAATCAAACATGTGCTATTCAAATATATTTTTCAATCCATAGGCCTCTTTGTATGAATTTCATTAGTCAACATGGAATTGTGCTGAGAAAAATCTCCCTCAAGCAGATTACACATTTTGCATACACCGCAGTAGACAATATTTACAAAATAATGGGTTTTTATGCGGGCATAAATTTTAGCATCCATCTGCACACATACATACACAAAAGGAAAGATGATACAACAAAAAGGATATTCATGAACAAAACCTAAAAATAAAAAAAAAATGGAAAGAAATGTGAGAGAAACAAAACAAATTATGTAAACAAGCCCATTGGACATTTGCGACAGCTTGGGCTTTAAATCACAGGCCATCGTTTCAGTTTTTGTTGCGCTTTTCTTTTTTTTTTATTCTTCGTTTTTCACTCACTCATGTTGTTGGTTAACATTTTATTGTGTAGCCTAGTATCTGGCCAGCTGCAGTCATAGTAATGAAAACAAGAAAAAAAAAACAATTTTTTTATTCTCTTCCCTGTATGTGGCTGGCAGATATTTTGTTTATACAAGTGCAGCAACAGCGGCAGGAGCAGTTTCGTACCGCATGACTTGTTTTAATGAAAGTGAATAAAAACTCTTGTTATGGAATTTTCTATTTTTTCACTTTTTCTCTCCCTCTCTTTCTCTCTCTCTCTCTCTTTCGAATAAAAACATTGACAACTACCACCTGACGACTTGTATGGTAATTTCAAAATATTGGAATTCTTTTGTTTTTTTTTTGTTCGTTTTGTATTCATATTTTGTCCAGCGTATCTTGTTTTTACTTACGTGGGGGGTTTTTAAATAAAATTGCAGCTTTTACAGGCTCATGTCCTATTTGATGGTATTTTCTTATTTTTTTTGTTTTATTTCGCTCTATTGTCACCATATTTGTTTTGTCATAAAAGTTTACTTACAAAGAGGGGAAAATATTGTTGAGAGTAAGTATTTTCTTGTAAAACTTTTAAAATGCATTGTTATTGTTATTGTTTTGCTGTTAATGGTAAATTTTTGTTCGTATGTCGAAAGTTGCAGAAAAGTTTTCAACACATTTTTGAATATATTTATCCATGACCTCTGCTGCTATTTAACGCCCTGCTGTTTAAGTGAAATAATTTCAGAGTAGTTAAAGCTTATGACGTGGTAAACTATATCAAATCAAACCAAAATTTATTGATTTTGACATTTCAAGAATTGATTTTATTTTTCAAATGACGGTTACATCTATGATTTTACCGTTAATATGATGAGAACAATTTTAACCTAAAGTCCCCTGCCAAAACTATAAATTTTGTTTCAAGTTTTCGTAAGAAAGTTTTCCCGTTTTGAAGAACAATGGAGCGTATAATTAATATTTAATATAATATTGCTTGCAAGAACACTGAAGCGTATGATTATTTATTAATTTTAAACATAGCTATCCCCTTCACTCTCTATCTTTCTCTCTTCCTATTGCAGGAAACTTATGATTTTTTATTAATTCTTAATACATTTTCTTTGATTTTCTTTTCAGAATAATTGAAGCGATAAGAAACTGAACAAGAGCTATAACAAAGGAAATTATAAGAAAAGCAAAGAAATTGAGAAACAAAAGCAACAAAAATATTTTCTTTAAATTTCAGTGAAAACAATAGACAATAGAAACACGAATTTGGCGGAAAAAAAAAGGAAAGAGAAACTGAAATTGAAAATTAAATTGAAGCAAAAAAAAAAAAAAAAGAAAACAAAAACTAATTGAAATGCAATTCAAATTAAATATTCATTATCAAAGACATTTTTATTTGAATTATAATGAATTAAACGGAAATCTTTAATTAATTTGATTAAAAAAGCAGGAAGAGAAAACAACTTTGATAAGAAATCCTGACGGATATAAAGGCAAGAAAAGAAAAAGAAACAAAACTAAAACAAGAAAAAAGAAAAACTTCATCTAAATGGAATATCGACGAACACTGTGTAGCTGCATCTAAATGAAGTTAACAATCTGTCAATTTGGTAAATTGTTTCTGCTGTTGACAGCCTTTCTCTTCGTAGCTAAATTCTCTAAAACGTTTGCTGTTGCCAATACTACTGATTCTTCTTCAACATCTTCAGCCATAATACCACCTGCTGTTCATACACAGTCAACTACTACTGTTGCTTTCACCAACAGTAGAAGCAATAGTAGCGTAGAAGCCAGTGACATTTTAAATCTTACTGTTAATGTTGTTGACTTTGATGTTGAACAGGATATTGAGCGGAAATTTCAAATACATAAACAACAACAACAGCAACAACAACAACGGCAGCTTACAACAGCTAAATCAATAATACGTAACAACAAGGTGAACGTTGCCCAAGAGCCAGCAACCGTAAATAATATATTCCAGTCGACGACAATATTAAATCAAAAGGAAAATGCAAATAATAATCAAACTATAACAGCAACAACAACAAAACTAAAAACAAAAAAACAAAAATTAACTGAACAACATGTTGCCAATATAAGATTAACAACTTTACTTAATAACATTGACTTGAAGAGGTATATTTATGATGACACAAAAGCAACCAACCCATCAAAGCCCTTACCTGAAACCACTAAACGTCAGGGAAAACAAAACTTATTATCCCATCGCATACAAAGCAATGTGACAGATATGAAGCAGCACCTCCCGCCACCATTGCAAATACCATTCGTGTATAATAAAAGCCAACACGATGATATTTTATTACGACAACAACAGAAATCAAAACAACAAAAATATATACAAACCTACAACAGTAGCAGCAATAATAAACAACCAGTATTACGTTCCTTATCTTCAAATTCAAAGGTGGCACTAGCAAAATCTATAAAACTAACAGCAACAGCAACAGTAACGGCATCATCATCATCACGATTGCAATATAATCCTGAATATCAAGTATCGCCACACAATTCAAATCAGCCAGTATTTAAAGCACAACAACAGCAACAGCAACAAATACCCACCAAAATAATAAAATCAGCAACAGTATCATCAACATCATTTCCGTCATCTTCTGCATTGGCCCAACAACGTGTGGGTATTTTAATGCCATCTCGTCTACTCAACAGAATGCATGTACAACAGGGTTTTCACAATTTTGTGGAATTTTTCCAAGTAAACCTTTACAATGCAAGTGTCGATTTTATACCAGATGATGGTAAGTTGACCTAGCAAACGTTAAAAGAAGATTTATTTTGTTTGTTTAGAGTAAAAAAGTACACCATTCGAGTGGTAAAATTTAGTGAAGCTTTAAGCTTACGTATACTATTATCGTATACCAGATCTGTGTAATGTTCACTGAAATAATCTTGGCCAAATCTAACTGTGTTCTGGCGAGTTCCTTTTACAAATTCTTCAATATTTTATTCTTTTTTCTTCACTCCTTATCAAGTATGACAACCACATTGATTCAAAAATTTCGAGCACAAACTGGCGAGTAAGCTGCCGGGAAACTCAAAACCATGTCGATTTACTTTTGCTTTCGATAAAAACCTGATTTGATTTAGGGCCTTGGCAGGCTGATAACAAATATTGTGCCAAAACAGACCATAAGCTACATCGGCGGTAATCTGACTGTAAACTAAGATAGACCCCAATCTACTGGCAGTGCCTCCGATTAATTGAACCAAAGGTTTTACACTACTTCGGTTTATATGAATAACAAAAGTATAATAAGGGGCCCAAGTGGAACATCTTCGACTGATTCTGCAAGAATATCTTGGCATCCAATCATCGTAACATACATAATCGATCACTACAACGCTTCAACCACAGCACTTATACTGTGTGTATTAATTTTATGTTCGGATCTACAGTTCAAAGTGGACTCCGAACGATAGATTTTTTTTTTTGAGTTATCCTTATTATTAGCCTTATTTAAGAAAAAAAGTTTTCATTCTAGTTCAGTATATGATGATGAAGAAGTGTAGTTACTGAGTAGCTCAGTAACAATGGTCTTTTTGATGGACGTTACAATAGAAGAAATGCCACCAAAAGTTTATTAGGGTTTGTTAGTTTTGTTGGTCTTTCCCGTGACTTTCACATATTTTTTTTAAATTTTTCGATAGAACGAGAATACAAAGGTAATGCAACACAAAAATTTGTTGTTCAAAATTATGACGGCTTCACTTTTTTTTTTTCTTTTTTTGTAACCTTGAACATGGGAACAAAAAACCAAAAAAAACATTGAGTACAAAAGAGTAAAAAAGAAAAAAGAATTTTTGAATGGCAGTTCTTTTATTTTGTAATTTTTCAATGAGACAATAGTTTAGTTTTTATTTATTTTTCTTGTGTTTTATTGCTAACATGAGGAAAACTAAATTTATATTATAAAAAAGAAGAAGCATATATGCTGCTCGCTCTATTATAAAAAGAAGCTTATTTTAATTCCACATTCCATTTTACAAATCCGGCTCGGACTGTACGAAACAGCCCTAACAAATATGGTCAAACTTTGGGAGCGTATAAATGCGAAATGGAATCGAATTCCGAAGATGTTATTGCTCATTTGGTAGAAAGCATCTCAAACCGCGTAAATCAAGCTATTTCTAATAAGGGTCTATGGACAAAATATTGAAATTGGATTAGTTTCTTGAAACGTGCAAAATTGAGTTTATGTGGATTATTTTCGTTTTTTCATTCAAACTCATTGAATTCATTTCATTAATTATTGTTTTTTTACAGCTATTTGTTAAGAATAAAATAAAGAATAAAAATTAATTTTTTTTTTTGTATTTGCTTGTATGGTTTTGTTTTTGTGGGTGACGAAACTCAGTATTGTGAACATGCACTCACTTCTGCTCGTCACTGTATATCTGTAACGGGTAACAGCTCACGCACGTTTCGTGTTTTGTTTCACTGTCAAACATCTTCATTTTAGTCTAAAATTTAACCATGAATTGTCTTACAAACGAACAAAGCTTGCAAATCATTGAATTTTAATATCAAAATGTGTACTCTGTTAAGAGCGTTTCTTCCATTTTAAGGTCAGATTAATCGACCCACTGAGGTGGCTATTCGGGCTATTGGCACCAAATTTACATTGTTGGACATTAAACCACCAGCACTCTTACATAGAGTGCGAACTGAAGAAAATATTGCAGCTGTATCGCCCAGTTTTAATGATAACCATCAATTATCGATTCGTTCGCCATTCGCAGCATTTGGGCCTCTGTTACTCAACAATGTGAAAAATTTTGCGGATGGATTTAGGTGTGAAGCCTCTCAAAAGACTTGCATGACATGTGGTTTCAACAAGACGTTGCCACTTGCCACATAGCACACTTAACACTGGACTTATTGAGAGGCGAGTTCGGTGAACATTTTATTTCACCTTCGGTACCAGTCAATTGGCCGCCTAGATCGTGTTACTACGTTAAAGTTCATTTCTATACACACACACTCCGCTTCAGTTGACGCATTGGAAGACAACATTGACAATAGGTCAGACATCTGCAACCAAAATAAAAATATTCCTTCGGTTAGTTCCTCTCAGCAGAATTTTGGCAAAACTTCCGAGAGTAAATGAAAATTGCCATGAAAAGTTTCTCCGAAAGATCTATCATCCGGAGTCCATGATTGAACTTTAGGTCCCGCCACTCATGTATAAATTTAACACACACACATAACAAAAGTGATGAGAGATGTTAGTTGTAATCCTGATTAAAGGGTTGAAATGACCAATTATGTATGTATGGGGATTTTACTGTTTTACTGGTGTAGTCGATTATATATGTAAGCACCTGCAACTGTCCAATCCTCGTTTTGAATGCCAAAAATTGGAGCGGTTATCAAAATCTCACAATATAATTTAACCGTTGGCATCCTGTCTATATAATTATAAATGCTTATGAAAATGACATACATTTTTCAACCAAAACCAATTCGAAACGTTTTATTTAATATTTTGTGTATTGTTTTCATTGGTCTATTATTCTATTGTTATGCTAATATTGTGTACCTAATCGTATTTAATAAACGTAATGGTTTTCTACTTACATTTACAATTAAATGATGGCATGCTGTAGTGAAAACAATATTTATTTTGCTTTCTTTTTTGCATAAATAATAAAAATTTTTCAAATATTTGCTACAAATGCCTACAAAAAAAAAAAAAAATGGAAAGAAAGAAAATATTTTCAATACAAAATTTTGTTTACCTAGCATAAGAAAATATTAGAAATTTACATAAACAAGCAATACAAATAAGCCAGTAAATAAAAATAAAAAAAAAAAAATATCGAAATGAATACTCAAATATTGGATTTCATTAGAAAATAGCGAACGAACGAAAATTTATCTGCCATTGTATTGTGTATGGGAGTATGAATTGTGGCATTATGAAAATGAATTTTACAAATAAAATTCCATAATTTTATTGTAACACGCAAAGCTATGCTAATCCCTTACTTCAAAATTTTTCTAAAGGGTGATCGTTTTTAAACGTTTGATTTACGAAAAATTAAATTCAACATAACATGATGGGACTCGTCATCCACTGTAATGACAGTGCCTTGAACGCTAACTTTTAGCTTTAATGGATATAAGGGTGACTCATTGGCGGCTTTATGATGGTATTCTTTCAAATATGAAAAACAGGAATACGACTTCGTTGGCCAGAAGTAAGATTCATCACTTAGCACCTTGAGCTTTAAATGATAAGCACAAATGATGTTTGCTAGCCTTTAATTCTTTCACAAACTTCTGTACATTGGGCAAAATTTTTTAATGATTTTTGTCACAAAGATCAACAAATTCAAATTGATGTACAGCAGCAATATTCTCTTCAGAACTTACAATTCCTTGTATTTGTGATTGCTTTAAATCGCAAAGAGTAAAATTATTGTCTATCACTTGCTTATAAAGTTTACCGTAAAATTTTTTCACAATTTTAAATTATTGTTCTGATGTAAAATATTTTATAATAACTTGGTAATCCTTACTGAGAAGAAATATCAACGTAATTTGACATTGTTAGACGTTAGTTAGGTAGAATTTAGTTTAAAGTGATAAATGAATTTTTGCTGTTTGGTATCTGGTATACTGACACCATTTTGAACGGCATGCCAATCAAATTCAATTCTATGATTTTAGGCTCCAAAATCAATAATCGTGCCTTTTTGTCGTGTTGCATTTACGTTAACGTTAATAAAGTTTATTATTTTTATTATTTTTTAAATCGACTTTCTAACCTCGACAAACAGATCATCTTCAGAAAAACCTGTGAATGCTTGTCATTGACATACCAATTGAGGCAAATCGGAGCTCCTTCTCGTTAGAGATAATTCTTCGACAGAAACATGTGTCTCCTATAGCAGCAGATTAAACAAAAAATTTAAATGATCTGCAAGTGTTGTTTATATGTTAGGATTTCAAAGAATTTTTGAAAAATTTTCAGAAAAAACTTCACCCTTTTGATTAACTTTTGTCATATTTTTCTTTCTCTAAGTAATGTAAATAAAAAAACTTTTGTTCTTAAAATTCTGTAATCAGTAATCGAGTAGCAAACCCACCCACCACCAATCAATTGATTTATTTACACATTGTCCTAGAATAAGTCTGTTAGTGGTAATATTTTCTTTTCTTTTAAATTCATAAAATATTTAGATACGTACCGTATAGAATATTTATTTGCCTTAAATTATTTCGAAGATATTTATCTTGATATGCACGCTTAACCCTTCAAAAACTATTTGAATTTTAAAGTAGACAAAACAAAAAAAAAAATAAAAACCAAAAACTAAAATGAATAGGAAGTTTATCTTGGTGTTGTTGTTGTTGTTGTTTTCAATTTTGTTTTGCTTGTCTTTTATCTTATTTTTCAATTTAAAGTTTGTTTTTGTTTACTTTCTAAAAACTTTTAATAAGAAATCCAAATAAATAACGTCTTATCGATATAAAACGACTTTAAAAAATTGTATCTTATGAAGACGACTTATTAGTTCGATTTAAAGTATTTAAAAGTTTTTCTTTTTAACATAAAAGATAATATTGGTCAATTGGACAATATTGGAGAGTCTGGGAAGCCACGATTCAAACCGCAGGTCTGACATCAGAATTAAATAAAACAATATTTCTTCACCGATCTCTTCTTAGCAGATTTCTGCTAAAAACTCGGAGAATAAATTACCATGAGTTAATTGCTGGAGTTGACTTCAAACTATAGGTCTCGCCACTCATTTATAAAATTAACTCGCTTATGTTATGATGTGAGAAGTTAGATTGTAATCCTCAAGGGATCTGTTGGCAACCGTCCTCAGTTAAAATTCAACATGGAAAGATTTTACGCGGATGACATATGTGAAATGGACTTTATAGTCGAGAAAACTAAACAATTCAACAATGACTTATAAGCCCTATATGTAACAGTTTTTAATGTCTGTTGGATTTATTTCCAATGTAAAACCGATTTGTATTGTGCTGATAGCAATCATGTAATGTAATGAAAGTAAAATTTTACGAAGTGAAGTGAAATCAATATGTTTCTGCTACTTTTAGTTTTATTTAAGCTATCTTAAATGTATTCTTTTAAATCGAAAGACTCCTTTATGCAGACAACTTCTTGGATAACAATCGATACCTATTCATAATAGACATGATGTATCCCTTGTGTTAGAAACAATTCCATTCTTTTTGTTTTTGTTTTATTATTTTTGTTAAAATGTTATCATTTCCCCTAGTATTCCTAAAAGTTTCGTATAATTTTCATTTTCTTTATTATTCTTTGTGGTTTTCTTATTTCTTTTTTCGTATTGTTTTTTTTTTTGTCATCCTAGCAAGTTAAAGAAGAAAAATAAAAAATTAACTCAAAATATGCCTTTTTCCATTTTATTTTATTTAAAAAATTCTTGTTATTGTTGGCTTTTCTTTATAAACTAAATTTCAGCAGTTTTGTTGGCGCTACAGTAAAAGGGAAACTTTTCCAGAAGTTTTATGATTTTTTTTTTCTATATTTTGCTGCTTAACAACTTCATGGGAATAAATATGGTGGTGTGGTGCACTAAAGCGTATGATTAATATTTTAATATTGAATTCGCAGTGTACATGTTGTTGTTGAGGAACTGTTTAAAAGTTTAAATTTATTCGTTGTAATTTTTTATAGAAAATTTTATAAAAAAAAAAAAAAATTAAACAAACACTTCTCTGCATATATTATGTCTATGTTGTTACGTTTTTACTTTTAAAAACGTTTAAGATATGAGCTCGTAGATTGCAAACAAAATAAAAGTAAATTTGTGTTTAGTTTTAAGAAAAAATTCTTTATTATTCACAAAGTTATGTGTGACACTGTTCTCTACTTGATGTAAACAACAACAATTGATTTTCTTTGTTGTTTCTCTGTGTATTCATTCATTCATACATAATTGATCATTACAACACTTCAGTTTGGATTATTGACTTAGTTTCTCACACCACTTATGTTGTGTGTATTAATTTTATACACAAATAGCAGGACCTACAGTTTAAAGTCGACTCCGGACGAGAGATTTTTTTGAAAAACTTTTCATAGCAGATTTTTGTTACACTCAAAGGATTTGCCAAAAAGCTGCTAAAAGGAAATTGCCGAAGAATAATTTTTTGTATTTTGTTTTGAAGTCTGACCTGGTGCTCGAATACTGGCTTTACGTCTCATAAGCCAACGCACTACCTATTAGACTACGATGACTTTCCTGCCTTTACCCTTTGCATAAGAACAACAATTACTAGATAGATCTTTGTAACGGAGTCCTCAAAGCAAGATTACTCTCTTCAAAAGCACCGAGTATACGCTTAAGACTGACAGAACTTCAATAACTCAATCGCCTGCTTTGGCTTGCCTTTTATATGACAACGTAATCAGTCTGATGAATGTTCTTGAAGATGAAAGTTCATGGCTGCGTCTTCTCAAAATCTTTATAAATGTAAACATCATACGTTTATTCTTTTAACGTTTGTTGTTGTATTTTTGTTTACTTGTTGATCTGGCGTTTTATGTTGGCATTTGTTGTTATATTAAGCAATACGACAATTTTTAAATAGCTTTTTCGTAACAGAAAATACTCTCTGTTATTGTTCTGCACATAGCTACCCGAAACGAAAAATCCTTGATGCCTAAAATTTTTTAATAATACGGATTTTGCGCCGAAGTCTAGTAGACAATGTGGTCCCAGGGCAACCATCTGGAACAAAACATAAAAATATTTCATCGACAACTTCCTCTCAGAAGATTTCTAACAAAAACTCTGGAAGAAAAATAAAATTTTCATGAAAAATTTCACTTTAAACTGTAGGTCACGCCACAACAAAACTAATGTGAGAAGGTAGGACATAGTCCTGACTGAAATGTTGTAATGACCCATTATGTTTATAGTATGTATGTAGGTATGTATGTATGTACATGTGTTTAATTTGCATTTAGAAAAGAAAATCAATTTTAAGCGACCATATTTTAAACAACTCTTCCGCCATTAAAGTAATACTATAAGCCAAAGGTTCAAATTTAAATTTCTTTCAATTATTTAAAGCTTATAAATGTAAATGAATTCATGTAAAATAATTTCCATCAAGTGCCTGATTTTAGTCCATTAATCTGATTAAATATAACATTTTTTTACCTTTTCTTTTATGATTTTGAAACCTTTTCTTGGTATTAATATTTTAATTGCTAAAGGATGGGTTGATATTTCAATTAGTGTAATGTGCAAACGTTTTTAATAATTAAAAGCCAAAAGGACAACTGAAAAGAAAAAATGAAAATGTAATCATAAAATTATAAGCAATGGACAGACAAATGAACGAGAGGTGCTACAAGACCACCCAGTCGCTAAGTATTTTAAGTATTTCATATTAACTAAAGGAATTGAATGTGTGCGTATAACAAACTGTTGATGCCGTTTTAAGGCAGCGTTGCCTAGTAGATAGTAGGTTGATTTTATAAACGTGAGGCCTTGGTTCAAACCCTAGCGAAGTATTTATTTCGAGACTCCTCCCACAAAAGCTCTTATAGTAAATAAAATTCCCATGAAAAGATTCTCAAATAATCTGTCGTTCTGATGTCGAATTTAAACTGTGCCGCTCATGTATAAAATTAACACACTTAACATGGGTGGTGTGAGAAGGCAGGTCGTAATTCTGCCTAAAGAGTTGTGTTAAGTAAATATGTTGGGTTTTGTATTTCATCTATGCATAGAAGGATTAAAAATAGAAGTGTTGATTGTCTACCAATATTTTAATTTCAATTTATATCCAGCAACGCCTTTTAAAAGTAAAAAGAGTAAAGCAAACTTTGAAAAAATATTCTCATGATTAAACAAAACAAAAGTAAGAAAAAAAAAAAAAATTAACAAAAAAGTCAAGCTCAAATTTGTTTTAAAAGTAAAACCCTTTCATAAAATTAATTTCGGCCGATATCGACCTATTTCAAACGCTACAACCTTACAACGAATGATAAGCATGCATACAACGTGCCGCAAAAATCTAGATTAATTAGTATAGAGAATTAGCACAAGGAATTAAGCTGAAAATTAGGCTAAAGTTTATCAAACCTAATGAATGGTTTGTTGACTACAGATGAGCTCTATTTAACTACTTTAATCAATGAGCAAAATAAGGGAAGTGTTCAAGGAAGCAAACTCCTCAAAGCTGATTACCAGATAAGCAAAGTCTCACTGCATGATGACGCATTTTCCCATGACATATCACAGAGTTTTTAAAGTCTAGTACAAGATTGGTTTGATTTCTATTTAATTTAGAGCATGTGATACTGATAGTTGAAGTCGCTGCAGTCTATTTGGTAGTGTTGGTGTGTTGGCTCACCAGGCTAGATTCCTTGGTTCAAACACCAGCCTAGACATTGATTGAATATAAAATATGAAAAAATCTCGTTGTGACAAAAAATCTGAGAGAGTAAAATAATCTGCTTTTCGGAGGCGACTTTAAATTGTAGGTCCGGGAACTCACGGATAAAATTAACACTCTTAAAATGGATGGTAACTGTAGTCCTGACAAAAGGGTTGATAACGACCAATTAAGCAAGAGAGTGACAGTGAACAAGAATTTCTCCACATACATAGGATTTGTCAGCATCTAAAAGAAAACTCATCCTATTTAACAATTCAATGCTGGCAAAATATCACCAAAAATATTTCTGTGACCAAAAATCCAAATGAGACTGACGTAACACTGCTGCAAGAATAAATCAAAGCAGATTGATACTTGGCGAGAGATAGAAGTAGAACGAGAGATAGAACTAATAATAGAAAGAGATGCCTTACTCACAATCTATTATTTCGTGATTAATGGCAGTTACTTTGGTTGAAAATACATCTTCCACACCCCACCTTTTTTAGACTCCTAGCAAGTTTATGAACGCAGTCATGATGGAGTGATAGTCTACAATGCTCAAAATGGTAGTATGAGATCCCCTATTCAGAAGAGATATTAACTTACTTCACTTAATTGGTCATTACAACCCAGTAGTCAGGATAAGAACCCAGCTTATTACAACATCCATGTAGACTGTGTTAATTTCTTACATTAGTGGCGGGACCTATAGTTTAACATCAACTTTGAACAGCAGATATTTCGAAACTTTTTATGGAAATTTTATTGAGTTTTTACCGGAAGTCTTTAGGCTCGTTAACAAAGGTATGAACCTCTTGTGGTACACTCTGGCAAAGACAGCATTTACTACACTTTTTATGGAATCAGTTGCTTGCCTTGTCCTTCAAAGTATTTCTAAGATCAGGTTGATCAATCCAATTGCAGGGTACAAAAGCAAATATCCTGGTGTTTATATTTATTTTAACTTTTTAAGCGATTTTATGATTAAAACCTAATGAAATTAACAAAGCCGGTAAAGGAAAAAATATGTTTTTTCTTTCCTAAATATTCAAACATAAAAGGGAATAAAAAAAACATTAAATGAAGAAAAAAAAATTTTTAAATATTGACTAAGAAAACAAAGTAAAAGATAATGTTTTTTTATTTTTCTTTACAAAATCCTTTAAACATTACTGATTCATTTTAATTTTTCAATTTTTTTTTGCCATCTTTTCATTTGTTCTTGTTTTCTTCGTCTGCCCTTTATAGATTTAACAACGTTCATACGACTACTGGAACAAACCAATTACACGATGTTGGTGAAAACCTTAAATGCTGGCATTAATCTAGACGATGATGACCTTGTTGAAGGAGTTTTCCTTAAGCCATTACAAAACCAACAATACTCAACAACTACTGCCTCCTCGCCAAGCTATAGAAACAAGCGAAAGCATGAGAATGAAAAGAAAATCACTAAAGTAACTGAAAATGATAATGAAAAGGAGAATAAGAATGCGAATGCGAATGAAAAAGAACAAAATTATGAAGATTTACAAAATCAAAAGCAGCACTTAACAGAGGCATCTCCATCATCACAATCTCAAGATGGGCAGCCACAAAAAAATATATGGCAAGAGCATCAGCAGCATCAGCAACAATACCAGCATCATCGCAAGCATCAGCATGAACAGGATAAGAATTTAAACATTGGTTATTGCCATTTGGCAAAAGTTTTGGAGCGTGATTTTAATAAAACGGTTTTACTTTGGCCATGTCCGCACATGAAAGTGAGTACAGAATATGAAAATCAAAATTCAATGAATTATTGAATCCATGAATTGAATGAACGAATATCTCATGTACAGATATTTATTTATGGCTGTGTTTAACGAAATGTTTATTTTAAAATATAATTTATTTGCAAAATAAATTTTCTCTCTCTTTCTCTCTTTTTTTAATGTGGATTAATCGTAGCAACGAAAAGAGGGTAAATATCCCCAAGAAAAATAATTTTTAGTTGCTACAGCTTTTTCCGAAAAAACAGAATAAGAAACATAAAATATGACTATTAATTACAGATTATGGCAGATTATTTTTGGAAGGAAATTTAATGATTTTAATAATTTTAATTAATTTTCCTTTTGCTTACCACAGGTTAAAGAGCATTAAGTTAGTCAAATTTAATAAAAACGAAGTGAATTCTTAATCTTAGTCTGTGTGAATTTAAATTTTAAAACTACCACAAGTTTTTATTCCACGTTTTGTAAGCTTTTAAATTTGTATGTACATGAGACTGATATTTGTCACAAAAATTGAAATTTTTCACACATAGTTGGTCCCTACAACCCTTCAGTCAGGATTACGCCCCAGCTTCTCAGGTTAATTTTATACATGAGGGGAGTTTGCATATAGTTTAAAGTCGACTTCGAACGACAGATGTTTGAGAAGCTTTTTTTCATGGCAATTTTATTTGCTCTCAGAGTTTTTGCCAAAAATCTGCTGAGAGGAAGCCGCCGAAGAAATATTTTCATATTTTCGTTTTAATTTCTGACCTGAACCAAGCTTCTCACACCACTTAGGTTGTGTGTGTTAATTTTATGCATGAGTGTTGGAATCGATGGCATTCACGGCAATTTTATTTACCTCTTAGAGCTTTTGTCAGAAGTCTGCTGAATTCACAGAAGAAATATTTTTCCAGATTTCGTTTTCTTGGACTGTCTGTTCTTGGACTGTTTGACCAGGGCTTTGAACCTTGGCTTTACCCACTAAACTACGACGTTTTCAAATCCTATTAATATGGATCATGATCTATGAGATCATTATATATTATATGTGCTTTCTAGTTTTAAATTTAAATAAAATGAAGTATACCTGAGATATCGCCCTAGTATGTTAAGAAATGTATTGCCTTAATATATGTGAGTTTGTGGTTTAAACAAAAAAAAATATATTTTTTTGGTTATCTGTCTATCAGAGTCGATTCTAAACTGTAGGTCCCACCACACAGGTATTAAATTAACAGTGGTGAGAAACTAGGTTGTAAGCTAAAGTCGTCTATTTTAGCTCAAAATGTGTTTACGCTATTGTTTTATCGCTAGGTGAAGGTTTTCCGAAGATATTGCTCGTTAGCCGCAATTCACCTAAGATTTCTTGCTTTCATAATAATTCGATACCAAAATGATTTCTTTTTAAAGCGATCAAATCGCATTTCATACACGTTAAATCGTATTTAAATGGCTTTAGTTTTCCAATGTCTAGCATGAATCTTGATCGAGAAATGTTTCGAAATTATGGTCCAGAAATTTTTTTGACTGTTCCGGATGCTGTTTGCCTTTGATATTAAAATTAACTCTTTTGAAACTGGCAAAGTACTTGATAAACCCTATTGGTTTAGGAATAAATATAATCATCGTGTTATTGAACAAGCAAACGAAGACGGTGACATGCAAAATTTTTTTTTCTTTTTGGTTGCCAATGATGTGTACAACCAAACTAAACTAAAAATATTAAATGATCTTTCAAGAATTGCTCTTTCAGTAGGTGTATGTGTATATAATAGGTATAAAGCAAGCATTAACTAGTGGCGTCATCTCTCCAAAATATATTCTCAGTTATTATTGTGGGATTTCTTTATGATATAAATTTGGTTTAAAAATCTTTTCTTTATTTGTTTCTGCAATTAAGATTGAATCATTCAAAGCTGAATACTAGATTGTTACAAAGTAAACATTACCTGAAACAAAGAGAAAAAAAAAGATATTCAATAAACATCATTTTTTTTACTTTTAATTTTATCTCATGAACTACCCAAAAAAAAAAATCAAAACTTTTTATAAAAATAAGTATCAAGATAAATTAAAACGATAATTCATCGAGAGAAGATACCTTTCTCTACATTTTTTTATTTCATTTGAATAAAGAAAACTATTCTCAATAAATATGTCTCATACTGGCTGCAGTATTGCTATGTAAATTTCATATTATTCATGCAAATAAAATGAGAAAATGTAATAAAAAATAAATAAAAATGAAACAAAAAACACATGAAAAGCAAGGTATAAAAAAGAAAACGAAATGAAATTGTAAATGAAAAATATTAGACAGACAGTCTAGAAGTACTTGTGTTTTCTCTCTTATGATACGTTTGCACATGATGCTGTGAACTTAATCATAAAAACTACAGAAAACTCGTAATACTTTTTTTTTTTCATTTTAACTAAAAAATAAAATAAAATAAAGCAACACATTCTTATCAACAATTTCAAGTTGTTTTCAGCAGTAATTTAAATTTATAAAATGAAAATTTTACAAATTTTATTACTTTCACAAACACAAACACACATACACATACACATACACGCACATACATAGAATTGCATTTAAAGGATCATTTTCGTACAAATTGTGTAAAGAATTTGTCAAGACTTACAGCAGCATGTCCTCTTAAGACATTGAAATGCTTTTCAATGCTTTTCATTTTAGCACAAATTCTTATTTCAATTTTTTGTTTTTTTTGTTTTTCTTTCTAAGACAAACGCATTTAAATAATTTGTTAAGAGTGCCAAGCACATATTAGGAAGGGAAATTGTTGAAATACTAAGAGAACTCTAAAGAAAGGATTATTGTAAGACTGTAGAGCAAAATTAAAAAGAGAGAAAAAAAATTTGATTAGATTGAAAACAATTCACACAAATACAGTAGATATGATAGCCTTGCATTGCAAGCTCTCAATTAATCGTTTCACTTTAAGACTGAATTAAAGAAATAATGTACAGTACAGAAACAAGCTTAATTTAAAGCTTAAAAAAATTAAATATGGAATCTATCAGCCGAAATTACAACCAAGCTTCTGACACGACTTATGCCGTATCCATTAATTTTACCCATGAATGTTGAAACCTACAGTTTTTTCAGAGGTTATGCCAGATATCTGCTGAGAGGCAGTCGCCGAAGAAATATTTTCTGCATATTTCGCTTCCTTCCAAATGTCTGACCTGGAGTTTAAACCTGCTGTCTCACGTCTCCTAAGCCAACATACTTCTTACCGAATAATCACTTCAACTGCAATAAAGTGTTTGAAAGGAAAGGAGGTTTTAAAACCTATAATGACCCAATAAATCTAAATAGCAATGGTACGATGTACTACATTAACCTACAGCTGCCTTCAGTTGTGATCATTTTTTCCCAAAACAACAAACCTCAACATGATACCGTAGATAGAAAGATCCACCTTCATCTCTACAATATAACTACCTCACTACGTACTACTCCTAAATCGGTACTGATGATTCACATTTTTTCATCCGTTCATCCATTACTATATGAGCTTATGACCTAATATGAGTCAGCTCTTTTGGATGAGAATGCCACAGAATCAAGGTAGATCACTCGAATTTTTTTTGTAAAGTTGAAAACATTTGGCAAAATAGGCACAAACATGTAGTCCAATGACTTCATAAGGAAAATCATAACAGAGATTAGTAGGCAACTGCTGAAATTATGAAATTACAGAGTATGCAAGATAAGGCCACAAAGCCATTGCAGTGTCTATATTTTCTTGGAAAAATCAATACCAGCTGGATAGATATTTGCCTACTTCAAAGGCCTTCAGCGCTCATGATGACCACAAGAATGGTTTCCGACTGCAAAATGTTCTCCATAAAAAGGCTGAGCAGTACAATATTCACATTGTATATGTATCTGATATCAGTGATTAAATGCATTGTTAGACTTTGCAAAACCGCACAATTTACGGGTTAATATGTTCCACTTTAAATGTCTTCTGAAATATCTGCAAGCTTAGTATTTATAGTGTCGCATAAGCAGCACCGAATATGGGCGAAACAATGCCGTAAATACTGGACGTAAATACGTAGAGTGGAGCATAGGACTGCAGATAGTCTGCAAATCTTGTTGGATTTATTACAGGACATTGTTTACTGAACTGAACTCTCTCTTGCGAGATGAATAAAGCTTGGTCATTTTATTAAATGACTTTTACACAAGGTAAAGCGACAAATATTTGGCAGATGAAAAAAGCACATGGGCAGTTGCAGATGAAAAAAGCACATGGGCAGTTTCGAATTCTACCAGGATTTTCGTGATAATGAGCCACGTAATATTCATGTACTGTGCTGCAGGTGACGCTAAAGTGCTGAAGCCGTATGTCTTCCAGCTCCATGGCATTCAGTTAAGAGCACAATAAGGTCGCCTGTTCATAATCCACACTAGAGAGTTGTTAATTGTTGATGTTTTCGTTTCTCCCAAAGTGCAAGAGAATTGTCAGAGCTTAAAGTTCGACAATGTTGTATAAGCTATTCAGATGGAAATATTCTTCTACGGAATATATGATTTTTTTTTCGAAAAATTTACATTTTATGGGCATCATTGAGTAGTGTTTTGTAAATTTTGAAATTGTTCAGGACAAGATCGATGCTAAATTTTCAGGTTTTTTAGCAGAGATGTTAGCAATAGATGGATGGATACGTTGGTGCACTGGAATCTTACTGTCCATAAAAAATCCAGTTTCTTTACCTCCTGACTACCCTTGGTATAGTGGGCCCCTTAGATGAACTTTCTCAACTAAAAAATATTCGAAGTATGTAAGCGGTCTCAACAAAACTTTCCTATTTTTTTCACATGAAATTTCGAAGTCGCCACCTAGATAAATTAGATCAAAAAGTTAACGCTCATTGAGATACAGCTTAAAAATTCCCAAGTGCCTCAAAAAGGGATTAATTTTAATATCTTGCTTAAACTTCATAATGAAATCATATAAAAAACGTTTGTTTTTTTTTATAAAAAATTTAATTTTCATACGCTGTCTATTATATTTTATGAGAACTTTTAGATTCAATCCTTATATAAATTTTAAACAGTCACGTACAAGATGTATATGTCACATGGCTTTTGTGACAACTTTATTATCGTTTGAATAAAGAAAAAGAATTCCTTCATAATAAAATTCCTTAGAATTTATTGTCTTTCATAATAGTCTGCCATAATATTTATGAAAAAGAAGGTAAAAAAAAACGATCTTTTTAAACTTTATTTATTTACCAAAGGCTTTAAAACAATTCTTCGTAAACATTTATCATAAAATAAATAAAAAAAAACAAAACCAAACCACTTTGTGCAACACCCTTTTAGTTTAAACAAACACAATGAAAGGAGAAGAAGCCAACATTATATATGACTTGGTAAACTGCATGCATACAGACATACATACAAACATACACATGTGTACATGACTGATTTCTGTTTATGTGGTTGGAAAAAAAAATGAAAGAACTTTTGTATGTATATTGGAGCATACTTGTACACACACGTACACTTATCTTCTTTACTTTCATTCCACTTGCACTTCAAACCAAAAAGTTTCTTTTATAGAATTAAACAGAAAAAAAAAGTAGAAATAATTCTCTTTTTCACTGTAAAAGTGAACGTATTTAATAGGGCAAGTCATTCGTAGAAGTACTCAAGAATCTGCCACAACAGCTGAGCGTATACAAAGAGAAAACAAGGTTCTCGTTTTCACTATTATACGATATCATAGTGACTTTATGCCACATACACTTCTGTGTAAGTAAGTCACACTGGCATATATTTCACTCTCAGTTGTATCACTTTAAGGATCTCATTTGTTAGTTGGCTGAAGTGGAGGGTTGTTGCTTTAATTGAGTTAATCATACACCAGATGCTGTCACAGATAATGTTGTGGGGGTTAAAAGCAAGTGAAGAATTTAAAATTTTTTTTTTTTTGAAATTTTTTCTGTGCAATAAAATCTGTTGGTTCTAATGAAAGCGAATATTTTCCATTAAAAGCAAAGAAAATTCAAAATGTGCTGAAAACATGGTTTGATAAGCTGCCTTATGCACCTTTACATAATTTCTCACACCACTTATGTTGTGTGCGTTAATTTTATACATAAGCGGCGGTACATACAGCTTAAAGTTGGCTCATAACGCCAGATTTTTTTTGAGAAACTTTTCAAGGCAATTTTTATTTACTCTCAGAGTTTTTGCCAGAAATCGCCGAAGAAATAGTTTTAGAATTTTGTTTTGATATCTGGCCTGGGGCTCGAACTCTGGCTTTACGTCTAACACACTACCTACAAGACTACGGCTACTTCTATACACCTTTTGAATGATTAACATGCAATTCTGAAATAATTTACCATCGTTTGGACCTCAGTTGGATCTAAGGGAGGAAGATAACTTCCAAGGAAGTTTGAACTTTCGAAACTTTGCTTTGGAAACAGCTACAGTATGACTTTACGAATAGTATTGTGGCAATAGATTTTTGAGAAACTTTTCATGGCAATTTTTATTTACTCTCAGAGTTTCTGCCAGCACTCTGCTGAGAGGATGTCACCGAAGAAATATATTTTTTTTCATATTTTCGTTCTGATGTCTAACCTGGCGTTTTCGTGGCTTCACGTCTAATAAGCCAACACTGTAATCAGTGTCAATCAGTGATTTCAATTCCAATGTATTGAGCAACTGACCTGTCCTAATACACTCGACTTCATGTTATACTTATATTGGTTTAGTTTTGCTTTCGGGGGAATGTTATAGCTGACGAGCGGGTCTTCACACCGGGGGACATATGTACGTCTTCGTTTTCTATTTTGCCCATTGTGAGTGAGTTTTACACGCCTCTCATTGGAATGATTGCAAGGTACAGAGATGTGAATTGAACTTATTTTAGCTGTTGGAAAAATTTTCAGTATGCAGAAGAGCAAGAAATGTTAAAAACATTTTCATTGGGTCCAGCTTAGGCAACTTGATGCGCGTCTATTACTTAATATAGACTGTCACAAACCAAACAGGTTATTTTGTTCAAAGATACTGAATAATCCTTTGCGATGATTACGAAATAATAGCTTCCAGTTAAGGATAAACACATATTGCAAGAAAAGGACGGCTTTCTGGTGGTTTGATCTTCTCCTCGAAGGAAATCCAATCGGGATATTTGCAGGTGTTATTCTGTCACTAAATGAGCATTTGAAGCAATCGAAATTACAAATCTTTTGGATAATGAGTGATGAAATTCAGTGCAGTTGCTTTAGATGCAAATCTCAGGCACCAGGGTAAACTGATTGAAGACACCTTGTTGCAGAAACTGGAGGCTTTGGAAATGTGATACTATCTAGTCTATTAATATTTGCTAGCGGCACTGATTGCATGTACGTAAATTGATATTAGTAATCGCTAAAGCGGCTAACCAAGAACGTTTCACAATTGGATACGTAAGTACTAACCAAAAAGCAAATAAGCCCAGAACAAATATAAATTATGTTATAGGGTCTTACTCAAACTGAAATAACTTAATGCTCAAAATCAATCATTATCCTGGAATACCCTTCACTTGGAGATTACTTGCGTTTCAATGAAAAGGGACCATAAAGTATTGAATGAAAGTAAAATTGCGAGCAATTTATGTTACCTAAACTAGCCCAAGCTAATGGTAATAAATTCGAAAGATAATTTAAAGATGACTCACATTCAAATTTAACGATTCTAATGGTATTCTATCTCTGAATTCTGATTTGTTTTGTCTGTTTGTTTGCTTCCACTGCCCTCTATTTTGTTTTCATTTTCCTGCATTTTTATTACAACAACCCTCTAAATATTAATGGAAATGAAAATAAACTTGATTAATTAAGTATTAACGATGTTTAATATAATAACGTTCGTATTAATATTTGTTATATTCCTCCCCTTAAAAAAAAAAAAGGAAATTTTAAGGTCCTTAGTTGAGTTTATGTCCAAAGATGGACATGAAGGAATATTCTGGTAGTTGCTTTGCTTTCTGAAAATCTCTTAAATTATTTAACAAGCATGTTAACACACACACACCTAAAAACAGTCTTCTTTATGCTTGGTTCCCTTTTTCTGTTTAAACATCTTCATCAACATTATCATCATCATCAGAATCATGGCTGCAACTAAATGGTCATTGTGTGTTGCGGACTACTTTATTCGTTTCCTTTATTGTGTTTTATTTCTGCGAAAAGCTCTTTAAATATTTCCCATAAAAATTGGCCGGCATCTAGATTTACACTTTACTGTGGTTATGCGGCTGCTGGTGGGGTGTGGTGTGGTGTGGTGTTGTAGCAGTGCTGGTATTAAATTTTTAATAAATTGTTGACAGCAAGTATGACGGATAGTTTGTTGCATGTTGTGGTCGTGGTTTTTCTTGCCACCTACACCTCTGTGTTAACGTTAATATGTCTGCAGATATTGTTGTTCAGTTTTACAAGGGAAATACATTAAAATTTAAATGCCGCAAGTCATTTTACAATTTTTGATGTTTTTTTTTTATTTTCAAAATTAAAGAAAGATTTCATGATAACTTTACAGAAAAAGCGAAAAATTTGTTATGAATTGTTGAATAAAGACCAATTCTAGGAACAGTAAGAATGTAATTGTATTGCGGATTGCTGAAAAAATGTCTGAAGTTTACAAAGACGGTTAGTGTGTCTAGTTTTTGGTCGAATAATGCTGATATTCAAGATGCTGGATACATTAATTAAATCAATATTTGGTTAACAGATAAATAAACAGTGAACAAATTTGAAGGATGGCATTTTTATATCCGATTAACTATGATAATGAAACGTTATTGAACCACTTTAGAAGCCAATAATTACGGGCGATTAAAAGCAGATCATGTACGATAATACGGGAATGGTAAAAAGATCATTGACAAGAAAATATAAACCTTCTAAGTCCGATTAGGACTCTAAAGAAGTGATATGCGAGATTTTCCAATGAGATTTTGCATTACAAATTCCATCAACGTTGTCATATAATTGATTCTGATCTCTAGAATAGATCACCAGGAAAGATGTGTACATCAATGATTTCTATTTACGTGGTTGTAAGAACTAGAAAAAACTTTTGTATGTGTATTGTACACATACGTTCACTCAATTCCCATTACTTTTCTATTTCCACTTTAAACCAAGAGAAATTTCTTTTATAAAATTAAACAGAAAAAGTAAAGTAGAAAACTCGTAATTCTCCTTTTCACAGGGCAAGTCACTACTGCTGGGTGTAGACAAAGGAAGAATAAGGTTCTGGTTTCCATGATATTATACGATATCGTAGTGATTTTATGCCATACACACTTGTGTATGAAAGTCACCCTCGAATATGTATCTCAACAATGTCAGACTACAGATGGCATTGTTAAAACTATAAAAATTAAAAGAAATCGTTTGGACAGAGCAGTCAATATAAAGTAAATTTTTTGTTTGCTTCAATCTCTGCTTAATATAAGTATAAGTTAAAAGCTTGCTTAGGAAATCCAATTCTGAATCCCTATATCGATGCCTCCGTTCGAAAAAGTGTGGTTTAAGTTATGAGCTCTAAAAGTTTTCATGGGACATACGACTGCATATATGTGTATTCTAAGTATATTTTTCATTATAACTTTGGAACGGATTGGCGCATATTAACTAAATTTTGATAGTATTATGATAGTATAGAGAATGTAGAATTTAAAAATGGAAGAACATTAGAATGGAGGCGTGGAATTGTTTAAAAAAAAATTCTTATTATTTTTATTTTATTTTTTATCAAATTTGTATTTGAAAGAAATCCCAATTATAGAGGGCTTAGCTCATATATTTATCATTTCATCATTTCCATTCTATTTATTTCGAACATCTGGTCTGGGATTTATCAGAATTATAATAATATTGTAATAATGTAATGTAATGCTCATTACCCGAAATATGTCTACAATTAAGTAGGCTCTGGTCACTTTGTACTGATGTTTCCATTAATTGGAAAATGTTCTGTGATGCCAAAACAATTACAAACATCAATAAAATCTCTAAGTATCATCTTTATGTATTGAAAATTGCAAAGCATACTTAACAGCTTTAAATTGCATTTTACCACATTAAGAGGCTACAATTTCCTTGTCTAGTGTAATCGAATACCCATTTCAAATCAAATCATTGCTTACAACATTATTACGCCAGCGGCTGAACATGAAATTCCTTTTATTAAACAAAGCATAACAGAACAGCAAAGAGACAGATATAAAGAAATTTCTGTTTTATGAATTATTTAATCTTTAATATTCATTAAAAGCAAAGAAGATGTCACAACAAAATTTCACATCATATCAGCGCACACACAAGTTCAATTTTAACTTTAACGGTCTTCCATTTTACATCTTTCGTTCATTGTAAGTTTTTTTTTCTTTTCTTTCTCTTTGTTTTGGTTTTTTTTCTTTTCTTCCCCTTCAACAATTTGCTTTTGTGCGGACAAATGATGATGTCGCCAACAAAGTTAGATAAATTTTTCGCACGCACCCATACTTACATATAGATATATGTATACATCTGACAACAGGCAACAATAACAGCAGCAATAATATAATAACAATAAAGACAACAACTACTAATAATAAAAATACAAAAGCACACACATCAAACACACACAGAGACATAAGACAAACCACCTTTGGGACCCACACCAATTAACTTATATTTCTTAAAATTATAAATACCACGCATTCAGTCAATCTCACTCACTCACTTACTCTCTCATTCTCTCTGTCTTTTCGCTTTCTCTCTCAATCTTTTAGAAACTTATTTTCATGCATACCAAAAGTGTCTTAAAGTACCCCATACAAGCCAAAACAATGTACTCTGCCTTATAAAAGTCACATACAAAGAAAAGAAAAGTATTGTCGCCCATACACATCCATATACATCTTCCTTTTCTCTTGCTTGTATATGCATGTTTATATGTATGTGTATGTATGTTAAATATTGTCCGTTTATTATAGGAGAGTGGTGGTAAGTGATGTTAAAAGTTGATTCACTGTTGAAAGGCGACACTTAAATGGACTTTTGTAATACAGGCATTAACTTCTCTTTCGTTTCGTTGTTGATAATAACAATGTTGTTGTACATCTTGCTGTTGTTTTTGTTAGCTTTGCTGCCGCTATACTTGTTATCGTCATTGTTGCCTTACTTGTTTTCCTTTGTTGTTCCTTGCTTATTATAACTGTATGTGAGTGTGTGTGCGGGCAAGTGTAGGTATTAAAAAATTGTGTTCTTTGTATACAATATTATACTTCCTAACTCTTCTCTCTCTCTCTCTCTCTCCCTCTCTCTCACTCTCTCTCTCTCTTTTCCCCTCTTTTTTCACTCATAAATATTTTATAAATAAAGTTTTTTTATATTTTTCTCATTTTGCTTGATTTCTTAGTTGTTGTATGTGTGTGTGTGAGTGAGTACAGACCTCTTATTGTTTGTCACAAGCAATCTAACATAAAGAAATAAATAAATATTGTTGGCAGTTTTGTTTTCCTTTTCATTTTATTTTTTGTATCATAATATGATGGATTATTACCTTTGGTTAAAGAAAGGTTGTAGCAAACAAAAAGGTTACCCATTTATCGGTATCAAAATTAAAATTTAATAAAACAAACATAAAGTTGGGTTGAAATTCGTTTTTCATTATAATGTTTAGTCCTGAAAAAGAAAATACAAAATCATTTAAGTGATCGCCAAGCGATATTTTTTTAATTAGTTTTTGACCAGTTTTTTGCTCAGTTTAGACGATATCTGTTCTAAAATAAGATTTGCAATATCGTTCTTATTTATATAAACAGACAGTTCGAGTTTTCTCCAAATACAAGATGTCTTTCAAGAACCAAAAATATTTTTATTCTACAGGCAGACACCAATTATGCTAATTCAATGAGAAAACCAGTTGATGATAACAGTTTATTTCATTTCGAATATCAGTAACTTACGAAAACTTGTCTTTCACTATTTCTAGATTCTCATTGTAGTTCACAAAATGAATAAAATTGGTCTAGAAAATTTGATGTGAGAGTTAAAAGTTTTATAAAATTTGGAATTTTAATAATCACAGGACAATTGTTTTTATATTTTAAAGCCTTTTGTTAAATTCATAACAATTTTCTACGATTTCCTAATGTAAACTCTATTAATCGAGTTTAAAACGAAAAAGTTGGCTAGATCACCAATACTTGGTAGTATAAATTTTTGCTATTTAGGTTCTACATATTAGATTATAAGGGTTTGGCATTAAGAATTATAGAGTTAAAGAAAAAACGAATGTCTTGCGAAAGTATTTTTTAAATTGGAAAGGATTTTAAAGAAAAGACTAAGTGGAAGGATTAAATAGCCGCTACAATCTGCCCTCTTCATATTCCTATTATTTATATGCTTTCGTTCCAATTAAATCAATAAAATCTCAGCAGTTGATGGAATTAACACCGAATTATTTATATGAAAACGTTTTTGGGGTCCTTGTATTGAGTGCAGTTCCAATGAAATGTATATGCAAACACATTTAAACTTCACCCTTTAATTCTGTATGTAAAATGTTTTCGGCAAAGAACTCGTATTCAGATCGATCTTTATTGCAGTTCCAAAAAAGAATCGGTCAGACATCTTGAAGAAAACATAAATCGTAACTTCTTCACTTTAACCTAATTCGATTCGAAATTCTATTCATGTTCTGCGTTCACTTGTTGTTAGTAAAAAAAAAACTGTGCTAACATACAATATCTGAACAATTACAGAATGTGTAGTTCATTGTTCATACTAAACTGATGAAATGTATTCGCATATCTACTTGGTGTGCATTTCCTTTAGCTGTGTAATCAATGCAGTCTGGAAGATAGCGTGTAAAAATTTGATTCTAAAAATATTAATGCTTGTATTATTATTTTAAGCTCTCGAAAGCGTTATCAACAAAATATTCGATTTCTTATAGTTCCTATTGAACCCGTACGTATGAGTGATATTTAATTGATTTTCTGCGAATATTGCTCATACGTCACAGTGAGTATTTAAACATATCTAATATTTTGCACTGAGGAGTTGCGTATGAGTAATATTTAATTGATATTCTTTGAATAATGGTCATACGACACGTTTGTATCCAACATGTGATTAAATACAGGCAAATACAATATTTTATTATTTGTTTCAAATGTTCGTGAATGTTTGCAATAATTTAGACAAATTATTGTATTAAAAACATAATTTCCATACGTTGCATATAAAAGGCAAGGCCAATGCTTCCAACTTTATACGGACTTTTTAAATAATATTTGTACCGACTCTAGTTTTTATTTAAAATTTTCAATGTGTTTTTGTTATTACTTTTTTTTTATACGCAAGATTTTACCCCAGATTTCACATCACCTGTCAACCTTTTCGACCTTTTACGTGTAAAACTTTTTGCATAATTTCAGTTCTTTTATGGAAATGGTTTCTTTTTTTTTAGTTTTCTTACTTTTCCATATATGATATTTTCCTTTTTTTTTATTATATACATACGTATGTATGTATTGAGGGGGGAATGGAATTGCAAGTTTTTTTAAATTCAAAATCAAACGTGTGGAAAAAATTTTGTTTTCTTTTTTGATTTGTTCATGTCTCCTGTCTGTTAGTTGTTAAAAATTATGAAAGATGAAGAACAAGAACAACGAGATCATTCGAATCAAATACAAATATTATGTGTGATTTATTTAAATTTATGATGTTGTCAGTTAACATGTGTACATGAAGGTTGAATGAGGGCAGTAAAAATATTTCTAATAAAAAAAAACATTTAAAGAAGGGTTTGAATAATATTCAAAAATAATAATTTGTCCTTATTAAACTCTAAGTTTCAGGACTTTTATGCAAAAAGTTACTTATCTTAAATATCATGTGTTTAATCTAATTAATTAATCGCGCAACGGTGCTTAAATACTACCTCTATCATAAGCAATTCCTTGCCATAACCTGTCACATGAATTGTAAATATTTAGCTCCCGCTTTAGCTCTATAAAGTCGTCGTAGACTAGTAGGAGTTGTATTGCCTTATTAGACTTAAAGCCACAGTTCAAACGCTGGACCAGATATCTCCAGCAAATCAAAATATGAAAATATGATCCTTAGTAACTTTCTCTCAGCCGATCTCTAGCAAAACCTCTAAGGGTAAATAAAAAATTGCCATGAAAATTTTCTCAACAATTTATCGTACGAAGTCGTCTTTAAACTGTAGGTCCTGCTACTCATATATAAAATATTCACACACAACATAAGTGGTGTAAGAAACTGGTTCCTAACACAGACATGTTGTAAGGACATATTATGTCTGTATGAATTTGTGATCCTAAGCTTCATTTATAACAATGACGTTTATAAGTTCTAATATTTACTACAATACATCTGCAAGCATTTCAAATCCCATCAAGTGTAATTATTGCCACAAAATATGACTTAACATATGGTTTGGGAGACTAGTAGCATTGAATTTGCATAAAAGAAATATTTAGAAGAATTTACTACATACGACCGCCCGTTGTGTTAACGAGAACATCTATGCCTTCGAAGATTTAAGCTTAATTTTCGATCTTTTAATTGTATTGCATTGAAATTATGATTCTTGTTTACCACCTAAAGTTTCATTTAAAGGCTAATTTGCATAATAAATCCAATTTAATTGAAATCCAACATCAACATGTGAACAGAGCATTTCATATTCACAAATGAAATGCGTTTAATTTATGGTTGCACAATAATTAATTGCACATGAACTGTCATAATATCATTGGGCCACTAATTATATGATATATTAATACATCAACAACAGAATTATGACAATAATAATGGTAATATTAACACCTGCAACAATATGCAGTTTTTACTACTAATAATGGAACCCATATATCATCACCAATTTAATGCATTCATTTATTCATCAAAAGCATTTCATTCTCACACATGCTATGTTGCATGAATCAAAAATTATTTTAAATGCTTGTGACAGTTCAAGTTTAAATTTGATATTTTTGCACAAAAACAAGAAAATATTTTCTTTTGTCTTATTGCCCTCATAAATGCAGAAATTAAATACTCTATGTAAAGTATTATGCAACACAAGAATTACATCATCAAACTTAGGAGTATGAAACGCTTTCCTTAAAGCCTCAAACTTTTGCAAAAAAATTTAAAAAATTTCAAACATTTTTTAAAACTTCCATAGGAAAATTTTCTCATGGTAACATTACTTTCATACAATTGGACTCTTAAAAGTGAAAATGAAATTCTTTGCTTAGAAAATATGCTTTAATAGAATTACATTAAACCTCAAAACATTGGCTATTTCCTCTGGCAACAACAAGTGCTAATAAAACCAAATTTCAGTTGCGCTTGTTAAACCGTAAAATAAATTTCAACTGCAAAATTATTTACAAAAAGAATGAAAAATATTTCTTCTCCTTCCATCTTATTTTTTTTTTTCTTGTTGGTGTGTTGTAAATGCAACATAATGTTACAATGTTGCGTTGCAATAATAACAACAATTGTGTTCATTAAGGTTTGCCATTTATTGCAGCGGATACCCCATACAAAGTGTAAATACAAGCCAACTAATTTTATGGTCAAATGAGCATAAAATGTTGTAAGCAACACAAGAAATGAAAAACTAGCATCCATCCTGGTGTAGTTTAACTAAGCGATGATTGTGGGAGATCATTGTTATTATTATTCTATGGAAAATGAACAACGCCGGGATATTTTGGATACCACAAAACTATTATTTAGAAATTATGGCAACATTTATTTAAATGTTCCATCTGTTTTTTTAGCAGCCCATAGGGGCAATATGAATAAAATAAAAATTAATTTTAAACTTAATTTTGATTTCCAATATTTTGACAGTTTTTCTGATTTGTCGGCATTAACCAAAGACCTAAAATTGACTACACAAATAAATTTATATTTTTTTATAAAAAAAGTTTCCACAATTCGAAAACGTTTTTCTGGCATTAAAGCACATTTGATAACTTTCAGAACGTTCTGTACATAATGGATCATTACAACTCTTCAGTTAGAATTACAACCTAGTTTCTCAGATTTATTAGAAACCTTTTCCAAAGAACTGTATTTTCGTATTTCGTTGTGTTGGAAATGTCTGAAATGCCTACTAGACTACGGCGACTACAAACTGCGGGTCACATGGTCAAATCGATCAGTTTCCCCAAAAACTGTCCGTAAAGCTTCCATAGAAGTGTTTATTTGTATTTAACAGTTCCTGGTTACTCAATATAAGAAAGTTATTTAGCAAAGCCCCAAGGGACTAGATAGATTCTTGGAAAAAGTTAGTTACCACGAAATGGATTTTGTACAGTTAAGCGCATTGTATGCCAAGTTTATCAGTCTTGTTGGATTCAAATGTCTCGGTAGACCAAATAATTGAGTCATTGTTCACTTTAATCGTAGGTTCTTGTTCATTTCGAAAGAAATAAGAACCGTTGACGACAAAATTTTTTGTTTGCATAACTTTTCTTTAATTTTGTGAAATTTTTCACAAATAAACAGAAAACACTCATTAAGATTAAGAGCTAAGGAAGAAAGGAAAAATATGTATTAAAGTTAATTTACAATTCAACAAATATTTGAAATACTTTTAATTTTTATTATGCTTTCTTCATTTACCATGTACCGCCCGCCTTCAAAATTGATGTCTTGCCGTTTCTATAACGTCGTTAACGAAAATAAATAGAAACGAATTACAGACCTTGTTATATTCCCTTACAGCTTTAAATATACTGACACTGGCAAACAGAAGAAATTATTTTCTGTTGTTTGTTTGTTTTTTACTCTCATATTTATATTGCAAAACTTTCGCTTGTTTTTTTTTTTTTTTTTTTGTTTGTAGAACTTTTTGCTTAAGAGATTTCATTTTTTCCCTTTCCTTCAGTCTTTTTTTATTTTGTGACGATTTTTCCGTTACAGATTTTCTTTTTTTGTTATTTTCCTGCTTATTTTTATTATTCTTCTCCTATCCAAAATGTATTCAAATGTTGATAATTCATATTTACTTAAAGCAGAAAGTCAAGAAATAGAGTGAAAAGAAAACAAGTTTGTTAAACAGCAAGAGTATGAAAAATGTTTTTCCGAAATCAAAGCATCCTCTCCAGATGAATGATTTGAATGTAACAAGAAAAAAAAAATATGAAAAATAAAAAATATTTTCTAAGGTACACAACAGAACGACTGATGTAGAACACAAGAGGTTAGAAAGAAATACCCCAGTACCAACATAACATTGAGATTTTCTTTCATTTTTTATACTAAAGTTTGTCAAGCTTTTGTTTTCCTTCTTCTTCAAACATATGTTTGTATAGGTACACAACTAAAGCTGTACTATTGGGTCTGTCAGTGTGTGAAGAATAAAGCCATGATTTATGTGAAATTTTTATTTCTAGTGCACTATACACAAAATAACGCGAGAGCCATCTATCGGTTTAAATTTGAATTATCGATTATTTTGAAGCTGGCAATAATTATGCCATTCTATTCTATTACAAAATCTTGTATCACCAGTAAACGTAATGAATTGATTTACGCTGGAGCAATGTTGGGATTTATGGGAAATTTATTTCCAAAACAAATTCAATGGATCGAATATTGCAAGAAAATATCGTAAAAATTTGGTCCCACTAAAGAGGCAGCAGTGCCGTTATAGGCAAGACGTGACGTGC
Source organism: Sarcophaga peregrina (assembly GCA_014635995.1). Taxonomy (NCBI): domain Eukaryota; kingdom Metazoa; phylum Arthropoda; class Insecta; order Diptera; family Sarcophagidae; genus Sarcophaga; species Sarcophaga peregrina. Next base: position 112,553,995 of record CM025789.1, on the reverse strand, counting down.
TCGTGCAGTGCGTACACCATCAACATCAACTCTTCATTGTTCTTAAGAAATGAGCATTTCACGCACCAGTTTACATCGAAGTTTTCGAAGAGAACTCGGCATAAAGTCTTACAAAATGCAATTAATTCAACAGTTGAAGTCCCATCCATTTTGTTTTCGCCTCGCTTCGTGCCAACGAGAAACTGCACGCTGATGATGATTTTTCCAGAAAAAAAATCATTTTTTCGATTGAAGTTTATTTTCATCGTGGTGGGTACGTTAATAAGTAAAACTGCCGTACACGATTGGACTGTTTAGTGAGACTTGTAGCGTTCAATCATCATTATCCCATATTTCTTTGAAAATAGCGCAGCCATTACGGTCAATGATAATCGAGTTTTTTGGTATCAATAAGATGGTCCTGCTTGCCACATTTGATTTATTGGGTCAAACGTTTGATGGCCGTTTAATTAGCCGAAATGGCGCCAAGAACCTGGGATTTGACAGCGTTGGACTATTTTCTATGGGGCGCCATCACTGGAAATTGTTACGCCGACAAACCAGAGACAATTAAGTATTTGAAAGCCAATCTTCGTGATGCAATTGATGAGATACACTCGAAAAAAGGGCACGGAAATTGATTCGATCGAATGAGGTTCTGTGAAACTAATCGCAGCAGTCATATAAATTAAATAATATGCCACCGGAATGATTATGCTTAACAACAAAAAAAAAAATTAGTTAAAAATTCAAAACGTGTTTTTTATTTCAAATTTAAACTTTTAAATTTCCCACCCTATACAATTTAATTTAAGTGACCGCCTCTTGATGCTTTTGAGAAAAATTTGAGAAAAATTTGTTTTGTAAACTACTTATGCAGTAAAGCTGTGGTGCAACGTTATCCCATGGATATGATTTTAGTAGATTTCTCTCAAAAGCTCTATGAGTAAATCACATAGACATGAGTAGACTTTAAACTGTAGGTTAATGTTTGATTTCTGAGATATTTTTTCATTGCAATTGTATTTACTTTCAGAGTTTTTGCCAGATATCTGTTGAGAGGTAGTTATCGAAGAAATACTTAAATATTTGAGTTTGTTGGAGATGTCTTACTTAGGGTATGAATCGAGGCCCCATTTCTAATAAGCCAACACACTACAACTTAGTTTGGTACCTTCCTTGGTTGCCTGCCATAAAAAGAATCTCAAAATTTAAAAATAATATAAGAAATGGGGGAAGTTCTTAAATTAGTTTCATATTCATGTTAGCAAGTATCATTCTCTTTTTTATTTTTTTAAGATTGACAGACATATCTGACCGCAAAATGTTGCATAAATGGCAAGCATTTCACCCTTGTACATATTCTAAATGCAGGCATAGCTTTCCCCCACATAACCATCTAAATACTTGTTCACATATTGTTTATGCATGCTTGTGTATATGTATTGAAGTGTCATAAATCGATGTGACACATCAAAATATAACAAAAACAAAAGAAGGAGAAGGATAGGGCATAAAACATTCATGTTGAATTATTAACTAAAATTGCTCTTAAAAGGCTGATACATGTCGCTTAAATGATAGTCACAACAATCATAACATTGGTTGTTATCATAACAATAATGATAATAATGTTAATGGTGATGATGATGATGATGATGGTGGATATGATGTATCAATGCTAAATATGATTAATATCTCACACATAACTTATTTAAGTTTCATTGGAAAAAAAAACGTTCTCAACACAAGCAATGACTGATTGACATATGAGTTGCTACAGTGACTACACATGATGTTACATACATGCAGTTTGTACGAGTATTTGATTTCATTAAATATTTATGTGGATTTCACACAAACATTTAACACTTGAACATATTCTATAAAAATATTTACCCCGAGTAAATTGTTTTAATTGATTTAAAAATGTTTTTAATGCTGCTGCTGCTGCTGCTACGACAAAAAAAAAAATTAATTGAAATGAAAAATATCCATTAAATGTGAACTTAAATTAATGGAATAAAGGCAGTGGCTTAAAAATCAATTGTATATTGAGTTTATTTTTATGTTGATTTTACAAAATAAATTCAGAAATTCAATTGCGGAAATCAAAAAAGATTTTAAAAGTCAATTTACAATGACAGAAACAGAGCATCATATGCTTCAGATGTTATATGACATGCCAATTGTATGGAGTCTCTGTTAAACGCTTCTTATCTTTAAAAAATGCCATAATATTTAGAATATACAATCGATGAAATATCCACTATGAGTTCCTTGGATGGAGCAAATCCAAAATAAAGAATTTTCCAATGACCTTAAAACTTAAATCAATTTGAATTTGACCCATTATATAGATTACGCTGGCAATGGAACAGCTGTTTGTAGCATATTACCATACATCGGCGACCTAGGAAAACCCCAGTCCAGTCCAGTATGATCAAATCATAAAACAATGGAGAAATAACGACAAACTCATATCGCTTAAGGAGAATAACCATAGACTTATGTAGCTTGGTTCACTTCAACCCACATGTCGTTGGTAGCCATAGCTCCATTTCAGGCCAAACAAAGTTGCTAATCGTCGACTTATAGTGCACGGTGTAGACAACAATGAGTCGGCCAATATCGTTCTCAAAGCAATAGTCGACCATTGATGCAACCAGAAGAAAACCTACACCAACAAACACTGAATTTTTCGGAATGCATTGTGAAGTCACCGTGGTCTAGTGGGTAGTGTGTTGGCTTATTAGACGAAAGGCCCGGGTTCGAATCCCAAGTCAGACATTAAAAACGAAAAATATTTCTTCGGCGACTTCCTCTCAGCAGATTTCTGGCAAAGACTCTGAGAGTAAAAATTGCCATGAAAAGCTTCTCAAAAATCTGTCGTTCGGAATCGACTTTAAACTGTAGGTCCCGCCACACTCATGTATAAAATTAACGCACACAACATAAGTGGTGTGAGAAGCTAGGTCGTAATCCTGACTGACGGGTTGTAATGGCCAATTATGTATGTATGTATTGTGAACTGGTTCACTTCAATTTCTATAATTATGTTTGTCCTCTTTGCTAAAGATGATTTTTCAATGAAAATTAGGGTCAGTTGTTCACTACATACCTACACACAACCTATGTTCTCACACCACTTTTGTTGTGTGTGTTAATTTCAGAAGCTTTTGATGGCAAATTTTATTTTCTCTCAGAGTTTTTGCCAGAAATAGGCTCAGAGGAAGTCTCCGAAGAAATATTTCTTCATATTTCTTTTTGATAAATGACTTGGCGTTTAAAGTGGCCTCACGGCTAATAAACCAACACACCACCGATCGGACTACAGCTTGTACTACTTAGTTTGCCAGCTACTCTAGGGTCCATTTATCAAAAACAATTCGCAGCCTATGGTCATGGTGATTTGACAAAACAGGTTGATTAAAATGGTAATTGATACGAGACATGTATCTTAAATAAAATGGCCCTTGTCAAGTGTAAAATTTAAGAATGCTTCTTTTAGAAGACCCTACTTATAAAGTAAGGGTAATAAACTTCTCAGTAGTCTAGAAGATAGTGAGTTGACTTATTATGGCCTTGGTTCAGCTCTAGGCTCATTTATCTCGAAGAAACTGAAATCTGAAAACATATTTCCTTTGGCGACTCCTTTTAGCACGTACTGTATTAAAACTCGAAGAGTAAAATAAAACTGCTACGAAAAGTTTCTCAAAAATCTGTCGTTCGAAAGCGATATTCATGTCTAGGTTCCGACAATCTTGAGTATAAGAACCTAAGTTGTAATACTTTTTAAAGTGTTGTAATGATCAGTTAAGTAAGTAAGTAAAGGGCTTCTCGCATAATCCTTTTGATGACAAAGTTTTCCGTTGTTATTTATGCTTGAGAAAAAGCACCTTTGGCAGGGCGGTTAAATGGTTTGGACACTCTCTTGGAGGGCTCTATAACAAGGCCAAAAGAAACATCAACGTCTTACGAATAAAATGGAAAATGTACGAATTTTTAATACATAAATTTAATTTTGTCGTTGAATAAAGAAGTGCCATAAAAGTTTTAAGAGAAAAAACATTTGCCCGCCAGCTGGAATTTGTCAAGGCACCTCTTGTTGATTTTCTTTTTAACAGCAGCAGTAGAGAAGTATGTGTAATGAAAAAAATTAAAGACCTTTCTTATATTTAAGTATGTATGCATTTATTAGAAGTTAAACCAGGAAGAAAAAGTAAATTAAAGCATCGTTTACGCTCCTTGCTTAACGAACCCAAAACAACACTTCATATGACAGACGCAGATGTTAGTTGTTGAAGGGTCCTTTGGCTGGAGGCTTTTCGAAAATGTCAAATTATTGGGCGTTGAGTTGATTGAAGGAAACAACAGATGTTAAGGGTATTTATTAACACAATTTAGAACTTTTTTTCTTTTTTATTAAATTGTTTTTCTTATGTCTAATAAATTTCAAAAGATTTCAAACTACAGAAAGAGGAAAAGAAATCTTTTTGTTTGAATTTTTGTTTAAATTTTTCTGAAATCTCCCAGTACACTTTATTGTCCTCCTGCCTTTAATTGTTGGTATTTTCGTTTGTTTTTATTATTTCTGGTTGGTTTTTCGTTTAAATAATATTTCATTTATTTCCCATTATAAATGCCCTGAAATACTACCTTGAGGGTGTGTTGCAATAAATTCTAGGAAAATTTTAACGTTAATGATGGCCCATATTGTAGCATTTATTGTTAAAAAATTTAAAATTAATTTCAGTTTAATGTTAAAGCCATTGAAGCCAAATGTTTTTTTTTTTTAATATTTCGTATTGCAATTAAATTTTAATTATCACCACTTGAGGCTGTAAAATAATTTTAATGACACGTTGTTGCTGTTGTTGTTGTTGTTTCTGCGTTTAAAAATTTAACAGTCAATTTGTTCAGTTTATTTTAAAATAATTTAAATACGACTTGAAACAATTATAATTTAAAAACAGAATATGTTTTTAATATGCTTACATAAATAAATTAAAGAAAGGAGTCTACAGCTAGTATGTATGATAGGAGAGTGTGGCAGCCTTGATAATACAAAACTCACTGAAGCATACACAGTGATCAGTTGTGATTTTACATGAAGCTATAACCTTCAGCTATCAAACAGGTCCAGATTAACACTTGTAAAAATCATCATTAAGGTTTTGTGTTTGAATTCTGACTGCTTTAGAAATAAGCTGCGTTTACAGTCTATCCCACCCTTTACCTTTAAAGTGAAAGGAAGTCTTAATTTCTTTATAATCCTCTATTCGGGATTGCCACCTAACTTATCACACTACTCCTATTGTGTGTGTTAATTTTATGCTTGAGTTTAAAGTCGACTCCAGGCGACAAGTTCGTAAGAGCTTTTGCCAAAAGACTTATGAGAAGAAGTCACTGTAAAACAATTCTTTTCAATGTTTCGCTTCGTTGGGGATATCAGACCAGGGGGTTTGAACCACGGCTTCACACCTTATAAGTCAACACGCATTCCAAGCTACGATGACCTCTCGCACTTATTATTTTCGAGGCTAAGTAGTACTGCCTTTAATCCGATTTAATTTTCTCTAATAAAGCTTAAAGCTGTCTTCAAAAATTTCTTTCTTTTCTATAAAATTAATTTTAATTAGAAACACTTCTTGAATTCGTAATTAAATCCGAAACCAAAGGCAATAAAATTAAAATCAATTGAAAATTACCTGCCACACTGTTCGACAATATTAATCAACACACATATAGTTCTGCCCCAAGAGCATTTGATTTTTAAACGCATACACGCACAAGGAGAAACAAGAAACGGCAATAATGCTTTGCCACTGAACAATCTGTAACATGTGTTAAACAACAACAACAACAACTGTAAAGCTTTGCAGTTATATTAGAGTGAATCGCTCTTTTTTTTATACATCCCTTCCGTATGTTTTATTTTAGGATTTTTGTATTCAACACATACATACATATCAACATATGTACGTATACAGCTGTAAAGTAAATGCCTAAAACGTATCTGTTGAGCAGCTAACAACTTTCACACATGCAAACATGAATACACCAACACAAACATCAATATAAAAAAATATTTTCATTGCATCATATGTACATGTATGTTGTGTATGCACATGTTTATGTTGCAAAATACACCCACATTTGGGATTATTTTTAAACATGCCATCATATGTCTATGTATTGTAGTTTGCTGTTGAGATCACTGGTATTTATTTTAAATATTGTTGTTGTTGTTAGTTTAACAAGCGAACTTGTACATCTTGGCTCAAAGGTATAATGTCTATGGCTGTGTTTGTATGGGTAAATGTATGTGCATATGATACACATACATAGTGTAAGAATATCTCCCAGGTAATGTTTAAAAATGTGTGTGCATATGTGTCGAGAGACACGTGTAAAGACATAAGGTGTGAGCGAGGAAAATATGTGAGCATACGTTAAGGTAGGTTTACTTATATCATTTACTATGATAGATAAATGTAATTACCGTTACTTTGCTGTAGTTAACTATCCGTAGATATAAAGTTTTATTTTGATTACAGAATTATTTTTATGCTGAAAAAAAAAACCAAAAATAATTCACTAAAAAAAGAAAATAATACCTTCTCACACCACCCATGTTGGGTGTGTTAATTTCACCAATAAGTGTCATCGGAACGTACAGATTAGAGATGCTGTTTGTAGTAATTTTACTTCACTCTCAGAGTTAAGTTTGCTGAGAAAGAATTTTTCTTCATATTTCGATTTCATAAAGCCACACGCTATCTGCTAGACTATAGCGACTGTTTTTAAAAATTAAGAAGAGCTTATAAATTTTGACAAGGGAAAGCGTACAAGTGAATGGAAGCAAATATAAGCGGACCTCTGCCAAGCAAATTATATAATAAAGATATACTGACTCCAACTTAAAAAAAATACAAAGAAATTTAATAAAAGATTTCTTTAAAAGAAATGAACGATAAGATCAGTCAGCATTACGGCCCAGCTTCCCACACCAGTCACCTATGTTATGTGCATTAACTTTAAACATGAGTGACTTGACGTACAGTTTAAAGTCGACTGCGAACGACAGGTTTCTAGAAATCTTTATCACGGCAATTTTATTTACTCAGTCAGAGTTTTTTTTCATTCTTCGTTTTGTTAGCATTGTTTGACTTAGAATTTGAAACTTGACCTCACACCTAATAAGACTACATGCTGCCTACTAGACTACAACGTCTAATATATCTATGGATACGTGAATAAATATAGTTTCTAGAGAATAAATACTAAGCGTGTAGTACACGAGAAGTCATTATAACCAACCAAAGTGTTTATTATTTACGCTTTTATGCTACGGTCGTGAACAAGCCCTACTTTTCGAGAGAGAGAGGGGTGAGTCAATGACTATTGTGAGTTCCAGTATTATAGCGTACCACGACTATTTACAGTTTATTTCAGGCGTTGTTCCAGATCAACCCTCAAAATCTTTGGAATGGTATGGAATTCGTGACATTGCTAAAAATGCTGGCAATAACAAAACCGTCAAATTCTGTGAAATGTTTCCTTTGCCTAAACACCTTCACTTCTAAAGTTATGTACATAAATAATAAAGAAATTTGCTATATCAAGTGCGGCATAATATTTCATGTACTACCCTAATATCATAAACCAATGTTAACAACGTAATAAAATTAATTAAATGAAATGTCACACTGACAGCAAGATTTTCTGTTAAGGCAAAAGTGAGAATAGAAAAAAAAGCATTCTCTCCTCCACGCAATTAATTATCAATCTTTTCTTTTTTATGTTTTCAAAACTTCCAGAGATTTTGTTTTCCTTTAAAGTTCAATTCATTTCCTCTTATTAACGTTGTAAACAGTCAATTTTGTTTTACAAGATTTTATTTCTGTTACTGTACTTTACATGTACAATGTTAAGTAATCAATTTGTCATCAATTTCTGCCAACAAGAAAAAGTAAATAAAGAAATGAATTTCCTCTTCACAGAATGTATGTAAATAACATAAGGAATAAAACAAAATATATCCAGTAGAAAAAACATAAATTAAGAAAGAGGAAATTTGTTGGCAAAATACTTTCGTGAATTCTTTCATAAAGTGAGAGCACACAATCCCAGTTGCTGAGAACGGCAACGAATTGCTTGATTTAAATATTCTTCAATGTTTCCCTATACAATGGCTACAGTAAGGGTAAATGTGGCTCTGAAAACTATCCATTAATACTTCAACTAACACGTCTCAATGAATACTTACACAAGTCATAAAATGGAAAGAATGTATGATCAGTTTGGCAAATAAAACAATTATTTTGATAAAAAAAATGTCAACAATTTACAAGGGGTCTGTCCATCAGGAAATACTAAAATAACGTAAAAAAATTAAATAATGACCATGTGATGACAGATACCGCCATTGTCACAAGTCTGCCCCTAACTGGATAGTCTTCGTTAATGATTTTTAGTAGAGTATTTTTGATGATATAAAATTAGTCTTAATAGATTCCAGGATTAAGAGATTAAATAGAAGTTGCCATAGCCCTAGTAAGTAATGTTTAGGCTTATTAGACAAAATCCCATGGTAGAAACTCCAACTCAGACATCAGGAATAAAACGAAATATGAAAAAGAAATACTTTGGTGATGAAAACCCTGAAAGTAAATTAAATTTAAACAATATGTTGATCAGTGTCAGCTTTATACTAAAAGTTCCGCCATAACATAACAGAAGTGGTGTAAGAAACTAGGTTGTGATCTTGACTAAAGTGCAGTAATGATCAATATGTGTTTATGTAGTTTAGTTGGTGTAAAAATTAGTCTAAATGAAGTCTAGAAATGAAAGCTTAAAGTAAAGTTGCTGTAGTCTAGTAGGTAGTTTGTTGGCTTATTAAAAGTAGAGCTTGTTCTTCAAATCCCTAGATCAGACATCTCGAACAAAACAAAATAAAAAAAATATTTCCTTGACAACTTCCTTTTCTCACTCAGTTTTTTTTGGTAAAAATACTGTGTGGATAAAATTTACACCTAAAGTTTCCTAAAAATCTGTTGTTCAGTGGTGTGAAAAGCTAGATTTTAATTTGGACTAACAGCGGTGACGACCTATTATGGAAGCAGGATCACTAATCCCGTTTTATCCCTAAATTTGATTGATTTGATTTGATTACCTCTCTATGAGAGAAATATAAAGAAATTACCTTTTAAATGGAAGAATGTTATGAAGCAAAATGATAAATTCACACAATAATTTCATTTTAATATTATAAATATCTTTTTTCGACGTTTTAAACACTTTTTAACAAAGTAAGTGTAAAATTTCCCTAAAAAATTTCTGAAAATAATTATTTTTGTTTTTTTATTTTATTAACACAAACCTGTGACGGTATGATATTGTGCAACTATAAACCCAGAACTCTGCTATAATCACACCCAAAACATTATTGTGAAATTATAATTTATCTCAGCTTTTCAGATTTTTTTACTTCTCTACCTTCATTATTGAAAATAAAAATCAATATTTTTTAAATCATTAACGTTTTGAAAGCATTTCTTTTTTTCTCCTTTTTAATAAATGTTAATGAGATTAAAAAAAAAATAAAACCAATTCAACACAATAAAATCATTGAACAACGCCACACCACGGCAATAAATAAGACTTGTGTTGGAGTATATGAACGCAAACGAAATGAATAAATGCATGAATGTATGTCTGCCTGCATGCATGTATGACTGATACATACATTGTATATCAGCTCAATATATGTATGCTTTCCAGCACATACTTAACTGATAAACAATGACAGCAATAACAACAACAATAGAATCAAATAAATATACAACAATGACAGCTGAATACAATGGAATACAATAAAATCCAATGCATGACAATGCAACAGCAGACAATTGATGTATAAAATGCGAATATTCATGCATTTTATTCATGCACACATTACATACATTCTCACACCGACTGAGCGTAAAGCACACTACACAGAGCAACAAATTTTGGAAATTATTACGCTCTAAGACTTTAAGTCCTTTTTGGGTTAAACTAACGTTTTTGGAATCTTGTTTTGATGCACGTGATTCGGCTCACTTTCTGAAGCATTATGAAATATTTGCGATAATTTCCGGAAATTAGCATTAGACCGTCTCCGGATACTGCAAGGCACTTCGAAGTAAACGATTAATTGTCTGAAGGCAATATAGCTGGCTATAGACTGGGAGCAATCTGATGGCATCCCAGAGTACTAGCTGATTACAGATTGATAGGAATCTGATATTCAGACGATACTGAGTAGCAAATCCTAACCACCAATGCATTAAACCTCCTAGAATGGTAGAAAAAAAAGAGAACAAGAGAGCACTGATCGTATTGTAAGATCAGTTTAAATACAAGAAGAACGATAAAATGGAAATGGTTAACTGGCAAAAATACTAATGATACAACATGCAGTCATGCAGGGGAGCTTTCTACACTCAAAAAAAAATTTCGTCACTCGGTAGCTGATATTAACACGTCGAGAATGATGTTGTTAAAAATTTCCATGTTTGTCATATGTGCCTGGACAATATTTTCTTTGAATTCTTTCTCACACTGCTGAAGTACACAGTAGCCCTGGTTTAATTAAGCTTACGTGCACTATGCTTTAGTCAAATATTTGCATTAATAAAGATAAAGATATGGCCACTATTGACGTAAAGACAATAGATTATCTTCTGATATGGATACTTGATGGAACCAAACATTTTGATTAATATCCGCCTATATTCTGCTTTAAACTTGTTCCAAGCTGTATCGCGTAAATAGTTTATTTATTTTGACTTTTGTGGTACAGTGTATTATGCTTTTGCTTTTGGAAACAAGTTCTTTGTTTATTGTATAAATGCATTTAAGCAGATGTCAATGTGTGAATATATGATGCAAGTGTTGAAAATGAGTTCATCATTTTCGTATGAATAAATATTAAAGAATTAACATTTCATTTCAAATATTATACAGAACTCGATATTAATGACAATCTTGTGTTTTTCAAGCCTATAAATGTCAAACCAAGTAAATAAAACATAAAAAAATATCCTTTTTTCTGTGCTTATCATATATTTTTTATCAATCTTAACTATAGTTTAAGGCTGGTGATGCTTATAGTCTGTTATCGGCTGACGTTTATACTCAACAAAAAGGCTGGCCGAACCGAAGATATCTGTATTATAATAAAAGACAAGGAGGGATTTATTGTCAGCAATATACGACAAATTCATTGAATTATTGTCAAAGAAAATGTCACGAAAAGTTTCTCAAAAATCGGTCCAGTCGTGTATAAAATTACCACACACAACATGAATGGTATTGAGAAGTTAGACCGTAATCTTGACTAAGGGTTATGATCCTTTTATGAATTATGACCAATTATGAATAAATTGCATTACCGTAATTTTAAGAAGAGATAGATATTTAAGTTTCGAATTTTACCAAAGAAAGGATTTTCTAGGCTTAAAAATCTTTTACTACTATGGACAGGTAGATTGAAATTAAGTCCCAAGCAAATTCCACTTCGCCGTCTGTCCTGATCCAATAATGGTGAGGATTTTATAAAACAAAATCGAAACATTCAAAGGTCGTCGTTTTAAAGTGCATTGCCGGCTGAACTGGCTGAGACCGATGCGCGGTACAAAGCAAAGGTGTTCTAATTGACTAAGTTAAACTGTTTTACATGGAGCGTCAACTTCATAGGCAACAAACTGGTACGTACAGAATAACTAGACTCTGCTGGTCATGTAGGAACAAATTGCATGAAAATTGCATTCACTGTCTAATGGGAAGATGTGTCATTTTATTTGATATTCCTTTGAATAACTTCTACAGAAAATATAGCTTTAAGAAAAAGGCAGACACAGAGATACTTAAACCCAAGTTATTAGTCATTCTTGACTGAACTCTCCAATGCATTGCTGCATTGCAATAGCAACCTTTAATATTTGTTTCTATAAATAAAGTTTGATCTCCTGGTTGATATTATTTGTAGGGCCACAATAGGTCTAAATGCTGATTTAAAATGCACTTTGCCCTTCAAAGAGTGTTCACCCCTAACACTAGCCAGTTTGTTAATTCAAATACGGGCAAATGATATCCAAAAGACTAAAAAAAGTTAAAATTTTTCGATAGAAAAAAATTTATATGAGCTCTTAAGCTTAAAAGGGCTAAATTCGCCCAAAAGAATTATATCATCTGCTCTTATTTTCATGGAACAAGTTATCCAAACAGGACAAATCCTATTATCCTAGAACCTGCAGTCAAACATTTACCAGCTTAGCTGTAAAAACTTGAGGTTAACGAGATTAAAACAAAGCAAATAAACAAAAAAAAAAAAAGGAAAGCGCTTTGTGACTCCTTTAAATTCCTTAAGGAAACGAAAGCAAAAGGATAAACAATTCCATTTATCCTCTCTGTTATGTTGTCATTTAGAGTGAAGGGAAGGAAAAACAGAATTTTTCTGCCAAAACACCTCACAAGGTTTTCTTTTCTTTCGTTTCAAGAAAAAAAAAACTTTTCCTCCCCCCCCAAGTAAATATTTTCAGATTTTATTTTTTATTACGTTCGCATATCAATTATTCATTCCGTTTTCACAATTCCAATCAATTGGCAAAATAAACAAGAATCCCTTGATTTTCCTTTTTAATTTCGTCTTTTTCGAAAGTGAAAGTGAAATTGAAAGTGAAAGTAAAACTCAAAATACCTTTCAAAATAAATAAAAAATTCACCAAATTTATCGAATGGCAACACAAATACATGAGTATTGATTATGGTTCCCCACCACTCGCCTTACACGAAGTTTGTTTAATAGATTCTTTAATGTTTAACAAGGATTTCAAAAGAATTTGACTCTGCTAGTAAGTAAAGCAAATACCAGAAGATTTTTAACACAAGACTACCTTTCGTTTTCCTTTTCTTTCTCTCTTTTCGTTTGTTCGTTCAATATTCAAATTTTATCGGCGTGTTCTGTATGTTAACGAAGATGTGTCTGCTGCAATGGAGAGAAAATTGCACCAGTTTTTATTAACTTGCTTTTGTTGTTGTTGGTATTCTTTATTTTTCCTGGCTTAAATATGAGAAAACAAGTTCAATAACATTTTTTTTTTATTACCCTAGCATGACATGCTAACCACTATACGTCTGTAGCACTACCTCTCCTCTGTAGAATATAAAGTGCTGGCGCTCTGTATGTATGATTATTTATTATGCAAGAAATGTTCTTTTCAAGAGAAACCAATAAATGCTGACTTTTAGCTCGTTTTATCGTCTTTTCACTTTCAGACAACTGTTGTGGCATAACTTTTATTGCCAGCAATCATGGTTTGCAAAGATATTTTTTTTTTTTGTTGCGACGCATCATAGCTCGTACTGTTTTTTTAATATTTGCTATTAAAAACCAATCATAAAGTATGTTTAAATGTAAATTTTGCATCTGTCTTTGTCCACTTGCAACTGGGCAGCACAAACTAGTAATCAGAACATGCACCTTCCTGACGCTCTGGAGAATGAATTTCATTGGTCAGCTAAGAAAAGCGTATGCCACTCAATACATTGTTGTTGTGGGCACTGTTTTTTGTCAATAAGTAATGGCAACCCAAACACTGGCAGTATCTGTCGCCTGTTTAACTGAAAAGAAATTTTCAAAGAAACTCCAAAACAAAACCAAGAAATTACAAAATGAAAACCATAGATACGTTACAATAGCTCTACATACTAATTACAGGAAGGAATAGGAGAAAACTAAAGGCGTTACTCATGACCAAGTTTGAACCAGATTGTTGCTATTACTTTGGCTAGGCAGAAGTTAGCAAATACACAGTGGAGTTTTCAAAATATCGCTGCCATGCATTAGGATTGATTTCACGTGTGGAGACAGAAAATGCAAGGCGTCCTAGCCAAATAAATTAAATTCGTATAAGTATTTATGTTTACGTTACCTTATGTCATTAGATTCAGTCAGACTGCTGACTTCTTTTTAAGTTATTCGACGTTATTCAAGGTTCCCAAGTATTAACTTCTGTGAGAAAGAGATTAAATCATCTTGAGTAAGCAAACTAACGGCTATACAATCTGTATATGACTCTGAAAGCATTTCCAAGTTGGCTAATGGCATTAAAACCTAGGCATTGGATTCTTGGTGTAAAAACTACAACAAAAACAACTACATATATTGTACAACAACAACTAATCAATGGCAGCAGTATCCAAAAGAGTAGCCCATTCAGACAGACATGTGAGTCACTATGGAAATCAAAATGTGCTCGAGACTGCCATCTAATGAAGTCAATAAACTAGATACTATAGTTTGTGGATTTTTCAAGAAGTTGTTGATTTTTAAAAGTCGATTAGAAAATATTTTTATATGCTAAGTTAAATAAGGGTAGTTGTTGTTGTTGTTATTCGTATTAGAAATTTAAAGGATTTGCTTAGAATTCCATTCTTGGCAAACCATCATTTGTAGAAAAAAAGGAAAGGAATTATCTCTCCTTAGTTTAATGAAGATGGGTTTTATCTGGTAATTTTTCTCTTAGTTTTTCCTTTCTTTTCTTCTTTAATTTTTTGTTTTATTTCAATGGCAAAAAAAACATTTGTGAAGTGGCATAATTTGGGGTATAAAAAGAAATTTTAGACTTGACAACGAAAAAAAGTAAATGAAAGAAATAAAAAAAAATATGGCATTAGACTCTAAAGAGCTTAGAGAGCCATGTAAAGGCGTACAATATTTGTGGGAATAAAAATTTCAAAAATAAAAGGAAAAATTTAAATGAGAAGATGAATGTTGAAGTCAAAATGTCAAGAGACATAATATTTCCAAATAGAGCTCTTCAATCTTCGTTTATTAACTGAGAAACATAAATAAATGAACATTTTAAAGGTTCTCTCTACGTTTTTCCAATAATTTTAAAATATGAGACTCATGAAATCGTAATACAAATCATTTAAGATTTAAATGGAAATAATTTGTGATTGAAAAAGAATTTGAATTAAAAGAAAAAATTTAATATTAAAATTACTTAAACATAACACACAACCTGGCCCAAATCTTCGATGCTCTACCCATAACTTCAAATATTCCCTTACTTGTTGTGTGTACTTATTTTATAAATGAGTGGCGGGAGCAACAGTTTATAGTCGACTTCCGAGCGACAATTTCTGAGAAAGTATTCATGGCGATTTTATTAACTCTCGGAGTCTTTTTCGGGGTCGTAACTTTCGGCAGTTTTGTTGGATTTCATTCCTGTACATCTGGTAGAGAAGACGAGATATATGATATACATATGTGGTAAGGGTATTGAAGAGTCGATCAGACAGCCAAATTAGTCTTGGGAGCATCACAACTTGAGAAATTGAATGATTGCCTTTACTGGACATGCTCACTTAAAAGACAGGGATAATGGTTAACGGTTTGTATGACGATACATAACAATATTGTCTGATATTTGGGACACTATATCAGCTCTTAGCTTCTCAGAGATTTACTTAAAATTAGAACACTTCCCTTTAGGTAAGCTGAATCAGGTAGATAAGGAAAATATAAATAGCCTTTGTTGGTTCCAGGATCGTACAGATATATAACGGAATGAACCGCAGCTGTCCACAAGGGACAAAACCGTTCTGGAAAGAGGAGTTTGACATCGTGAAAGGGAATGTTCTGTGTTCATACTAGACGAGTCTAGAAAACTCTACTTTTCTCTGATGAGAAGAACGTATCATCAGGATACATATTCGAAACCCATGCTACATTAATGCGGCATTATTGTTACAAAAATAATAAACATAATATGCATCAATCAACAATAAAGAGTCATATGTTAATAGGCCAAAAGTTCAAGTTATTCAAATTTCGATTCTGACATCATTAATACAATGCTAATTCACAAAGCAGTTTAAAGGACTATGAAAATAATTTTAAAATATGGATTGAAATTCAAACTTCTTATATAAAATTATCAACATAAGCCTTTTGAGCCTATTGTTGTCCAAAAGCTTTTGTTTGATTTTTTATACAAGTAAAGGTTTTAGATCACATTAGTCCTGGTTATGGCAGCTAATAAAATAGCTGCAGCTGTTGCCAGCGATTTTTCAATAATAAAAATTGGGTGATAATTGTTTAGATGGTTTTCTAAAATCCTTTCAAAGAAAATCCTTTAAAATACCCTTCAATTTCTTAACTACTCAGCCAGTAATTCAATTTAAACATTTTCTAAATCAGTGGCACACATACATTACAATTCATTATGCGTTTTTGGAACCCTTTTTTTCCAATGAAAACTTGAAAAAGGCACGCAATTTTCAATTTCTATTCTATTAGCATTTTTAGAGACCAACAACAAAAGCAACCAATGAAAAAAAGGTCAAAATAATTTTCTTACAAGAAACACTCGAAACACACACTTGCACACACTTTATGTAGAACAGAGTTAAAGATTTAAAAAAAAAAAACAAAGAAATTAAAGAACTCTAAACCTCTGATGAATGTCTGTAGTCAAGGGAACAAAAGAAGAATAAATAAACATGATTTTTTTCTCTCTCTTTTGCTTTAATACATAAGCACTCCGACTGGCTATTCCAAAGACGGCTAAAGGGGTCTGGTATTGTGTTATGTTTAATCACAGTCATTCAAAAATGTCTGGCATAAGATACAGAAAAAAGACACTGAAATCTGCCAATAGAGTAAATTTTTTTTAGAAAGTTTTGAACTAAACTCAAGCAAATATTGCCTTCTGCTGTTTTGAATCACTTTATTGAGAGTGTTTGCGATTCTGTTCTTTTTACTTTTTTTTTTTTGAAAAATCCAAAAATCCCCTGTGTTATCAATGAATGCACGGCATGGTTGTAGAGTGTGTAAAAAGCAAAGAAATTTTTATTATTGATTACAAAATTATTGTCATGTTCAATCATGTAACTAACAGGGTAAATAATGTAAGAATATGGCGCCTCTCATAAACAACTGATACATCTGTAGCACTTACTTATGGGGTACATCGTTGCGTATGATTGATATTAATTCGGAATTAATAGTTTAGGTTTTATCACAACGTGTTGCAATAAAATGAAGTCACTAATGTGCTAGAAATTAATACTTTTATTCTTTTCATTTTAAGTACTTATGAATGCAGGTTTTAAAAAAAAAACAGAACAACAGAAGTACAATCTGCAGAATCCCCAGTCTTAAAGTTTACATTATTCCCAGTACTGCTGAAGTTGTTTCTTTCTATGAAATCAATATAACTCGAATTCACAAAATATTGCTGTGAGTTTCACTTAATATTTGATTAAAATATTATATATTTGACCGATACGGGAATCAGCGCAACTGCTGTCATACCATCGTTTTCATTCATGCTCTTGAGTTTTCAATTTAGCAATTTTCTCTGACGTTGCAGCCACGCCATTCCCGTTGGTAAGAGAACTGGAAGACAGAGCAATAGCAGCCAGACTAACAACTACATGTCTTTGAATACACGATGGATTTGCAAAGATACTTTGAAAGTTCCTTCTTATTTGCTAACATTCGAGAAACTACGGGCTGCAAATTCCTGGTTATATGATCTATTCTCTCCATATTTCACATCACTGTACCTTCTTTAAAATCTAAATAATTCTAATCCTACGGCTATAAAATTTTTATTTCGTTGAATCTGAGCCTTAAAACAACCTAATGGGTAATTCACCCAAATGGTCTGGTCTTCAAAACTACGGTTATCTTGACCTTTGAATTACAGGGCCTATAAATTTTACAAAAATGGTTAAGATGGTGATACAAAGGCCACTATGAAGATAAGGCTACTATGCAGACAATTTCCCCTTATATGTGTAAACCATATTGGTTACCGCGATTTCTTGGTCTGGGGATGCGAAAATATTTCTTTTTTTTGATTTCGAAATGAAAAAAAATGCCTTGATCCACAGGTAACTATGAAGAAGGAACAATATATGCAAATAATCTTGACCTTTTACAACTAAATGCCTTCGAACATGAGCCACGAGAAGGCATTGACTTACTATGTCAAAATAATAAAATGACGACTTTCACTGAATCCACTAAGTCCCACGATTTCTATAGAATCCTTCTGTAAGGGAATATTGAGACAAAATCAATGCAAAGCGACTAGGAAACCCTTTGACGATCACACCCATATCTCGATGAACAGACAAACGTATGAAACAATATCAATCCAAAAGAGGTCCACTAGCGTTTAATACATCCCAACAGAGTCACTGTTTTGTATGGATATTGGGGATGACGGTATCAGATGTTCATGTTTCTTATAGGAAGACGTTAAAGTAGTCATCACAGTCAACGGCGGGAACTATAAATCAACGATTACTAACTTCTTTTGCCCTGAACTGGATGATTGAAACACCAATAACACGTGGTTTCAGAAGGACGGCGCTATATGGCAATCACCTAATACTGCATTAGATAATATACACAAGCAATTAGAAGGCATGCTCATCTCACGTGAATATAATGATCGAGATTTGCTTCGTTAGATTTTCTGTTGTGAAAAATTATTCATTCAAACGTCTTTACATAAAAAACCACAAACCTACAGCGGTTTTCAAAGTCAAGGCCATCGCTTAATTTCAGTATGGATGCATACATAATAGCATCAATACGTCTTTTAAACTAAAAATTTCAATATATTTCACACATGCTATGTTCTATTTAAGTTCAAAAATAGGAAGCGCTTGAGAAAAGACCTTATATTTCTTAATTTAAATTTTTCATTTACCCACTCTATTTCCTACACAAATAAAGAAAGAAAAAAAATGTATGAAAAGTTAAGACAAGTCATTTGAAGCATCATTTTCAATTGTGTTTCTGTTTTATCTAATTTCAGGAATCAAGCAATTTTCTGCCATCATACGAAGCAATTTCGTTTGCTGTTAAAAGTATCGCAACTAAACTTAATTGGACTAAGGTTGACATCTACGTTGGCGGTAAGTTGACATGATTTTTATACATCAATACCAAACCATCCCACTATTCCGCCATTGCCGTCCATTGAAACAATATATACAACCATACGACCATTTTCTATTCATTCATTCAATTATTATGTTCATCGTTAGAACTCATGCTAATACAATAAAACGCTCATATACTACTACTACTGTTACGAGTCCATGTTCAGGGTGTATGTTAACGTAACAGCCATCATCTTCCATTTATTTGGCCAAAAACTTTTGTTTACGCTTTTATGCCTGTTTTTATTTTCTTGGTAATTGTATTGTATTGTCGCTAGTCGTATTATTTTATTTTATTTTTTATTTTCTTCATGAATATATTTCGTTCTTTTTTGCCTCTTTTTCAGTTTTTTTTTTTTAATATTTTTGTTTTTTTGGTTTTTGCTGGCAGCAAGTTTTTCAAGGCCCTTAGCCTCATCCTAGACAACAGCAGTTGTGACAAGACTATTACGAAAAGGAAAACGATAAGGCGGCAGTGTGCAAAAAACAAATTTGCATTTAAACTTCGATGTTATTGTTGGTGTTATTTAAATAATATTGTTAAGCATGAAAACAACAAGGAAAAAAATTTGAAAATTTCTTTGTAAATTGCTTTTCCAAAGGTGTTAAATGTTAGAAAATGGGATTATTTTTCTATTTGTCGGGACAGCTTGCACATAAAGAAGCTTTAAAACTAAGTGTAAAGCTGTTTAGCAACTAATTTGCGTTGGAAATATTGTGGGAAGAACATCTCTTATTCCAACAAAAATCTTTTAATAATTTTTTCATCGATTTAAACATATACGCTTATGCAAGAGGTAGATCTAACTATGCCATCAGAAATATATTTTGAAAACGATTCTGACTGTAGGGTTGTAATAATCAATCACGTATTTATGTATGTAGTGTTAGCGAATTTACGGATTTTATATCTTCTGGGGAATAGAACAAACTCAGTCTTATGTCCAATAAATTTCTAAAGTACCTTAATTTCTTAACATACCTCATATATTTCTATTGCCGGTTTCCACTTACCTATCACCACTAGAGTATGAAGTTAAAAACAAGCAAAAAAAAAACCGACAGGATAAGATAAATGTACGAAATATGCAATAAAAACTTTTATTCGCTGGCTATTTATTTCTGTTGTTTGTTTTTTTTTCTATTATTTTTGGATAAATAAATTATATTTTAATATACAAAATAGCGAAAGGAGCATTTGTGGCTATGTTGTTAAGTTTATTTAAAAAATATTTTTATTTACATGGCGATAAAATATTTTTACACAAGCTTCAACTTTTTGTTGTTTATTTACAACAACAACAAAAAAATTTTATTAATATTTCAACTGTCCGTATTAATTCATTAGAGATTATTTTGCAATTTATTTAAGTACTTAAAATAAAATAAAAGCAATATAAAAGGATTAAAGTGCAGCAATTAATAACGAAAAAAAAAGAATTTAAAATTTTATTAATCGATCACTTCCATTACTTGCAACACTTGCCAACTGTCATATTTTATTTGATGTCAATGCCATTTCGTTGGCTGACATCACAGAAATAATTTTGCAACAGCTTACATGTTTTTGAAATGTCCGTTAAGTTTCTACTTTATATCCGTTTCCCTAATACATGTTTTTACTCTTTTTTATTGTGTTTGTGTATATGTGTCGTGGTTTTTTTGTACATTTACAGTTAGTTATTTAGTCTGTTTATTTTACTGTAAAAATGTTGTTGTACAAAATATTTCGTAAATTTTTAATGCATTTCAAATAAAGCAACACGTCTGGTTAACAACTTTCACAAATAAATTCCAGTTTTTATTTACTCTTTTGGGGATTACGTAAGTGGTTAACGGAAGCTTTAACGAATGATACAGCTTATCCTACCAACTATATTTTGAAGACAATTTTTTCACTATCAATTAAATAAATCAAATACAGAATAAGTCTATAATTTACCCTTGGATTCCTATGGGTTATTTGAAGAAAATATTTGAAATTTTTTTTTACCCTATTAAGTTGAAATCTAAAATCTAAGTAGCTTATGTGGCAGTGAATAGATAGCTGTCTGTTGACATAGTAATTCGAACTCGTTTTTGCCAGAAATCTACTGAGAGGAAGTCGTTGAAGAAACCTATTTTCTGTCTGACCAGGGATTTGAACTAATAAGCCAACGCACTACCTACCAGACTACGTCATCGTAGTCGCCAGGTTTCAGGACAGACAATATACAGCTCACACTTTATCTGGAAAGGCTCTTCAAAATCAATGTTCACGGGATCAATCCATCCTCTGAGGCAATTTGCAAGATACATTTCACTGCAAATCAAATAGAATTTCTTTACAAAATCGATCATTTTTTCTAAAGCAAAGTTGATTGTTTAATCAATCAGAAACTCTTTTGCGATCTATCATTGACATTTATTAGATAGCCATTCTTTTTCCTCTTGGCAGATCAACACAATTTCCAAACGCTAAGCAAAACTCTAAAAGTAGTAACCTTCCGTCAAAATTTGTACAAGCTTAGTAGTTTAGTTTGTATTTGACCATCGTTGATAATAAAAACAACTTAGTTTCATGTAGAAATAGCAAAAATTTGTAACTGGGACTGTGAATTGTTCTCTCATAGTCCATCCATAACAGAAGAATAATGGCGAAGCAATGTACAAAGCTCTCTTGCCTATCGACATACCTTCAAATACCAACCTTCTAAGCTACTAAACATACTTTCTGCATGAAGTCTATATTTCTTTTTTCATTTCACTGCTCTGCACTGAGAGGAGTTTTGTCTAGTTAGTCTTTTTTCCAAAATTTTTCAAACTTGAACTTGATCTACTTGATCGCCGAAATGCATTCGGTTAATCAATCTTATTGCAAGTAATAAACTGGCTGTGTTCGTTCTCTATATTCGCTTCCTCATGACTAGATACCCATGTGACACATACTGTGTCATGCCTGAAGTAAGTTATAATCGCCATCTGATGCACCAGGACAGTCATTGATATTTGATCTTTAAGTTCCTATATGTTAAGATAATTACCACGCTTTGCTTTAGTATTTTTTTCTGGTAATTCTATATAGAGACAACTCACCAGGGTTCCGTTTTACCAAGACACTCGATCTGGTATCAGAGTAATGCAATGAACTGCGGTTATTTTGTTATGCATACCGTTGGAGAGAGAGTTTTTAGACATAATATCCTCAAAAAATCGGGCTCATGTCTTTAGTATTGGAAGAAGGCAACGAATGACACCTTCAGCAGTTTACACGTTTTTTTTTCTTTTATTTGCTCACACTACATGATGTATTTGAACGGCAAATGTTTGGATTTCATGCGATAATATTAACAGGAAAAACACTAGATATGCCAAGTCACCATAACAAAATATCTGATAAGGAGGGTGATGGTGAAATAGATGGTGATGAAAAGAAAATTGAAATTTATTATTTAAATTTATTGTCAACTTTATATTGATTATGTATTTTGCAACTCGTCATTGTTGTTGAAACGAAGTCATACAAGTAAACCTACATATGGTTTTACATCTATTTTTATAGGAATTTCTATAACAAAGGGGGAAGGAAATAAAATAAATGCAAATTAGTTATTAACATGACAATAATGGGAACATGTTTATTGTGTCAGAAGAATCAATATTCATGTCATATATTGCCAGATTTGAAAGAACCTATGATTCAAATTTAAACCGATAGATGGTCAACCCGATAGTATACAATATACAGGGGTGCACATCATATACATATATATACTTTAATTCCTTAATCTTGTATGTATGTCTAACATATACATATATAAGGATATATCACTAATAAAACGGTTTGTAGCCTATACAGCAACTATCATTGCAATTGAACCAAAAAATTCTACAATAAAACCTATTAAAATATAATTCAGATAAGACTACAAAGCCATTTGAATTAAAAAAAAATATCTTAAAGTAGGTTTAAAGCAATTTAAAGTCTTTACTAATCTTTAAAATGTCATATGATAACACAAAAACATTTCCATTTTATTTTCATTTTGGAAGAACAAAGCAAAGTGCAGTGACCTCTTATTGATAGTATGAACATGCCCATTAAATAGAAATAGAAAACTAAAATTTTAAAGAGAAAATAAAAAGGAAAAATGGAAACCGAAGCCAATAAATGCAACAGCAGCAGCAGTAAAATAAAAGTGATGACAATAAAGACAATCATGGACTGTAAATACATATTTTCTTTTCGATTTTAATAAAAAAAAAACAAAAACAAAAAGAAAATGTCATAAGAAACGTCGCCAATCTTATGTATGTATGTATGTGTTAACCGAACATGTCAAATGAAAGGAAACTTTAAAAAGGAAAATTTTCTAAATTTTATGACACTTATTGTGGCATTCTTCTCGTCGTAATATTTTACGGCGTGAAGACTTCTACACAACACTATCACTAAGTCTTCAATGCTAATAAATGGTAAAATAAAGTTCCCAATGCTTAATTAAAGCTGAATTTTTTATTTTCTCTCTGACTTCTTAAGTTTTTAGTAGTTAAACAAAAACAGAAGTAAAGAAACGGAAAAAATACGAGTTAATTTTTAACTTTATTTCCATTTATTTCCTTCCGTTAGCAATGTTCCACATTTTCTTTCTCTGTTACTCAATGTTTCCGATTTTCATTTCTTTGCTTTTATATTGGATTTTCTGTTTTAAGTATCTGCTTATTTATTACTTTCTGATTCTCTTTTTCGTTTTATTTTTTTTTTTGTGTCTTCTTTCTCTCATTTTCCTTTAATTTCATTTTAAATGAAATTACATTTTCCAATAAAACAATGAAGCCTCACAGAGAAGTGTGTTTCGTTTTAAATTAAGTGAAAGGAGTCTGCATTAACCATTACATTACATACATTTCCGGTGATTTATATAATGACGAACCTTAAATAAATTAATATGCATAAATGTGCGTATATATTCCTGTCTTTATACGCAATTATTTGTTTTATTTTTTTCTCGTTTTTTTCTTTTTGCTTTTGCAAGAATAAGTTGTTATGGGTTCATACAAAATAAACCAGCAAGCAATACTTGTAACTGAAGATCAGAAATGAGCGCGCGTTATAAAAGTCAGGGTTCGAGATCCCACGCCAGACATAAAAAAAAAGCCTGCCATGAAAAGTTTCTCAAAACAATCTGTCGTTCGGAGTCGATTTTAAATTGTAGCTGCCGCCACTTATGAATAAAATTAACGCACACAAAATAAGTGGTGTCAGAAACTAGGTTAATAATCCTGACTGAACGGTTTTGATGACCAATTACATATGTATGTATGTATGTACTACAAAATTTCAATTTACATTTTCAATGTTAAGCTGGACGCATCAAAACTTTCTGATTTTTGTTGGTTCATCAAAAATGTCTGTGATGTGACATTGTCATGATAGAGCACAACACATTTTTGTTAAAGCCTGTAGGTTCTTATAAGAAACAATTTCTCTTTAATTCCTTCACACACACACACACACACAGCACTAACTTTCTTGATAGCAATGCTGCCATTGGTACAGTCTTTGATGCTTCAACTGTTGTTGGGAATGAATGCCTAGTTCCCTGCTGTTTTTGTCAATACGACTTTTTTCCGCAAAATACTGTCATCGTTGATTTTTGGTGCAATATCCTAGTGCTGTAGTCTATGTAGTAGGTACTGTGTTCGTTTAATAGATATGAGGTATCGATTCAAACCCCAGGTCAGACACCTTTAACAAAACGAAATCTAAAAAAGTATTTCTACGACGAAACTGCTTAAAAACTCTGAGAGATATTAAAATTGCTATGAAAAGTTTCTCAAAAATCTGTCGTTCGGAATCAACTTCAAACTGTAAGTACCACCAAGCATGCATCAAATTAACACTTGCATATGTACAACATAAACGGTGTTGCAAGAAGAAGTTAGGTTGCAATCCTGGCTGAAAGGTTGCAATGACTAATTATTTGTATGCATACATCAAGAACAAAAAATATGGATATTATGGATAGCTTAAAAACTTTGGTAGACTGCCTCATAATTGATCTGAATAAAGTACCATTATGGATAGAAAATGTTTTAGAAAATATTTGCTTATTGGGTCATTATTTCATGGTACGTTTTACTGGCCTGTCTATAAACGACACAACACAACACAATACAACTTTAAGTCACATTCATAAAAATGGCGACACGCGGATGTTTTTCATATTCTTATTATGTACACGAATACACACATATAGGAGTATACGCGTATATGTATGTATATATCTATAGACATATGTATATATTAATACTTTACTATACAAACATATCTACATTAGGTATGTATTTCAACATATCTACACGAGTTTGCAGAAATTCATAAATGAATTTGTGGTTATTTATGAAAACCCAAAAAGAAAGAGAGAAAATTGTATAAAATTGAATTAAAAATAATAAAATTATACGAAATTATAATAAGATTTTCACTTAAATTTTAGCAAAAAAAAAAATTCAACGAAAAACTATTTCACAAATTCAGATGGCATTATTGTTTTTCATAAATAAATTAAAAAAAAAATAAGCAGTTATAGAAAATCGTTGTTTTTTAAGCTTAAAAAGCAAAAATTTGCGAAAAAGACCGCCGTTAAATTTAATGTGATTCATAAAATATTGAGAAAAATTTAATTTATTTAATGGAGGCACGCGTTTACCTGAATTGAATTTTCAAAAACAGCAGCACGGACAGGCCTAGAGTATTACCAAGAGAATCAGAAAATCTTTTCGTCTTTTTATTCTTGTTCATATGAACAGCACACAGTATGTATTATGTAGTAGTACATACATATGCATTCAAGTGAGCACTGTAATTCTGTTAATGGTCATCTTAAACACCAAATTGAAGTACAGAAAATAAAGATATAGAATATGAATGAAATTAAGAGAATAGAGAGGCATATATCGTCATATATAAACAGCTGTGCATAATGCATTGTTGGAGAGATATTAAAGGCATTAGCGATATTGGACGTATTGATTGCTTAAGAAAATTCAATATACAGTCAAACTCGTTTATAACAAATTCTTGGTTATTACGTACAAATTTTCAAGTAACAACGTTTTAATATCAATTTTCATACAAAAAACTTCGTTTATTACGAACTAGTTTATAATGAATTCTCGATTAAAAGGAACTACTTTAAATGGCCCCAGTATAAATTTCTGCATGTAACCCTCAGAAATAACTTAGAAGTGTGGCAATAGTCTTTACTTTTAATTAATATGGCAGCATTAAATTATAACTCAGCACCTTTTAATCAGCTGATAGGTATAAAAGAATTAACACATATTTTTGGTTTTTAATAAAAATAATTGACAAAATTGACAAAAATTATTTGTATTTTATATTTTCTTCTATAACTTCACCCCGTTTATTTCGAACTTTGTCTACAATGAACTATTGTTTCTGGTCCCACGGAGTTCGTTTAACCGGGTTTGACTATAGTTAATATAGGAGCAACAATATCTTTCTTTTTTAGCCTGATCTAGGCAAGTCTATGGGTCAATCTTATTAAAGATTGTTTTCAAAACAATGTTATTTGTTATTCCAGACTTTCTTCTTTAAAAAACCACATAACAAGGCCAACAACTGATTTGTATCCATGCATTGGTATATACGATGTACCTTCTCTTAAGCTTAAGGCCAAAACATATTTATTTTTATGAAATTGGTTTATTATTTCGACAACGCTTTAATGCTAAAGGTACAGTGTTTTTGAAAATCCTAACGCAAAACATAATCTACTGCTACACGTTATTACTCGCTTACAATGACAATAAAATATGATATCCAATAATGGTGATGATAATAAGTATTAAACCTTCTGGCTGAATATCTGTTACTAACTATCCTTTACTTACATAAGTGCCTGCCCACACATTTAACTGTAGAATGGAAACGGAGGGAAGCGAACTAAACTAAACTGAAACATGATACAAAAGACGATGATGATTTACAGTACCACAGTGACACATTTACGATGGTAATGACTCTACAACCATAATTTTATTTTTATTATGATTTGTATGACTATATTCAGATAACTTTGGTAAATAAAAACTCTCAGTTTTGTTTTATGAGTGAGTGTACGAATAAATGAGTTTGCCTCTCTGTGTATGCGAGTGCAAAAGAATTATGGGGTCATTTCACTGCAATTTTAAACAATAACAAAAATTTTTGTTTTTCATTTAAATTGTTTATAAGTTTTGTTCTTTTTAATTTTGTTTACTTTGCTGTAAAAACTTGAATGAAAAAAAAAACTGTGCTTTAAATGCATGTAGAATGTATTACATACTTTAACTGTAGCGTAATGGCAACACTGATGTTATGAAAGCAAACAGAGACAAAACAACTACACTTCTACACTCATTTGTATGCTTAAGTGTTGATGAAAACTGAGTGTGTGGTTGCATTTTGACTAGAGATGTTAAGGGCGATATGGTTGTTGTGTGTGCTGGAACACTTAAGTTGTGAATATTTAATGATAGAACGACTTAGCATTTCAGCAATACATATTATTTGCTTACACCGGCATACAGGGACTCAGCAGAGTCTTTTATGTTAAAGCCAAAATAGGTGTGATATTTATTATGACTTATAATATACTCCTAAACACATCCATACCTTCGTCGACTATAGCATAAGTTGTATGATGTCTATGTAAGCATATGCCATGTATTAATTCGTTGTATAATAATTTGTAAAAGTTTTATTTGCTCATATATTGTGTTTGTCATTAACAGTTACAGAGTTTTAAATGAGGTCAACAATATCTTTTGTACTCATAAATGTTTTTTTTTTGTCTGCTTATATTGAATACATTTGCCAGAAGCAGAAAAAAAAATAATTAACCATAATGAAAATCATTGTTTTAACCTTTGTTTTTATACCACGAAAAAATATGTACGATTTACATCAAGACTTATATGGCCTAAAGACTGTTAAAATTAAGTCTTTGTGAATTAAGACTTTGTAGATCGTCTTATCTAGATAGATAAAATGGATATTAGAATAGAACGGGAGTTGTAGGTATCTTGATGTACTCGATTCAACTTGGAGAGAAGACCCAAAGTACAGGGGAAATCAATACCATTCGCCCTCTAATACACATACATACACAATGTGCCATTACAACCCTTTATACAAGATTACCCATTACCCATCTTCTTACACCACTTATGTTGTGTGTGTGTTAATTCTGGAATTTCGAAAACCTTTCTGTGAAATAGAAAGGGTTTATCCAGGTCAAAAAAAAAAAAAAAAAATGAAAAGAGAGCGGGCACTCTTCTTAAGTAAAACGGGTTTTGATTGCATTAGACCATTGCGAAGAAGCCAAATATAGCAGTAACTGGACCTCATAGAATTATGATAATTTAAACATGGAAGTTGCTTGGCGTGAATACTTCTTAGAAAGAAAAACTTGTGTGTCTATCAAGTAAGAGGAAATGAGGAAATTTACCACAGCAATAGGATTACAAATTCCCACATGTCGCGAAATCTAGTCCAATTTCAGCTTTCTATTCCAATATCGAGTACACCAGATTGGATGGCAACCAAACTAACGGATAGTATTACAATGCTTACGTCCTCTGAATTTCCTGTTCCAGTTGTATTGAGCACATCTTTCGATGGCGCAAATTTTCGCTTGAAAGAAGCTCCAAATTCTCTGAATATTTCTCTCGCTTCTATCCAATTTTCAGTCTTTAGTCCACATTTATGCCACCGAATGGCTGGTCTCTGAACAGTGTATCTAGCAAACAAATTATTCATTTTTGTTGGCAAGTATTACTCAAAATTGTAGTGTAATGTCTAGAATAGTTTAAGGATCGTGAGGTCTTTGCAGCATATTTGCACAAGCAGACGTGCGTTAGTATATTTTTCGGAATCTGCATTTTTAGAACTTCCTGACAATATGGATTTTGTTTTGGCATTCGAATTTTACAATTTTTTTGATATTACGTCAATACCATGAGCACGTAAATGGTTACAGAAGTTTGATGTCGACATACAAACTCCAAACCTGAAATTATTTCGCATTTTATAACACTTACAAAACAATTATCAGAAATAAATATTCAAAATAAAATTTCCCAAAAAATTTGGCTAAAAGCTAAATGAAATTGAAGTTTCCATTATTGTTTTGTTTAATTTTCATTAAATTTAAATCCTGGATAGAAATAATATATGTATGTACCTACCCCTTCAAACGCATGGGGGACTTATCAAAGCAAACTTTACACATACTTTACTTTACTTCCAATAACTATTTTACCAAAATAGTGCCAAACTATGGACCCTGCTGGAGATTTTTTTGTTTAAAAGAATTTGGGTTGTTTCCTTCATTTTTGTTTTAGTGGCTAGTATTTTTTCGTATTCGTTTATGTCATTGTCAATACCATTATAAAAAGCAAGTCGTCATCGGAATCAGATGAATTTAACTCATTTAAATTATTATTTAAATTTTGAAAGAAATTTGTAATTTTTTGGTTCTCCATTGTAATTTTTTGTATTTTAAAAAATTTTACGTAAAGTTAAAACTGTTACCACATTCACCAAGAACAAGAAAGGATGTTCAAAATCACCATATCAAAAAATTAAAAATTTTTCTATTAACTTATCACAAAATGAACATAAAAACTTCTTTAATGTGCTTAAGTCAAGTAAAATAATAATATATAAATATCATATTTTATAAATAATTAAAATTTATTGTATTAAAAACATATTTTCATATATTTTAATTTTCTTACATACATAAACCGGCGGCTGAATTCAAGCCGACTTAAGCCGGATAAATCTTCGGCGGCGGCGACTTTTAAATTTTGTCGGCGTCAGGTCTCTGGCAGTCAGCCATTCGATTTGTCAAGTTGCTAGGCTCTCTGATGAATATTGCATTAGACTTGACCCTATTAACATAACCATAGTCTCCATGGCTGTGTGCCTACTACCACATGGATCCGGTTTAAATTACATAGACCCGTAGTACAGCTATGGGACAAGTTGTCATTATCACGATTACATCAATACAAGCCCATCGCTGTATCTTATACAATTTCATTTCAATTTAGTGGTTTCGAATTTCATATAAAAACATAGAAGCAAACCTCCAGGCAAATTAAAAAGCAACACTTCGTTGACTTAAGTAAGAAACGTACAGTTTTTTGTAAATTTTATTTTGAATTATTTTCGTTCTTTATATGGCTCAATATCAAAATCAAATATTTATAACAATACTGGCAAATAAATATTTGTATGCCTACAACAAGTTCTCTACTGCAACTAATTTTTTTTTTTTAATTTTCAATCAATTTGCCAACAGCTAAATCGTGCATGAATGGAGATTGAAAATAAAATATTTGTAGAAATTTTTAATTGATTCAACCTCACTGCAACCAAAAATGCAATGAAGTGAAGCATTATTTGAAAATTTTAAAACATTTACTCTGCAAATGAAAAACTACATTAAATAAACGGCAGAATCATTTGATTTGGGTTCGGTGTGTTAACAGCATTTTAAATGCACACGAAAATTGTTTGACTGTGGAAAACCCAACAACAATAATAAAATTAAACAACAACTTAAGCAAGAATATGAAAAAAAAGAAAAATTTCTTTTTATGGCAGAAACTATTAGAAAGAGAAACCCGAACAGCAAAGAGCAATTTTAGAAGCAGTTTTAAATACGTTTTTTAAAAACCATAAGTAAAGTTTTTTTTTTATTAGCTTTAAACTCTTGAGAGGAGAATCCTTGCAATGTATACTTCATAAATCTAAATGTGCTCGCTATGTAAGCTCCACTGTGTTTTAAGTAATATTTTCATTAGCAGAGTGTAAATGCCTGTAAGTAAAAGCAAAATTGGTTGGATTATGTGCAACGCCTTGGTACAAAATTGGATTTTAATTCTCAAAACATGTTGAATAACACTCTCTAAAAACTTACACAATAACACACATACAAACATACAGCCATATATGTATATGTACCAACTTACTCAAACACTTATACATTTAAGGAGTACCAGGTAAATCTACTAAGAGTTGCTAGAGGCTACAAACAAATTTTAACAACAAAAGAGGGGAAGGTATGCTCATTGATCCCAGTGACAAAATATTTCAAAATGAATGATTCTTTTAATTGCATTCTCAAATTTATGGAGTATCTTAAACCCCATGTTCGGTACAATGTAAATAGTAGGTCTGGCCACGCATGAATATGATTAAATCACACAACATAGGTAATGTGAGGTTGTAGTCCTGAATAAAGGTTCTAATGGCCAAAAAAGTAAAAATGTGTGATAGCTTACATACATAACATACGATGTTGTGATTGGATGCTTTCGATTTTATAGTTTTAAAGTTAGAGATGCATCGCACTATGGTCGACCCGACCTACGAAGGAAGTAGTTAATGAAATTGAGAAGGACTGGTGCATAAGCATAAAGAAGGCAAGGAAAAATATTAGGAGCATAATTTCCATTTGCTGTGTATTGCTCAAGTGCTCAAGAAGTCGCCGTGGTCTAGTGGGTAGTGTGTTGGCTTATTAGACAAAAGGCCCGGGTTCGAATCCCAGGTCAGACATCAAAACGAAAAATATTTCTTCGGCGACTTCCTCTCAACAGATTTCTGGCAAAGACTCTGAGAGTAAAAATTGCCATAAAAAGCTTCTCAAAAATCTGTTGTTCGGAGTCGACTTTAAACTGTAGGTCCCGCCACACTCATGTGTAAAATTAACGCACACTGCATAAGTGGTGTGAGAAGCTAGGTCGTAATCCTGACTGAAGGGTTGTAATGGCCAATTATGTATGTATGTATGTGTATTGCTCAAACGGAAGGAAAAGAATTTCCAAACAATGAAGAGTACCTCACGCAAGATAACAATGTGCGAAAAAGATATTCGAAGATTATTATTGTTATTGATTGAAAATAAAACTTTTCTGGTGATGGGCTGTTAGCTGCTACATTCTGAATTCAATTAACATGGCCGGGATCCATCACCATAAAAAAGGTTGTGTTTCATCATGATAAACCAGCAGAATCTAAGAGATATTAGCTGGTAAGGTTTAACATATTTAATGTTTCAATAGTAGTCTATCTTAATTTATACAAAACTCTGTTTAAGCCTTACAAACCTGGGTAGCGCAATTGGATTTGTTTTTCGCTCAGTAAACCTAAAAACGTTTAAACTGATAGCTACAAAAAGAACACGACACAGATATCGACTGCTTGATGGTGTATATATGTATGTGAAAAAATAAAAAAACTTTTTAACATAAAACTTATGTTTCCTTAAAAACATAACCATTTCAAAATTAAAAACATAAACTTTATAATGTTACTGCATAAGTAATATGAACGTCCTTAGTTATGTAAAACAGAATATTAAAAATTATAATTCAAAATATAATTAAAAATAGTTTTCCTTCTCAATCTCAATAACCCTAAGGAATACTTCCCCTCACCCAAATACTTACATAGTAAATATCTTAAAAACATTCTCGTGTACACACACCCCTTTACAGATCATTCAAGATTATGTAGAAGAGCATAAAGAGTAGGCTCTAAAAAGGGCGTACGATGTGTTAAGAAACTCTTAGCAAACTCAATTAGTAATAACATGTATGTGTCACATGTAGGTAATATGTATGTGTGTATCTGGGGAATGAGTGCGTATGAGTGTTATTAATAGTGAAACAACATAAAATATATTTCAAGAATATTAACTATGCATATAACGAAACCCAAAAGAAGCCCAAAATGAAACAACAAAGCCGAAAATTATTTATCACATCAGAATTAACATTCCAAAAAAAGAAAACACGAAAAATTTTCCATTTGAATTTATGTCAGTACTAAAGTTAGTTTTCCTTGAGGCAAGATGGTAAATATTGTTGTTGAATTTTAGTTGAAAACTTTTAGTTGCAAAAGGGGTTGAATAATAAAAATTATGAACCAAATTCTTATTTAAAAATAAATATTCTCTCATAATTTGTTTAAGGGACACAGGTTGGGTTTGGTTTCCGGGTAGCTTGCCATTTTACTCGATTGCCCATTATATTATCCAGTGTAGTGTAGTGTAGCCACATTGTTATGCTCCGTTAATTGTTTGTTTCAATCATCTCGCTGTAACCAGACACTTCCCTTAGCGGCACGTAAGGCACCATGCACAAATATCGGTGACGTGCGTTGTTAAATGCATAGCACTCACACGAAAGGTATTATACCGGCACCGTTTCCCTGACGGCTTCTGAAGAAATCTTGGTAGGACCAGAGTGTGTCAGAGTTTTTGTTATAAGTACCAATTCTTCTCATGTCGAACTCAAGTAATTCCTTGGTTTCCCAGTCGTATATTGCTGAACGCAGTTGTTTTGAAATTCAGCAACCAAGTATGTGGGACTATTTAATTTGAAAAGGTACTCTTAGACGAAAGCACCTATAGTCCCTGTCGACCCTTTGTCATACATTTGTTCTCCCTTTCATGTCAGTTCGTACGCTTTTACATTTCCTTCAATGTGGCCCGTGTCCAGGAGAGGCGGATATTATGTCGAAAGTCTATGCAACTTCTGACACCCTTTAATTTGACAAGGTGGGATCCCAGCACTTTGATTGCTGCTTTAGTGCCAACGTATATGATCGAGTTCAAAGAAGATAAGTTCGTAGTTTTAAAGCACTTTGTTCAGTAGCAAAAATATCCGCCTGAAATTATATAGGACGTAGTGCCTTTACAAATTCGTTATACTTTATCCACAAACTCTTCTCAGGTTCAACTGAGTCTTCAACTATTTATGCTGTCTTACGTAGTTATGATGCAGCAGATTAATTAAATTTTTTCTTCAGCCTTGTGAATTCTTGGCAAATCGAGTTTTTCTGCCAATCGCAAAGGATATTAAATGCCTATTTGGTTCTTTATGTCCGCATTAAATCATGTATATTCTTGGCAAATCGAGTTTCCTGCCAATCGCAAAGGATATTAAATGCCTATTTGGTTCTTTATGTCCGCATTAAATCCAGTGAAGTTTTTTTGAGAAACTTTTTGATAGTAATTTTTTGTAATTTCGTACAACAGTAGTAATTTCGTACAACAACAAAAATATTTATAATAACTTTATAAAAAAACATAATATCTTTTACATGATTATTTCCACTATTACATTCTATTTCCCCTTTGTGGTTATGTTGAATAGCTAGACATTTTGTAAAAGCATTCTTATAATACCCCTTTTCATGCAGCTACTTTATAGCAATTATTTTACTTTTCTCACAGAAGAATTACGAAACATTTCTTTTTTAATTCCCCCATTAATCTAGTTTACTACGAACCACGGACGTTACATAGAAAATTAAGCCACGCGCTTGAGAAGCATTAACAACAGCTTGTGAAATGAATACAAAAAGTTAAAATTCAAAAGAAATAATTTAAATAAATTTCAAATAATAAAAAAAATACACTAAAACTAATAATTAATTAAAAAACACTTAACACTTTAAAAAAATAGATAAAATGTTAACCCGCTTACCATTTTTCATTTGAAAAAAAAAATTGTTTTAAATTAAACGAGTGATAAGGGTAACTTGCTAGGCATTAAAAATGTGAATGGGAAAACATTAAAAATAAATAAATAATGACACGAGCTTGAAAATACAAAAAAAAGAACGAAATTGTCTAGTCCACGATGAGCGACATCAGCCTTATACTTGGAATATTATTTTTTTATTGAGTGTATTTCCTAAAATTTTATGATTTTTGACAGTATTGTGAAACATTTTAAAATTTGACAACTTCTCCCAATTCTTGGTTGGCTATCATCTGTTCGAAAATTAATTGCACTCTAATGGAGGCATTCTGCATCGATCCAAACCAAAATGTAGTCACTTGAAGGTAATTTCTGTTTTGTAAAACTGGTTTCCAACATGCAGCTAAGTATTGAGAATAGAGATCGCCGTAGTCTAGTACGTTAGCATATTAGACGTGAGGCCACATTCCAAACCCCAGGTCAGACATTTCCAACTTTAGAATGCTATATATTCTTCTCAGACGATTTGTGGCAATAACTCTAAGAATAAACAACTCTAAGAAAATTGCCATGAAAGGTTTCTCACAAAAAATTTATCTTTCGGAATCGATTTTAAACAGTATCAAATTAACGCACACAACATAAGTAATCTGAGAAACTAGGTCATAACGCCAATAACAAAGTTCAGTAATTATTTCAAGTTCAAAGTGATGTTCACTGGAATAAATTATTTAAGTAGCGAAAGAGACACTCAAGTGCCAGCGTTTCTGACGGCATTATAAAGAAATCTTTACACCACCGTAACGCCTAACCGTTTAAAATATTTCTATTTCACCAAGAATTGTACATCAAAGTCAATTTTGAGGCTTCCTTCTCGGAAGTGTATAAAAACAAGCCGGAAAAGTAAATCTTCATTGGAACATCTTCCAAATACACTTTATTTGCCTTTTTTATGGCAAAGTAAACAGTCTGATCTATGTCCTTAAAGGCAAAACGTTCATGACTTCGGCTTCTTGAAATCTCTGTAAATGTAAAAAATCATTATTTACATTCGTTCTTGTAGTTTTTGCTGTTGTATTTTTGTTTACTTGTTTACCATTCTTTTATGCTGGTGTTTGTTGTTATATTAAGCAGTACGATGATATGTAAAAAAGTTTGTTTACTCATTTTTTCTTTTGTTTTTGTTGCTTTTTTTGTAATTTAAATGTTAAGCGATATAAAAGCAAAATACAATTTTTCGTAACAGTATTTAAAATCTTAAAAATTATGAGTAGTCATGATCTAAAGTTAATCAATTTAAATAGAAGCTAAAATTAATATTTCTTTGTTTATATTTTCAATCAGGTCTTCTGGCATTTAATTTAAACTCTTTGTAAATTAGTTGATACTTTAAAAATTTCATTTAAAACAATAAATAATTTATTGTTCAAATAAGTACAAAATGTTTATAATTGGTATACATAAACTTTATTTAAATTAAATTGCAATATGTTTTCTATTCAAATTAAATTCGTAAATATCCAAATATTGTATTATGAGATGATTGGTAGTTAAACTATTCTATTCGTAGAATAAATAGAAAATTTTTCAATTTTCCAAAAATCATGCATGGATTTGCTAAATGATTGACACAGTAAAGTAGGAAATGATTTTTTTTCCCCATTTCTATTGAATAGCATTCTGAAATGATTGTGGTTTCTAATATAAATGGACATAAACTAGGAAATGTTGATACGCATTTCATTATAAATACTTGCATTTATGTTTTAAAACATTTAAATTTCAGTTTAATTAAAATAAATATTTACTTTTCAATTTGATTTTGATTTAACCAGAGGCCAATTTAAGATTCTATTACTACTCTAAACAAATATTATTTATAGCAGCAATGAAAACTCTTTATTTATTATTTAATAAGAATTTTTAAATTGTTTTCTGCTACAAAATAAAACGAGCACAACTCTCTACCAACCTAGAGTCTTGGAAAAATATTCTTAGAATATATTATTTAAACTGTTTCGTTAAATACTCTATAATATGTATATCAACCTTTTCATGATATTTTTAAGAAATGAAATAAAATAAATACTATCTGTTTAAGCCTTAACAGTTATGTCTTCTTTAATTGGTATTTGTGGAGGAACGTAAATTTCTTTTATAATATTGGAAAATAAGTCGAGAGATGAAGTTGCCGCAGCTTAGTCACCGTAGTGTAGTAAATAATGTGTTGGCTTATTAGTCGTGAAGCCAAGAGTCAAGCCTCAGGAAAAGACTTCCTCTCAGCAGAGTAAATAAAAAATTACAATGAAATGTTTCCCAAAAAATGTGTCGTTGGAATTCGACTTTAAACTGAAGGTCCCGCGACTCATGTATACAATTAACGGACATAACATACGTATGTGGTATGAGAAGGTAGATCATAATCTAAACTTAAGGGTTATAATGACAAATTATGTACATAAATCTAGAGAGCGATACACCTTCTAAGAGAGGACCTACTTTTCAGTTGATCTTCAGGTTATCGAGTTTTCATTGGAGTAAACATAAGATGCAGCATTTCATATTACCAGTTGCAGATTATGTGACCCAGAAAAGATGTTTTATTTTCTTTCATTGGCCTACTTTTTTGTACTTCATCCTTATTCCTATACAATAAGAAAAGTTCAGACTGGTACTTAGTATTTTGTAAGGCTGTTGTAATAAGACACTTCCGTAGAGACGCTCCTAGTTCACAGATAGTAAGAAACCAAATAATTTCAATTCTGTCATCCTTGCTACAATCAAGGTAAAGAAAAATGGACAATCAGAACACATAGAACACTAACCTATCTCCAACGGATCTTCCTGAGCACGTATCAACTACTAAGCAATAATAAAACCCACCAATATTCTGAAGTTTATCAATGCAATTGAATTGAATTGTAGATCTGATTGCTTCAGCACGAAGTTTTGCATTGAAAAATGAAATAAAATTAGTGTCATCACGGATATTTGCTTAAATTTTTTTTAAATCTTATACCTCATGTGTCATACACCGCTCAAGTGTAAAAAGTTCAAATATATCTTAAATTTTTCATTTCTTAAATTACCTCTTGCTTATTCCAAGAACTCACTGTATAATGATGAGCACAAATGCCATTGAAGCGTAAAACATTCTTATCATTTTCCCAGCTATTCGTTTCTACTGAAAGGAAGGAAGATTATAGTTTTTTACTTCTCCTGTTTTTCTGTTTTTCAGAAGGCAAAAAGTGAAAAACTGAACTTAATTACTGTTTGAAAATTGTGTCAATTCAATGTCGTTAATTAGTTTCATGAAGAACATAAAATGAAAATAATCAGCGTATAAAAGGCGCTGAGCATGAATACAAACAGGATCAAGTGCTTTGTTGTCCTCATAAATAAAGACAGAAAAAGATTATTTTTTACTACAAATGGGATTTGAGCGAAAGAAGGAGAAAATTCGTATGCGTATATGCGTTAAAAATGTTTTAAAAGACAGCAGAAAATTTTTTTTTCATGAAAATTCAAGAGCCAATCAGGATTAAAGTTTTATATTTAGAGAAACAAATTTAAGTCAGGAAATATTTGCAGAACATTTATGTTGTTATGCTTTTACCTTTTAAAAATCGTTTAAAATATAAGCTTATGGATTGTAAATAAAATAAAAATAAATTTGTGTTTAGTTTTAATAAAATTCTTTATTTTATTATTCGCACAATTCCGTGAATCACATTTTACAACTTAATGTAAACAACAACAATTGCTTTTCTTTGTTTTTCCTCTGTTTATACAATAACAATTCATAAACAATAACAATTTTCGACACTCATTCGACAGATCTTTGTAACGGAGATCTTCAAATTACGATTACTCTCTTCAAACGCATAACAAACAACATCTTTATATAGATTGACCGAAATCTACTAACTCCCTAGTCTGCTTTGCTTACATTTTACATGGCAAAGTAAATAATCTGTTTAAAGATTGGCTATTGATCAATCAAAGTTATGGAAAGTATTCCAGAGCTTTGCGAACACTAAAGCACTTAAAGATTTCAGTTAATAAGTCTGTGAGAGAATTCGTTTATGGGTTTTAAGTTTGATAGCCTACCTTCTATGTTTCGTGCAAACCATTTGAATCAAACTTACGTACCTTTTGATTTTTATATTAATATTAAGAAAATCCCCCGGTTTTGCTTGCTTGTTTATTTAAATATTAGAGGTCATGATTACAAATTTACTTTCTATAGAATACCGTTTGGAAATCTTTTTTGGTAAAGTAAGACATTCAAATTAATTTCTAGCTCAACAAAAATTCTTTTCTAACAACCTTCTCGCATAAGCTTAGGCACAGTCAGACTCTTTAAATTTCAGCCTTTTAAGCTTAAAAAAATTGGAAGTAAAAAAAGCAGAAAACTTTTCTATTTTACCCCCTTAAAAAAGGAAATAAAATCTTGAACTTTTTTGCACTTTTCCTTTTCAAGATGGTTTCTCAAGGCCAAACTTTGATAAACTTAAGATTCAATCGAACCTACCCTAAAGGGATTTTCATTTCAGTAACATTTTTGGTTTCTTTTTCCTTTTTTGTTTTCCTCCTCTTAAAACAAATGCCATTGTTACTGTAGAAGTTTCGTAGAAGAAGAAAGTCAAATAAATGAAATAGTTTTGCCTCTCTTATGTCACATATCGTTGCTTATGGTATATGCCATCATTAATATTGTTTTTTTGGTATTTTGTTACTTAACTTTTGGCCCATATCTAGCATATATGGCAATACATACAATACAGAAATATTTACATTTGAAAACATTAAATAAGAGAAATGGAAACCAAGCCACCATATCCTCCCTACCCTGTCTCTTTTGGAAAGTTAAACTATTTTTGATTTTTTTTTCCTTTTGACTTTCACATTACCGCCCTTACACCACTCATTACACTGTATCCATTTCATTTTTGTTCTTTTAACTTGCCTTGTATACAATATATTAACGCCTAAATGATTGTTTTTCTTGTAATTTTATTGTTTCAGATGAAAATTGGGCATTACCAATGGCAATAGCAGCCAACATGCATGTGCCGTATAAAATTGAAATTGGTGAAGATGACATACGTGATCTGAATTTAGACGATAAAATTGGTAAAGGTAAGTAGTATTGGATTTTCGGTTTGTAAATCTATATTTAAAACAGATTTTGCTTACCACTTATTATCTGGTAAATTTGTTTATGGATTTTGGAACTGCGGTTACGGACAAGGCTGAAAATTGTATACTCATGAGCATTCCATATGTAATTTCAAGTGATTTTTGCTGCGTTTTAGCCTTTGATCAGAGATTAAGTTAAACACAGTGGCTTGTTTTAATATTTACTTACAACCTACTTCTTTTAACCCTTAATTTGGTATTTTTTTCTACTTTTTGGACCACAGTATCCATTGCCAAAATCTGTCCAAAAAAAAAGAAAACCAATTATTCTGCCTACCATATGAGCTTATCTTGTCCTAAATTTATATGCCAAAAATCGTTGAATTTTATTTTCAAATTTTCTTTCGCAGCAATAATCATTACGGCTGCCATGAATGATGTTACAACATTACGTCTGCTCAGCTTATTGGAATCGTTAGTGTACACTAAAGTGTTGCTCATTGACATTGTGGCAACATCTTTCAATGCGGAGAATCGTTTTTACAAATACCTGACACGTATTAATCCCGAATCGCAACTAATGTCCAATCTGCTGCTGTTGACAATATTGAGTGACAACTATCGTTATTTTCTTAATGTGGCCTTTGATGATAATAATGGCATACAAATGGTACAAAATTTTCGCCAGCAAAAACTAAAACGCGATGAAATCAAACACAAAGGCAAGGAAACGAATTGGCCTATACACCTGGATAAATCTGTAGCGGAAGTTTTACAAACGAGAGGAGATTATGAGGATGTGAAATTTTATGAAATGATTTCTAATGAATGTGGTATTCGTAATAGTACTTCCTCCTCTTCATTCACCTCCTCTACCTTCAGGGATATAAATCAGATGTGTGCGAATGCCGTGGATATTAAAGAAAACTGTTTGAATAGCAAACTCCATGCAACCATAGACAGTTTGTGTCAAAATCATACACACCATAAGGAACAACAATTAATCGAAAATTTAAGAAACTTTATAGACTTTTTCAATTTCTATGATTTTCTAATCGCCAACATATTAAATTCATTGCCAAAAGTTTCATCTACTAGCGGCTCCACAAAATCCACAAAACAGTTGCCAAAATACGATTTC
Organism: Sarcophaga peregrina; assembly: GCA_014635995.1. Taxonomy (NCBI): domain Eukaryota; kingdom Metazoa; phylum Arthropoda; class Insecta; order Diptera; family Sarcophagidae; genus Sarcophaga; species Sarcophaga peregrina. Next base: position 112,513,164 of record CM025789.1, on the reverse strand, counting down.
ATTGTATTGGATGTGGTACGTGGCAAAGGCAGTGAAACTGTTTATGACAGCACCAGCAGCAATGTTAACGCAAACCATTTTGCAAATGTAAAACACTCGAATTCAAATAGAAACGCTGCCGGTAATGAAAATTCCTCATCTTCATCATCATCTGCCTCAACACAACCAACATCATCATCAGAATCGTTAGTATTTAAATGGCGGCCCCTATTGATACTGGAACAGCCCGAAATCAATTTAAAAACCTTTATTACCCATTCCATACTACCCGGCTATGATGATTGGCTGTTAGTAAGCACGGCACAGCTTTGGCATTGTGGCTCAATATGTTGGACGATTATTGCGATTTGTGTGTGTCTTTTGCTGATGATTGTTGTCGCAAGTGTAGCAGCTGGCATTGCCATGAGGTATGTATGTACGAATACTCAATGATATAAAATGAACAAAATTTCATACCTACATATTTCATACCTAGTATTCGTAGACAACAGAACGTATTTTATATGTTTTTGTATTTTGCAACGAATTTATTTTTAAAAGCGTTATTTAAACATTTTAAAATGTGTATGATAATGATATTTTAATTAAAAATTAATATTCAAATAAATAACAGGAGATAGAATAAATATTTTACTCATTTCCAACAAAAATTCCAATTACACGCTTTGAATGTTTATGGTGGCTCAAAATACCTGTGAATATTTTCCTTTTGAATTGAATATTTGGTTGTAGTAACCATGCACATGAGATTTTGTTATGATGGAACATTAAACTTTCATATTTCCAGTATTTTCCTGGTTAAATCTTTTTTCATACCGTTATTAAAACGAAAAAATCTAAATACTGGTGTTTTGCTTTTGCATTGCTTAACGTTAAAATTAAAAACAAAACATACAAAAACAAATCAATATAGAAAATGGTAAACAAGTAAACTAAAATACAACAACAAACGCTACAAGAATATACGCTAAACAACGATGTTTACATTTATAGAGATTTCAAGAAGGAGAAGTTATGAACGTTCGTCTTCAAGACCGTTCATCTGACTGTGTGTGAAAAGTGGCACACAGAATTGTGCGAATAATAAAGAATTTTAATTAAAAGCAAACACCAATTTATTTTTGTTATATTTGCAATTTACGAGCTTATATTTTAAACGGTTTTTAAAAAGCAAAAACGTAACAATAGATTAAAGTTTTATATAGTAAAATTAAACAATTCGAAACATTCTCTAATATCCGAAAATATTGCATGTCATTGTCATGTACATCACTTATTGAATTAGTTTTTCAGTTACCAGTAAACAATAGAAAGAGTCATTAAGTTCACAAGAATTCCTTTGTGGTACGGACATGATTGATGGGCAGTCGGCTGTTCTCTGGAAATTATGTTATTCATCTTGGTCTTATATGGGCAGTATTATTTGGGCTGCTACAGTTATTACTCCTACAGGGGTTAGCTAAACTATGTTACATTTTCTTTCTTTACTTTTGCAGTGCTGAACTTTCAAGTACACAGATAGATCTCCGTTTGCAACCACTGTTTTTTAAACTATACTTAACATTATCGCATCATTTAAAGTCAAGTTTATCCTTTTGGCCTTTTGCAAGCATGTGTGTAAACGTAAAGTACACTTTTTGAATAATCATTTTGAACTCAAATCCTTTGATCTGCACAATGGTCCAGTTCTTGATTTTGCAATATACATTCTTCACTTTCCCGTACTTAAATGATGGCAATATGAATTGACGCTATAACTTGTTTTTTGCACAAAATCTGCATAGAATTCTTCTCTTCACGTCTAAGGCCCTCAGAAAAGAAGTTCCAATTCTAAGAACACGTTACAAGCTAGTAATTTTTTTAATTGTAAGTAGCTGTAGCGGATGTAACGCCTTTCTTGCTTTCTGGAACAACTTGTTTATTCTGTTCTACGAGTTTTCTTTATTCGAAATGATTCTTAACCTTTAACAAGTATTAAAACAATCATTACTCTACTATTTCCAAATCTAAAATAAATAACAACAGGTCAAAAGTATATCCCACATTAAAAATATTTTTATTTCCAAACGCATAATGAATTTCATTTCCAAACAGCGTATGATTGCTTTTGTATCTTAGTGTCTTTTGTGTTAATAAATATCTCCCATTAAATAATGACTTTTCTTTACATTCGAAAAAGCAATTTCCTCATTATTTTTCTCTCTCTCTCTCTCTCTTTCTTTCTCTCTGTCATAAGTGAAAAGCTTCCTAAAGAGTCATTCAGTTGTCTTTTGATTATTAACTATTCCTTTAACGTTCTTTGCGGTATTTCGTATGCATTTGACAATGACAAACTCTTATCCTTTTTTGGCTAATCATAATGACGTGTGATTTTTTTGTTTTTTATTTTGCAAATTTTTCCTAAAGAAATATTATCGTTTTAATAGTTTCCCCTAGATTTTCTGCTTTATAACGATTATTAAATACAGTTTTTATGCTTCCAGCTGTATGAAATACAACTATTTTGTCATGTGGAAAACTAAATGAATGACAGAAAAAAAAGGAGGTAATGGAAAACTAAAAACAGAAATGCTGCAAGAACGACTATATGATACGCTACTCCTAAAAGATTATTATCTGTTATCACAAGAAAGATGGACTTATTAAATATGTTGAATATATAGGGTCAGTCGGTTATTTCGAATTTCGCAATACTTATGTCATTCTATTCTGTCACAAAATTCCGTATATTATCTCCACGAAACGTTATGAATCGATTTATGCTTGACCAACTTTAGGATTTATTAGGTCAATGAGAAACTGCTCGATGATGTTAATTTTGCCAAATAAAAATCATCTTTTCGGATGAAGCACGTTGAGTTGGGTAGGTGGGTGGGTGGGTTAATTAATAAGCAAAATTGACGCATTTGTGAGGCCCTCACGTACTCTTACAGATGCCAATGCACCGAATACGAGTAAGTGTTTGGTGTGGCTTGTGGAGAAGAGGATCATATTTCTTTGAAAATAATGGCGGTGCAACCATTTTGGCCAATGGAGACAGCTATCGCACTACGTTAACCGATTTTTTCTACCCGCTCTTCATAGTAACATAATTGAACGATGTTTGGTTACAATAGGATGGTGCAACTTGCTACATATCTCATGCCACAATCGATTTGTTGCGTCAAATGTTCGATGCCCGTTTAATTAGCGTAAATGGTTTACTATTTTCTGTGAGGTGGCGTTAAAGAAGAGTGTCATGATGACAAACCAAAGATAATTGAGCATTTGAAGGCCTGCATTCGTAGTGCACACACGCGAAAAAGTGCACGTAAATTAGGCCTACCGAATGAGGTAATCTAAGGCCAGTCGCCATATGAATTTCTCACTGAAACAATTGTATTTCACCACAAAAAACTAAATTTGGCAAAATTTGAAACTGTTCCTGTATACATAATTACATTTTTAAATCTAAACTTTTAAATGGCCCACCCTACATACACTTTCGATTTGGAGTTTTTTTTTTGAGCTTAATCAACATCTGGGTGAGTTTAAATACCGGATTTACTTATTATTTTCCTCACCGCATTTTCGTGTAGATATTCCTATTTCAACAGCGCGTATATATTAATTCAAACAGGTTCTTTTAAAGATTGAAAACATGACAGTATTCTGAAGGATTTTTTCCATATTAGCCAAGCATACGGCAACACTGAATTTGTCACCTTCAGCAGTAGATCTACTTTGCTTATGTTCTTGTAATTTTGCACACGACATAGGTTAGATGAGAAGTTAAGAAGGACTCTTGTCTAAAGGGCGGTAATGGGCAATTAAGTGAGTAATAAATTGAGGATTCAATATTCTAGTAAATAAATATTATTCTGCTTTGGTTGGATTCGTACTCAGTTCGCCTTTGGCTGACCCTTGGACAGAATCTGTATTAAGGATAGTTTCGATGGAGGATTTTTAAGTAGAGCTTTCATATCGTCTGTTATACTGCTCTAAGTTAAATACAGTTTCCTGTGCTGGAATCATGTTTCGAAGTGTAGTTTGTCGCTTCTGATAGCATACCGGAAAGCTTTAAAGTGTTTACTGAAAAAAGTAGAATTTTAAACATTTTTTTAATTCATTAGGGTGTTACAATAGTACAACAGTTTTGTCAACACAACAACAAATGCATATTTCTTAGAAAGCACCACCATTCGCAGTCAATTGATTAACTGATTGCCTAATAGATTATAGATTAAATTCATGTTTAAGCCACAATCCTCTTTCGTTGTATAAATACCCTTCCTGCAGGAATTCAGCCTGTCTCCCGCAATGTAAAAATAATAAAAGCTTATATTCATTTGCTTCCTCATACAACCTCTTCTACTTTCTATTTCCAACATAATTGCTGTTTTGATAAAATTCGTTCTCATATGTGTCCTTTACATCATCATAAACAAGTATTAGCATAAACCTAACATACCCCTGTGAACTATGTAAGTGTGTATCCTTATGTAAAAGGACATCAGAAACTATTAGGCAAAACAAAGGAAATTTATTTCAAAATGAAACAATAGCTTCACAAATGTGCCATCATTTCACATAAGGAAGGGGCATACAAACAAAGATCATATACAAAAAAACTTTTTCTGTGGCCTTTTAAAAAACCCTAGAAAAATATAAAAACTTTTTTGTGGTCAGTCTTTAGTTGTATTTTAATTGTACGAATGACTGAATGTTCTCTTATGGTAAAATTGAATCTCCAGACTCATAATGGCAAGTGTTGTGAATAAGTAAAGTTTAAGTGGGTGGGTATGTGTCATTATTTTTATTCTTCCTTGTTTTTCTGTCATTTTCTTTTATTTTATATTCTGACCAAATTCATTTGGTTAAGTTAATTGTAATAATGTTAATAATGTGGTTTTCAAAATGTAATTTGCAATTGAGAATAGAGGAGACGAGAATGTTAGTATTACACAATTAGAAAAGGAAATAGCAAAAGCAATGTTTTATTTCATGGAAAAATATTTTATTTTTTAAGAGGAGAGCAATAGTATAATTATTCTTTGGGTTTTCATTTTTGGTGGTAAATTGTGACCAGTAACTAGTTTTAGAAATAACAATTTTGTAATTAAAACGTTAATTTTTGTATGAACAAAGTGTTCTACTAAATAGCATTCCTATACGATATTTTCATTTCAATTATGTTAGTTTAAAAAGGAGTATTTTCCATGTTTAAATGTTATTTTTATCCAATATTGTTTAAACATTTGCATGCGTACTTTAAACAAAAAAAAATGTAATCAAGAATTTTGTCAATCATTACATTCAATATAAATTTCGAAACGGATTTGTTTGTTTAACGCAATATGTTGGGTTGGAGAACGAGTTTCTCGTAATATTAAAAATTAAAGACAATAGAATAAAATGATCTTCAATACATTATAAAATTCTTATCATCTTACGCGACCGATACCCTTTCCTCACTCATTCAATGCATTTCTTAACATCACGTTGACCCTACTAACGGTAGATAGATGGATTGAGACTGACTTTTTTCCAGTATACGAGGCTCTTCACATATACCCATAGAAGCTAGTCCAGTGGAAACAAATTGTATGACATAAACTTTTAATGAATTTCTGACCCAACTTGCCTTTTAATAGTTTCATGGCGATTGCCTTCGCAGACTAGTGGAAGTGTCCGAGTCTATTAGCGTAAGAATCGTGCATTAGATTTTCTCTAGACACTCTGGTCCGTTATACTACACTTAGCATAATGTCTCAGATACTCATTACGTAATAATTGTAAAAAGGTTTATTTAATCGCGTGCCTTGTTGCATAATCACAGAAATGAATCAATCCTGTTTTTATAAAAAACATAAAAGTCCAGGTGAGTATTGCAATATTAACAATCCTACTGCCAAAGAGCTTCAGATTTCCTGGGAAACAAGCGAATAATAATTACACTTATTGGGGCAAACCTACGTTCTGTAAAATATCGAAGACTCCTTCTCTAACTACAGTATCAGAAATGCAAGTTCTAACCATATCCCTATGTGGTGATATTTCTCTGTGAACTCCTCAGTATTCTTGGACAAGAACGGAACGTTGAAGACACGTTCGTTTACGGCTTAATTACAGCCTGTATGTTATAGAAAATCAAGGAATTTTCAGGAATATTTCCGCCTTCTATAAAGCGCTGCTGGTGGTTAGGGCCTCACTATACTAGGCTGGTTGCCTTTATGAAAGTGTGGTATTTGAAGCCTAAATAAACAAGGGCCTACTAAGTTCTAGAAATTTGGGGTAGTCGGCAGTAGGCTTTCTCGCTGAAGATTACTTTTCGATAGAAAAATGGATTTTTATTTATAAAAATCGTAAGAGAATAACATTACTGAACTTTGTCTTTGTCACATGTCACGAATTTTTTATATACTGACAAAATTTACACTGAAAATCGATGTACGAAGCTCCCCCACTGCTAACGATCAAGGCAGTATGTATAAGATCAACAACGAACATCATAGGAAAGCAGTAACATCTATTGACAAAGCCTAGTGAGTTCTTTAACGCAGAACCATTTACATTTTTACAACAGTTGCCGTTGATTATGGGCAACAATGCAGCACTAGCCTATCATTCTCAGACCTGCAACTGTAGGACGGTCACCTGCTTAGTTGGAAAAATTATGATGGTTTATGTGAGTCATTTAAGAATTGCAAAGGCATGCAAAGCACATTACTTTAACCTCGTATAAATAAAGAAAAAATCTTTATATTGTATCCTGTTAAAAGTTTTTTAACATGAAAGAACTCTTTTCATTCATATTTCAATAAATAAATTGTTTGAAAAAAACCTTTTAGAACACCATCATTAATTCTGCATTACCAAAATGAAAATGAAACATTTTGTCACCTCGTATAATAAAAGATCCTGCAAAAAAAAAAAAAAATGCAAAATCAAATAAAATAAAACAAATTAAATATTTATCATGCATTGTATTTATTGTCATCATCATTCATAATAAAACACTTCTTTATTGCACATAAAAAGAAAATCTCTAAAGAAAAATTATTATATTTTATGCATGTAATTTTCTTATTTATTTCCATTTTCTTCTTTCTTCTCTTTTATATTTTGTTTCGAATTTTGTTTTTTTTTTTCTATTCCTTTAGAAATTATTTATTACGCAAACGTTTATCTAAAGGACCCAATAAAATTGTTTTATCAGCAAATGATTTTGTATTCCCGGTTGATTCACGGCGTGTAAGTATATTTAATCCGCTCACATACTTACAACAAACAGACAGACACGCACCGCAGCAAATGTTGCACAGAGCTATGTTGCACAGCAGAGACAGCAACAGCAATAGCAACAATAAAAAACAAAACTAATGATTCCATTTATCTCTACAGGTAGATGAAGGCATTGAAGCCATGTTATGCTGTTGGTTACAACAACTACAAGAGTTTGGTGGACCCGAAGTAGACAAACCGGATTTATTAAAGGGCTCAATAGGTTCATTGAAAAATCTTGGTTTTCTTATACCAGGAGCCGGCAATAACTCAAATACAGCCACCGCTAATGGTAAAACCAGTTCGGGTTCAGCCAGTTTGGCACGCCATAATCCAGCCCTCTTGGATATGCGAGCACGTTACAATGGCGATTTGGTGCAACTCAAAGAGGTGCCACTTAATGGTTCCACAGAATTAAAATCCAAGGCCATGGATTTACTGGTTATGGCCCATGGCCTAAGACATGAAAATATGAATCCCCTCATAGGCTGGCTAGCGGATCCCAATCGCACTGCTATGGTATTCGATTATTGTTCACGTGGCTCTCTACAGGATGTGCTAATCATGGATGAAATCAAATTAGACTGGTCATTTCGTTTAAGTCTCTTAACAGACTTAGTACGTGGCATGCGTTATCTGCATGCCTCACCATTACGTGTTCACGGTACATTAACATCACGTAATTGTGTTGTTGATGCACGTTGGGTACTTAAAATAACTGATTATGGATTGCCTCTATTCTATGAGGCTCAAGGTCTCATACCGCCACCGCGTACCTGCAAAGAACTACTATGGACGGCACCAGAATTGCTACGTTCACTGAAACCCCAACAGCATCACCATCATCATCATCATGCCAGAATGTTGGGTACACAGGCGGGTGATGTCTATTCGTTTGGCATTATAATGCAGGAAGTGGTGGTACGTGGTGAACCGTACTGTATGTTGTCACTGTCGGCTGAAGAAATAATTGCAAAAATAAAAAAGCCACCACCGTTAATAAGACCATCAGTGTCAAAGGGTGCTGCACCACCGGAGGCGATTAATATAATGCGCCAATGTTGGGCAGAACAACCAGAAATGAGACCAGATTTCAATTCGTAAGTGTTTTATTTTTTTTTTTGTTTTATTTTATCTTTTTTTCATGTGCTATAGTATATGGTGACATGCATTAAAGTGCCAATGTACGCGTGTGTATACAAGTATAGGGTATAGAGGCGTATAGGTGTTTGTATGAACGAAAGGATAAATACAGGGTTTGGAAAATATTGTCACATGAATAAATCATTATAAGGTTAGAATTCCTTCATGAATAATGTAAAGAAATAAAATACCATTGAAGATTTGGACAGCTTAACGACTAGAGAGAAAGTAAAAATTAATTACCAAAGCTCCTCTACACTACAGTCAATACGACAACCTAATACCTTTTTAATGGAGGACGGCATCTACAAAAACAAATGGCAACTGTAGCCACCTAGAAGCTGCTTAGCAGTCGAAGCATGCGTAAAAATTTTGAGAACTAGTTACAAAAGTGGTGATTCAAGCGTAGTCACCTATCAAGCAGAACTAAATTTGGAAAAGTGCTTTAATTTTCGGTGAAGTGTCTTTATAAAAAAAAGAAGACTCTGAGCGAATCATTGAGAAAAATTCGAAAATCTTTAATTGTATGTAACCTATTTTTTTTTTTTTTTTGTTTTGGTCTGCTCTTAATGACTATATACAGGGCTATATATATTCCCAATAAGACGATGCCATGAGCCCAATGACGCTATCAATTTAGCCTTTACTGTATGAAAACTATTGGTTTTCATGGATGGACAGTAGACAGTCGAATGAAGTTCTGTAAAATTAAGCACAGCAGAATAGAAGAGAGTTAAGTGGGGTAAAGTAATTGTTAAAGCCTTCTTTACAGAAGAGTATGATAAATCGGATTAAATGTTGGCGTTTAAATAAAATGTGATGGACAGATAAGAAATTATAGTTATATATAGTTAGAGGCACCTGACCTGAATTGAGGAGGAAGAGTGACAAACAACCAATTTATACTGAATCGTAGAAATTCCTCTGGCATTATAGCTTTTCTAATGGGTCGCCTAATTGGTACGCTGGAGAAGACGCTATGCCAACCAGCAAAAATTGTTAAATTTGTGTCCGGATTTTCTCACTAAAACAGCTAGTTACTCACCTTTTGGCGAACGGTTCTTCCTCCAGGCTCTTTAAGAAAATTGAAAGAATGATGGAACTCACCTCACACTACAAACAGTATAAATGCTTAAGTTCCTAGTGAAAATAATTTTACGCAATTCTATAACGCCGGTGGTGATGTTGTTGTGGCTAGCACCGCTTTTATTAGTTTCCATTCAGTTATCCGTTTAAGGAGAAAGAAAATTTAGTTTCTCTCATTTAGCTCATCCTTTTAGCGCTGTTGTCGATCAACAGATTTGTTTGCCTTTCACGCTGGGAATCAGTCCTGCTTTCATGCGAAGCTCTTCTGCTGATTGTCGAGATCGTTACCTTTAGGGAATTCGTTAATGTGTGTTTGGTTTTCAGCAATCTGTCATACTTTTGCCTTTCTATTTTGATATTCTTTTTTGGTACTGCAAAATTTCAGCATATATGCGAACCCTGACTATTCAATCAGTTTTTATTGTATTAAAAAGGCTTTCTATCATAACACTCCATGTAAGAGTTTATATGAAAAGGAACCAGCATTCTTTTTATAACCTTCTTTCCCGTATCGATTTTTAATATTTATTGCTCTGTTTATTTTTCCTTTTTTCTCTTCCTCTCTCTCTCTTTATTTTTAAACCCGCTTATGTGATGAAAAAAAAAACTTCATTTATATTGTGACTGTGTTTCAATGTCTATTCTTTCACTCGCAACAATAAATGATTGACGACTACGATGTCACTGTTGCTCACTCTACTGGCATATGCAACATACCATACAATACAATACAATATGATGATGCTTTATGATGTTGTCGATAATTATGTTGATGATGATGACGACGATATTGCTGGCATTTGTGCTGATGTTGTTGACTCCATCTACCAAACAAACCAACCTCCACTTTATTTAAATGTATGACTGAACGGATGAATGATGTTGATGACATATTTTAATATTTAAATAAAAAAAAAAATAAACAATAATAACAACAACAATAACAATAACGTTAATAAATGTAACATTGAAATGTTATTATACAGCGTTTATGAACGCTTTAAATTGTTAAATCATGGTCGTAAAGTGAATTTTGTCGACACAATGTTTCAAATGCTGGAGAAATATTCAAATAATTTGGAAGAATTGATACGTGAACGCACCGAACAATTGGATATTGAAAGAAAAAAGACTGAACAGCTATTAAATAGAATGTTACCAAGGTAAGTATGCATAAGGGAACCACCTTTCAAATCACCAGATCATTATTTTCCTTCCTCTGCTTTTGTTTTTTTTTTCAGTTCGGTAGCGGAAAAACTAAAAATGGGCTTAGCTGTTGAGCCTGAAGAGTTTTCCGATGTAACAATATATTTTAGTGATATTGTTGGTTTTACAACAATTGCCGCCCACTGTACACCGGTACAGGTTGTTGATCTTTTGAACGATCTCTACACAATCTTTGATGCCACTATTAATGCCTATAATGTATATAAGGTAACCACCTTTTTTGTCCCTAAATAAGGAAGTATTCATGCAACATAACATTAATGTTTTTTCGCCTTTAGGTTGAGACTATTGGTGATGCTTATATGGTGGTTAGTGGTATACCGGTACGTACACCCGATCATGCTGAACAAATTGCCACAATGGCTTTAGATTTGTTGCATCAAAGTGGCCGTTTTAATGTTAAACATTTACCGGGCGTACCCTTACAATTGCGAATTGGCTTACATACAGGTCCCTGCTGTGCGGGGGTGGTTGGCTTAACTATGCCGCGTTATTGTTTGTTTGGTGATACAGTTAATACAGCTTCACGAATGGAATCAACAGGTTCTTCTTGGCGCATACACATGTCACAAGAGACACGTAATCGCTTAGAGGCTCGAGGTGGTTATATGATAGAGCCTCGTGGTCTTATAGAGATCAAGGGCAAGGGCATGATGAATACATTTTGGCTATTGGGCAAAAAAGGTTTCGAAAAGCCTTTGCCAAATCCCCCACCGATAGGGTAAGCCTTTAGTCGCGTAAGTTTTAATATTTTTATACTAATTATTGTCATTAAAATTTAATGCCTACAGAGAGTCGCATGGGTAGGTTCGGTTTTCATTTATTATTTTGCCTGCTTCTTTATAATTTGTTGGTTGTTTTTAAATATTTTATTTGCTCTGCTTTCAGTTTAGATGAATCATTAATACGTAACTCTATCACTTTAAAGGCTCAGGCCAATAAATCACGTAACAGTACAAATCCATCTTCCAGTCAATCTTCATCTCTGGCCGGCGAATCGGTAGAGGTTAAGGTTGAAATAACACCACCCACAAACATTGACGTGTGTTCCTCTTCAAATCTGCCCAATTCCTATTCTTTAGACTCCAATTCCACCAATACCATCAGTCCCAATATGAACTTGTGTCCGGATTTTCCCACTAAAACACCAAGTAATTCGCCACAGGCGCGAAAAATCACCGAGATTGCCACCGACAATCTCTTGAATCCTTCTAATTTCAATCGTTTACCCACTTCAACGGCTGGTTCTTCCTCTAGACTCTATAAGAAAATTGAAGAAATGATGGATCTCAGCTCACCCTATAATCACTATAAATGCTTAAGTCCGAGTGAAAGTAATTTAACGCAATTCTATGACGGCAAATATTTATATGGTAGCAGTGGTGGTGGTGCGGCTGGTGTGGCTAGCACCACGTGCAATAGTTTCCATTCAGTGACGGGAAGATTTGATAAGCCGGGCTCTTCACGTTTGCTACGACGTCAATTCAGTTTAGATCGTGATGATACACAATCAAAATCCGAACATCATCAACATCTGCAACAACATCAGTCTTCCTTACAATCCTCCCTGCCGATATCGATATCAAACAAGTCTTCTATGCTGGAAATACCCATTTTACATGACACGGCACGAAGTCCTAAGGGTACTTTGAATCGCGTACACAAACAGAATTCGACATCTATAGCACAAGATCTAGAGAAAATTGAGGAAATACCATTATCGCCTGCCTCATCGCAACAGCACAGTAGTTTAGACAGCAACATGAATCGCAGTCCACCATCCACCATAGAGGCACAGTCACCACCAGCACCTACCAATGTTAACAATAAAAGTGGAGGTACCTTTTTGACATCCACTTCACCACCGCCCACACTATTATCAGCGCCAACTTCACCAGCTCCATCCAGATCCCTAAATGGTGTGGCCTACATTGGCACCATTATCGAAAGTCCTACAACAGATGCTTCCACCGCTACAACAACAGCTTCCGTCAACTCAAACACCACTACACCCGGCGAGGAACCGAAAAATCCCAAAAAACAGGAAATCATTATGAATGTTGAAGCCTTAGTGAGCAGGTAGGATACGGTTTAATTTTTTGTTTCACGTTATTACTTTTAGTTTTAAAGGAAATAAATTTTTATTAGAAACTATGAAAGGAAAATTGTTTACGTCTTAACTAGTTAAATGGTAATTTGAATGGCTTTATAATTATGTAATGGTATGTACCTTAATAAGTAATGGGATTTTCAAAGTATAAAAGTACAATTTTTTTCTTTTCAATTTTAAATTCGTTTTACATACAAAACATGTGTATTAATTGCTGTTTAAACAGTAAAAAAAAAAGTTAATTTCATTTATTTAAAAAAAAAAAACTATAGAAATTTATAGATTTTACGATAAATTAAATGAGAATATGTATATACATTGTTATTTGCAAAAAAAGAAAACAAAACGGAAAATAAAGTATTTATTTACACAAAACCAATAAAAAATACGCAAATATTTGAAAAAGTTTTTATGTCCTATAGAAATTTGCATGCAACAACCAAAATCTTGTTCTTTTGTAAATTGATTTCTAATACTCTATAGGTGGTTGGTAATATTATTTTACCAGATTTAATTATACTGATTAACCCGGAGAATCATATTATAATTGTTCGTTTTGCAAATCTAGCCAAGATATGTGGTTTTTCTTCATTTTGCAGTAACATGTCCATAGTTGATCATACTGATATAGAGGTCTTTCACATTTGTTGCACGTCAAACCTATTCAAGTGTGACAGTGAACGTCAAAAGAAATTGTACACTATGGATAAAATTCTAACAATCACCAAGTTCATGTGGTAAAAGGAGGAAGAGAGGGCCCGAAAAAGTTTAACAATATTTCGCGAAAAAACTTTCTGGCATAAGCTCTGAGAGTTAAAAAAATTACCACGAAAACTTTCTCAACAAACTATCGTTCGGAGTCGACTTTAGGTAGGTCCTGCCTCTCAAGTATAAAATTAACGCACACAAAATAAGTGGCTTGAGAAGCTAGGTCATAATACTGATTAAAGGGTTGTAATGACAAATTATGTTAACAAAAATTATGTATGTAATGCCCTTCAATAGTAACGATGTTGCTACAATCTAAATCTGGAAAATTTCAAAAAATATTTAGAGAGGATAGAAGTCATTTAAGTTCGTCCTTGTATACTAAAGCTTCTTCGCAAATATATTGTGAACAGAGTCTCATATCTCTGTTTATAGAAATGTCAGCAGTTAGCAAACGGCTTATTGTTTCTCTTACGATTTAATTTTCATCAATTGAAATATTAAATAACTTTGTTTGTCAATAAATTTACTTAACATAGCGGGAAATGTCGTAACTGAGTTAATCGGTATAATTAATTAAAACTTGGCATAGAGTTATGTATGCAAATTTTCTTTTAGCGGGTTATTGCGCATTTTTTCAACAATACAAACATCTGTAAAGAATACATGATTTTAGTTTAATTTTATTTAACAAGTTTTAAAGAATCATAACTTTTGTTGTTTTATTATTTTTTTTTAATTTAAACGAGCATTAAATAAATTAAAAGAAAACAGTTTTTTTCATCATTTACTAAAATTATATTAGTTCAGCTAGTGTTTAGGAGAAAAGTAATTAAAAAAACAAAAACTTGTTTTAGTTTATAGTTTCAATTTCACTTGACAATCGTTGTTTGTGTTAAATTTTATTATAAAAACAAAAATAATTTAAAAGAAAAACAAAAACTAAGAAAATTATATTTAAATGGCAAAAAAAAAAAAAAAAAGAAGAACAAGAAGAAGGAAACAAAATAAAATAGAATAGAATCTAGTCAAACTCTAAAGTAGTCAAATATTAATTGTTAAGTTTTATAAAACAGAGGAGATAACATGCCAAAGCAAAAGAACAAAATATGATATTTTCCTTAAAGAACTAATTGATAAGAATGTTACGATAATTTTGTATAACTTTTATAACAAAGGAGTGCGCACAAAAAAAGAATTGCTTACACTTCTAGACCCATTTTTTTTCAGGCTGAAAAAAGAAAAATGGTTACCCTTATTTAGCTTTTATTTAATTACATGATTTTACATAATCGCATGTAAAACTTCATTAATCTCATCACTGAAAGAAAAATTAGTCATGCATTCAACAAATCACGAAATCGAAATAATCCTAACTAATCATAAGGAGGCTTATCATTAGTAAAAGTAGCGTATGGGAGAGTAAAAAGACGGACATTTTATTTAAAATGTAAGGGACAGGAAAACCTTCTGCATTATAATGTTGCACATACTGATGTAGTCAACTAGAAAGACATGTACTACGTAAAAATACGTGGTTTTCAAAGAGAGGTTCAGTTAATTCCCCAGAACACGAACCATTGTATTAGCAACAGAATAGTATAAAATAGTATTATGACGGAGAATCGGATACCATACAATTATTTATGACCAACTTCGCTCTACCAGTATACGGTCGAGAAGTCTCGATTGGGTATAAGTGGTGAAATGATACCGAGAGCTGTTAGCTTATATTAACGAAAAATATGTGCCACTGCCTTGAATTTTAGGTAGCCACTGTAGTCTAGTAGGTAGTGTGTTCATTTACTAGAAATAAGAGTACCCACAGATCAGACATCTCCAACACAAGCAAATAGGAAAAAATATTATTTCCGGGACTTTCTCTCTGTAAATTTCTGGCAATAACTCTGAGAATTAATAAAATTGCAATGAAAAGTTTCTTAAAAATCTGTTTCTCGTCCCCCTCCACTCATATATAAAGTGAACACACACAAGATAAGTGGTGTGACAAATTAGGTCGCAATTCTGGCTGAAGTTTTGTAATGACCAATTATGTATGTATTGTTACAACGTACATATGGTCCTCGCTCATTAAAATCAACCCTATTCACTCGATCCTATTCTGAGGTTGACTGTAGATCAGATGAGAGAGAGTAAATTATTCATAAATCTTCTAAGGGATTGATCGACGATCAAAGGAATGTGAATGATGGAAGTTGAAGACAGAGCATTAATTAAAAATAGAGCAGATTCTTGTAGTATCCATTTTGCAATTAATTAAGAACTTTTTAATATTTTTATATGCATTAGAAGATTGAAATAATTTTATTATAAACTTTGGCATTCATAAATTAAAATTTTTATGTCTAAATTTTTTCGTGTGCACTCCTTATATAAAAATCTTAGAAAAATAATTTTTTTTACGTTACTTAAAACATTATTAATAAGGAAACTCTTTAAAGTTTCGTATACTGTGTAAACTATGCATTTGATAAGTTACACCATTTCCATTGTCATAATTGAGTATGCGAATTAAAAGAAAAAAAATTTAAAATTGATTATGTTTGTTTAATAAAAAAAAAAAAATAAATTAATAGAAAAAATTATATAGTTTTCCATTATATATTCCAATTGATTAATATAGATTGATAAAGTTTTTAACTAATAAACCTTAGTTAACAGAATTGTGTATTACACTTATTAAGTAATTAATAATGAAAAGGTATGTTTAAAAACTATAATTTATTGTTAAAATATAAAGAAATTTGAAAATTAAAATAAAAAAGCAAATAAAAAGAAACTTTTATAACTGATAACTAAACTTTTTTACATGTGAAAACCATATTAAGAAAGAAAAAATAAAAAAAAATCTATTCAAGCTCTAGTAAATAAATACAAAAAAAAAATGTATTACAAGAAAAATCTCAAATTAAAAAACAAATTCCAAAACCTTAATAATACCAAAGAAAGTAAATAATTTCATGTTCAAAACTATAAACATACTATAAAGAAAATGTTTAAAAATAATATAGAGTTTAAGTATGAAATGTATTACGAAACAAAACCAAAAACAAGAAGAATAATTTTAAAAATGAAATGAAATTCTAATAATTGAAGGAAAATAAATACAAATTAGTAGACAAAATTATAAAACTTAAGGCGCTTATAATTGAGACAAACAACAAATGCTAGAGGCAAAACAGGTAAGTCCTATCAAACTGTTAACAGGCAAAAAAAAAAAATCACAGCAAATAAAGCGAAAAAATTAAATCATTTTAAAATCATTATTTTGTCATTATGCTGCAAACGATATTAAATGTCAACATGTTTTATTTATTATTTATTAATTTACAACATTTTAATGATTGCTTTTACATTTCAGTTATATCTGCGTGTAATGGCACTAAGAATTCAATCAATTAGCAATGAAATTTCTTTTTTATTTAATATTTTCATAAAATTATTTCAGAAAAAAATTGTTTCAATTGCAATTTATAAAATAATTTGTTTTTTTTTTATTATTTTTCACTAAATAAACATTGAAATAAAAAAAATAATTAATTCATACATAAAACATATAAAATTCAGGCATAATTGACAAAAAAAAATAAACAATTCATATCACAAAAAATATTACGAAAGAAAATAACATTAAAATAAAATTCTGTTTTTGTAATATTTTAATTGCCTGTATAAATCGATGATTTAAAGCGTTTTTAAAATGTCTTTAACAATCGCCCGAAACACATCTGTCAGCGTACACTCATAACGTCGCAATGATAATTGTCGCAATGCCAAAAGTAATGAACCAAATCGTAGCCAATGCGACTGTTGAGCCGTATAACGGGCCAAAGCCAATAAAGCATTATTTGTATAGGATTCCAAGAGGGAAGCATATTCAGCATTTAAAGCATATTCTGTAAAAAAAAAAAAAAAATTGCATGAAAATGAAACTTTTTTTAATTTAAAACCCAAACAAAAATTTAAACGAAATGTTTAAACAATGATTTGCTATATGGCGACCTATAAACAATCTCTTGTAAGGCAATTATTTATATACGGTAATGCAAAGGCTCATACCCGAAGAGATGATTGTAGAAAACCAATAAATAGCCTGAGAACTAAATGGATTGCTCGATAATCAACCTACTTCTCTGAGTCTCATTATAAATTTGCCCAAGGGATTAATATCTCTGGATGGAAAGATAGGAGTTTATGTCTATTATTTATGATCAAACCAATTTTTAAGTGTTGATTCCTTTTGTCCAAAGATTACTTTACAAAAATTAAAAACAAATCTTGAAAATATGTGTCCATAGGATTCTTCCTCTAAGGAGTTTACTTTGTTAAATTGTTAAATTTTCAAAATCTCTTAGTTATGGTCATAAATATTTGAAAATCTAATGAATTTTCATATTATACACACATCCATACATAAATACATACCCTTACGACACAGTATTAACGTCTCTAAGAAATTTAACTCCATAACATCAGCTTTCAATTGTTTCGCTTCATCGATGATACGCTTTAATGCCACATCACCGCATGCCTCAAATACAGCCGTTATGTCCAATGTCCAATGGGAAGCTCTCAAAACGAAACATTCACTCCACACTGAATGCAAAATCGTTTCCTGTTGGCAACGTGACAATGTACGAAATTGTTCATTGCTTTTGGCCTGACGCAAACACGTTACCAAAATTTGGGCCAGCATTTGAAAATTTAAAGCATTTCCGGTTTGTGGTAAAACTCCGGAGGTTAACGATGGCTGTGCCATTATGAGTGTGGCTGTGGGTGTAGCAAATGATATGTGAGTTGATGATGATGGCGTTGTTGTTGTTGAAAATGTAAAATTTTGTAAACGTTTAGCTGTTAAAGATTTACATGAAAATGTTGCCTTATTAGATTGATTTAAAGAGGCTGATGGTGTTGTTAGAGACGATTGATTAGATAATGATTGCCGTGGACCTCTTTCTTCTTGCACTGCCTGGACATTCATGCCACGCTTAAGGCACTGTTGAAAACGGCAGTAGGGACACCAATTCCTGCGTGCCTTATCGACCACACAATTTCCCTTGCCCGCTATGCAATTATAAATATTGCCCTTGCGTACGCTACGCTTAAAGAAGCACGAGCAGCCGTCACAACATATGACACCATAATGTTTACCCGAACTTTGATCACCACACACCTGACAAGGATTCAATTTCACAGCGTTAAACGTTGATGAATTTTCTGTTAAACCATAAAAAGGACTTGAATTTGTATGGGCCATAGCGTTAAAACGATTCAAAGACAACTAAAAGGCATGTCCTTAAGGACATTTACTTTTATAGGTGACCACTGCTAACAAAATAAAACAGAAATTATTTGTTGCATATTACAAGGAGTTCGTATTAATGGTGTGTAAGTGTAAGTGTGTGTTATAACTGTATTTATTCCTTATTAAAACGTTAAATGTCCAACACGTGACAGCACATGTCACGACGATGAGTTGGCACAAATGATATGCAAATCAAATCAAATCGAATCGAATCCAAATTATTCATCGTTTACACCTTTTATTGACCAATTATTCAATGACCGCCAGAAAAATCACACAATATAGGAAAACTTTTAAGTGTGGAATAAATAAAACTAAAAATATTGACAGCAATTTTGCTCTTTACAGAAATAATTACAATGAGATTCTTTTATAACTACGGGTATACAAGGTGAATTTGGGTTCACCTATATAAATGTCTGCCTAATAAATGTCATGATTTGAGCTCCTCCGAGTGCAGAATGTTCAACTTTCCTTGACTCTGGCGTATAAATCAAGCTAAATTCGTCCAAACGCACGGCTTATATTGGCTTTGGGAACTGCTATGGCATATAAGTCTAGCTCACGTTCCCTGTAGCCAGTACACACGACCCCCACGTGGAAAGACCACGCCCTCAAATTGCTAGTTTAAAATATCCGATGTGGCATTATATGTATGGCACATAGCGCCGCCCTATTGAAACTACACTACAAGCCGTTCGTCATCCAATTCAGGCTCACCGCTGAAAGCAAAGATCTGTTCAACTGTCGATCTCGAAGAAATATAGATCGATGATACCGCTTGCCCGAAATATACGCCAAATAGCGACTCTTTCAGAATGCATTGGAATCTCTTTAACATCGTATGGATTAATATCGACACAAATTCGAAAATTTTGTTTGTTTATGTACTAACTCATTCAGAAATAAGTTTTGTCCGGTGGAAATGATTTTTCTTTTCAGTTGTTAACTGCTCCAGAGCACTTTTAGCGAATACACGTCGTTATCTATGGTCTTTCTTGGTGATTTGGTAAAAATGACTTTAATAAAATAGCCGCTTTAGTCTATCAAAATTCGAAAGTCCCTGTTGCACGAACAGAACCTTATAGGACCCAAGTAAGCTACATTAAACACCGTTTAACGATTACTGCATCAGATTATAGAATGACAGAGTTACCACTAACGTGTATGTAAATATTAAAAACCTTGGGCATTGCGTTCAACTCTTGGCCAAGATATGGTCCTGTTAGGGCATATTTTAGGGTACAGTAATGATATTATCTTTTCTGTTATGTTAGGGAGTTTATTTGGATTGGATTATTTGCGATTGCTTATTCAAAACAATGGCAATGAAAAATTCGAATCTTGTTCGACTGTACTTATATACATCATCATGGTTATGGTGGTGTGAGTAAGTAGGTTCTAATCTTAACTAAATTATGATAGACCGGTGCTAAATATGTTTTTGATGCCTTTGGTTTTACTACTCTTGCTCTTACTCTACTCCTGCAAAATCTTGATATCTTATGTGCCCGTGTTTAATATGTTGGATTTTTACCACGTATTTTTAAAAACTTTTCTTGGAAACTCTATATTTCACAAGTCTTAATAAATATTCAGCTACACTCTTTATGTCAATGAAAAGCCAAAAAAAAAAAAAGGATTTTTCATTTCTAAAACGAAGAAAAATGTCTATCACCGGAAAAATATTATTAGCCAATGAAACTGAGCCAATCTTCTTCGGTGGCCAAAGCGTTGAAGTCATTGTAAAAATTGAAAATAATGAGAAAATCTTTTTAAAAGGTAAAATTAATTCAAAAAATAATCTCATCTGTTTTAATATTTCAATTTCCCAGGCATATTTCTTAACATACGCGGTGAGACCAAAGTCCACTGGGAGGATTTGGATCAGAAAAACAAACACGGTGAAATTATTTACTTTATGCAGCCGTATGAAGGTCAGGAGATTTGTGTGAATCATTACATCGACATACAAAATATGGATGTGCTTGCTAAAGGAGAGAATACCTATAATGTGTTGATAAATATACCACAACAATTGCCACAAAGTGTTTCAAGTAACTATGGTTGGACAAAATACGATTTGATATTGGGAGTCAAACATATGACAGACGTAGAGGAAATATTGCATGTACAGCCTTTAGATATTAAAGGATATTTGAATATTATGGAAAATGACAAATCTAAGGTAATTCGATTCAATGATTTCAAATGAATGAATATTTTACGCCTGATGTTCACATTAATTTAAACAGCCATTTCGTACCGTTTATAACAAATCTCTGTGCTGGGGTATATGCAATATGAAACCTTTAAAAGTGATTTTGGTATTGCCAATAACCGCATTTATACCGGGCGATTGTGTAAATTACTACGCATATATTGAAACATCTTCTAAATACCTACTACAACTAAAGCGTTTATCGGTTATCCTAACCCAAACTAGACGTTATAGAGCCTTAAATCCAAAGCCAAGAGTAAAACAAGTTCATGTAACTTTAACATCGACAAGTCATAACTTGAATCGCCAACGCTATAATTCAAGAATCGAGGGATGCTTGAAAATACCCGAAACTTTAGCTGTGACAACTGGGGAAAAGTCTTTAATTATGTTCGATTATAAATTGCAATTCATTATCGTGTTAAAAGGTTTCCATACAGATGGTTACATCACTGTACCAATTACAGTGGGCACCCATAGAGATAAGGAAATCGAAACTAATGCAGATTTTAATGAAAAGGAAGTTCGTTTGCAAATCGATGATGATTTAAAGGAAATATGTGTTTAAATACTTAATAGAGTTGAGTTGTGTTAATATTAAAAATAAATTTTATATTAATGCCTTGCATAGGGTATCTAATACAAATCTTTTTTATTACTCTTCTTCACACTCTTATTCGCATTGTGTTGTGTCATTTAATGTTATATTTACAAATTATTAGCGGTTTGTTATTTGACTGTTTCCGTTTTCCGTTTATGGTATACTGCCTGCCAATAACTGTTTATTTTGTTTGCTTTATTGGTCAACAATACAAATACCTTTTCAGATAAGCAAACACACCCTTTACAAGTGTTTTGGCCATGTTAATGTATTTTGACAAAAGGAGCAAAGAAAAAATCAAATTCTTTTTCGAACACTGCGGCAAAATAGAATAAATGCACAAAGTTTTACTAAGAAATTAAAAAAGTAGAGTATAATCTTTGATGCTGTAATAGATTTGAAAAATATCCTGCATCCAAGAATCTGCCTTTATGCTGCAGTATATTTTGTTTGATTGATTTCCATTAAAATACAATAATTTGCACTTAACCTTATTTGCATTACTGTAACCATTTTTTTTTTTCATTTTATTGCCATGTTGTGCTTTGTAATACCGTCACCACCTATTTTTCCATAGATTAAAGACTTTAAGAACTGCAAATGATTTGTTAAATCATTCCAATTATTTCAATCGCTACTAAACAAGTGAAAATTAATTGAAAAAAGTGCACACAACACTTTTAGGAAAAACAATCAAGAGCACTAGTGCCGGACTCAGGCCTATTAATATCATTAAGTGTGGATTTTAATAATATCGTTCAACAATGCGACATGATGATCTGGTCACATTGGCTTTAAGTATCGCTATGTGGTTTACAACTGCGACACAAGAAAAAGTCTAAAGAGGTGAAATCTTATGATCTTTACGTGTGGTGCTCAAATGTGCAAAATATCTAATGTCTCAAGAGCTGTGTGTAGCACGTAGCACCGTTGTATTGTAATCAAATGTCGTTGGTGCACAGAGCTTCCAATTCTGGATAAGAGAAGTTAGCAGTCATCGACCTAAAACCTTCGTCGTTGAATATACTAATCAGGCTAACGATGTTCTCAAAGAAATATGAAGCAATGACAATTTCATTCCAAAATCAATACTAAACAATAACTTTTTTTAGGATCCATTGGGCTCTCTTGCATTGGTATCAACAATTTGGTTTGATCAAAAACCCATTCGTCAAAACTTCATTATCGCTGAAGATTATTTTTTGACGAAAATACGGTTCTTTAGGTTGAAGGCAGACTGAAACATGTTTTAGGCAAAGCCAAAGCTGATATATGATCTTCGTTGACAGTCAGGCTGTCCTAAAGGTCATTGCATCGGTCTGGTGTAAATCACGACCTATTTCTAAGTCCAAAGAGTCGCTAGAGACCTTAGGACAGGACCGAATCCGTCTATGGTAGGTTCCGAATCATATCGGAATATTCGACAATGTGACGGCGGCGATGCTTTTACTAGATTAGGTTTACTTTCTGATGGCGATTGGATAGTTGGCTGTGATCCTCCAATCTGTCAAATCGACGGCCTCATCAATGGATAAATCAGGCAGCAAAAAAAGAGGCGGTGGGGGAATGGATCAAGATGTAATATTTCTAGGGGTCTATAGTCTACTATCGATAGTACTAGAACATATTGGCTGCTGGGCTTATATAAGGCCGGTATGGGGTTAATTATTGAGTTTATTACGCGACACTGCGAAGATAAGATCGCTGACAAGAATCTGGAGCAGATACCAGCCGGACTATGTAGGGTATGTTGCGACGAGGAAAAGTTGGAAACTATCGAATACATATTCTGTAACTGACTAGCCCTTAGTAGATTGAGGTTGAAGTCCCAGGGCAGGGACTTCTTTGAGGGTTTGAATTCTTTGTCGAGTGCCGACATTAAGGCTCTCCATAGATTCATTATTAGTTTGAGATAGAGCTTCAATAATTTAATTGCGCTCTCTTATATGTTTGTGGTCTATGTTAGTCCTCCGCGTCATTTATTCTCCCTTTCCTACTTATTCTCCTCTTTCGTATCTCCTCCTTTATTATCCCCTCTTCTTTAGGATATTGTACAATGGAACAACCGGAACCTCCGACTACTGCACTTGTTTCAATGGCAAGTATACGTTCTTTAACCTAAACCTCTAGCATTGGCTGATTTTGTTTCGCCTCTTTCCATAGTTTCTTTTGGATAATATTTATTATTTATTTCGTCTCTTTTCCTTTTTCCAATTGCATTTTATTTTCATAGTCTCTGTGTTTGATTGATTCGATGCACTTTTGTGAATTTAATTCATCAGAAAATACAAAAAAAAATTTTGAATAGAAAACGTTTGTAATGTGAACTCCGGCACTTTACAAGCTAAAAACATAACGGTTTTCTCTAAAAAGGAACAACTATTCAATGTTAGATGGCTTCAAATGCCATAAACAGTTTACATATAAAAGCTGCTGCATATGAAAATCTATGCATGAAGCAACACTTAATTCGTCTGGCATATCTCTAACATCCATGTGTCTGGCATCATTGCATTCTAGAGCATGTTGTTTATAATTTGTTTTTTTTTTGTTGTGAAAATTTTCAATAAATAATTCATATTTGAATAATAAATTTTTATAGAATTCTTTAGTAAAACTCTTCAAGTGTTTTAGCAAAATGTCTCTTGGACAGCAAATTAAGCATCAGTATAAAGGAAATTATTGTGAAATAAAATTGGAATTAAAAAATTCCCATGCAAATGAAAAGGGCCCAGAGTCCGGTCCTGGACGGCATGTGCACAAT
Source organism: Sarcophaga peregrina (assembly GCA_014635995.1). NCBI lineage: Eukaryota > Metazoa > Arthropoda > Insecta > Diptera > Sarcophagidae > Sarcophaga > Sarcophaga peregrina. Next base: position 112,488,715 of record CM025789.1, on the reverse strand, counting down.
ATCAGAAACTGTGATTTATTCATAGAAGACTATTATTTTCTGATTTATCTCGATGTCCAGCTATACAAGTAAGTGAATTTTATTTTAATTTTTTAAAATTTTAATGTCAAATCATACAAAATGAAAAAAAATTTTCCTTCTTTGTCAGATTCAAATCGGGTCGTCCTTTTGATTTGAAGGATTTTAAGAATGTTGAAATCCATTACAATACCAAAGAAAAGTATCTGCTCTTGAGCCTGCCTTGTTTGCCGCCCAACGAAGGTGATAATATTCAGATTACGGAAAAGTCGGCATCGGAAAAGAAATCCCATGACCACGAAAAAACTCTAGATTTATGGAAACTAAAGAGAATTACTGATCAGTGCTATATACGCATAGACAATTCACGAGAACTGCTTAAGCCGGAAAGTAATTTCGAATATGGTTTTGCCAGTAAATTTCGGGGTTCAGTAAGACCCTTTGAGGTAAACTATTATGAGTTATTCTTTATATTGTTGGCATTTTGTTAAAAGATGTATTTTTTATTTTATTTAATTTTTTTTTTTTTGTAGTGTGATTTAGATACCATAACCCGCATGCCGGAACCGGATCGTTTTAGTCCTTTGCAACGCACCATAGATCGTGAAATTGATGAAATGAAAAATTTCTGCCGTGATCAATACAAATTGAATTTTGTTGAACTGCAAGTTCCAGAGGGTCATGATAATCCCATGCAGTTTAGTATTAATTTTAAAGGTAAGTGGTATAAATCCTAACTCTAGGGAAAATGTAAGTTTAATTTAAAATATTTTTCCAATTAAAAACTTTCTCGACTAAACAAGGCCTTTTATGAAATAAGAACAAAATGAATGAAGAATCGCTCCTGTGGTTCTCGTTTTTCGGTACTTAAAATTCCCTTTAAACATAAATGGTTTAAAAAATTAACCTTATTACATAGCTTTTTTAATTTGTTTTCTTCTGGGATATCTAGAACCTGAATTCCATTCGGGTCCCGCTATTCCTAATGTCCCTAATGTTAATGAGAAAATACATTCATAAACAAAATATGTCGATATCTTTATACCTAAGTGTGGTAAATTTTCGCCTTTAGATTCCTTACTGAAAACACTGAAAAGAATTATTCTTATTCGTCTACGAAGGTCTATTAATGCAATGCCTTTATTGCTGCCTCAACATGCCTGTCAAAGAACGAGGTTTGTGTTGTTAATGCAATGACGTGAAGGTAGATGAGACTCATTACTCATTTCCTTTCATGGACTAATGTTAACTGTAATCAAGGAAATATTTCCGGATAGGTATTCCCTGAACAATTTGGCTAATGTCTGTAATCTTTGGAAGGGTACATGGTTCATCATTCTGCTTATATTTTGGCTAGTGTAGAAATCGAGAACAGTTGCGGCTTTCTAAAGGAGTTTTTACTTGAATAGCTATAGCTTATGGACAGTAACGAGAGATATAATTTACCACTCATTCTCATGCAACATTGTCCTATTCAATTTTTCGGATGGTAGGCTATTTATTTTGTCCTATGGGTAATACATTGGGATAATGTGTTTAGAACAAGTGAGTTTGAGGATTTATTTATATTCCTTTGCTTTATTGTACCTAATCTAACTTAACCTAACATCAAATTACATTTTTTTTTTTTTTTCAAACAACAATTTCCTTTACATTTTGTAGATAATGTTTTAGATCAAGAAGAACAAAATTTATTACACAATATCACTTGTAAGCCGGAACTTATGAAAATGCCAGATGAATATGACATCATGGAAATAGATTGTAGTCTTATAAGCATTTTATTAGGCATATGCTACGATGTGAGGTAAATAATAAAACCGTTCATATATATTTGTGTACAGTAATATACAAATGAAATTAATAAATACTTAGATTTACATCCAACGATCCGAACTGTGAATCGGCTTGGACACGTAGTGTTCTCTCTGCCACTTTAACTTATTTCGAGCCCTTTACGTCGCTTAAGGATGTGGTTATCAGTTTTATGAGACGTTCTTTGATCTATCCCTTGTATCGTAATTACGAATTAAGCAAACAATGTGTGGAAGATTGCATAGCAGCATTGCAAACGAACCCTACGTGGATCTTAAAGCAACTTATAATAACTCGTGATATTTTTCAAACCAATGAACGTTCTATTTTCAATCATTACTACATCGATGATTATATACGTTATATAAGCAATACAACAATATGTCCTGCCTCACATATGCAAATGTTGGCTCATAATTTGAAAAATGTTTTACTTGATGTATTCAAAAAACATTTGGGCTTAGGCCTGCAAGAGTTAGAAACTGAGCTTTTGAAGGAAATAATAACCGATATACATATCGCCGCATCGAATAGTGAAGATGATTCCGAAGATCCCGATTACAATGTGGATGATGATGATGAGACTGGTGACGATGTTGGTACAGAAAGTTGTGAATCTGAATTTTATACTTCGGCCGAGAGTAGCACTAGCAGTGATACCGAAGAAGATAGCGTGATAGAACAAAAAATGGATAAATTAAAGTTGTAAGTAAAATTCTTTCTTTATAGAATTTTTACAAAAATTATGCGAGTGAGTGAATTTAAATTTAATAGTTTTTTGTTTCTTTTACAACCAACCCGAAATGAATTGTATTTTATTTTTATATTCAATGGTATTTAAAAACATTTATATTTTTGGTCTTTAAAACATTGTAATGAAATATTGAATGAATTGAATGAATATCTAAAACTAATACGAATTAATGAAAATTAACCGCAAAACTAAAAACAAAAAGGATTTTATATGAATGGAAAACAAATGAAAGCAATGTAAGTAATTTTGCCACTAAATACACAGCGAAATTTTCAGACTGCTAAAGCGAACTTTGTTTTCGTTTATGTCAGCTCATCACAAATTGATTAGGACTGTATACGTCTAGGTTTTCTTATTTCCCATGCAGCAGAAAGGCGTTTTTTATACTGAAGTTTTTTTTTTTTTTGTGGCAATTCCTCTGTATTTTATTATTTAATTTAAAATTCGATATACATTTGTATAGTAGAGGACTATAAACAAATCTCCCCATTGGGTCTAAAAATATGCGTACGACATAGTAACGAAATCCAATAATCTACAAGAGCTTCGTCCGAACATATAGAGTAGCACATGGTATCTATCGATACTGTTTGTGTATGTAGCCCCCCAAGAGATCTGATACAATATTGAATTTGAAATGAACAAACTAATCTAGTCATGCTCTAACCATTTTGAGTTTCTGATGTAATCAAGAAGACTTCCAATATTCACCAAACGCCAGGTCAGCTAAAAACGTGCAAAGAATATCTATCTGCGAACATTGCCCCATTTACAGAATAGGAAAAAAGCGCCATCCTCTTCCATATATTTGCAGTCTCTATAAAAATAATGGTCTTAATTACGAATTCTTTCCTCATGAGTACCAATAGCTTAGTGATTAGTAATCTCCTCAACTACCATTTGTAAGTCTCTTCTGTAAATTATGTCCCGACATCTTTATCAGCTTTAAAAATGCTTAGCTATCTGTAAAGATAGGCTTTTTTTAAGACACCCAGTAATACATTGGCACCACTGAAAATGACAGAAACTTTCAGCAGAAATTTTCTTGTTGTGCCCATGAATATTTTAACCGTTTACTACTTGAGATTAGACAGTTCGAAATGAAACTGTACAAGAATAAAGAAAATTATCGAATTGCGGACGGTACTAATCCACTCCAAGAGTACCTAATGCATCTCGTGAAAGTCACTGGTTTTTGGGCAGTCGATAAGTACCAACTTCATGTGATCTGAATTTGTTGATCTAGGCATCAACGATAAGTTTTTTCAACAGTTCGGCGCTTCATTCTGCACATATTATGCACGAGCACGAGTGGTTATGGTCATCTCACATGGATGTGATGTAAATTGGCCACCGAGATCGTGTGATTTGATCCCAGAAGAAATTTTTATGGCGTTTTCTTAAGCTGCAGGTATATACGAAGAAGCCACTAACAACACCAAAAAGTGACTTTCTCGAGATGGATTAAGAGCTCTTGGACGGGTATTATCATCCCCAATTTAACAATTTTGCCATCGATCAAATTCAACTTGATTTATAAGCTTGAGCCCTTAAAAATTGGATATTGCGTATGTACTCCATCCAAAGAAGCTGTGGCGAATAGCAGTAGTACGCATAATGGTAACCAAAGTTTTTTTAAACGAATAAGAAATTTCGATTGCATCTCTCGAAAGTTTTTTATTTTTTTTAAAGATTGGAAGCTCCTAAAGCGTCTCCGTAGTAGTCTATTGTCTCGACTTATACGAACGGAGCCCGTACTTGGAAACCAGAAAACAGAATATAAAAAAACGGCAATCTTCTGTCAGCAGATTTTTGACATAAACTTAGTCTAAAATAAAATTACCATGAAAAATTTCATGCAGGTCCCGCCACTCATGCTGACTGACCAAAAAGGTTGTAAAACCTCTTTCGAAGTAAAACAATTTTCGGTTTTTTAGATTTATTTTATTATTTTATGTTTTTATTTAAACTTAAAGTAGTTGTTCATTCATTATTTATAAAACTAAGCAAAAGTAAAGCTAAAAATTATACAATGCCTTTCATGAATAATAATAATATTAAGAAAATAAACAAAAAATTTAAAAGATAAAGAAAAGGAAATACTTTTAAAAACATTTATAATTTAAATACTTATCTCTACGTTTTTTCTTTTATTTTTTTTTTAACAGAAATATTTAAATTAGAAATGTTTTCCTAATGGACAATTAAGACGAGTAGTTTTTTTTTTATTTTTTTATATACAAAATTAAAAACAAAATAATAAAATACGAAAAAAAAGAAAATTTAAAAAAAAAATAAATGTTTTTTGGACTTAAATGCTATAACATCTGAATTTTTGTTTTTCTTCATATTGTTGTTTCTTTTTTTTTTGTTTGTTATAATCATGGCTTTCATATAATTTCTAATGAATTTGTTCCAAACAATATAATCATGTATTAAGGCCAATAGTGTTTTATTTTTTTTGCATTTTTTTAAATTAAATCTGGCACTTGTTGATGTTTTTTTTTTATTATTTAGAATTTTTAATCTTTCTTTAACATGGTTAAACCAATTTCTATTTATATAATATAGTCAAGAATTTTATATTTATAAACGTATAGAATACATATAATTTTTATTCGTGTTTTTTTTTTTTTAAGTGATTTTGTTTTTATTTTAATTTTTTTTTAAATATTTACACAAAAATAAAGGAATTTATTTTGAAACCTAATTTCTAATTTCTACACACAACTAGGATTTGTTAATGTTTAATCTGTTTCTGTTTGAATTTCTTTTTAATTTTAATGTTTTGTTTTTAATAATCATTTGAGTAGAAAAATAAGTTCTTGTTGTTAAATAGTTTACAATTAAAACCGCTACAGATCTACAAGCGGAGGGAAAAAAATTAAAATTGCTCTTGAATATTCAATGTTTTTATTGTAAATCCAGTTTGTGAAACTTACTCATGGTTTCCTGTTGTATGTCGACTTTATATGAGGGATTATCATAGGCAGCATCACTTTTACGTGGTGGTGTTATGGAAGCCGTTTGATGAACTCGCCTTCTTGTCAATATCAGCAATAGGACCAATGTTGACATTATTGCCAAAGCAGCTACTACCGATACAACTACCAAAGGACCATAATAATCTCCAACAGGTTGATCAACACCAGCGGTTAATAGTTTGCCTTCAGTTAAATAGAAATAAAATTATTTTTTAAAAGAAAAAAATTTTTAATTTAGTCTGAATGCTGTGTTAATTCTTATTTTAATTTTTAAAATTAAGGTTCCCCAAACTTCTAACATTCTTATAAGCATACCAATAATTAAAAATATACAAATCGAAAATCTAATTGCTAATGTGCTGTACTGGTTCAAGCGTTTTGAAGTTTGGCGGCGTTAGGAATGCTGAATTGTCGCAATTTGTCTTCAGTAATTATTTTAAATTAAAGTGAGAAGATTGCCAACATCATTGAAAAATCCTCAGTAGGAATGTATTGAGATTTGAGATAAATTTGTCATTCGGAATCGATTTTAATCTGTAGATCCCGCCACAAAAATTAACACACACAACATGTACATCTGTTGTGAAAAGCTAGGTTGTAATCCTGACTGAAGGCATGTATTGACTAATTACGTATGTATACATCCATACGTATGTCCATATTTCTTCTGGAGATCATTTAAGGAGGAATTTTATAATTCGGAAACAGTTATGCATGTTTATTTCCCATTATCCCAATTTCGAACTTAGATTACTCGGTTTTATAGTCAAGGTCTACTTATCTACTCTATGGTATAGGGAAGAAAGTCCCTATAGATAATTTGGAACACAGTAGACGTCAGAAAGATAACATATTACTTCAAAAAGAGTAGATTTGATCAAAAGGGCATTAAAAATGGACACTAGAAATGTAAGCATTAGCCATACTTTTCAGTTTTATTTTAAAAAAGGCCGCAAACACCTGTTTAGCATTTGAAATTGTAAACCGTTCTGGCTTACTAGATGAAAACTCTGGAGAAAAAAACATTTCTTACGATTTTTTTTTTTTTTGGGTAGTGCTTTGAAAGCAATAAATTCTGTCGATTAAAGTGTACGGTAAGCTGTAGATCCCTCTATTCGTGAGTGAAACCAATAGACACAGAACTGTTATTAGGCTACAACACATGCTTTTAATTTTTCGATTACCTTTCTTTAATATTTTGTTCCCGATTCTTAAAAACATCAAGTTATAATGGAAATTGTTAAGATAGAACTTCATTTAAGTAATGTTTCGTTAGCCCAAGAGCAAAAAGTTAAAGAAAGATTCCCTTTGCCAGTCTTATTAGTGCCACATTAAGCATAACAAAAAACAAAATAACCATCATGATTGTGAGCTATTTACCAATATTTCCAAAAAAGTCTTGCATCCTTTCGTAAGCATTAACAACTTTTAGAAATAGATTACGTTATGTTATCGAATGTCAATATATCGATAAAAAAAAAGAAATTGCAAATGAGTTAACTTACCGGTTTTACCAGGTACAGCATTACCGCCTGGTTTAGTTATAAAGTTCACCACATTACTCTTCTTAATCTTGCCATTGGTCATGTACATCTCTAGCCACAAACGATATTTGGTGCCGGGTTTCAAATCCATTATCAAAGTACCAGTGGTGCTATCTCTCTTGGCCACCTTAAACACGCTGGAATCCTCTTTACCTGAATCACTTTGATAGATAGCTCTGTAGATATTAACATATTTATCTTCGGGATATGGTACACCATTCCATGAAACCTCAACACTTTGGGCCTTAATCTTAGTAACATTAACCATAACATCGAAGGCATATACATCCACCTTGGGACTTGTACGCACTTTAATCATATGACCAGCCCTCAATTCAGCACCATGACCGGGGAAGGGTATATAATATAAACCAATTTCATAACCAGTATCGGGTTGTAAATTCTCAATGGTATAGGAAGTTAAAGAACGATGTACCAAAGGAGTGGAAGAGTAAATCATGCCAGTCAATTCCTTATATCTTAATTGTATGCCATCTACGTAATCCATTTGTTCATCCGATAATTTCTTCCAGGTCAAATGCAACCACGTTGAATTGGTTTCACTGACATTCAATTCGGGATCTTCGACATTCTTGAAGACATCTTGGAAATCGGGTCTGTAATCGGAAATTGATGGTGGTGGTGTTATAGTTCTCTCGGGTGGAGTCTTAACGGTATAAACAGAGCTGGTAGGTTGAGAGTTCAAGTCTCTTAAAATTAAAGTGATTTTGATTTTATACAATGAATTCGGCTCCAGGCCAGGCAAATCGAATTCCATTTGTGAAGTGGCTATCAAATCCTCGGGAGGAGCAAATATTTGCTGATCCCATTTCGAGGTATCATTACTGGGTCCATTGCTATAACGCAACTCAACGCGACCATGTAAATTAACATACACTTGGGGTACGGTAAACACAATGCGCACTGTTCTAGGATCAATAGCTTCCAAGGTATGTACTTCTATATCCGGTTGCAAATTACTGAAGGCTAGATTTAAAGAAAACATAAAGAATTTTAATATTTCTTCATACACAGCATAGTTTAAAAAGATTTTTTTTTTTTTATAAAACAACAACAAAGAAAAATGTTTAAAGTATTGTAGATTTTGTTTAGGGATTAGGCTTTAAAGGCTCTACAAAATGTTTACTAAACTTATGGGAAATTTTTGTAAAAAAAATTGTTTTTTTAAATATTAGAATGAATATTATTTACAGTTATGTTAATACATGTACTATGTATGTGGTAGGTATGATTGACATGAGAAAATGAATCCATAACCAACGTAGATAGTAATGTGATAGAAAAATTTCGAAAAGATATGCTGGTAGAGTTATGATAACATGAGGAAAATGGTTGTGCCTCGTCTACTGAAACAATTTTCAAGTTTAATTTGAAAACAAGCTTTTGTCCAATTGAATATAATTTCAAATTAAAAACATCAACAAAAGTCCCTTTAAATTTTTGAATTTAAAACTTGTTGTGTTACCGAAAAACTTGTCTTAAATTAAACTTGAAATAATGATCGGTAGTAGTGTGGCACAGTGAGAGAATTTTGGTAAAAAAAAAATGCTCAAATAAATCTGCGGTTTCTAAATGTATAATCAAAGAATATTTGAAAACAATTCAAGAATTCAGTATATGTATTTAAGGTGTAGTAAAAAGTAATCAATTCCTAATCGTTGACTTCGGCAAACTGTAGTTGATACTGAAGCGACCAATCAAAATCAATCTTGATTAAGGTGATATCCTTTCGCTAATCTTATTGTCAAGTTAGTGCCAATTATATAAATTTTCATTGGCAATTTCTATGTCCGTGAATATTGCTAAAAAAAATTTGATGTCGTAGTTCCATTCGAATTAACACAAAACATCTGATAAACTGAATTCTGTGAGACACTTCTTTGTAAAGTTAAGTTTAAGTTAACAATTGACCATAAACAGCTAGTTTAAGCAAGTAGAAGGGCATTTCTGGTTCAAACTATGGCGAGAGTAAAAGGTTTCGCCATGGTTTTCAAATTTATAACAATAAATGAAATATGAAAGGCTAAATAAGATAGTCTTATAAACTTTTCTGGCGGAGGTCATGAAAACAATTCCAGGCAAATCCTGAGTTCTTTCCAAAAGTTATCTTTCAAGCCAATAAGTCTCATATCTTTCATATTGATATCGATTGCGAAAGCGTTAAAGTCTAGATTCTCACACCACCCACGCTATGTGTGCAATTTTATTCATGATTGGCTAGACATACAGTTTAGCAATGAATGGAAATTTGCACTTTTTTGGATATACAGAACGCATTACACTCCTCCTTGGTCCTAATAGAGCGTTAAGTATAGACGGCGTATAGGCTACACAACATCCAGATTTTTAACAGAACTTCTTTTCATTTTATTCCATCTGATTAATACAAGATGATAAGCTTCGTTAGTTTGTTTGGTAGACTTTTAAAAATAAATAGTGTAGTTCAGCGATTATCACATTTTTCTGTTCATAGGGGATAGTTTTTTTAGGAGAAAATTTCACCCCTATAGGCTTAATCAATTCTCACAAACAATTCCCGCCCATATAGTGTTCATAGTTGATGTTGCTCCCATGGAATCCGGGGACTTTTTGAATGAATTATTTGATTTTTTTTTTAAATTTGAAAACCATCTTTCTTATTTACATATGTATGTACCTTCCGAAGCGAACATTTATATTTTAAATAAAATGTCGATTTCATTTCCACATTAAAGATTTCTTTTTACTACACCTTAAACATAAATATCTGAAGCATTTAGTAACTACGGATTCATTTAACATTTCTTTTTTTTTTAACAATTTCCCCACACATGTGCTCTGCTAGAAAGTAATGATAAATGAGGGTTTAAAGAATCAACCTGTTTTTTTGGGTTTTGATGCACTTGTTGCCGCATGTTCTGTTGATTGGGCGACTAAACCATTTGCTGTTGTAGTTGACGCCAATTGATTGGCAGTAAGATGAGTAGCAACTGGTCCTACGCCTGGTATAATCGGATAACCGCCATATGGCACCGCCTGACCATCAACAATCGCAATACCATGTGGTGGTGGTGGCGGTGGTAGACCACTATGCACTACTGGCACATATTGGCCAGGATGAGTTAAGCCTGGCGGATGATTTCCAGCGCCACTTAAATTACCATGACCATACGGAGGCAAGGCTACATAGTCACCTTGATTAACATGCTGATTGGGATTGTTGTTATTGTTGTTGTTCTGTTGCAAATGCTGAAGAATATGTTCGATGCGTACATGGTGGGGTAAATTAATTTGAGCCGGTTTACCGCCTGGTCCAGCAGCTCCTATAATATTAAACAAATCCGATTGACTAGTGGGTGTTGGCGGTTTACCCTGTGGTATACCATTCGGATTCAGATCATACTGTTCGTAAGGATTAAAGGCATCATTATGATAGAAAGGACCATATGGACCTTGTGAACCAGGATGTTGAGGTGCTAGATTTTGATTGTAATTAACACTATCATAGGGTGATACACCATTTACACCGCCCAATTGTACAGGAACAAAACCGGGTCCTAGACCAGCATGATGTAAAGGTATATCCTCATCCTGAGGCTCATGAACATCATACTTGACATCGTTTTGTTGGGGCTTAATCAAAGGTTTTTTTACGTGCTTGTCATGTTTATCGGGTTTCTCGTGTTTTTCTGGTTTATCCGGTTTATCCAGTTTATAGTCAAAACTGTAGGGAGCCACACCGCCTTTAGGTGCCTTACCATCCTGGGTAGGATAAAAAGCATTCTCGGATTTTTTATCAACATCCTTGGGAGTGACCACATTGTGGACTTCTTTTATATGCGGCAGTTGTGTTGATGAAGCTGGATTTTTGGTTGACAATTTTTGTTTTCAAAGATGATTTAAGCGTTTTATTTTTAATTTTCAATATTTACAAATGCATTTTAGAATTTTTTTTTTTTTTAATTTAATCAAGAATTTTTAATGAAGCGTTTTTTTATTTAATTTTTTCGATATAAAATTTTTAGTTTGTAAAGTAGGGTGAGTGCGCAAATATAAAAATGATTTAAAAAAAATAAAACAAATAAATACAGTCATAATTATAAAAGATTTAAAAAATTATATATTTATATCGTCATCTTAAAAGCAAAACGATTTGCTCTCCAAATGATAGCAGACAAATGCATAGAAATAAAGAGAATAGAATTTAAAGGAAAATTTTTATGAAATTTAGTTGACTTTTATGTTTAATGATGCATGATTTGGTTTTAAAACTTACGATGCATTCAATGATTAAATTAAAAGAAAAATTGTATGAAAAACATTTAACTGAAGTGGAAAGATTTGCTTTTATTTGCTGAGAAGAGAAGGAGTAGTGGTTGTCACAATATGGGTCACATGCATACAGAGGAAACCGCCAGTTAATTACTTATGGTTTAAAGCCACTCTATTATTATGAATTTATTTCACGAAAAGTGTTAAAATTGAAATACTTTCTGAGGTTTTCTAGAGACTTTTACAGGTTTGCAGCATATGTGTTACCTAAAGTCTACAAAATATTCGTGGTTTGTTGATCACAGTTGTTTAGTTTAGAATTGTTTTAACTTCTGCCACAAACTATTTGAAATTTTTAAAAAATTTTTCAGTTTTAACAGTTGGCAGAATCTATTTCTAAAAGACTGACAAAATGCGAAATAACGAACCATAGTTAAGCTGCTCTAGGCGATCTGAAAGTTAAACATGTAAAGCAAACGAATTCAACGAAACTGTCGCGAATACACAATAGATTAAGTTTTGGTAATAGTTAAGTTATCGTATCTACTATAACTAACGTATAACTAACTATAATAATGGCAAATAAGAAGCATATGGCTCTGAAATCGAATCTAATGTCATAACCATACAAACATGCGTTTTTAGGATTTTCGTTGTCCCATATGACAAAGGCAATGCAGTGGCACTCTCATCCCATAGAGTTAAACAGCAAAGCCGTGAAATTGACATTTGAATTTGCAAGAAAACTAAAAATATTTCAACCACTTTTATCTTCCTCTAAATAATCTATCTGTTAAGCCTTCTGACATCTGATCTCTTAGAGAGGGACAACAAATTAGAAACACTCCTATATTCAATACAAGAACTCTATAAATTTTCACAGATGACCTTGTTGTTGTAGAACCAGTATTATCAGGATTATAACCTGACTTTGCACATTGTGTTATCGTTGTTAATTTCATCATTAAGTGGTGAAAGCTAAAGTTTCTCGACAACTGTGAACGATAGATTTTAGAAGCCTTTTCATTTTAATCATCTACTCTCAGAACTTTTGGCAGAAGAATATCGGCAACTAATCACCGAAAGATATAATTTTTTTTTACAAATTTTATTCCTTTTTTGGAAACGTCATCAAGTAAGCCAAACTAGTTTAACGTTGTTTAAATAACACAAACAAAGCAAAAAAATAATAAAAAATTAGACGGAAGATGCCACAACCCTTTGTTCCTTAAGGAATGGAAAAGGAATAAAAAATTTCGAACAATTCTTATCATTATCCAACAATGTTGATGGATGAGCTAAAGATAACTAGACAGTGTGTAGTTAAACTATTATGACTTAAAGGGAGTATTGAGTAGAAGTTATGAGCTCTTTATCAGTAGCGAAAGGAAACAAATTTCAGTGCATGTTTATAATAATTAATAGCAACTGTTTTACGACATCATAATCGGATTTGAATTACCATTTTCGCTTAAATTTAATCTCAACAACTTTATGGATTCCAGAAAATAAGATTAGTTGACGTCAACAAAATAGATTGGAATTTTGCGAGTCAAGTCTGCTTCTGATAAGAAATTTTCTCAGATTTGGAAACAAGATATCGTCGCTCGGTATTAGATCCTGAGAATAACTTCGTTTAGTTTTTTCTATAAATCGCGCTGTAGTCTGTTATCAAGAATTGTAAAACACAAACTCAATGACAGAAATCAACTGACAGATGCAAGTTGACAGTAGGATCACCTTTCAGTTTAGAGAAGATAATTTAAAAAATTTAGGACTTAGTGTCTGACTTTCGTATGCCAGGAAGACATTTCCAAAAAATAAAAATTTTTTTCAAGAACAATAAAAATGTGTCTTGGTTCTTAATTAAATCTTTTAAAAATCTTACAAAAACTTATCAACGTCAGCACAAACCTTTCTGCTTCCAAACAAATTTAAATGCTAAAATAATTTTAAAGCTTCTTTTTTTTAACCTTCATTTCGAATGAATGAAATATTTTACCTTATAGTCTACTACAACCAAAAGCATAACTAAGCTGGCGTTTAACCTCCTGGACCCATATTAGTGTTTTAAAATATTGGCATTATTTGGCATTTTTTTGCACACACACATTTAAGAAAAAAAAAAAAAACGAACAATTAAACAAATTTGAAGCACTTTGGAAACATGCAACGTAAAATAGAGAGCGTTAAGAGTACAGGAAACATATTGCATAATATTTACCATTGTGACCAGTAATGCTCTTCAGATGATCCTTGGTCCTCTTCCTGAGACTGCTTACTATCGCTGTCCTGACCATTATAGGGTCCAGTGTTTTCAAAGTTTGTGCAGGACCAATGCTTACAGCATTCATCATCCGGAATGGGCACTAAACGGGCCTGTGATATATGGCAGCCCAATTCGGCGGGTGGTAGTGCCAAAACAGGCGGACATGCTGGACGGCATTCAACTTTGCCATTTTCACAATAACAATGCTGTTCACAACCTAATCATTTTGCCCAGAATAGCAAAATAGAATGTGTTCAATGTGTAAGAATTTAGAAACGGAGTTAATTGGTATTTCTGGCCATAATGTATGGGGTTAGTGAGTGGTGTATTAAGTGTTTTAGCTTACCTGTGACATTAGTGGGTATTTGAGACCAATTTTCAAATTCCTGACCGCGATAGGTACAAGTGCCATTGTCTACACAGCGCATACTATCGGGACAACAATTGGGTACTATGGGTTTAAAATCAGCCGGTTCTGGTTCCCATTTTAGACAGTGCGGGTTCAAAACATCCAAACCAAATGAAGAGGGACATTGGAGTTTAGCACAGTGTACACCTTCACGCGTACATATGCATAATTGTTCACAGCCATCATGGAATTGCTTGCCATCCGGATACATTTCACCCTTATATTCGCATATAGCATCTGTGGCGGCACCATCAACATCACGACCCTCTTGGAAACCATAGCCTGCTTCATCGCCTATAGAATTATGAGCCGTTGGAGGTGAGGGTGTCTGTTCGTGATCATCTAATGTAACATCACACAACTCTAGCTGGCAACAAACATCTTTAGGATCCTTAACAAAGACACATTTATCCAGGCGTGTATGATTACGCTCAGGACATCTGGGACGGCAATTCATTATGCCACCCTCATCACAATGACAAATCTCTTCACAGCCAATTTCCAAACGCTCACGGAATTTATAAATGCCACCATTATAATGGCAATCAATGCGTGTTTTATGTGTGGATGCTGTTATGTTTTTTGGAATTTGTATTGTTTGTTGAAATTTTGGATTTAATTTCGTTTGTTTGTTTGTTTATTTGTGTTTTTTGTTTTGAATGAATATGAAATGAAATTAAAAACGATATTAACATTTGATACGTACAAATAATCCAAAAAACAAAGAAAACAAAATAAAAAAGAAAAAATGAAACTGCATAACAAGAGAAGCTAGTGAATAATAAAAGCTAAATATGATCTAGAAAATGTATGATACGATACGATATGATATTAGAAACAGCCAATTTGGTATAACGTAATGAATGTTACCTAAAGGAAGTTGCTGTTCACTGTATTTGTTAGTTTCATAACACATAACGCTTTCAGACACTATACTGTACAATATGCTATACTATACCTCAGGTAACAGAGACAATATTATTTAGGCTCTGGTGACACTTACCATTCATTGATTCGGCTGTTGATTGTGTGGGTAGAAATACCTCTTCGGCTGTGGCACATTCCATCATGGCGCAGCACTCATCATCTTCTACAGCAATTTCACGACAATTTGTGTGTTCATTCTCGGATGCCATTTGCATTGAGCCACGCTTAAATGTTTTACCCATGCAACGAGGCGAACAAATCCATTCGCCACGATTACATGTACAACGTTCATCACAACCGC
This sequence comes from Sarcophaga peregrina, assembly GCA_014635995.1. NCBI lineage: Eukaryota > Metazoa > Arthropoda > Insecta > Diptera > Sarcophagidae > Sarcophaga > Sarcophaga peregrina. The sequence goes on along the minus strand of CM025789.1, from coordinate 112,473,422 downwards.
GTTCCATATTTTCGCCATTCTAAAACAACAACAACAAACCATAAATAAATCAATTATTTTTTTGGAGTACAATTGTATTTATAATTCAAGCATAATTTAGAGTATAAGAAATTCTTAGAAAGAAAATTGTTTTTCCTTCCATTTCCAAATTGATTCAAATCAAAATATTCAGAGCATAAAAGTTTATTCTTTAGCAAACATTATTCATACTTTTATCTTTTAAAATAAAAAAAAAGAAACAAAACTGAGAAGAAAAAACCTAGACTTTCTTAATTCGTCTAGCTAATGTTGGCAGTCTCTAAAAAGCAAACTGGTATTGGCATAATTTGTAAAATAATTGCTTTAGTGGCTTTAGATTGGCGTCTCAAGCTCATTTTAAAGCCATTAGTTTGCATTTTTTTTCAATAATTAGTTAAAAAAATAAAAAGGTTAATTACATTTTGTTGTTATTTATTCATTAGAAATATTAGAAATAAACGTTAACTATCGTTTGATGCATAGTTTTGTAACACAAATAAATTGTATTGATATTGTATGACGCAATAGACGCAAGACTTAAGCAACATACTTGAATGAATTTGAAACATATTTCAAAAATAAAATATTTTCATTACAATCGTTTGCATTTGTCAATAGACATTTGTATACTTTGTATACTTTTGCTTGAGATTTGCTTGATCCATCTAGGGGTATGTACGAATCCTGCTGTAGTTAAGATAAAGTCATTTGATCCCTACCCAGATATCTCGAACAAAACACAATTCTTCTAGCCTCATGAGAAAAGTTAACATAAAAAATATTTTTATTTTTTTTCTTTACTTTCGTAAAGCTTCCGTACGTTTCTTACTTTTCAAAACCTATCAGAGTGAGAAGATCATCCGTTTGATACCTAATTTTGAGTTTTAAATTTTCCATGAGATACACAAACCCTTCTTGCCATGAGAAAATCGTTTAAACTTCAAACCCTAATCTTTTAGTAGGATTAAGTTGTCAACTAACAAATGTGATGTTTAAAGCCCTATTTCAAAAAGTTGTAAAGTCTGTTTTTAATACAAAATAATTGAGTATCATTTGGAAATAATTGATAGGATTATACAGAACATAGCTTAACATTTCTATAACGTTTAAAGCTAAAGTTAAAAAAAATAATTCTTTAATAAACTTTTTTCGTTTATACGAGCAATAATTAAAATATATAGAATCTTTTATAATAAATTGTACAATGAAAATCGGGATTTCCAATAGGGAGTTTCCTTATTATAACAGCCCTCTTATTGATGCTAAGTCTGCCAAATTACATACATACAAAATTAGTCATTACAAGCCGCCAATCATGACTATGACCTAACTTCTTACACCACTTCTGTAGTGAGTGTTAATTTTATACGTGAGTTTAAAGACGACTCCGAACAATAGTTTTTTGAGAAACTTTTCATAGCAATTTTCTTTACTTTCAGAGGTTTAGCTAGAAATCTGCTGGAGAGGAGTCACAGAAGAAGTTTTCTGATTCATTTTCTGACCTGGGATTTGGATCGTTTCTTCACACACTACCTACTGGACTATGACAATTTCTGACAAATTTATTGAAATTTGCACATTTTGTTTTTCCAATTCACACTGAACGTATATTGCATTTCACAACGCATGGTAATCATAAAATTATTTTTATCAAAATGGTTATCCTATCTGACCCTAATTTTCATCGAAAAATCATCTTCAGCAATAAGGCTCATTTTAGGGCAAATAAGTATGATAACAAACAAAATTAATAAATTAGTCGCGATATAAATGCATACGAGTATGAGAATCAGAAACGTTCAATTTATTACGAAAAAGTCTCTGTTTGGTGTTTACTTTGGGCTGGCGTTGTCATCGGTGCATATATGTACCTTAAGAGAAGAACATTGGTCAGGCAATTACATTCGGCGGCAAGCACTAATCCTCAATAATTATCAATTTCATTTGGCTTGAATTGGAACTACGTATCTAACTACGCCTGAAGATAATGTGTTTTAGACACCGCAATCATGAGATTTACCACAAACCAAAGTAGTTCTTTAAGTCCAAAATCCATGGCACTGGTCAACGTCAGTCTGATTTATATGACAGTGTCATTAGAAACTAGATATTTCCCATGAGTTTCATCCAGAGAAGCTGTAGCGGATGATGTTATATTCCACAAAATAACGCTATTAAAAGGTCTTTCAAACAGACACATTAAACACTTTGTTTTATATAAATTTAAACATAGGACGCACTTAATGAAAGATCCGTTATAAATAAATCTGTTTTTCTTTATACAAATTTATGCAACAGAAGCCGGTATTTGTTTTTTTTTTCTTTTTGTATTCCATATCAATTTAATTGCTTTCCTTGTATATTTCCGTATTTTCTATTCAAAAGTATTATAATTAATTAGAAAATTATCGACCGGCTAACTAGTGAATTTAATGAAACCTTTGCCTCGAAGGCTGGTTGCTAATGCCAGCATGTGTCTTAAGTCTTTTGTTTATAGCTTCATTACTGAGTCATGAATACGAGAAGATGTTTAATATTTTTTTTATTAATTAATAAATTATTATATTTTAATTAATTGCATATAAGAAATATATTTGTTTAATTTATTTCTTTTTTATTGTTAAACGTTTAAAAAGAAAAAAATCACATTTTGTAATCCTATATTAAAAAAAAAAGTGAATGCATTTTTTCTTATAAATTTTTTTTTTGTATAAAAGCCTTTGCTTTTCATTGTTGTTGTTGTTTTTGTTCCAAGTTACGCTTCGTATTATGGTTAATTTTTGCTTTTTCTTTCCGTTTGTTTGTTAGTCTACTTAGATTTGTTTGTTTGGTAGTCTGTCTGTCTGTCTTACTGCTTTTATTTCATACGCTCGTCTGACTTGATTTCAACTTTTAAATGCAAGTGTTTGCAAAGTTTTATTTCTATAAAGATTTCATTGGCCTGCTTCTATTTTACTTAAGGTTTTTTTTTCTTTTTATTTTATTCCATTTTATTATTTGTAACTGCCTGCCTCATATTGTTCAAATAAAATGCGGCTTTTTTGTTCCACTTTTTATTTAATTTTTCGGTTTTTTTTTTTTGTTAATTTTTGCAACCGGGTTTTCATAATAAAAAAAAAACTTAAACTTAAAAATTTATTTCTTTTTTGTGTTTTGCAAAAACTATTTGGTCTGATCTTATAACCGGTTGGTCTATTTGAGGAGTCATAAAATATATCGTTCAACAGTAATATTTGAACAGTGGCGGTGGGTTTGTCTTATGTTCATGATTTCAGATTCATTTTCAGATTCATTTTTTAATTATTTTTTGGAATTTGTTTGTTATTTAATAACACATAAAAAATTTTTTAATATTTACAATTAAAATCTTTTTAACTCTTTAAATAGCAATCGCAATGTATTTAAAATATATCTATTAGTTAAGCAATAAAATATTACTTTTAATTAGAATAGTTAGCAAATCAATTCTAAAAACTGAAAAATGTTGTAATAACTGCAATACTGTAAAAAAGATGATGTCTTTACATCAGCCATTCTTATACATGAACATCAAATATCTTTTCGGCCCTATAATTCATTGTAATTTTGATGCAAATCCGAAAATTCCTGTAGTTCATGTAAGAGCAAGGTTTTGCTCATTTGGTCAATTAAAAATTATTTTAAACTAGAAAATTTAACAAAAATTTGAAGAGTTTACTAAAAAGCTGTTGTAACTGAAGGCGCCCTGGTTTAGTGTGATATTTTGGCTTATTAGACTAGAGCCGATTGTTCAAACTCTAGCTCAGACATCTCAATCAGAACGTTTTCATCAGCTTCAAGTTAGCAGTCTTCTAATTTGTCGTTAAAAGTACCGCGTTGGCAGTGTAAGAAACTAGGTTGTAATCCTAACTAAAGGGTTGTAATGACCAATTAAGTCAGTAAGTCTGTATAAGAAATATCGTTTAAAAGAGAAAGTGAAGCGAAAAACTGTAGTATATAGTATCGTTTAAAAATCCGCCACGATTTCCCTGAGTAGAGTTCATTCGAAATGACCAATTATTCTTGTCTCTGAGGTATAAATTAGACTGTAAATCAATCTTATGTGAGATTATCATGAACTCAAATCGCTTGTATAGAATACCCAATGTAGCATGAACCATGTGGCCATCCTGTTAAAACCACATGCCGCTGGTGTCAAGATCGTCCAATTCACTCTAAAAGAAGTTGTTATAGTGCTTGCCGTTGATAACCTGGCCATCGAAAAAGTGACATTTCATAATACGTTTAATGCTCTTTGATCTCATGTGATTTGGCATCATTCAACAGTCGACAATATTGTTTATTCAATGAACACACGTCGTTTTTTATAATCGTTAAGTAAATAACAACTAATATGAAAAAGAATCTGCACCAAGATGTCCATTATGAACTTTGAAACTTCGGAAGACCTTGGAGGAAAGCCCAACATAAAATTCATCATTTACACTGTCCTCTTAGTGGGAACAAAAGACACACATACAAACAAGGCGTAAAAAGTACACAGTTTGTTTCGAATCCTTAAATTTTAAATTATGCTACCAATATATAGATAAAGATTTCGTGAAACTTACTTATTTAGTTGATTATTATAACATTTTTAGTGAGAAATATAATCTAGCTTTGTACACTGTCATGTTTATGCATTAGTTATGTGGTCTACAGCTTGAAGTCTATTCCGAACAATAAATTTCTGAGAAACTTTTTAAGGCAATTTTATTTACTCTTAGAATCAGTCAACGAACGAAGTATTTCGTTTAGTTCAAGATGTCTGGAATGAGGTTTGAACCATGGGCTTTCGTCTAACAAGCCAACATAGTACCTACTAGTCTACAGCAAATATCATATCGAAACATTTTTGTATGCCAAATGCGTTATCCTATCAGTAATTACTACTACTGATTCATAATTCATCATAAATCCTTAGCGATTGCTGAAAAACAAGAACAAGTGCCGGTTTGTTACGGCAAGCTTCATTAAGAATGGTTTCATATTTTGTTTTAACAATAACTCAAGGTTTATGGATGTAAGATTGAGTTTAATTTTGCCAACTGAAACAAATTATTTAAATCTCTTGGTTTTCTACAAGGCAAGCATATTTGAACTGTTGCAATCATTTTGCATACCTTTTCAGTGTGTATTTACGACAGTCAGATGATCGGTCAGACATCGAAAACGAAATATGGAAAAGAAAATATTTCTTCGGCGACTTCTTCTCAGCAGATTTCTGGCAAACAATCTCAGAATAAATAAAATTGCATAGAAAAGTTTCTCAAAAATCTGTACTTCGGAACCGACTTTAAACTGTAGGTCCCGCCACTCATGCATAAAATTAACCCACACAACATTAGTGGTGTGATGAGAACGTAGGTCGGAATCCGGACTGAAGGGTTTAAATGGCCAATTATGTTTGTTTGTACTTACGACAGTTAAGAGATTTTATGGCCTTTAACCTGATGCTGTAAAAAAACTGATTTCTCAATAATCAAGTCATCACTGCCACTTGCTGAGCTGGCTTAATTTTTTTCCTTTCAATGGATATAGTAAAGTTATGTTTTTTTTTTTTTTCGTTTATACTGTATACTACTTTCATCTTTAAAATCGTTATTTAAACTACTAATTATAATTGCAATTAACATGCAAATATTGAAAAGTAAAAAAAAAAATTCACAAAAATACAAAAAAAAAAGACTGGGCAAGCTTAATAACAATCATTAACTGAGATATGCAGACGAAAACAAAACCAAAAAAACAGATTTCTTTGCTGAAAAGAGAAACACCACTTGCTGACCAAATAAGCAAATACAATAAAAAAAAAAAAAATTTGCATTCATGTATGCCTCATTGTTTTTTCTTTGTAAAATTTTTGTTTGTTTTTGTTAAAACAAAATATTTGTAATAAATACTTTCACTTTCAATAAGAGATACTCTTGGTTACGTTTTGTTTTTGTGTTTTTTTCGTTTTCTCAGTTGAAAACATTTTCTTTGGAAATTTTAAGCCATGTTCAGATACACGTGCTTTTTGTTGTTGTGACTGCTCCAACCACTTGGTTTTGCACTATGTGAATATGAGTACATTTACCTGCATGCCCACTTAGTTGTAAGCGACTTAAGTTGGCTTATTTTGTTATTGGAGCCAAAATTGATTTACTCAACTGACCAACTGTTTGTGGTGGAAGCCAACTTATTTTCGAGTTTTTTTTCTGTAATTTAATTACCGTATTGCATGTTGATTACAAAGTTAATATTATAACATTCGATTTAATTATTAAAAAAAAACTGAATTATATATATACATCGGTATGTGTATATGGTGTAATGTTATAGAAAATATAGAATTGTAACACAACAACAAAGGTCGTCTAGTAGATTAGAGATAATGACCTTAAAATTGTTGGACATTTTTTAAAAATTACGAAACAATAAATTTTTTTCTTTTGCAATACTGCATAACAAAAGATTTAAGACACATGCGTATTCCAAAAATATTAAAAAAAGAATATCGCAATTGAACTTAATTATGAATAGTACATTTATGGATTATTGTGCCATAAAAACAAAGTACACTTGCAAGAGCCTGAGTTTACATAGGGCATAGAGTAAAACCGTTAATGGATGTACAAAATTTTAAACAACTTTCTTATTTACATAATTGGTCACTACAACCCTTCAGTTAGCATTACGAGCAAGTAGGCAGTGTCTACAGTTTGAGGTAAACTCCGAACAACAGAATTTTGAGATAGTTTTCATGGCAATTTTATTTGCCCTCAGAATTTTTGCTAGAAAACAGCTGAAAGGAAGTCAGTCGCCGAAAAATTTGTTTATATTTCGTTTTGATGTCTGACCTGAGGTTTGAACCGTGGCCTCATGTCTAATAAGCCAACACACTACCTACTCGACTAGGGCGACTTTAAATCAGTACACATGCGTTGAAAACCTCCCTGCATTACTGTAGAGAATGCTGGCATTTTTATTGGATTTAAATCTACGGTATATGGTATTGTAGATTTGCAGGATATGGTTAGGAACATAAAACTCATTTGGCAATTTCAAGACTTAATGATTCGCTCTGAATGCATAGTACTGGAAGACCTTATCATTTATAAAAATGTTTCGCAACCAGAATTAGTAACAGAAGTGAATGGAGCAATCAGGAAGCTGAATATGCTTTCATGAGAGTAACCATATTGTGTCATTACGGGTAGGTCAAGAACAAATGTGTTGAAAGGAACAATAATTTATGGTCCCAATATAAAATACTCCAAGGCCATGAGGAAATTCGAAATTATATTTCAAACGAAAGTCTTTATCAACCATCGACGTGCTCAGTTCAACTTGGGCAAAAAGTATAAAGAACGGGACATAGCAACATTATCTGACAATCATGTCGCCTATGGCCATGCTTCCGCGACCTGAACCGCTTAATATAGAATTCATTTCATCACATAATAGATGTCACTATTAGTAAACCGTTTATTTTTACCAGAATAGCAACTGTTGGTAAGATTAATGCTACACTTGATTTGTAGACTAACATCATTGCCTTTGGTAACGGTGGAGTCAAAGTAAATTCATTTCTTAACACCTTTCAAGATATAGCTGTCGGCTGTGAAGTCGGTTTACGATATGGCACACGTTCCTACTTGTAAACACCAGTTTCTCGTTCAATATCATTGATATCGACTATTAATATCTTGTTCAACATACGAAAGCAATTGAACATTTTAATAAAAATAATGCCATTTTGATGAACTCTCTCACTTTGCCATGATGAAGATGAAAAGGTTGCGTGTCCGAAAACCTCGAATGGTTTTCAAAGGGTTTGTAGGAGTATTTTCCTATCTTTAAAGAGTTACAGGTATTCTTTAACATTATACTGTATAGCCTTATTTGCTTAACAGAAATTATAGTAAAAGATATAAGTCTACTGGTATTATATGCAAATTTGTTTGCATCCACTCCTTAATTTAACTTTTTTTTTTAATACATTTGTTTACTTTGCTGTTTAATTTGTTTATTTATTTATTATTCTGTAAGTGATTTTTGTAAATCGAAACAATGCTATGACATACATATTAAATATATTTTATTTAAATACATTTATTTAGTTACGTGTTTGTGCATATTTTTAAATATACATACAGACGTACATATAATAAATAACATTTGAAATTTAGTTTACATTGAAAACTGATTTTTGTTCGCTGTTCTAAATAATTTTTTTATTTTAAAATAAATTGTTTATTTACTTTCGTTATTCAATAACACATACACATACGCACTAGAGTTATGTTGTTGAAGAAAACAAAGGACTTAAGACACAGACGTATTAATTGATTAAATTCTTTCACTTTTCATTGCTCCAATTAAAACATACCTTATGTCTGCCAAAAATAAATTCAATATTATGTAATAAATATAAATACAAATGAAATCAATATATGTATGAAAACAGGCATTAGTTTCACGAAAACTTAAAAATATTGAAATTGAAATTAATTTAATTGAATTCAACTTTTAAAATTATCGTGCTTGTATTATATTTAGTTGCTTTAATTCAATTTATTTTTTAATTTTTTAATATTTTTTTGATTAATTTTTCTTTATCTAAAATCACTTCCCATTTTCTGTTGTCTATTTATTTTGTTTTTCCTGTGTATTTATTTCCACAAATCAAAAGCAAAACAAAAAATTTTCATATTTTTCTTGCATTTCCTTTAAAGCGAATGTCTACACTTTTGGTGTCTCTTGCATATTTTATAATATTTTTTGGTAAAATATGTCTTTGATTTCATGTTTCTTTCATTGAAGAGATCAAAATACATTTCCTAGTTGATCCAGTTTTTCAATTTTCAGTTTTCTTTTACGTTTTAAGCAATATTGTTTTTTTTTTTGGTATTTTTTATTATCCGCTGGCGTGGCTAGGAAAAGCAAAAAAAAAAAAACTAAGTGTTGATGTCTGGTTATGAATAGTTGGCAACTAAAGTGTTAAATTCAAAGCGTACAATGACTTTAGAAGGCTGTAATAAAAATATAGATAATCAGGTATTTTATGCAGTTTTTTTTATTGCTTTCCATGTCTGCTTATATTTACTCGTAATAGCGTAGAACATGTAATAATTATGAAGGCGGTACAAAAAATTACTTGTTCTAACCAAGAAATTACAATTAAAATAAAAATGTTCTTTATTCTTCAACGTAATCTTGAGCGATATCCTGTTTATAGTAAAAACTGTTTACCTTTTAATTTTTTCAAAGCTTTAAAACTGATTAAATTGTTGAAGAAGATGTAAAAAACTTTGAGACACTTGCCAAACGAATTGTAAAACAGAGATTTTTAGCAGATTTTTGGTAAAACAAAAGTTAAAAGTTACTCAAAAATTGTTCGGAGTCGACTTTAAACTGTTCTTCCTCTAACTCCTAGATAAAACTAACACACACAACATAAGTGGTGTGAGAAACTAGGTTGTAATCCTGACTGAAGTGTTGTAGTGATCAATTATGGACGTATACAGTAACAGAGTCTTTCAAACTTTGATTGTTGAAGCTAAATCTCATACAATTGTACAAGCCAGTTTTCTAAATCACCATGGGGACCATAGAAAATTAGGTATATTTGTCGAATGACCTCTGGAGCATTTGGGACCCATTACGAAATAATTGGGTACCTAAACAAACAAAATTTGAGACGATAACAATGCACATAAGATCCATAAGAGTCCAATGCTTAGCAAAAAGGTCACTATTTGGTGGAGATTTTAGACTGGCGGAGTAATCGATCCTTATTTCCCTGATTACGACATTTGTCAACCCATAAACGTCAATGGCAAACATTAACTATCAACAATTATCAACGTTTCTTTGGATATTCTCCACGACCGATTTAAGGGCATGCTCAAGCCCACGAGATTGGAACTTGGCACCGACATTAAGCGATTTGCTTCTACGGTTTTTTAATGGTTTAATATAATAAAATAATAAGCCATAGAAAGTGAAACATAGGAGACAACACGGACACAAGATCATTAAGAAGCACTGTGACCTGAAAAGTCATAACTTAACCCTTAACTACGCTATACTTTTCAGAAAATGTTTTGCAATGAAATAGGAGCGTTGGTATTCAGTTTCAAATTAGAATATTCATAACCTATGCAACAAACTCTTGAATATCATATAAATGGGAGTTTATGACGTGGTAAAATGTGGCCAACAAAGGTTGTATAAAGAATGGGTCATTGCAATATTATCTGATGATCCTGAAATCTAAGCATGAGGCTTATTGCCTGGGGCAAAATCAATGAGCTAGACAGTGAAGTTTTAATCCCATTTTGGTGGATGACACAGCATGTGACAATTTATTCCAATGAGCAGACAGAAAAGCTTCCGAAGTAATTATTATACAGATAGCCTACCAAAACTTTGGATCGGGAAAAGACTTTTAGAAACATATTCTTGGCGCAATGAAAGGTGAAGAGATGAACGATAACTGAATTGAAAGTTCAAACATATTTTCATATTTAACACAGAAATTTTTCACAATAAATTGAATTGTACGCCAATAACTAAGCAATACAACCTTGTTTTAAGATTAAAGCCTCTAATATTTCTATTGACGCAGCGAACACATGGCCAACAAGTTTTTTATTTAAATTATTAATCAAAACTTCCTAATTAGCATTTCTCCCCATTTCATGTTAATTCATGTTGATTTTATCAAAGATTTTTCAATAAATTTAAAAATTTATTTAAATTTACAATAATTTTTTTCTTTCTGTTTTTTTGTTGCTGATCATGTTTGTTTAATAAACATTCTTTGGAAAATCGTCACTGTATGTAGCAAATAGCAAAAAAAAAAAACAAAATCTACAACTCCAGGGTCATTTTAGACGTCATTTGTTGTAAATGAAATGGGGAAAAAAATGGAAAACTTTACATTTACTCACTCATACAATCGTCTGCACACATACACTGACATTCATTGTGAAACTTACCGTATAGCTCTTGCCATCTGCTAAACATTCACGATGCATTGTATCGCCGGCTGCAGTTATTTCGGTGATTTTCATTTGAGGCTCTGTTAACGTTTCAGGCGTACTTGTTGTCGTTGAGGCAGCATCAGGCGCTGAGGTCGTATGGGTCATTGAATCATTTTGTTGAGTATTAGTGTTGGTGGTCATCATTTCTTTGGTATTTTCATTGATGGTAAAATGATTATGATGTTCACCCTGGCTATTATTGTGTTCGTGTAAATGTTCGTGTGTTTTTTGGAAACGATCCTCATCATCCTCATCCATGCTCACGTCGCTTAGGTCTTTATATGCGGAATTTTTCTCTTCATGTTCGTTATGGTTGCGTTGTGTTGTCACAAAATTGTAATGATAGTTGAAGGGGGATAAATTGTCATCATTTTCGGCGGATATGGAGGAGTCAACAGAGCGGCCCTCACCATTGAATACATAAACAGCTGGCATATCATGTGGTTTCTCTGGCATCTCAGTGGTAGGAGAGGTCATATGATCATCTTGATTTTGATTTTCAATATGAACATTCATGTGATGCAATTCCTTTGGCTGTTCGTCATGGTGTTCATGCACGTGATAATGGTTTCCTTCGACAATATTAATTACAGGTTCCACAGGTGTGGCCGCTGTTGTTGATGTTGTTAATGTAGCGCCTTCATCATCGTCATCCATATTGATGGCTCTAGCCCTACCCTCTGTGGTGTCATTGTGCATTAAAGGTTTGGCTGTAGCCTCATTTTCATTGCTAACAACTATTTCGTCGGTATGCGTTTCTTCAAATGGTTTAGGTGTTGTTGTTGTTGTCGTAGTAGTAGATGTAGTAGATGTGGAGGCATCTAAAGATTCCTCAGTACTGGATAACATTTGATAGTCCTCATGTTCGGCCAAACGATCATGATTCTCCGACAATATATGAGCATGATAGGGATCTTCATGTTCTTCCAACGATTTGGAATTATCTTTATCTCCGGTATTAAGTGTTTCATCACTTTGACTAGCTGTAATGAGTGTCGCTGGATGTCTGAAATTATTAAAGTCTTTAACATCATCTTCAACTTCAGCTGAGATTTGATTAATGTGTTCTTCAGTTTGAGGTTCAATTTCATTGGATTTCTCTGTTGTAGATGTAGAAGGCACCAAATGATGTTCATGCTCATGTACAATTCCATTATCATGCACATGTTCATTGGCATTTTCATTTTCAATTCCATGTTCATGTGTATGATGGCCATTTATCCTTTGAATATGATCTTCTTCATCCGCTGTATGCTGATGATGTAAATGATGTTCATGTTCATGTTCATGTTCGTGTTCCATCATTGCATTTAACATTGTAGGTGTTGTTGTTGGTTCGGTTGTCACAATCGGTTCAATTGTTGTCATTGGCAATGAAGTTTCTCCTCCATTAGTTGTTTCTATTAATTTATTGGTTTCCGTTGTACTTGTGCTTACACTTGAGGTTAATAAATCATCAGCCTTTGCTACCGTTGCTGATGACGGTGAGCCATACTTTAAATCCGGTAACATTGTGGTTTCCATTGCCATCATATGTGGTGGCATTGTGGTGTCCATTCCCATTGCAGATGATGAATCTAAAACAAAAGAAACAATTGTGTGTATGAATTAGTAACGAAATATTTCAAGTGGAAATTTATAAATCAATAGTTTTTAAAGTTTATGTCTTAAGTCTTTTGTTTGTTGGAATGTTTCTCTGTCAATGGCTAACTTCTAAACAAATTTGACACCTACTCACATCATATTTTTTTTTTAAGCTCTCTGACATATGTTTTTATTGCAATCACTTTGTGTTACGGAAATGTAGGCGTGGCGCTATGCATGTGTAGTTCATTTTTATATTTAAAAATGGTGGTTGGGTTAAAGTTAAAATATGAAATAATTATACGACAATTGTCATTCTATTTTTAGTCTTTACTGTCATGCACATTTTCCATTAGAACGCATTGGCAATGGCATTATCTAACGAATATTGAATGCCTGAGTTCGACAAGTTGCTGTTATTTTGTACCAACCTAGATGGATTAAGAGGATATAATATCTTGTGTACAAGTAGTTTGCCATCTTAGTCAGTAGCTTGGTGACGACTAGGAAACTGGAAGCTTTTCCCATCAAAAATTTTTTCCATTGTGGGTTAATTATTAAGTATTTGTTTGGAATAAAAAGAGTTTCGTGACTTGTGGGACATTGGTTGCACAAAGGTCACGCGATTACACTTCACTAAGTAATAAGGAAAAGCATGTCAAAATTGAAGCTTTTGGCTTAACCCCCTGCGGAATTGCCGTGGATAACATTCACATGAAATAATCTTTAAATAGTGAATGTCAAGTAATATTGTATCACCTTACATATGTAAATATTTCCTTCAATTTTAAGATTTTTTTCTGTGGTTACTTAGTTTTTCAGAACACAAAAGTCACGATTATGGCCTGACTGACAGACATATTGTTTAATGGTGTTTCTTTAGGATAGATTTTAGAAACTTTTTTGTAACAATTGGTTACTCGCAGAACAGAAGATTGCTGAAGAATTCATTTTATTTTCTTTCAATATGTGAGAGCTGTGGTTTCAACTCAGTTTTCCCTTTCAGCAAGCGAACGCATTATCCACTAGACCTTCTAAGACGATCATAAATCAATTTCATTTTTAATTTTTATTAAATAAAAAGAATTCCTTTTGACATACGCATATGCTGCTCTTTCAAACCAACTCAATATCAATATTAATCATAAAATATTTTCTTTTATTTCATTTTTGTTTATAAGATATGCAAAACATTTTTTCATGGAATTTTTATGTATAATGTATACATATGTATACATACATATTTATGTACATATAGTGTATATATCTCCACACTTGTATATAAATTTTAAGGACATATCACTTAATATTCATTGATAACTTAAAATAAAAATCATAACTCCCGAAGCATTCATCAAAATAAGTTGACATTTTTATAGAATGAAATGAAATCTTTAAAAAGATTCCACTTAAAACATACACAGAAATTTAAATAACTTTGAAATGAAACGATGGCACACAAATTTATGTTCCAAAAATTTTTTGCGTGGAATCTTTATAAGATTCTAAGAAATTCAAATGATTCAATTTACCAGACTTTTTTTGCTTGTGAAAAACACTTATAAGACATGCTTGAGAATCTTTCAAAATACTCGTATATAGAGAAAAACGTTTGTTTATATTAAACGAGTTTTTGTTTTCGTTTTTGCTTTTGCTTTTGTAGCTTTTGTTAAACATTTTCTTAGGAATTCTAAAGAAGTTGTTAAGAAGCTTAGATATGCTCAATGTAAGATTATATGTATGTTTGAATACTTTGTGTTGGATTTTATAACAGAATTTCAAAAAAAATAACTGAAATCAACAGAAAACTAAAAAATATTTATAAAAATCTTTAGAAGCTAATTAAGAGGTACGAGTAAAAAGATGTCAGTGGGCAGGTTTTCTTTATAAGAAGTTATGTAAGAGGATAGCTCACTGGCAAGTTCACTTGGTAGCCCATATGACCTATTATGACTCTCTATGTGAGGTAAGCCACCTTATCAAAATCGGTTAATGTTCTAAATGATAGAAATATTTTAATTGTAATTTAAATTGAAGAAAGTATTTAATTGATTGAAAAACCTTCACAAAATCTTTCGGTTTAAAATAAAATTTTATTTTCTGTTGTATGAGCCGTTACCGTTTCCTAAGTAATTTTTCTGAACTTAGTTCCTGTTACACTTCTGTATTTTAGATTTTTTTCTGGCCGAATACTAATCAATATTGCACTGTTCTAAGCAATTGGCTTGCCTTGCCTGGGTTTCTGAAAAACATTATTTTAATAATACTGTAGTGACAAATATTCAGATACGGAAAGAGAAATATGGCAATTGTGTCGTATTGCAAACAGACCTACTTAATTACATTTCAACCATTATAACGCTTTAGACAATATTACACAACTTCGCAGGCATACTTTAAAATACAAAGTCACTGTATTGGCTTATTAGACATGAGGCCATGGTACATATGCCAGGTCGAACATCTCTAATAAACCTATATATGGAGAAAAATATTTCTTCGGCGACTTCTTCTCAGCAGATTTCTGGAAAAACTCTGAAAAAGTTTTTCAAAAAATCTGTTTTTCGAAATCAACTTTAAAGATTGTAGGTCTTGTCACTTATGTAGGGATAAAATTAATACACGCAACGTAAGTGCTGTGAGAAACCAGGTCGTAATCCTGACTAAAGCATTCTAATTGTGTTCTAATATGTGAATAGATGTGTAATGCCATATTTAATTTATTTATTTTGTACGAATATTCGAAGATTCTGTAATAAACTTTACTTTTTTTTATTACTTCTGCGCATTATATTGGAAATTATGAAATTATCTTAGAGCTTTCTTTATATCATTGGAAAGATATGTTTACTAATAAAAAAAAAATAAATTTTGTAAAAACTCTTTTTAAACTGAAGAGTTTTGAAATATCTTCTGTACAACATTGTTGGTTTCTTAATATTTATTTTGTTGAAATATTTTTATAGTAACTTAAATTGCTGGTAGAATATTTTTACGAAAGAGAATAATAAAATCTGCTGCGTGTTTTAAGTTATCAAATATTTCAAAAATTTTCTTATTAAATGCAAAATAAATTTTTATTTTTCTAATAAATTCAAAATTTATTATGAACTAATTAAAGCCAGTTGCTTAAGTCTTTTGTATTCTTTACACAATACTTTTTTATACAACACAAAATAATGTAATTCAATAGTTCGGTTCAGTTTTAAAGCATATTTTTCTCATTATCAAGTCAATAACCTTTAATAATAACTTAATTATTATGCCGTTTTGTATTTCATTTAAGCAATAATAAGACATTTACAGCCCACATACTGTTATTTTAAGACAAAAATGGCAATCTTTGTGCGACATAAATAATAGCGAAAATTAAATGATAAATAAAAACGAAACGAAAGAAAACGGTTGATTTCTTTTGAAAAGAAAGAAAGAAAGAAAGACAGAAAAAAAGCATGTCATTACAATAAAGCCTTTTAAAATACTCAATAAATTATAAATACAGTAAAGAAATAAACAAATAACCGTTATTATATTAGAAGAATAATATTGGCAAAAAGAAAATTTAAAAGTAATATCGTATATGGAAAGTTATTATGTCATTAACACAATCTAAGAAAGTCATAAGTTATTAAGTAAGAAGAGTATACGAAAAAATTTGGGTACAAATTGTAAGTAATATATTTTACTGTGTTTAAGTCAAATAACTATCATTTAATTTCTGCCACTAGAAATCGAAGGTAGTAAATACGTCTCAACTTTCAATTTTATTAAAAAATTAGTGTTTGTTTTTCGACAAAAATCATCGACCAACTATCGCTTCAGAGCATAATTTTGTTAAAAAAAACAACTGATAATATCAGAAGAAAAACACGAAGCTGCTTAACTAGTTATAAACATTATAAACAGCTTTGTGAAATAGGAAAAAAAAGGTTTACAGGTCCCGGTAAGGCATACCTTGCCATCTATAAAACAGTTGCAGATTCAAAAAAAGCAAGGAAAACAACAATAAATAGAGAATCATATCATTAGTCAAGTAATCTTTAGTCCTAAAATCAAAATAGAAGAGCATTCCCCCAAATAGTTGAAAACCTTTGGCTAAATATATTAGCCTTTTACTTCAGCGTATCAAGGCTCTCCCATATTGCCATAAACCATGCAAAAAAATCATGTTATGTCCTTCAAACTGATGCTTGCCCGCAGCATACAATATTAAAGCAACTATCAAAGTTCTAAAGATTCCCTATACAAGTTTTATAACCTTTCTTTACTAGAATATTAGAGCTCGAAATATTCTGCATTTTAAACTCTTCCGCCATAAAGTGCCCAGTCTAAGGTATAGATCAATACATTTCTTTGCGTCAGTTCATCTGCAACCCTTTATCTTTAAAATCACATTACCTCGAAGCAAAGCTTAACACTCGTCCATGCTTGTCCCAGAGCCTTGTTCGGGTTTTAACAATCTGTAGACTGAAGTCAGCCCTAAACTAATACTACTACTCATTGCCATCAAAGCAGACTGACTATACCCATATCGTATTCATATGCTATTGTCCAGCGAGAGCCTCTTGCAGAGCAACTTCATTGCCTGAATTATTGTGAACACTTTAGCCTAGAAAACACTACATTCATGTGAAAGCCTACCTGTAAGCTGTATGGTCTTTCGAAGCATTGCCTGCCTCTATATTCTACTTGCCTACAAAGGTAACATTGTGTAAACCGTTGGATCTTTTGTTAGAAAAGTTTAGAAAATCACCAGAAATTTTGTCAATTTGTGTGTATACATACATAAATAATTGGTCATTACAACCCTTAAGTCAGTATAACGACCTAGCTTCTCACACCACTTGTGTTGTGAGTGTTAATTTTATGCATGAGTGGCAGGACCTACATATTTTTTGAGAAACTTTATCAAAGCAATTTTATTTACACTCAGTATTTTTGCCAGAAATCTACTAAGAGAAAGTCCTCGAAGAAATATTTTCATATTTTCCTTTTTGATGTCTGACGTCTATTAAGCCAACAAACTACCTATTAGACTAAGGCGACTTCAATATTTGTGTTTTATCAGAATAAGTAAGAAATTAGATTGGAATCCTGGCTGAAGGTTGTGTATGCTTTATCAGCATAGAAAAAGATTCTTTGATTGCGTTCTCTTCTTTTCTACAGTGGCAGTGAATGTGTAAAAATTATTTTTATATCCTGCTATGCTTTCAAGACAGTTCTACAAGAATGTAAAAAATTATAATCTAAGCATGTTTCTTAAGTCTTTTGTTTATATGAAAATTATTTAATTGATTTAAGTTTCATGTTATAAATAAAATTTATATGTATGTATGTATGTTTACAAGCACTATTTTCACACAAAGCAATAAAATATGTATGGATTGCTTTGTTTATTAGACGCCAAGTTTGTGGCTTAAGTCTTTTGTTTAGTATGCCTAAAGCTTTTTTTATTTTTAAATAAAAAGAAAACAAGGATTTGAACAATTCTTTGAAGTTAAAGTTTTTTCTTCATTTTCATTTTACTTTTATTTTTCATTTTTACCTCTCTGTTGTTATGAAGGCAACCAAACAAAACAAAACTGCATAAATATGCAGAATGCAACATAAGTGTGGCTATGATATTACAGAACCAACCCATCATTAAGCGAGGCACGTTTTCTTTCTGAATGCAGTGTGGTAAATAGAAAATATATTATTTAATGTCAGTTTTAAAAGTAAAGAAAAAGAAGCACAAAAGTACAGAAATAAAAGCAAAAAAAAAAAAGCACAGTAAATAACGTTCAAAAGCTGTAGTTACCAATAAGGAAAAATAAAACATAAACGGATGTTTAGAAAACGTTAAAAAAAACAGTCATGTTAACTACAACACTATTTTAACGGAAATTCATTATAGAACTGAAACTGAACAGATACAGATACAATATGTTATTGAGAATTTCTTAAACAATTTAAGCCTTTTTGTTTTTACGACCGCAATCAACACGTGTTTACTGTTTTTGTAAAATTCTATTTGAATTTTTGTTAAAACATAACCGAGGGAACGAGTCTATGAATCATTAAATGTTAACAACACACACTTGACTTAACTTTTGTTTTTTTAATTAAATTTTATTCATTCAGGTTATGGTTAGCGAAGTTGCTGTTTTATTATTCGTATGTATGTATGTATGTATGTATGTATGTATGTATGTAGATTGTTATTTTGTTAAATTATTTAATTTCAATTCTGTTTCTTTTTTTTTCTGAATTTTTAATATTTTGTTGTTGACTTCTTTTTTTTTTTCTTCTTGTTTGTATATATTTTTGAAGTCACCATTGATTTAATTAAATCATGATTTTTGTTTTGTTTATTTTTCTTTAAATTTTTTCAATTCGATTCATTATTTGAAAATTTTTTTTCAAACGGCTTAGAAATTATGTAACTCGACTTTATGTTTATTTTAAATAAATAATTAAAATCATTGTGTTAAATGCCTAGTAAGGGTTTTAATTAAGTTTTCTTAGAAAAATTGTTTAAAACTTAAATGGCATGTCTTGATAGTTACTGTGGTATTTAGAATATTTAAAATACAAATTATGCAAAATCATATCAGCAGTGTCTAATAGCCCTTTCTTCTAAAATGTATAATTTTATATTAACTTTGGTTTGAAATTTATAAAATCTATTTTACTACAGACTGGCTACATAGTATGTTTTTAAATGTTATTTTCTGTTTCAAGAGCTATTGTGTTTTAAAGAACTAGCGAGTTATCTCTACGGCACTCCTTAAAAGCTTAGAGGAAAGTCTACACCACTGATGTGTTTACAAGCGCTACAATACACATTATACGTCTATGATTATAAAATGTATCAATTTTATTTGCTGGATTTACTTTCTATAGTTATCAAATGATATAATTTCTTGAAATTCTTGACACTTGGTCGATTTTTTATAAGACTACCGCTTGAGAATTTACCGTAAAAATTTTTCATCTCCTCTGCTATATTACTAATTTTTTTTGCTCATTATTTCTTTGCTTTGGTGCAGTTTCATTTTTTTCAGTTCGAAATGCTGATTTTTAGTCACAAACTTCTAACACTATATAATGGTCAATACCATTATGTGCGGTATATAACGACGTTCTAATGTCCAATTTTCTACGACTCTTGTGCATAAATCATTTGGAGATTGCGCTATGTTTTGATGATACCGTTGGGCTGCAAATTATAAAATACAGCACGATATAAGTTGGTAATCATCGCCTTATAGTTCTTGTCATTGTACAATGATGACCTGCGTAACAAAGAAGTATGGACCGATGATATCGAACAAAACAGTAATCCCTTCGGAATGCAATGGACACTCTTAGATCGGGTGTGGTTGGGTAACATTCCAGATTCGGCAATTTTGTTTGTTTACATAACCATTATATTCAGAAAAGGTTCTTATTGCTAATAATGTTTTAATGAAAACTAGGCTCAGTTACCATCGGCTTCAAAGACTATTAAGCAAACACACTTCGTTATTTGCGATAATCCTTGGTGGTTTTGCAAAACAGACTGTTACATACATAATTCGCCATTGCAACCCTTCAGTCAGGATTACGACCAAGCATCTCACCCCACTTATATCGAGTGAGTTAATTTTACACATGAGTGGCGGGACCTACAGCTTAAAGTCGACTCCGAACGACAGATTTTTGAGAAACTTTTCATAGGCAATTTATTTACTCCGAGTTTTTGCCAAAAATCTGCTGAGAAGTAGTCACCGAAGAAATATATTTTTCATATATTTTCGTTTTGATGTCTGAACTGGGGTTTGAATTGTGGCCTTACTTCTACAAGCCAACACACCTACTAGACTACCTGCTAGACTACGCCGACTTCAAATCAGTTTCACTAATTAGCAAAATTTGGTCGTTATCAGCTATAACAATTTGGTAGGCCCTATTGGGCTAGGGAAATATGTTTTTATTGCTTCAATGCAATAGAAAAATGCTTCAATAACGTTTCTGTCTCTTTTTCAATTAATAAATATACATTGGAGTCCACTTTAGGCAGACATTCCAAGTTTTGAATATTTACATTTGATGTTTACCGAGTACATATAATAGAATACTGTTCTAGAATGTAAATTAATATCTTTTTCTGTTTCTCATTAAGACAATCATTACACGTTGATCTTTTTGTCTCTCAAATATTCTACATTTATAGATGTTCCTGGCCTTAATAATTTTTTTTTTTTTTGTAAATCAAAGAAAATGACGATTATAATACCGCAGGCAAGAATTCAAACATTTTGTTTATTTTTTAAATTAAAAAAGTTTTCTTTTCTTTTTTGTTTTCTTATAATTTTAATGTAATATTTTCAATATCCCTTTACAACTCTAATCTTTTTGGGAACAATTATTTAAACAAATTCCAAAGAAGGGTTTCAATAATTATTTATGGAAGTTTTAAACCATTAAAACAAATAATACTGAAGATATGTATACCGTAATAACAGACAAAGTGTTGTACTTGTGCATACACTCTAGCCATATTTGTACACTTGAGCCAAATACCAGTGGTTCGGTGAATTCAATTAAATTTTTAATTCAAATCTGTTTACCTAAAATGGGAAAATGATGTATTAAGAAACTGCTAAGCATACAATTTAATGGCAATTAATAAGAAAATAACAAGAAAAAAAATTTATAAAAATTGAAAACACGTATGTGTCTTAAGTCTTTTGTTTGTTAAACACTTTTAAATAATGTTAGAATAAGGGAAAACAGACTATTTTATTGTTTTTGTTTTCTTATTATTTTAAACAAAATGATCATTGCATTTGAAGTATATGTGTGATCTAAATTATATTTTATTTTAATTGCTAAAAACATTTTAAAACACAATTTAACCTTCAATTGGCAGTGTATGTGATAATGAAACACTAATTAATATAGATTTGAACAGTTTATGCCGCCATCTATCAATATTTATAAGAGTTTTAAGCAAAAAACTTTAAATGTATTTGAAGTACATATTTAATAAATAATACCTGCATTAAAACAAATATGTGCTAGCTGGCTGGCGTTCATGGTTAACTGGTAATAAAATTTAATTAAAAAAAAAAAAATGAAAAAAAAAATTACTTGCATAAATGTGTGACTGTCATATGATCTTAAAAATTTAAGAGCAATTCAAATTAGAAACTGAACTTTGTAGCCACAAAGCAGTTCAATGTTTAAAGTAATATTTTCAAACTACTACAATATTTTGAAATTTAAAACATTAAACAACAAGAAAAAAGCAGCTGTTTTAACTTTAACATTAAGAAAACCAGACAAACTGTTTAGAAAAAATAACAGAAAAGGCAAAAAAGAAAAAATACAAATCCACAATATTTACTTTCTTACAAATACAAACACTAAAAAGAAAAGAAGAGAAGAGAAAAGAGAATAAAATTACTGCCTTAAACGCATTTCAAGTTGTTTGTCTGTTTGGCTGGAGTGTTTTTATTTTTTTGTTTTTATTTACCACTACTCAAGGTTCATGTCAGTAACCCTTACTTAAATGCAATAGAGGAAGGTTTTTAACATTAATGGCCTAAAAGGAGAAGAAAACGCAGAACACATACAGTTTGTATCACACATTTTTTTGCTACTCTGCCAGACTAAACTCGTCTTAAAACTCCAAAAGAAACACCAATGAACACTATATTGCATCTTTCTTTGTATACCTTTGGGCAAAAAATAAAACAAAACAAACCAAAAAATGCAAAAGAAAATAATAACAGAAATAAACATCAACATAAACAGAATGAACCCAAAAGCCAACAAAGCCATTTTACTACAAAAAACGTTAACAGACCCAAACAAATATAAGAAAACAAAAAAAAAAAAAAAATATTGACTGTGACTAAATGTTAAAAATGTGGTCATACTATATAAATAAAATTTAAAAGTTGAAACGAATTAAAGAGCACCTTAATCCGTTCGCATAAATATTAAAATTTTTTAGAAAATTTAAAAGAAAAATTTTATGTTTCAATAAAGTTATATTTTTTGTTCAAAATTCTTTCTAAAATATTTTTAGCAATTTTCTAATCTAGGTGTTCATATTTAAATTCTACTGTGTTAAGTTGTAGGGTACAACATTTTATAGTCAAAAACATAAAGAACAACAAAAACAAAAAAATTTTGCAGACTTTTGCATGATTTTATAGCAGCAGCATATAGAAATACAAAATGCTCAACCATTTCAAATGCGAGGGCTATATTATTTATTCAAAAATTGCCTCAAACTAAGAGAATTTAAAGATTAAAGATTCCTAATGTTCTTACAATGATTGATTGATTTTGTTCTATTCATGCTTATCTATTATCTATTGGTGTTACTTACTTACTTCTGCATTTATGTAATTACGGGCACTAGGCTTACATAGGCATTCAATCATACCTGAACCTTTTCAATTTTAACTAATATCACATTTATAGTCAGTCAGTTCAGTCCCGTTCTACACGCATTAAGTTTAGATAATATTTGGTATAGAAAAAGCTTTCCATAAAATCACGACTTACCTACTTCCTTAATTGGTCATTAAAACCTTTCAGTCAGGATTACAACCTAGCTTCTCCCACCATTCATATTGTGAATGTTAATTTTATACAAGAATGGCGGGACTTACAGCTTAAAGTCGCTTCCGAAAGATAGATTTTTATGAAACTATTCATGGCAATTTTATTTGCTTTAAGAGTTTTCCTGAAAATAATTTTTTTTTAAATTTAATTTTGTTCCAGATACCTGGTCTGGAGTTTGAACAACGGTCTAGTAGCATGTCATCACGCTATCTACTACACTACGATGACTTCGATTACAATCAAAACAGTGTTTGATAAACATTTGTAGCGTGAAGAGACGACAATACTAACATTTCTAACTCATTATCGTAAATCCCAATCTTGGATTTTATTTTGGATGTAGTGGTGAGAAACTTTACCCATTGTGTTCTACAATGGTTAGACTTCCGCATGTCTGGCTCTGTTTAATCAGCCATCTTCTGAACAGATTATTTGACGAGAAAGTGAAATTTTTTTGCTTGTTTTTAATTCGCAGTATTCGATCTTCGGTTTGCAGTTAAGCTAACACCGAAGCATTCTTAAATGAAATGTTTTTAAAACGTTAACAAAACATTCATATTCACAGTCTTTAAATTGTTAAATACTAGTTATAGTCAATTCTATTACATTCAACAAAGTCCGAAACTCTAAAGAATACAGGCATTAACAAACTTGTTAACTTGGAAATGTCTATCCTAAACTACCATCATTAACCTAATTTCTGCCTATATTACGTACTTACGTGGTACGAGTTAATAAACATGAATTTGTTCCATGAAATATTGTGAAGAAAAATGGAAAGCACACCGTTGCTACGCACAAGAGTTCAAATAAGACCACATAAAGAATTATTCACGTTATACTTTGTATATGATCTGCAGCTTTTGGGATAAACCGAGGGATTTTTGTATTGAATAGTTTTGAACTATTAAAACTGGATTTTGAACATTTTTACAATTTCTCTTACAGCCCTCGTTCGTTACATGGCATATGTTTTTTCCGCCCGCTTGTGTTGTGTTAAAAAGTATACCACAAAACTTCTTTATATTTTGCTTTTTTTCTATTAGACTCAAACATAAAAGAAAAAATTGAAAAGATGCAACAATGCTAACAAAATTCTCTGGAAACTATTAAAGTTCGCTGTTTGGGTTTTAGGCATGAAATACATAACCTAAAAGTGTAAAATTACAGCAGAACTAATGAAGAAAAATACAAATAAATTAAATGAAATTAAATTTTTTTTATACAATTAATTATTTTATTATTTTGGCCTGGTTTAAACTGGAGGGCGCTACGTGTCACATTGCTCATGCCACATTGGCTAATCTTCCCGAAAGATTTGAGGATACGGTCGTCCCGCGTGGAGGAGATGTGAACTACCCAACGAGATCGTGGGAACTTAATTCACAGCTGTATACAAATAAACCAGAAACCACATCGGTCCTCAACGCCAACATTACCTATAGAATCAGTTAAATTCAGTCTGATTTATATACCAGAGTCATGAAAAATTTGATATTTCGGATAGGCGAAACGGAGGAAAAAACGAAGGGAGCATTTGAATGATGTTATATACATACAAAAAAATTTCGAAAATATTTCGCATAAACTTTTGTGTTACTTAAATTTGAAGATAGTAAGCGATTAAAAAAGATTGCATATCTACAATTATTGTTCGAATCGTGATTGAGAATCAGGTGAAGACAATTAAACCCTCTGTATGACAAACACTGTTTGTTCAAGAAAAATAACAAATCAAAGCAAACTAAATCAAAACGACTAAAAAACTGCAATTATAAGAGTAACAATAATAAAACGTCAAAAATTTAATCGAATATTGACAAGTAAGGACCACATTACAATAACACAGAAACACCACAAAATATAGTAACTTCTAGTCGCTGTAGTTTACTACTACCTAGTATCAGTTTATTCGAAGTGAGGCCTCGGTTCAAACCCTAGTTCAGATGTCTCCCACAATATGCAGCTCGACAGATTTCTGGCAAAAACTCTAAGAGCAAATATAATTGTCAAGGAAAGTTTCTCAAAAATTTATCGTTCGAAGACGACTTTAAACTGTAAGTTCCACCACTCATGTATAAAATTATGGGAAGCTAGGTCGTAAGCCTGACTGAAAGCGATTCTATATTGTAGCAAAATGAATGATTTTGATCTGTATTGTCAATAACAAATGGAAGTAAAGAAAGCAAGTCTCTGTGCTACCCACTAGACTACGGTGTGTTTTGTTAGGCAGAAGCCCATAGTTTAGGCCCTCTTTCAGACATCTCGAACAAAATGAAATCAAAAAAATATTTCTGGAAAAACTTTGAAAATGACATGAAAATTTTTCTTAGATTTATCAGTAAGAGCCACCACTCATGGATAAAATTAAATTACTTAACATGTGGGTGGTGTAAGAAGCTAAGCTGTAATACTAACTAAATATTTGTAGTAGCCAATTAAATGGGTTTAATCCATTTGACTAATCATTTAAAATTAGTCACCCAATTTAAATTAGGGAATTTCATTCGAAATTATTTAAAAAATTAATCAAATCATAAATCATATACAATCATTCAATTATTATTTAAAATGAAATTTAATTAAAAATTGTTTACGTTTTTTATTTGCTTTGTTT
Organism: Sarcophaga peregrina; assembly: GCA_014635995.1. Taxonomy (NCBI): domain Eukaryota; kingdom Metazoa; phylum Arthropoda; class Insecta; order Diptera; family Sarcophagidae; genus Sarcophaga; species Sarcophaga peregrina. Next base: position 112,447,547 of record CM025789.1, on the reverse strand, counting down.
AATAAATATTTCTAATTTTTTTAATTTTTTAAAATTTATACGTTTTATTATTAATAACAAAAAATTTTGATTAATTAATTTAAAACAATGCAAATAAAATTTGATTTTTTGTAATAAATTATGCAGTTATTTAAACTAATAACACATAATAAATCAAATCAAAAAATTTAAAAAAAAAAGAGAATTGTTGTAATAGTTGTAGCCTGGTCTAAAATGTGTTATGGTCTAGACTGTAAAGTCAAGAAATGAAATGCAATTATATTTTGTTATTAACGCACCACTGCACATGTTTATATAATGGCATGAAAATAATAAACCGAATAAATTCAATATGTGTGGAATAATAACAACAGCATGAAAAGGTGGCTAAAAATACAATATAATGTTGGCCAACAAAAATAATAACAACAACAAATAAAAATCTAAGTTCTTCTCAAGCAGAAACTTAATGAATAATAAAATAAAAGAAACAAAATATTGTGATTAAATAATTTGAAATAATTTATGAAAGCTTGTCATATTCTATAATCATACGTTGGAAAAACAGAAAAAAATATTGAAAATAAAATTGGAATTTCCTAAGACTGTTATATACAATGGCTATACATTGAAGCATAAATAATTAATAATTTTTCTGCAAACTCCTTTAACGGAATAACAATGAATCATGCGTAGGATAAGACACAAAAAAAATAAACAAAAGAATTATTTTATTATAAGTTATTCGTGAAATTCCCCATGGTTTTTAGAAAACCTTGCCAATATTATACAAATGAATGGAATACACAATTTAATTTAAGATTGTGGTTTATTACGTTTATTATTTATTTTATATATAAAAAAAAGGAAAAAACACAAACTGTTGTTGTACTTTTAAGGTCACTTTTGCTTAGGTGCAGTCTATCTGCCAATCATTTATCACTCTTTAAATGGTTTATTTTATTTTATTTGGAATAAAATATAAAAAAGAAACAAACGTGTTTTGTAAACGTAAAGTTTTTATGAATCACAATATTATACTCCTTTTTTTATTACTTTTTATATTTGTTTGCCAAAATTAAATAATTATTTAAAATAATATTGAAACAATACAAGAATTTTAATTTTAAATACAAAATATTGCACAATGTTTTATTTTTTCTTTTTAGCACTTGCCAAAAATAATTAAAAAAAAAAAGGAAAATAATAAAAAATTTAAAAGTTAACCTTTCGTGGAATTTTTGGCAAACTTTGTATGTCATGAAATTAATGTTTACAATGCATAAAAATGTAATTGGCTTTATTATATCCTAATGGTTGCTTAAACAATAGTTTATTGCTTTGAAAGTTGCATTTCTTTTTTTTTAATTTTTTTAATCCGTGTCAAATATTCACAGTGTCCCCAATTTAAATGTAAGTCAATTAAATTATGAAAAATTTATAATTCAGTCGTTCAGACACTTGCTGACGTTAATATTTGGCCAAATAAAACCACTGATATAGGTCAATCACAAACTTTTTCTTGATATAATGCTCTATAAACAAAGTTTTTTAATACTAAAATCACTAACAGTTGTATTTTTTTCTTATCTTTCTTTAAAGGAAATTTGTGCAGTGTAAAAAAATAAAATACGTGACATGTGACAATGTCAAAAGTTCCTAGTAATATTTGCAATTTCATTACAAATAGATTAATAAAGTAACGATTTCGAATCATTGAATTGAACTTTTTTAATAAAATTCTTACTGTATGAGAAATATTTTTCTATTAAAATTTTAACCACAGTCATGGAGCTCAGTTTGGGTACAATAGCTACGTCATTAAGCAGAATTGTAAATTTTTGTGTAAGAAGCACTTGCCAATTCATATTGGCTCTGTTTCACTGTTTGGTGCGATCTCTTTACCGGGGTGATTATTGAACGTTATAGATCGCAAGATTTTACCGAATGATGCAAGGTATCGTCAGAAGATTATACAGCATACGATATCATCAATCTATTAAAAGGTGAATCTGATGAGCAGTTAATTTTACCTTTTAACAGGGTAGAATTTGAGGATTTGTGAAGCCTTTTATCTACATACATACCTACATCGTAGGCCTTTAGAACCCTTCAGTCAGGAATACGGCCTAGCTTCTCACACCCCTAATGTGTGCTTCAATTTTAAACATTTGTGGCGGACCCACAACTTAAAACCGGTTTCGAACAATAGATTTTTGAAATACTTTTCATGCCAATTTTATTTATTCTCAGTGTCTTTGCCAGATGTCTGCTGAGAAGAAGTCACCGAAGAAATATTTATTTCATATTTCGTTTTGATGTCTGACCTGGTATTTGGAGCCTGGTCTTACCTCTAATAAGCCAACACGCTACCTACTATATAGACTACGGCGACTGCGAAGCCTCTTATCTGTCTGCCATAATTTCATTACTGTAAACAACTTTTAGAAAGTGTAATAAACCAAAGTCTGTGATGGGAATCAAATTCGAAAACTCTGTTCATATATAAAATGAATGCACACGATATAAGTAGGGTGAGAAACTGAAGTGATGTCCTAACTGAAGTGTTATAATGATCGATTATGTATGGATGTGTATAAAGGATAGAATAAACAATTACTTGCTTTTCGTTTGTGTGCCTACCAGATATCTAACAATTTTGTTTGATAATCGGAAGTTTATCCAAAACATTGTTTTACCCTTTAGCAAAAATACTACCTTAATGGAAAGCCTCATTTTACTTAATAAAGATATTTCTTTTTTAATGAAAACGTTATAAATATAACAAGATTAACACATTAAATGGCTTTTAAATATTTCTTTCAAATAACATTCAAGTTTTTTTTCTATTTGTTGGTTTGTTTTGTTATTGGTTAGCTACTAAACAACCCTGGCATTAATATGTAGAAATATTTAACAATTATTCTTTCTTGTTTTTCTTAATTTGTTTAAACAACATTTAACAACTTGTATTAATTATAAATTTGACTAAAAACAGACAAAAAATAAAAAAAAAACAAGTGAAACTTCTTTAAAGATTAGATTTACGGTTTAGATTTAAAGTTGTTTGAACTTAAAGCACAAATTCTTTAAAAACAGAGAAAGTTTTTTTTGCCATTTTATATTTTTGGTAAATAATATCCATAATAAGAGAAATTAAATGGTTATGGTTTATCTGAAATCTAATTTGCTGCAAACAAAACTAAGAAACATTAGATTTTTTTTAACGTTTCGCTACGCATATTCTTCTTTCTAAATGTTCGTTCATTCATTAAAAATTTCCTGGCAAAATACTTGTATTGATGTAATGACACTTTTATTTATATTTTCTGTATATACATATACAAGCATACATATATTTATTTAAAATAAGACCTGGAAATAAATATAAACGAGTTTATTTTCCATTTTACTGGCTTTTCATTTCACTGATTTTTGTTTACGTTTTTTTTTTCTTTTGTTTTATTAGTTGTTTAATACGTTTCTTACTAAGAAAGTCATTTGATTGCTTTTACTACACAAACAAGAAATGGCAAAAAAACAAAAAAAAAAGAAAAGAGAAACAGGTTAATACAACTACAAAAAGTATGTGTTTTTTTCCTTCTTTCTTTCTTTAGAGGGTCATATACACATTTTTTGTTTTTCTTTCATTTAATTTCATCAACATGCCACCACCAGTAGTAGTGTCATCTCTTCAACTCAAGTAACAAGTTATTCAATGGCTCAGGGTATATCTATCTGTACACATACATACATACATACATACATACATATATTTTAATATATTTAAAAAATAGCATTTTTTATTATTACACTGAAAATTTATTCAAGCATAAAAGTAGTCAGTAAACCACAACATCAAACAGCATTTAAGAGGGAAATCATAATAAGATGCAAATAAAACAAAAAAATTAAAAGAAAATTGAGAAAAAAATAAAAAAAAATTAATAAAAAAGTTTCAGGAAATAACATTTTATCATAATATGGCCATTTAAAACAAAAACAATCTTCATTTTATTATTGTTTTTAGAATTAAAAACTCTAAATTAACCATCAAAAAATTTTTTAATTTTTGTGTATCAAAAGACTTAAGACCCAAACCTGAAAAAAAATCAAATTTAAACTGCTTAAGACACCAACTGAAACAAAACCTTCAAACACGTCTTAAGATACTAATTTAATCGAAATTTAAACAATAGACTTAAGACACCAACAGCCAGAATAAAATTAAAACAAAAGACTTAAGCTGCAAACGTAAGCATAATTTTCTAGCTTGAATAATACAAAATATATTGTAACGTTTCATTTCGTTATTATGAGAAATATTTAATAAAATGTAAACATTTTTTTCATTGTTTCTTTATAAGCAGCTTAATTTCAATTTTAATAATAATTTTATTTGAATTTAAGTATTTACAACGTGGTAGTATAAATAGGTCAACATTTTATGACTGTTAACAGTTAGTGGTTTTGTCTCATCCAATTAAAGTTCGAAAGCATCAAACATTTTATTTTATTTATTTAATTAAGTAAAGCTGGATGAAATCAATTTGAAGATTTTTCAAAAATAAAAAATTTTGCAAAATATTGTTTGCAATATTTAAGTTACACATACACAATGACCACAAAAAACACAGAAGTTGGAAAAGAATACGGTTACCACAAGATGAATAACGTTATCCACAAATTTTGAATAACATACCTTCAACAAATCTTCAACCTAAGCTTGAACCTTTGTTTGCAGATCGTGCGTTGCCATGTCGGTAGTATGAGACTGCCTATAGCACTGTAGATTCTGCCACTCATGACTAAAATTAAAACATACAATACGAGTGACGTTAGGAGCTAGATTGCAGTCCTGGATAAAGAGTTGTAATGAACAACTACGTTAGTAAGTAAGATCTATTGAGTTGACATAGTAATCCATAAAAGGTTTGAAATCTAATTTAAAATAATAAATTGGTTTTTTAAGCATTTCAACTACATACAAACATAACTGGTTATTATAACCCTTCACTTAGGATTACGACCTAGCTTAAAACACCACTTATGTTGTGTACGTTAATTTTATATATGAATTAGGGGTCTTACAGTTTAAAGTCGATTCCAAACGACAAATTTTTGAGTAACATTTCATGACAATTTTATTTAGTTTAAGAGTATTTCGCAGAAATCGGTTGGGGAAGTAATATTTTTCAAATTTCATTTTGATGTCTGACCTGGAGTTTGAAACGTGACCTTATGTCTAAAAAGCTAACACTCTACCTATTAGACTACGGCAACTTCAAAGCATTTCAACTACAGTTTATAATAATTTCTTTCAAAAGAAATATGGAATTTCAGAAGTTGGTGAATATTGTAGTTTTAGTACACTTTTTTATAAATAATCAACTCTCTTGTTCGATTTTGAAAACAAATTAAATTTTTGCTTTATCATCCCCTGTAATAACCTAGCTTTTGATTATTTTACAACCACCAAAACGTATTTCTATTACGCGTGTTGTATTAACAGTTTACAAATATTATGAAAAATTGCTATAATTAAGTTAAAAAAAGACCCGTTAACTCAACAATACGGTAAAAGGCTTTTTACGGTAAACACCACGATATACAGCAAAAGAAACGAAACAGTAACAGCAACAGCAACAAGTTATTAACACTAAAGCGTTAATTGGTTTTAAATGAAAACAGAGAATTTGGACAATAAAATTTTTACCTGGATTTAACAAAACTCTCGCAATTTTCGTAAAGAAAAAAAAAACGAAAACTTGAGTCATCATGTGTCTTAAATGAAGAGAAATGGGGTCGCCATAATAATTGCATAAGGAAAATTTATTTTCAGTATTATTAGTCATTAATTAAATTAATAGATTAAATAGAGTTCACTTTTTAAAGTTTAATTTTATCGTAAATCAAAATAAGAAACCTTAAGCTATACATGTTTGTATGTATGTACATATATGATAAATGATAAATACACAATGAATTTGTAAATGAAAAAAATATTTTAAAATAATTACACGGAATTAAATTTATATTCGAGCTTAAAGGCGTTTGTTTAAATTGTTTTTTTTTTAATAAATTTTTTTATAATTTTGTTGATTTTATTAATGCTATTAAAAGTAAATAAATAAATGTTTTAAATTAACATTCCTTTAACGAAATTACTTTTTGATGTTTTTCATTATTTTGTTTTCCTTAACTAAAAAAATGTTGGTATTTTGGTATTTGATTGCTTAATTTTATTAAAAAAAAATTTAACTCTTCACTCATATATAGTATATAAAACTATGCGCAGCAATAATAATGATTGCTTTCAAAGCAAGAAAATAAAATCTAACAGAGTTTATATTCCTTCAAAATTATTACTATTGACGGCTGATAACGAACATCACGTTGCATCTACCCAATTAGTTGCTATTTATTCAATCTGTTTTCCCAAATCACCATGGGCGTCAATAGACCACAACGTGATTTCGCTAAATGAGCTTTGGAGTAGTTAGCTAAATTCTCCTTGTATTCAACGCGTTTGTGGATATTTGTGGGTCCGTTTTATCGGACTTAAAACTGTTCTAACCCACATAAGATCCAAAACTGTCCATTGTCCAATGCATTTCGAAAAAATCACTGTTTGATTTGGATTATGGACTGGAAAGCGTATTTTTTAGAGGACAGCGAGAATTATAGGTTGATTATTATAAAAAAAAATTATTTTTGGCCTGAATTGGATGATCTGCTCACCGTCAATATGCCCACGCTCAGGGGATGACCTTTTTCATGCAGTGCATTGTGTTGGAATACAGGCAAAATAATTTATAGAATTAAAGAAAGGTGTAGGTGGGTGTAGGGTGCGCATTTTTTTTTTAATGTCCAGTGGATATTCAATTTACATATATTATTGTCCTAAAATTGTTTTTTGTTTGTTTTCTCACCTTTTTTTCTATTGTGAGTAATCACGTACAATGTGAGACCAAGAACCACAAACACTCATAGTCTCTTTTTAGAATCGAACCCATGGTCTCAGCACTTGAAGTTTAACACATTTCCAACTATATAAATCCTGACTTATTGGAGTTACCACACTTCCAACTAAATCATCGAGACACCCATTGGATCCCAAGTATAAGCAAGGTCGTCTGAGATGAAGCAATTGCTGTAACGTGGAATTCAAGATTTTCTTGTGAAATTGTCCCATTTGTATATGAATAGGCGCTTCTGAAAGCCAACATAACTCATGCCAGCGATCGAATTCAGCCTACTTTATGCACCAGAGTCACGAAACCATAAAACCCAAGACACCCACCCACACACGCTTTATTTTATTTAAATTTAAAATTTTGTTTGACGAAAAATTTATTTTAAATAAAACGGCTTCATTTAAACAAGTTTTTCGAAAAATTTTCCAAAACCGTTAATTTTTTAAATTAAAATAAATAGATGAAGTTTGAAAGAATTTTTAAATAGGTTCGCTTTTACAATTTGCGAACATTTAAATGGGCGACAGTTTCCTTTTGTCAAAACCCGAATATGTTTTCTACAAAATAATAAGAATTGGCAAAAGCTGAAGAAGGCGTGTCACATAAATTTGATGTCATTTGAAAGTTTAAAATATATGTATTTTCTGATGACTAATTTATAAGTTTATCTAAAGTCAAAATTTTTGCATACCAACCCAAGAATTTCTCCTTCGTTAATTCGTTAACCAAGCCCAGATTTTTATAAAATAAAATAAAATTCCCACTTTAAAAGAAATATTAAAAGAAAATTATTTTATTATAACACTTAATTAACAATAATTGTTAAATTTTTATTACTTTTAAAGCATTTCATTTCATTCATTCTATAAATTCGTTTAACACCTCCACAACGGCTACACAAAAATGCTTTGGCAACAGACATCAAATCAAATGACTGTTCAACATCGCAAGGCCATTTAGTTTAAAAAGAATTAAAATTAAAAATAATTTTGTAAACATAAAAAACATATTATGGCCGTTAAAATAATCTTAAAAAAATATTGTATTTTAAACTTAAGAAAAAAACTTGTTTTTATTAAATACACACGTAGTTTTTTACGGTCATATATTGTAATTATTGAAGTTCAAAGTTAATTTATGGTGGTAACAAATGCAAAAACAACACAAACATTTAGTTTTTTTGTATTTTAAGTTTAACCATTTGTTGTTGTTGTTGTTGTTGTTTTTTCATTATAACTTGTCTTAGAAAACTTAGAACTTGAAAGCCATTAGCAAGTTTTAATATGTGGTTGACTGTACTTTAATACTGGTTGTTGGCATACATACGAAGCTTGTTGTTTTTGTTTATTATTCTTTGCAATTGATATGGAAAGTAAAGGAAAAAAACACTGAATTAAACTTAAGCCGCGCTTAATGGCAATAAAAAAATATAAAAATTTACACATTAAATTTAAACTTTGATGCAAAAGAGGCAAGGCAATTAAGAAAGTGAAAATAAAAATTTAAAGGAAAAGGTTAAAGATTTTTTTCCTAATTTTGCAGGTCAAGCATGTGCCACAATTAAGTATTATTTTATGCAACCCAAAGACAAAATTCCATTTATTTCGAGTTACTTTTTCGTTTTCAAATCAACAACTATGCCATCATTGTAATATGAACCCCTAATGGATTGTTGCTCGTGTTTTGAAGAGAGGCGTCATTAGTTGTTGAAACACATTGTTATTCGCAACTAATTGTTATTGATCTTTTAAACCCATTTACTTTATTGCAAAAGAAAAAAGAAAAACAAGATATTTGCAAATAAATAAAATGTATTACAATCAGTTAATTGATTTTCGAAAAAAAAAACAAAAACGAAAACTACAATTTAGTTTTGCGTTATACTAACGCATTCAGTTTCAAACTATATGAAATTGATTTTTACGTTTGTATCTGATATCAGTATGTAATACATTGAAAAATGAAGTTTGATTTGGTAATAATTAATCAAATATTTCAATTATTTCAACTAAGTTTAACTCAATTGTTTATGGTAAAACATTTGCTTATATGATGTAAAATTTAAATGAAATAAAAACTCATTAGTGCAGAAAATCAATGCGAAATAAATTAAATAAGTTTGGTATACATAGCCTAACGTTTTACTGTCTAGAAATATTTATTACTTATTCAATATCCCCCAAGCATTCAACTCTTGTTTACGGTTGTGATTCCTCAACCCATACAATATCGAATAAAATCATAATACTAGTTCAGGCTGCAAAAGTGGAGTATGAAATGATCAATCAAATCGGACTCGAAAAAAAAGAATTGTCTAGCAGGTAGTGTGTTGGATTATTGGACACGAATCCACAGTTCAAACAACAAGTCAGACATCTTAAGCAAAATGAAACATGAAAAGCATTTCGTCGTTGACTTTTTCTGAGCAGTTTTCTAGCAACAACTCTGAGAATAAGTAAAACAGCCATGAAACAGTTTCTTGAGAATCTCTCTTGAGTCGGCTTTAAAGTGTAGGAACTTCTGTGAGAAACTAGGTCGTAATCTTAACTGTAGAGTTGTAATGACTAAAAATTAAGATAGAAAACTATAAAATTGTATTGCTAACATTCCAGATACACCTATAGAATGTCGGAGAATAAGAATAGTGGGTTCTGCAAAGTAATGTTAATGTCACCTGACTATCGAAATGTACAATTATCGTAGTGTCTGTGATTCCGCTTTTTATAATTATGTGATCAAAAATGGAATCCTTTGGCGCTTACACATTGATTTTGATTGGAAAAATTCCCCCCGTTTGTCCTACAATCTATTTTCAATGCATTTGTAGATAAACAGTAAAAGGCTACGATAAATTTTAGAACCCAATCTTCACGTTCATGAAAGTTGACGTTAGATTCCTATCAATTTTATACGCTTCTATATCTTCTACCTTTTAGTATTCGCTTTAAACTACGACCTAAATTGTTCCATGAACTGCTTTAGCTAAAGAGTAGCCGTAATAAAATCTAATATCGTCACGAAGCTTGTTCTTTTTTAATAAAAATTAAGAAAACCTTTGGGTTTCAATACCATAACAATCCGTTAGTAAAACCTTTGTCGCTGTATTTTGCATATAACAAATCGACTTTTAACGGTTTCTTGTTGCCAGTTCGTAACTAACTTCCGTCAAACTGCAATGAATTTCCGCGGCGGTTACAATTAAAGTGCTTTAAGAAGGTAACACTGTCTGCAAATGCGGCTTTTTTGTTTGTAAAACTCTTTACTTTTTATATAAATTTTTCAAATAAGCATGCGCTTAAACATAATGTGTCATACTAATTAAGAAACTTTCAAAAAATATGTATTTTTTTTAGCACAATTTAGCGTGAAACCATGGAATTTTATGCCTACACCCTATTGAAATATTTTCAATATTATTTAAATATGATGAATAAATTTAAGAAAAAAAAATTTTAAAATTATGTATTTCATTATATGGCTTTAAATATAAAAATATAAAATATAAAGAAAATATTTTTTAATTGAAAGGCTATGAATTTTTAATTTACATAAGCCATGGATCCCCTTCATAATAAAATTCCAAATAGTCTGTAATGTAGAGTCTTGTAATGTAGATCTTTTGAATGTTTGCAAAATATTTTTTTGTTCTGCAATCCAAAATCCATTCATGACAATTTTATGAAATTATATGCCACTACCTATACCCTACATATGGTATGTAAACATGAATATATATTTTGCATATTTTTGTGCATATTTGCGTGCCTACCCAATGTTTGCTTAATTGAATCATTTTTCTATGGGTGGGTGTAGATTTAAACAGAAAGGAAGGCGGCATAAATTCATTCTTAAATGTAAACACTTGGCTAGTAAGGAAAACAAAATATTTTGGTACCCAACATGAATTTGTATAAGAAATAGTTCTAAACTGGTTCCTTAGGTTAAAGCATATGCGTACATTAAATTTATAAATTCTTTAAGTCTTAATTTACATTTTTTTGTTGTTATTGCTTTTTCAAAGCATTTTTCTGTAATTATAATTTATTTCTAGACCGGAAATTTGTATTCGTATATAATTTTCTCACCTTCTTTTTGATGCTTTTAATTTCCAACAAAACCAATTTATTTTTATTATTTTCTTGACATGAATTATAATTGTTTTCTAATCAAATCAAATGAAAAAAAACCTTTCTTTTTTGAAACAGCTTTAAAGAAACACCAAATACCGCCCAATTAATGTTTTCTTTCCCTTGGTTTTTTTTTTTGTCTAACAATAACAACAAGTGTTTATCAGTTTTCAGTTTTGTTTCTTTGCATCATAATTATTATAATTTTTTTTTTTTTATTTTTTGGGTTTTTGTAAATTATGACCCCCATTTGTATGAATATGATTAAGCAACACAGGCATAAACATTTTATGAATTCCAACATACCGCTTCATCGTCTTGCTTTGAAATCTTTGGTATTCATTCAAATCTATACAAGATTAATGTGGTAAAAAAAATATTCTCATCCATAGCTTTGATTTTTCATTGTATTCTTCTTTTTCTTTTATCTTATTAAGGTTTTTTTCAAAGTGGAATAGAAGATGAAATAAGAAAAAAAAAATACCAAATCTAATTGGAAATTTTAAACCTTTCAATCTGTAATGGTTAAAATGAAAACGAAAGAAAAAAAAAATCGTTAGAAACAACACCATTAGCAAACGAAATTTTTGAAAGGCTCGTTAGTGACAGGTGAAAATAGGTAAACAAGTTAATGTTTACCACAATATGTAAGACATATTAAAATAGTTTATAAAAAAGGTATTAAACCATTTTTGGTCTAAGGTACTAAGATGGGGTTATACTGGGTTAAAAAATAAGTATCTACCACACCACATACGAACGTGACATTAAAATTTTAAAAAAAAAATATACTGTGTAATGAAAATAAGTACGTACCAAATGCGAAACAAAACTCATAGTACTATAACATTTATAAACTAATCAAAAGCATGGTAAAAATATCATATAAAGGTATCATATAATGAAAAAATTTACGTACCAAATAGGAAAGAAGCTCTGAATATTAGATAATGTATAAACTAATCAAATGCATAGCAAAAAAAATATTATAAAAAAAGTACCATACAATAAAAAAGTACCAATTAATGTATACAAATTTCGTGTGATGAAAGTACTAGTTTGTTTATTACAATACAACAAACCATGTTTTAATTATTACTACCAGAGTAATGAAAACTTCATGCTTGATGTAGTATAACAGGCCAGAATATTTCGTAGGGGGATGATTCAGTAATATAAACTAAATAATGTGGAAAATATTTTATGGTGAATCGAATAGAGCTAGTATTAGCAATAGCCTTGCTAATGTACAAGCTGACTTTGAAAACTGCTATCTAAATCTATATACTCATAATGGACTGCGCAACAAACATAAACCTCTCCAGATCACAAAATGCAAGACCAAATGTATCATCCTAACTACCTACATACATATATAGCTGGCCAATACAACCCTTCAGTTAGGATTGCAAGCTAAGTTCTCACACCACTCATGTTGTGTGTGTTAATTTCATATATGAGCTGCGGAACCTACAATCGATTTTTTAAGGAAACTTTTCATAGCAATTTTATTTACTCTCAGATTCTTTGCAAGAAATCTGCTGAGTTGATGTCGTTGAAGAAATATTTTTTCATATTTCGTTTTGCTGAATTCGATTCCTACAACACAGATGTTATGTGCACTCGTATTAATTTAACTCTTGAAAGTCGGTTTCTACAACCTAACGTAAACTTTGACAGACAGAGTTTTGTTTCAGAAGACTGCTGAGAAGAGATTGCCAGATGATTTTTTTTAATTTTTTTTGAGATGTCAGAGCAAACGTTTGCATTCACCAGATGTCGTAGACTATAAAGAACACCACCTATTATCTAGAATTAGTAAACAATTCAACAGATCGTTAACAAGCATGGATCATTGGTGGCTCTCACCATTTAATAACTTGATTTGCCAAAAAACCATGAACAAAACGTGACAACAATTAAATTGTTCGGCCCTAACGTTAATTGAAAAATCATCTTCAGTTATGAGAACCATTTCTGAATGAAATCAAAAGATACTAATCCTTCTAAGTTTCAAGAGCATCCAATACATCCAATATTAGTGTGTAATTTAACAACGTTAACACATCATCGTGTGAGAATTTCTTAGGTCGCATGTGTGTGCTTAAAAGACTCAAACTACAGTCAATACAACATATACCAATCAGATTGATTTATGTGCGAGAGTCTCAGAAAATTAAACATTTCGGACACGCTATGCCTAGATTAGCCATGGCTAACATTTAACGGTATTAATACGTCTTAGTTTTATTTAAAGTCAAAATTAATCTTAAAAATTTAACCACCCCCTGAGAAAAAACTGCAAAAAATATTAATTTTTTCAAATAAAAATTTGTTCATGAATTATTTCGTTTTATTTCGGAAATGGTGTTGTGATTTTTCTAACCCAAGGCAGAACAATAATTCCAATTTGCCACCAACAACAATAGTGAAAAAAATTCTTAAAAAAAATCTATTGTCTAGCTTGAGAAGAAGGCGAAAAAAAAGAGAAAAAATTAAATTTTCGTAAACAAAAAAGAATCTTTGAAGTACTGCAATAACAAAAACAACAACAAACTTACCAGTATTTGTTAGCAATGAATTTGAGTTGCTTATGGTGGCAGCAGATGAAGGCAACGATTCATGTAAAGAAGAAGATGAATCTGTTGTTGTTGTTGTTATAATTGGAGCCGCAACTGATTCCGGTGAATGTGTAGTTGTATTAGTTGTGGATGAAATAAAAGTCATTGAACTATCATTATTCATTTCGTTGGATACCGCCGCCGCCGCCGCCGCTGTTACAGCCACCACTGCATCTGACATTAACGGTGGTGCTGTTTCTGTTGTTGTTGTTGTTGTTTCTAAAGTTTTTTCTGCCACATTAACCATCTCCAAAACATCATCCAGTCTATTGATGTTAGCGTTAGAGCTGCTAATAGTGTCTGTATTAGTGTTAACAGCATTGGTATCTGTGTTTATGTTGATGTTGCTTTCATTATTAATGTTTTGCAATGTTGGCATCACCGTTGCTGGTGCTGTTACTGTAATTTCATTAATACTTGGAAATTCTGCCGATGACGATGATGATGTTGCAGGCAAAGAAGACGTTGCTGGCAATGATTCTGTTGTTGTAGTTGCTACAGCTGATGGCTGTGATCCATCAGTAACATCATTGTTATTATTTGCATCATCGCTGGCTGGTGCTGCATCAGTTTGAATGCCACATAAAAGTGTACCACAAATTAAAGCAACCATAAACCAGGCGTTTAACAATGAGGCTGTAGCAGATGATGAAGATGCCGCTGTTGGAGTTTTTCTTCGTTTGCTAGTTGTTAACATTTTGGTTGAATATTTTATTTCGTAGACCAACAATTTTCGTTTTTTGTAAATCTAATTTTCTTTTTAGACTTTAATTTATTGATGATTTCTCTAACTTCTTTTTCTTTCTTTTTTTTTTTTGTACTTTGTGTGTTTGATGTTGATTTCGTTTCGTAACAAGGAAGTTTACACGTTTCTTGGTTTTTAAATTTATTTTTATTATTTTTTTTATTATTATTTTTGTATTTTTTTTATGTATAAAATTAAAATAATACCCAAATAATTATTTTTTTTTATTTTAAATTTTGTTTCTTTTTTTAATACAAAAATTTGTTTTTTGCAGTTAAGGGCACATTTTGCTAAAACAAGAAAAAGGAAAATCATAAAAACTTTTAATTAATTTCATTAGTCAAGTGACACTGTTGTAATAGCCTTTAATCACTGGGTCATTTTTTATAATAATTTTTTTTTTATTATTGATGTACGTGGAGTTTAAAATTAAAAAAAAAAACCTTGGCCTGTTTTTTTTTTTTATTTTGTTGGTTTTATGTCATAAAATAAAAAAAAAATTATGATTTAATTTAAACTTAAATTCATTACACTTTAATTAAGTTTAATTACTAGTAGTTAATCGTTCTGTTTACTAACAAAAATTGTTATCAATTTTAAAATGCCATTTCCGTTTAAGTTTTTATCTGAAGTCAACCGGTTTTATGTTTTTTAATTTATTTTTGTAATGTTCAACAATTATTCCAAATAATTGACTTCATTTATTAAATTTAATACAAAATTTAAAAAAAAAAAATTATTTCAAGGTCCTAAATAAAGTTTTTCAAAACAGTTTTGTTTACTTGTGGATACGCATGTTTCCTAGTGGGACTAAACAAATTTTTTCAGTTTTTAAATAAAATTTCTCCTACTATGTGGTCTCCATAGAATTAAGTAAATAAGTAATCCCAAGCATATCATTAATTAATTCCATCACTCCTATTCTTATTCAACTGACTTTTGACATTGGAATAGTTGTGACTGTGTAACTGTATTGTAGTATTAGAAACCTTCTCTCTATCTGACCATAACATGGTTTCCCGGGCGATGGTGCATGCGATCAGAGAAAGTGTCAGTGGGTTAGTGCAGAAGGGTATATTCATATATTTACTGACAGTCAGCCAGCCATTGTAAAAATGACACAAGTTGGAAGACTATTTTGAACTGTAGCAAAGGCATTAGAATATTTCTGGGTGCGATAGGTGCTTATTGTTAAGGTGTCTAGCCTATGTAGGATGAACATTTCTTTAGCTAAAGAATCAATGGATGTATAGTTCAAAAATAATATATTTTTGGGTTTGCTGTCTAAAACGATACAAAATCTCATGACGAAGGACAGGTTCAACGTCTTAGAAGTTAAATAGTTCATGTTAGATATCTAAGCTCACTATTATACCCATAATACCACATCAATTTTTAATAATATGAATAAAATTTGATTCCAAGGATATGAAAATTAATTCGTTTTCAGTGTGTTCTTACAATTTGCGAACAGCAAAAGAAAGTTTCTGCGATGTAATGGGTATACTGTACATATAAGGAAAGATAAGAAATGGAAGGATAGTCAAGCACTAAATTATGCTGGGCAGTGTATGTTTTTGTCAATTTTTGGTTCTGCAATATTTTAGATGATAAGAATTCAGCACAACTAAATCATTAGGAGTCTCACATTGCCTGTAAACTATGACTATTAAAACTAAATATTGTTGCAATTGCGGCTGCGTAAAAAAGCGGAGTAGACCTGACTTGCCTTACTGACATCTGATAAATAACAAAATTAATCGTACTTTCTCTCATTCTTTAATCTAATACCAATGGAATAGCAATTCCTTCAGGTTACTTTTGTGTTAGCTAAAATTTGGAAACCTTTGACCCAAGATTGGCCTTCGGTTCTTCAAAAGGTTTTTTTTTTGTGCAATACCACAATGGGTGAATTTCTAACTTAAATTTTAATATAAAAATGATCAGCAGTAATAACTATGTTGTTTGTAATGCCTTATCACTTTATCGTAACAAGGTTATAAGGATTGCCATCAGAGCGAGTTCATTTGGAGGCTTTTTGTGATGTCATGATTTAGCAACAAATGTTAATTTCACCATAAGTGCAAGGCCCAGACAAATTTTGATAAATTTTTTTAATGACAATTTATTATACTCAGAAGTTTATCAGACAAGTACTGATGTGGGATATCAGGTCGCCGAAGTATAGTAGATAGTGTGTTGGTATATTAGACGTGTGACCAAAAATCAGATTCCTGGAAAAAACTCTGACAGCAAATAAAATTGCCGATGACTAGTTTCTCCACAAAAATCTGTCATTCGGAGTGGACGTTCCCCCACTCATGTATAAAATTAACACACATAACAAAAGTAGGTCTTAATCCTGGCTGAAGGGTGTTACTGACCTTCCAAGTAAGTATGTAGGATGAAATGTCTGAGGCATAAACTCAATATTATTAAACAATATACACACGGGTCACTAGATTATGACCAGCGTTTTCCTCTCTTTAAAGCTCTATACTCAGAGAGGATTTGTAGAATAATAAAAAATCATTAGAATGAAAGAGATTTCTGATTATACTTTTAAATCCAGCGGAGTAAAACATGTTTATATTAAGCATAAAATCTTTAGAATATGGTTAGTTTATGGAAAATGGAATCTTTCACTTTTTGGTATGGAAGGTTAATGTTATTGTAAAAGTTTTAGAATTTAAAATTAGTTATATTTTAATTATTCTTTTTTTATTGTACAGCCTTTCAAATAATTTTTAAGTTTCTTTTAAACTTGCTTTTAGCGTAGACTATTATTTTTGCTTTTATATTTGTTTTTCTCTTTTGTTAAGCTTGTAACACCCATTTTAATCGTATTCTTTGCTATTCTTGTAATATTTTCCATGTTTTTTTTTTTCTTATTAGAAACAGCATAACAAGTTTTTTGCTTAAGTCTTTCGTTTTCACTTAAGATATTTTATTTTATTATTTTCTCTCTTCTGCGTTATTATTTTATTCTTATAAAAAGAAACACATGAGATTTATTAAAAAAAAAAATTATAATAATTAATGCAAAAAAAATATTAATAATATTGTTTTTTTTATTTAAAGAATGACAGAAAAGAAAAAATTATTTATTCTCTTCTATAAAAGTCACCAGAAGAACCGGTTTCAATTTTATTCAAAAAAAAAAAAAAATCCAAAAAGACGTCAAGCTTCAACAATAAAGGAACTTAAACATGGCATGAAATGAAATAAATTTTTTTCGTTTTTTTTTTTTTCTTCATATATTTTGAAATGGTAACTTTTATTGTTGTCGTTGTTGTTGTAAATATTATATGTTGTTGGCGGAGTAGTTTTTTTTTTTTGTATTTTTCTTTTTTGATGGTGGGATATAGCTTTAGCTGTGTGTCTTTTAAAGTTATGTGAACCTACAAACAGCTGCAAAATGTATCAACCGAAATGCACCAAATTAGTGAGGCAAGTTTTTATTTTTTAGGTTTTGTTTTTTTTTTGGCGATTTTGAAATGCATAGTGTGAGCGTTAAGTAATCGTTGTATCTTTTTTATTTATTTTCTTTATTTTTATTTTTAAAATTGACAAATACAAGCCATAAAAACTGAAAGTGAAATTTTTGTTTTCAATAATTATATTTTTTTTCTTCTTATAATAAAAAACCAACACATTATATTTAAAAATTTATGCTTATTTTTATGTATTTCTTATTGAAAAGAAAATAATTTTCTTTATTTAAATATTTTTCTTTTTTAATGAAATATTTTTTTCCATTTATTGTCTACACGAATTGCTTTTACTTTATTTTATTTCATTTAATTTTTTCTTATATAAACATATTAAAAATTATCCAAAAAAAAAAACTCTTCTTTTTTTACCACTGTTTTTAATATTCCTCTTAGTACCCGTTTTAAACGCCCGTTAATGTTCAAGCTCTCTAGTAAACTGAAGTTGTTTGGTAGCCTAAGCAACTGTTGGCTGATAACCAACAGATCAACTGAGATTTCTCTATTTTACACTACCACACATTACCTTTACTAATGTACAAACAAATTCACCACACCTATATAGTTTGTGGTAGCTAAAGACTCTTTATTTGTTTAAATTCCTGTGGCCACGTTTCAAGTTGAGTCAACTTTATAACAAAAGAAAAAAAAAAGAGTAAAAGCAATAACAACAAAAATGAAACACCAACAATATTTCTATTACCATCACTACACCACCATTACCTTCATTTACAATCAACAATTCAACCATTTTGTGTGGTAACTGTGTATGCTTATGATCCGAACAGTCATGCACTTTTGTTAGTTAGTTTTCTTCGTCTATTAAAGGGTGGAGGGGGAGAATGGTAGATAGATACTCAAATAAAAACAAAATCACGCAATAGTTCAATAATATTCAAAAAGACAACAACTTCAACAACAATAAAATGACTAACAATATCTACCATATAAACCAAACACACAAAACCAACGACGACAACAATAACAATAGCAATAGCGATAGCAAGAGAGGTTTAAAGCATAATACACAATAGACTATTAGAGGTGAATATACATACTTGAAATGTTTTAAAATTGAGAGTGAGTGCAGGTTGTATAAAATTAAAGTAAAGTTTGCTCTTTTCAACTCTTGTAACAGCTGAGTGAATAACACTACCACCACCGCACTTAAAACGAACATGAATTGAATTGAATGGTAAAATATTAAAGAGAACGTTAAGTATTTTCAAAATTTGAAACATTTAATGAAAATTGATATTCGTATTTATTTAATTTGTTATTATATTTTATGATCCAAAACAAAAAGGTTTTTTAATTGTTTGTACTTTTTCCTACCTTAGCCTTTTGAATTTCTTTATCGCCTATTAATAACAAATGATTTAATTTATGAATTTATTATTAATATTTACCCTTTCAGTTTTAAATACCCATCTTGGAAAATTTACTTTAGTTATCGTAAAACACATAAAAAGTTTGTTTCTTAAGTCTTTCGTTATCATAAAAATTTTATAATTTGTTTTTTATCACTATCAATATAAAAAAATTATTTTTTAATTTAAACAAAAAAAATTATATTAAATTGTATTATCTACATGGACACATATGTAAATAAAATTGATTCGCCTTTCAAAAAACACGAATTTATTAAAACAAATCAATTGATTGTAATTGTAATTACTAGTTTTAAAATAAATTAAATTAAAATAAACTTATGCACACACTACAGCACATGGATGATTTAAATCACCTCTATAGCGCCTCTATGGACTGTAGAGTATACTTCACTCGGCAGTGGTTCAGTGAATTTATGAAGCCATGGCTTAAACAGTTCTCTTGTATGTCTGCGTAGTATGGTTTGTTTGAAGACGTAAGTTTGGAGGAAATTGTAATGTAAAGTGCGAAGATGGGTTTACCGATTCTTCGTTATGACGGCATAGTATGATGGAATTATTTAGGAAATGCAGAGATTCAACTGGTGTCTTTAGTATTACTAGGTATCGTCAGAAATGATTTTAGAACTACTTTCCATAGTTAAGAAACTGGCATCAATGAATCATAATAGGATTGGGCATTAAATTTTGTGGGTTCTTGATTTGTGAATACGGGCGAGCATGAATCCATAACTAGTGGTCCTTATAATTAGAGTTTGTGATTTTGATAAAAAGGTACGCGATGGTATTTGGGAATAAAAATGGAAGATTACATTATCATACAGCCAAACACACGATTCCGAATAAGTGAAGTAGCTTCCTAGATGAAGTGTTTGCAATCACAAGGCGGCCAAGTTATGCGGAAAGTCACGCTACCCTTAAAACGCTGTCTCTGACTGAAATTTTTTCTGCTCGCGAATGATGTCACATACATACATAATTGGCCATTACAACCCTTCAGTCAGGATTACGACCTAGCTTCCCACATCACTTATGTTGTGTGTGTTAATTTTATACATGAGTGGTGGGACCTACAGTTTAAAGTCGACTCCGAACGACAGATTTTTGAGAAGCTTTTCATGGCAATTTTTACTCTCAGAGTCTTTGCCAGAAATCTGCTGAGAGGAAGTCGCCGAAGAAATATTTTTTGTTTTGATGTCTGACCTGGGATTCGAACCCGGGCCTTTTGTCTAATAAGCCAACACACTACCCACTAGACCACGGCGACTTCCACGAATGATGTCAGTCTACAGATATATCCCCTGAAGGCTCTTGGGCTTGGTATAGGATGTACTGCACTGGGAGGCATTATAGCAATATATGAAGCGGTCAGTTACAGCACTTCTACGGAGAGTAAATTTTTGTGTGGTAAAATAGAGAAGAATTTAAAACCTCCAGGCTATTACAACTCAGGCTCGACCATTATGGGATGATTCTTAAAAAAATCTATTAGGTGCTTGATAGGTGCTTCTCTAAGCATAGTGCCAAGTGTATAGGGTAAAGTTTCTAGAGTAAAAGCATACCTTCTCTCTGCTGGATTAGTGGAAAGAGTATGAAGGAGTTTGTAACTATCTCTGTAGATCTGACGAAAACTCAGATAATACTACCTACTTTGTTTCTATCGATCTCTGTGTTGTACTAGAAGATATCATGGATTAATCCGGCATTTTCCTAAGATATCTCCGACACTCATAAACAAAAGATTGAACAGGCTGTCTATCCAATGGAGATTTAAATAAAAAAAAAGCTCGTTGGTTGAGCTATGCCAACTAAAAATTGTCAACAATCAGGACTACGTTAATACTTTAAAGAGTTCTAATGAGCGAGGTTTTTATTATTGCTGCTGTTGAAAAAGAAAGTCATGCTTAAGACAACCTTATTGCTATTATTCCTCTTTTGCATGGAAAATCCATGTTTTAAAGATTATGCTGAACGAAATTCACAAAAACATACAGAAGAGTTGAATCGAATACTAATTGTTAATATGTTCTCATCACTATGGAAGCAAAATGAAGCAAATGTTGTTCAAATAAAATCAGTAGCAGCCTAACTATGCAGTATCCGATTTTCTGTGTAATAAGTGGTAAATATTTTATATTCGGTTTTTATATGAATTTTATTGTTTAAAGTTTTTTTCTGTATTCAAAAAAAAAGTTAAAAAATTTTATTACATTTTGAAGTTCATTAGCTGCTAGTGATTTCCTGTGATAACAAATGCAAATACAAATGATTGTTGGTTGTAATAAATTAATTATTATTACATGCGGCGGCTTAAAGACTTAAAAACACCTCAAACAAAAGCCAAATGGTAATATGATTGACATTGACGTTAAAGTTTGAATTTAAAAAACAATAAAAAGTATGAGTTTAATATGAAGAAAAAAAGAAAAAAAACTCTAATAAAACAAACAAAGAAAAACGTTTAACTCAACGAATTATTGTTTATGGAGAGAAATATTGATTGACAATCTCTTTGGCAATACAGTGAACAAAACTAAAGCGACAACGTAAACTGCACTGCAAGCCAACAATTTTACAAAATCTGTAGATGTGAGTGTCTGTCTCTACACAAAAAACAATCAATGGATGCCTGAATGATGGCTGCATGCGATTGTATGCGGGTTTTTTTTTTTTTGTTTTAATCGTTTGACGCTTTTTTTTTTTTGAAACCAGTTGCATATGAAAGTAAAAGTGATATGAGGCAAATAAATAGCAGTCAAAACAAACACACACACACACACACAAAACCACATACATTTTGTTATTAAAAGCATACAATTATTATATAAAGACACTTTGAATACATATTTATTGACAACAAAGTCTTTGAATTTGAATATGAATTTGAATTTTAATAAAACGCTATTAAGCAATTCAAAAGCAATCAATTGCAAAACATTAAATAGAAAAAAAATGTATTTAAAAACATCTTAAGCTATTAACCCTTTGCTAACAATTACCTAATGCTACCCAAATATAATTTATTTTCTTAAGAAACTGTTTCTTTAAGGTCTTATGATGTCATAACATTTTAAGGAATTTTTTTTTTTTTTATTTTATGTGCAACACCCGAAATTTAAATAAAATTCTTTGAATTTTTTTTCAAATTTATTTTCATTTGACATTTATGAACATCATATTTTCTTAACAAATTAAAAATAAAACAAATATGTATAAACGCCTTAAATACCTTGGAAAAAACAAACAAATGGAAGAAACAACACAAGCAAAATGTATAAAAAAAAATACAAAAGACTTAAACAACAAACCATACTTTTTATTTTACACTCTCTCTCTTAGTCACTCACCTTAGCTATGGTTTGTATTAGGTTGTCTAATAAGTTCTGTCACAAATGTGATCAATAATAAAACATTCCTTTTTATATTGGAAACGAACTTTATTAAACCAAATAAGTGGCATTCAGACCAAAATTTTTGGGTTAAATCTCTTATTCCATTGGTGTAAATCCGATAGCGTTTTAAAGATTTACCGTAGTCTAGTAGGTAGTATGTTGGCTTATTAGGCGTAAGGCCACGGTTCAAATCTCAGGACAGTTATCAAAACGAAAATATGAAAAAAATTTCTTGGCCGTCTTCCTCTCAGCAAATTACTGGCAAAAATTCTGAGAGTAATTAAAATTGCCTTGAAACGTTTCTTAGAAATCCGTCGCACGGAATCTTCTTGCAACTATAGGCACCGCCACTCATGCCTAAAATTAAGGCGGGCTCCACATAAGTGGTGTGAGAAACTAGGCCGCAATCCAAACTAAACGGTTGCAAAGACCAATTATGTATGTATGCATGTAGAGGGCGAAATAAGCGATAACCTCAACCCTTAGTTTCAGACGAGTCAACAAAAAGGTATGCCTTTTGGCGTTACGTTGAGGGATGGTAGAACCATTTTTATTTAACAATTCTTGCTCTTTTAACCGAATTGTCTTCTGAAGTCCCATTTTTATTGAATAATATAGTTCGTTTGACTAGGATATAAAAGCCCATCATTAACGCTTCTTTTTTGAAATTCATAGCCACCTTGCTTTTTAACAATACAGGTTTGCCTAACTTCTACGAAGTTTCACTTTGTGTCGCCGAAAATCTGTTTTTCATATTATTAACGTTATTGATCCACTTTCGTTTTAACAGTAAATCGCGAAAGTTTTAATTTTTTTTAATTTCTTGACATCAATGCATAAAGCAATGCATTATCGAGCATTATTGCTTAACTAGCTCACTTCGAAGGGTCGAAAACTACTTGGTAATACTGGGCGCCCTGGTAGTCTAGTGGACAGTGTGTTAGATTATTTGCGTAAGGGTCGTTGGCTCAATTTCCACCAGAGACTCTAGTCTGTCTCATTACATCGAAATATAATTTGTAATTGTATTGTAATTAAAAAATAAATAAATTAAATGAACAATATTGGGCAATGCAAGCCTAATCCCCTCCCAATGGCTACGCATCAAGTGCCGATTTTCTTAGTTTTTTCTATGATTTCATCGGCTTTTTGTAATAAAACAAAAACAAACAAAACACTATTGCTCTAGTTAAAACATATTTTCCGTTAATTTCACATTCTCTCCATTTCTATAACACAAAAAAGCAAAATATGGATGTAATCTTACGATTTTCACACATTTTGGATTATCGATATCTTTTCAAAAAATAATGTAATTTATATACTCTTCGAAAAAAGTGATACTCAAAATGTCCCCTTTTAAATGAACTACGTTAATGTCTGAAACAAATACATTTTCCCGAGATATTACGTCTTAGAACCATCTACCAGCAATTTGTAACAGAACGTTTTTCAACACCCAATATGTATATGCTAAATAACGTTTGTTGTCTAAGTCTTTTGATATTCGCTGTCTTGTTTATCTGTGTGTTGTGTGTATTGTGGTTTTCCGTTCTTGTTTCTGATTTTTGTTGTTCTAGTATAGATTTCATTTGGTGTGTGTGTGCTTTATTCTATTTTTGGTATTCACTCAATGGCACTACAACAGTTGTTGAAAGTATATTGAGTTCGTTTTAACATAGACATACCAAAGAGAGAGGCAAAACAAATAATTAAAAAGAATCGTTTATTATACACAAAAAATATAAAAAATTAAACTGAAAATAAAAGTTTGTTAAATATTTTTAAGACATTAACATTTAAAAAGTGACAGCAGATTAAAACAATCAGTTTCAGTTTCATTTCTAATAATGACAACAAAATCTACTGAAATTGTGACAAATTATAAAACAATGCTTACATTACAACCCTACGACTTAGCTTCTCATATCACTTATATTGTGTGTGTTACAATTTAAAAAGAATTCCGAATGACAGATTTTTGAGAAACTTTTCATAGCAATTTTTTATTTACTCTCAGAGATTTTGTCCGAAATCTACTGAGAGAAGGTCGACTAAGAAATATTTTTTCATTTTTCGATTTTGTTTGATATATCTGACTGGGAGTTTAAACCGTGGCGCTAAGGTATATTTAAAATTGTATCGCATTTAATATTCGTTGCAACTGCTAGCAACTATCTTCAACTATTTTTTTCTTGTCTCATCTCATTGCATTTATTTCGTGTACAAGATTTTCTCTTTTTCTTCAGCAATTTATTTTCAAAACAATTGTTTTTATTGTTTTTGATTACAACTTAAGCCATCATAAATACCAAAAATATATGAAAAGGTAAAGAAAAATACATCTTAATAAGCACATGCACACATAATTTATGTCTATTTAAACTCTGTTGTCGGTTGTAATTATAAAGAATGGCAGGCATGATTTGAATAGTGTTTGTCCGTCCCTCCCAGTCCGTTTATTCATTCATTCATATTGTCTTTGTTTAGTTATGCATGCAATTCTAAATCCAATATTTATTCAACTCATTTACAAGACTTAACTTCTTTAAGGTAAATAGTGTTAAATTTGTTGTTTTTTGTTTTGTCTTTGCGGTGTATAGAAACAGAGATTAATAGCAGAGAATAGAGAAGCAAATAACTTGTAAGATTGTGTGAAGTTTTGACAGGTATTTCCACAAATATGCTGTGAACTTGTAGAAGGAATAAATAAAAAAAATCATTAAAATTTTTAAATTTTATAAAAACAACAAGTAATATGGTTAGTAATGATGTTGTTTTGCTTTTTTTATTTAACTTTCTAATTAAAAAGCATAGAAATTAGGTGAATATTTTTTGGCATACTTACAAAATGAACGTTCTCATCGAAGTCATTATCTTTACAAAATTTTTTATTATGAATCTGTACTCAGGCAAAGACCACTTTTGAAGCAGACGATTCAGTTTTAAAAGAAAAGTAAGAGCGAAAGGTGTTGATGAACATCTGGAGTGAATATAATTATATTGCAAGCAGGTAATAGCGTCAGTGGACCCAAGTGCTTTAGATAGACAAACTTAAACCAAAAATAAGCCCATGTGAAGCCACAATCATTCATTGCATTTTGTCCAAGAACTATTTGGACTTTTTGATAAAAGAATTAAGATGCCTAACATCCATTGCGGACAAATTAATGAAGGCATGTAGCCAATAGCTAAAAAAGGAAGTTTCGTTTTCTGTAACGCGTCCCGGACCAATACGTCTTACAAGAGTGTCCATCAATGACTCAAACAATAATATTGAATCTGGACAGCATTGGTCAGATTTCTGCGTCCTTCTGCTTATATCCGAAGCAGCCCATCTGGCTGCGGTCATATACGGCAATTCCAATTCTACTAAAAAAACGAACAACACTTGTAAATCATTGAATTTTTTTCTTGATGCGAGTTAATGGACGAAGATTATTTCGAGTTTCCTGGGCACACCAGTTTTGCCGTATTTTGTGTAAAGAGCAGCCACTATCAGTTCAAAAGCCAATAAGACATGCATATATAATTGGTTATTACAAACCTTAAGTTAAGATTACGACCTAACTCTCACTAATAATAAAGCTACATACAATACATCCTGAAATTACAGTTTGGTGCGATTTATAACTAGGCAGCATGCAATAAGAACCTGTTGCTTTTGGAATCTCTGTTGGATTTAAGTCCAATGTCAATTCAACTTGGATACGAGATTCAAAAGACAGGACATTGCTATACTGCTTGATAGTCAAACTGCCATGAGGGACTTGGCTCTTGGTCTGGGCTCTTGAGAGGTTAAGTCGAAAATAGTATGCGACTAGGGAAATTGACTTTACTCTCTGCTAGATCCCAGTTCATGTGGGAATTCTTGGCAATGTGCAAGGCGAAAAGTTTCTAAGCGGATGTCGAGATCAGAACCTTCTCTTAAGGTATTTCTTCACGGCTATAACACTGATAAACCGACTGCATATTTAAGCCATATATCTGTAAGAACGTATTGCAATGTTGCACTTAATGAAGCAAAATAATTTGCTATGGATATATCACAAGTCACGTGATAAGGGAAACTAATCCAGATTAATTCCATTCTTTAAAACATTACATTGGTCGCCAGGATCACGTAATTTTACTAGAGAACATTGGTAAAATGCTAGAATGTTGAAAAAGTATGTCAAATTTGGAGCTTACTGATGGAGAACCTATTATTGCTTAAAGCTCTTACACTCCAAGACATTCTTAGACGATGTAACCAAACTCTTCATGCTGTCGAGTAAGTATTACAGTAAAAGGAAAATAGTGTCTGGAAGATGTTGTTATAGTGTAAGCTCTTAAATAACAGCAGGTAAAGTTAGACTTGATTTAGCAGAAGACCTTTATGTATAAAGTGGTTTCTTTATTGAAGAATTGTTAATTAATATGTGGGCGTATAATAAAGTTCAATTAACATGAATTCAAATTCTGCATTACACAGATTTTATTGCAGTTGAAGTTTATTTGTCGCAGCTCTAATTAATGCCAAAATTCAAAATTCCTTTTTTGAAATGAGTTTGTCATAACAATGCTGAATAAACAAACATTTCCTTTTAAATAAATTTGGTTAAATTCCTTAAAAAGCATACTGTTGCAGCTGTCAAAATCTAGATCTACACAACAATAACAAAAAACTCTTGACTACAAAAAACACATTTGGTAGTAGATCATACGACAAATTAAACTGCAAATTTATTTTCAAAAACAACAGAAGGTTTGGTTTTTGTTTTTTTTTTTTGAAAATTTTATTAATTTTCAACAAAACGTGTGTAACAAATTAAAAGAAAAATACAATATATTTGTAAGAAAAATATCACAAACAATGACCATAGAAAAACGAAATATTTTCATAAGAAATTCTTTTTGTACTGTGTTCTAGTCAGAAGTGTGCCTGAAGAAAAATATTTGAAAATCCGATAGAACGAGAGATGTGGGGAGAAGTAAAGAGAAGTTGAGCAAAAATAGTTGAAACAAGAATGTCAACTGGATTTGAAGGCAGACCACTTTTTTGCAAGACAACCAATTAAGATTTAGATTTTAAGATTGAATATGCGAATATTTCCATAAGCCGGTATAAGCTTGTACACGACACTCGATAAACTTGTTTGAATTTTTAAATCCATAAACAGTTTTCAGTTCAAGCTGAAATTGTTTAAAGAAATAAAAGAGGAAAAAAAATTGTATAAACAATATCGTTTTTGTTCTTGGTATTGTTGTTGTTTAATAACATAATTTCATTGATTAGTAACACGCCAGTAAACAGTAAGAACAATAGAAAATTAAACAAAAGACTTAAGACAGAAACTTGTTTTTCTGTTGTTAATTATTTTGTTATATTTTTTTTTAATATTTTTAATATGGAAGTGTTTAACAACAACAACAACTTTCTTTTAATTAAAAAATATGTTACTAACATTTGAAGTCGCCGTCCCGCCACTTATTTATAAAACTAATGCACACAACATAAGTGGTGTGAGAAGCTAGGTCGTAATCCTGACTGAAGGGTTGTAATGGCCAATTACGTACGTACGTTACTAACATTTGTTGAACTTCATCAAAATGATTTCAGTTTAAATTAAATTTAATTTGTTAAGTATTCGTCTAACTACCAGACTTCCCTCCTCCACAAGTTTATTCCAATGCACATGGTCGGAAGCAAGATGCTTTAATTCATTCTATGCTGTAGATGAAATAATTCAATTCAATTCACCGTTTCATCGTCTATACTTTTCTCATGGTCTTTGACATCTCTTAGGTCCTTTGCTATGGCTTGCCCAGATAGCTATGAAAACTCTGGATATTGGTATTTAAATAGTAGCCGATTTGATACTATCGTTGCCCTCTGAATGCCACAGAATCTGTCCTAAAAAGTTGTATACAAACGCGAGTATGGCTTGTATTTGCTAAGAATAAAACACCTAATTGAAATCAACTTTTTTTAAATTCATATATTCCCTATTCATACAGTGCATTGTGTTGAATTTACGAAAAAAGGTTATGGAAAGAAAAAATAGTTTTTTATGGATATTAGATATGAATTAGATTTGATAAGGGAACGAAATCTGTCTGTAATGCCACTGGTTCATACTGGTTTATTTATGCCTCTGAATATATCAGCTTTGAAGTTGCCATAATGGTTTCGCATGCTACCCAGCTAACAGAAATATTTTAATTCTGGAAGCATTTATCCTCATAAAATGACGATAAGTTCATTCTGTATTACTTGAATTATACTTAGAGCAGAAGCCTGCAAAAAGATATAACTGAACTTGGTAGTTTTTCAATGAAAGAGAACTTTAGACCATCCGTGATAGCGACTAGTTTGAGCCTAAGAATCATAAACTATGATTAAATATAACTCCTGTCGTGACTTATTATTATTGGCGTAAATAGATGTCTTAGTACTGCGGCCATACGATTATATCGTACCCTAGTACCCTGATAAACTTTAGGATGCTGCTTGGTCGGCAATGACAATTCTCTGTCCAGAATATGATATGTAACCCATAAACTCTTGAATCTTTACGTGATATGTACTGAATGACCTCTTAAAACCTGAGCGGCATTAAGTTTATTATCGAAGGAGTTCACTGTCAACAACAAAGAACCTACATGTTAAACTCTAAAAAACCAACATTCTGAATAAGTGAGCCTGCAGC
Source organism: Sarcophaga peregrina (assembly GCA_014635995.1). NCBI lineage: Eukaryota > Metazoa > Arthropoda > Insecta > Diptera > Sarcophagidae > Sarcophaga > Sarcophaga peregrina. The sequence continues at coordinate 112,418,132 of CM025789.1, read as the reverse complement.
GACTTATCAAAAGACCGGTTACTACATACATAATTGGTCATTGCAACACTTAAGTCAGGATTACAACTTAGCTTCTCATACCACTGATGTTGTGTGCGTTTATCTTATACATGATTGGGGGGACCTAGAGATAAAAGTCGATTCCGAAAGCCAGATTTTTTTCATGATAATTTTATTTAATCTTCATGACAATTTTGTTGGGCTCCAGCGAAAACATGTTTCGATTTATTAAAGCGAAAACACAGCAAAGATATGCCGTAACTTCTATAGATCGGTTATAATGATTTGAGGCCTGAAACGCTTACGGTACCATTTACATAGTCTTAAGCTTGATTGACTGATATTTTCTTAGATTGTTTTTATTTGCTGCTCATTATTTGACATCTCTTTGTAGTCGTTCATTCAACAATTTGTTTAACAGACTATTTTTGTTGTCTTTCTCACTAAACCCGCCTGTCAATGACTTTTGCATTTATTTTTTGTTGCTTTTTGTGATTTTCTTATTTGCTTTTTTATTAACAAAATGTTAAAAGTTAAATATTTATAACATTTTCTATTTTTTTTTTTTTGGATAAAAGACATCTTCAATGATTGTTTATTTTTAAAGTTATAAAGTAAATAAACATTCATTCATACAATGCATTTACAGTAGATGGTATGTATAAATAGAAGGGTTTTTCTGAATATTTTGTCCATTTTTTCTTGTTGTTTGTTTTGTTTTTAAGTTATAAATTTCACTTTCACATTCAATTTACAATAATAAAAAGTGTTAATTCGTTTTATGACCCCATATGATTGATAACATAACGGTTACTCGTACTTACAGCAAATATTTTAATGAGTTTTTCCTTATGTAAACAGTTTTACTTACACTGGCCATGTGAAAATAATTTTTTTTCGATTTGTAACCTTAAACTGACCTCATCATTGCAATCAGGCAATAAAATGGACGATTTTGGATATTTTAAAGGAAAATGTTCAAGCATTTTATTCTCCTTTTTCATTTTTCAATTTGAAATAAATTCAAATGCAATTTAAGCCCCCGTAGTCTAGTAGATAGTGTAATGGCTTATTAGACTTAAGGCTCCAGTTCAACGAAACGAAATATGAAAAAATTATTTCTTTCGGTGACTTCCTTTCAACAGATGTATGGAAAAAATTTTGAGAGTAAATAAAGTGATTCTTGAGAATTCTATCATTCTGAGATAACTTTAAGCTGTAGGTTGTGCCATTTTTGGATAAAATAAACACACACAACATGGGTGGTGTGAGAATATAGGTTGTAATCCTTACTAAAGGGTTATAATGACCCATTAAGTAAGTAAAGGTAGGGAAGATTCAGTGCTTCAGCAGGGAGTACATCAACAAACAAAATTGCCGGAACAACAGCCGGAGGCAATTTTAAACCTGAAACTGTTCCCCAAGATGAGCACTATTTAAAGAGATATATGGGCTGGCAGAATCACTGACCTGTTCCCATGGCAGTCACTGTAGCACGATGTGGCGATGTTGAAATTCTAATTAGATGAGCAATTAATCTCACATTTTTTGTAGAGTATTTTGACTGCGAAGATGCAGTAATTTGACTCCTCTAGACTATTACTTGTAAGTACATATAAACACCCTGTTTAACACACAGAAAAACTTGTAAATATTGTGTTTAAATACCTTACTCTGGGTTTGATTGTTTGTGGTGATTTCATAAAAGTATTGAAACCTTATGAAATAATTTTGAAAAGTAACGCTTTTTTCTTTCTTTACGAGTCATTCAAAATGAGTTGCTTTTTTGTCGATTTTTATTGAAATTTATTATTTTTGGCATTACACATGCCTTAAGCAATATACTGTGATTGCTTACTAATAAAGAAAATATAAACGAGCTAAAAACTAGCACAACTTTAACATCATGATTTACATATTTAAAAAAATTCAAAGGCTTTTCCATATTTTTCAAAATGCAACCTTAAAAAGCTCCCTAAGACTGTAGAGTGAATATCTTAGCCAACGAACATTCCTCCCCCACTACAAACATAATTGGTCATGAAAATCCCTTTAGTCAGGTTTACTACTTAGCTTCTCACACCACCATAAATAATGTTAATTTAATCGACCTACAATTAAATGTCGCATCCGAACGATAGATATAAAAAACCTTATCATGGCAAATTTTTATTTACTCTTCGAGTTTTTGTCAAAAGACTGCGGATGAATAGAGAGTTGAGCATTTCTTTAGCGGAGATTTGATTAGATGGCCTAGAGAAACGAATGACACGGCCAAAGAATCCATCTGAGTATGGCTATGCCTATATTTCTCTTTATAGGAATGTTGTCCATTTAAACCCCCCTAATCTTTCTTTAATTAATCCCAGAAACTATGCATCAAGTCATTAACAAGCTGCTATTAACATGAACGCAACTGTTTATGCATTTCAAATGTACAGAAGAAAGAAAAATAAACTCAACAACGCAACGTAACGACTCATCATCAACATCATCACGTTATTGTGTGTCTTTGTACAAAACGATGTTGTTGTTATTGTTGTTGTTGAATAACATCAAAACACATACGACTTTTTCTGTTTGGCCTTGAAATTTAAGTTTATTGGAGTTTTAACGTTTATTGCGTTTTTTTGTTGTTGTTTGTTGGAAATCTTTCTAAAAGATTTATGTTTTCCAGCTATTTTATGAGTGCAACTCAAAAATGGTTCCTATTATTGTTTTTTTGTTTGGATGAAGCATTTGTTTAAAAGTTTCTTTCTTTGAGTAGTTAACAACAAAATTTATTTCATTTTTATACACTGAAATAAACAAACGAAAAGAGTTTTTATTATAATTTTTGTATTTAAAAAATCTGTAAAATAAATCGTTTTTAACGTATGAACTTGACACCATAGCTCTAGGAGATGTGCACTTAAATTTATTGTAAAACCACAAAAAAAAAAACGATTTAATTTTTGTATAAAATATGTGGGAACAGTTTCAAAAACCGGATATTTAATATAAAACTATTAACGTTTTGTATAAAAAAATTCAGAAACTAAATTCAAATAATAATTATTTTAACCGATATTTGTGGGCAGTTATGCTTTTTGACTTCTCATAATGTTTTGTTTTATTTTTCTTAATTTATTTTACACGCGTGTGGTAATAAATCATTTAAAATCAAAAACAGTTCATTTGTTTTAACATTTCTGAATTTTTATATTCCATAATTACGATCATAGAAGAATATTCATCGCATAAAATTTTAAGATGCAAAACGAAGGTTATTTGTTACGCATTCTTGTATGAATTTGATTTGAATTATTTTTTTCTTCTTTTTCTTTTTGATGACTCTTAATATTTAACAAAAACAAAATTTAATTTATTTTGTATTTCCTGTTCAAATATTTGATAATCAGTGTCAGAAGAGAGAATTAAGAAAAAAACAAGTAACGGAACTTTTATAAAATCTATCTTTAAATGCTTCATCTTTCTAAATTTGAACAAAGCAAAGCGGGAGATCTCATAGAAATGTTTCATTCGTTTGTAGGATCAAAGGTTTTCTAGGCGTAACTCATACGACATGTCCAAGTTTCCGTGAATCTGACGCATAATTCCCAGTGAATTCGACCAATGGCATAAGTTATAATGACTTTAAGAATTTCTATGGTTTATCGCTTATTCGCATACGCCTAAGGCATAAAAATTTTCGAACAATCTCGACGGCCAGTTCACTGTTCGAGGACTGGCCGCACGTACAGAATACCTAGTGGGGGACATTAGATATGTTTCATGAGTTTTGCTGGCCAATCCTGTTGAAACCACATGTCGTTTGTGCTCACATAAGCAAATTAAGGCTAAAAGATGTTAGTAATCATCAGCCTTTACTGCTCGACGTTGCTAATGATGGGATAGCTAATAAATAGAGAATTGATGACACCGCCACCAGAAAAGCCACAACAACAGTTACTCTTTTGGGATGTATTCAACGCTCTTAATATATTTGTTTTGTTGATGTTATTCTTTGATGCAGAAACGAGTCCTTTTGTTCAAAAAGATTTTTCGATGCAAATTAAGATCAGTTGCCAATTGGTTCAGAGTCTATTCACTGAAAACATATCGATATCAACGAAGACCAAGGTGATGTAGCAACTAAATTGATGTAAACTAAATTGATGATTACTTCACAGTCAAAATTCAAAAATCTCTTTTGATAGAAATTATATTAATAGCTAAGTGTTTTTTTTTTTTTTTTTTTTTGTGTTAAAAATTTGTCCCTCTACTCATTAAGAATTGTCAAAGGATTTGGGGTGCCACAAAGTTATTCTCAATTTCCAAGTCTATTGTATTAAGATCATGCGTCTTGGCCGCACTAGATTATTTTTGTCCCGACTATGAAAAGTCAGTCATATGTACGAACTATACAGCTGCTATAACAACCCTGGAAAATATCATTACATTTGTCATTATGAAGATTCCGATCGTAACTACCGAAAAACGGAGGAAGAAAATTGGAAGTCAGCGACCGTAGCTGGGTAACATTCATATATCACACCAAATTCTTGGATTTGTTATCAGAACACTAACTGGCATTATATGTACTCACTTTTGCTTCTCACTTTATGCAATAGCTGCTAATGGGTACATAGGCACTTGTAAGACTAAATGTTACATAAACAGACTGACGGAAATTAACTCAATTACATTTCAAATTGGCTTGTTAGAATTGAAACATTTTTAGAAATGAATTGAAAGCAATATTTCAGTTAAACTTAGTTTTTGAAACCAGACCTCATTGTTAATTGCTTCATATACAATAGAAGAGGTAAGCAAATATTTAAAATGTTGTTGAACATATAAGCATTTCTTAGCCTAAAGCCATCAACACCAGTTTTTATTCGATAATAAACGGCTACATATATTCCAGTGGTATTGCTCTTGTGTCGTCATTGCAAAGACAAAAATACAAAAACTATGACTTCAAGACACAGACAATTGTACGAGTATTGTAAAACAATTTTCAATTTCAAATTGCCAAATAATCGATAACATTCAACGAAAACGAAAGTTAATATTTTCGCAATTGGAAGCCTTAATAGCTGCTGTCCGTTTAAGCAAATATTTACTTAACAAAAGTGTTTTTAGAAATTTTGTGTAAATTTGCAAATTACGGCAGAGAGTTATTAATTGTGTTTCAAGCCAATTTATATTAGGGTCAGGTAGTTAAACCTGACTTGTAATTATAAATTATTTATTAACGATAACAATTATTTGTGTTGAATTTTACAAAGCTTGTAAATTGTTGAAAATATTTGTCATTCTACTGCAAGCTTTTAAAAATAAATTTCAAGTTCATCGTTTAAATATTTTTTTTTTATTTTTATTGATAAAAATTACGTCGAAATGATTAACTGTGTACATTGGTTATTCAAAGTATGTGTGTTTAGGGAAAATCCTAATAATTTGAGTGTTTTTTTTTTAATTTAAAATATAAAAAATATTTCTGTATCATTGTCATTGTGTGATACTAATTACTAATGAAACGTTGAATACTAATTTTTTCTTCCGTATAAGTACAAATGAGTCATCAATAAATATAAAAAGGCAGCTACAAAACAATCGATGTTATGAGACTATAAAGGGTAATTGATTGATTTATTAAACGGATTAATTCTATTTGAAATAATTTCAATCACAAGTAGAGTCTAGCTTAACTGCGTTTATTGCAATTCAATTTATCACTTTACGCTTCAATGTTTCATAAGATTGCAAATTTAATTGAAACAATTTAGAACGTAACTTATTCGATTTCAAATTCCATAGATGTTTTTAATCAGTTTTTGCTTAAATGTTAAAATCGAAAGCTTGAATTTACAAATTAACAAATGTAATATTAATTGCATCGTATAACCATAAGGCCTGTTTGTAAATTCCACTTTGCGGGTAGGATTTATTAAAATCCTACCCTATTTTGATTTTAAAACGAGCACAAATTCATTGCACTAATAATACATCTCAGAACACAAAAAAAAAATTAATGAATTTTACGAAAACGATGCTCTAACTAGAAAAAGAGCACCAAATGGTTAGCTCGTTTCCGAAAAACACGTTGTTATGCACATAATCTACGAGGACATTACTAGGGAACTAAACACCCATTATCAGGCAGTTATCAACTAGTTTAAGAAAACTAAACACAAAGAAGCTTAATATTTAGAGGCAACAGAAACTAATAGTGAAAGATTTAATTTACCGAATAACCATTTGAGATTCTCTGCTTCATCGATATAAAGCATTCCTAAAGCGAAAAGTGGATTATGTTCCGTTAAAATGTGTGAAAAACATTATGGAAGAAGCAACGTTAATATAGTTTCACAAACGATGACAGAGCCATCACACAAAAAGCGATAATACTGTACATTTGGTCGCGTTGGCCAGTATGTTTTCATGCCAAATGATCTGAATTAATGAATTTTGTTTGACTATGTTTTAATGCATTCAAACCTAACCTGGCGCAAAAAGTTTAGCATTTCTTTACACTCCTTCTAACTTACTTACTTAATTGGTTAATACAAACCGTTAGCCAAAATTACATTCAAGCTTTTCACACTACCTTTGTCGCTTTTGTAGATTTCATCTTAGGGTGGTGGCAAAGATCTTCACCACAACACCCTACATTGTAATCCATTACATATCCAAAGAAGACAATATTTTAAAAGAGAGTCGAGAAAAATCATTTTTAAATAATTTTTTATCTTCCCTTCTCTGCATTGAACTGAAGTCGCCGTAGTCAGTAGGTAGCGTGTAGACTTATCAAACGTTAGGCTACGTACGGTTCAAACCTTAGGTTAGACATCTCTAACAAAACAAAATATGAAATATCTCAGCAGATTTATGGCAAAATCTCTAAGAGTAAATGAACATTTTTTCAAAAATCTGTCGTTCAATGTCGAATTGAAATTATTGGTCCCGCCACTCATGGATAAAATTAACACATACTAGGTTGTAATCCTGAATAAAGGGTTATAATGTCGAATTATGTATGTATAACGAACTACTTCGAAACCTAGCTACTTTTCTAAATTTGCGATTACATTCACTTCATCATAGATAGAAGAGATTAAGAGTCACTTATTGATTTGCCTCATGCCATGATGTCACGAGATAGCTTCAACCCAATGGTTTGCCATTAAATTACTAGAAGTCAAAGTTACAACTTAAAAAATTTCAGAAACTTTAAAACAATATGGTTAGAAAACATTTGCGAGACGTTGATTATTAAAATTATTGATTTTCAATGGCAATTATTTTTCTTTTTTCCATAAAGAAAAAAAGAAAAAAAAAGGTCTTCCTTTCTTCGTCATCTAAATACGTATGATACACTTGAGTTTAGCGGTCATAACCATTTAATAAATAATTCGCCGTACGTGTTATATAGTGTAGGTGACATTTACCTGTTATTTACATTTATTACATCTATTGGTTGTGTGTGTGTGTATGTTCATATATATAATACAGTATTAAATGAAAACGTTAATAATTATAGTTTGTTGACATTTTCATCTCATTTTTATTTATGACACATTTTCCAAACCCCATAACTTACGTTCCCCACACTTATTTACTGTTTTTTTTCAAACATTCATTCATCTTTCAGTTTTTCATTCATTTTTTCATAAATTTATTGTATGTAAATGCATCTACCAGGTTTATACAGTTGGTAAGTACCAAAGTAAGTATTTTTATTGCGTGAAAGATATATTTTATGGTATAACGGAAAGGTAATATTTTTTGTATAAGAAATTATCTTTTATGGTTATAAAAATAAAACAAAAACAACAAACACAAATATAGGAAGTAAGTTGAATTATTTTTCTTTTTTTTTTTTTGTTATTCGAAGGTTATATGGTAGTCACTTAAACAGTTGGTGACTTTTCCCAGTCAATTTGAAAATGTCAATAACTACACTAGATTGCAGCAAAGTGTCATACAAGCTACGCTAATATATTAGACGGTTTATTTATTTTAAATAGAGAAAAACTTTCATATTCATACATTATGTCATTCAATTCTGTCACAAAAGTCGAGATATTGTCTCCACTGAACAAAATGAATCGATTTATGCTAGATCAATATTGAAACTTATTGGACCAATGAGAAACTTGCAAATAAAAATCATTTTTTCGAATTAAGTTCATTTTGATCTTGGTGGGTACGTTAATAAGACAAAATGATGTATTTGGATCTCATAAAACCCAGACGTGGTTTTACAGAAACCAATGCCCCACACATTAAATATGACTATTTGGTTCGGCTTGTAAAGCGGAGGCATCATTGGCCCATATTTTTTTGAAAATGGCGCAACCATTACGGTCACCTATTGCACCCTGATAACCAATTTTTTTGTAGTCGCTAAACATAATTAAGTAAGCAAGAGCGCACAACGAGTTGATGTGATGGTAACAGTTGAAAACAACCTTTATTCGGTTCAGTTTCCGATGGCCTTATTTAGACCTTTAGATTTACTATTCTTTAGTGAGTTTCTTCACGGTGCCTGTGGTTTATTATAGGGGATTAAATTTATCTTAAATGGATTACTTAGAGGTAGATAAAAGCATGTAGGGTAGTAGCTTCTATGTTGGCTTAGACGTGATAATATGGTCCAACCCCTAGCTTAGACATCTCGAACAAAACTAAAGATGTAAAACAAATATTTCTTTCGGCGACTTTCTCTATCAAAAACTATGAGAGTAAATAAAATTGCTATGAAAAGTTTCTCAAAAGTTCTGTGATTAGAACTGAATGTAAAACGATGGTGCCACTCATGTATAAAATTAACACACACAACATAAGTGGTATGAGAAACTAGTTCGTAATCCTGACTGGAGGGTTAAAATGACTAATTATGTAGAAAGGAATTTATCTTTTTGAATTGAAGTGTAAGCAATATATGTATGTATGATATATAGTATGGTACATACAAAAATCCAAAAATAAATACTATAAAAATATTTAAATCATTTTTTTCATATCTCTACCAATTTTTAGATTTTTGCGACCAAAAATAACGTTTTTATATCAATAATTCCTTCCCGCGATAAGTAGTTTGTAATCCTGACTAATAGATTATAAAGGTCAATTAAGTGAATAAGTAATAACATGCGAGAAGAAATAGCTTGTGTAGTACGCCTTGGCATTTCTAATGTACAGAAAATATTAATGTATAGGTATTAAGGAAAATATTACTATACTACTTACAAATATTTTTGTAAACATCTTTCAATCTGTTCCAAACTATGCTTTTCTTCCGCAATTAAAGACCCATTTTCAAACAAAATAAATAAAATAGTTTAAAAACACATAATAGATGTAATAAATCATTTTTCTCTTTCATTTGAAATTCAATTCATGATAATTTTTTGTGCTACAGTAAATGATAGCAGTGTGAATGCAATTAGTTGCTGATATTTCGGACTTCATAAAGCCTTAATCTACCGAAATTATTTACATAATCGTTCATAATTAATAACATTTTATTTTTTTATTTTTGTTAAATACACCACAATTTCCTTTCATTTCAAATTATAAAACGTTTAAAAGGAAATCTTCAAACTATGATGCTTACTTTTATTTTTATACCGCAACAACAAGTTTTTTTTTCATCAAAATTTAAGCATTTTTCAAATAAAAAATTGTCCACTCAAATCCTATGGTTTAGCAGTGACCAAAATTGCTTGCACAAATTTTTGCGTAATTGAAATGAAATGGCAATAGAAACGAAAAATTAAAAGGTAAGGAAAAAAACATCAAAAATTGTTTGTCAAGCTTTTGTAAAAAGAAAACGCACTTTTCAAAATAAATAACCTGTAAACCAAAACCGAAAATGAAGTCGGGTTTCTTTCTGCAAAACACAGAAAATGAAAAAAAAAAAACAAAATTTAATAAAAATGGAAATAAAATAAATCGTGTTATAAGCAAATAGTTACACTGATTAAATTACATACAACAACAACAATAGCAAATATACATATGTATGTATGTATGACTATACAACCATAAGTGTGGAAATATATATCGTATGTCTGGTATAAGTCTCGTCTCGTCTTGTCTCATCAAAAGTCATAAAATGGCGTATATATGCGTATATACGTGTATATGTGCATACAAATAAAAAATGACTGATGGTATATAATTGTATGAATTGCTGGATAATTCACCAGAAATTATTTGTATGCAACTATACGTATACGTACAAACATGTATGTACGTTTGTATCTGTTGTATTGGTAATGTTTTCGGATGGCTTTTCTTATTAGCATTTCCACTGTCTATGGCTGAGTGTGAGTCTTGTTTTTCCGTTTTGACTACGTGTTTTTCCTCAATCGCTTAAACTCTTTTACACACACAAAAACATTTAAAAAAGACTTCCTGAGATTTTCAAGGTAAATATGGATTATTTATTCATTTTAAAGTGTTAAATTTTACAACACCAAACAATTGAGGTGAGGTTAATAAAAAATTAATGTTAAACCAAGTACAAATAATTGTATATACATAAAACCCTACCTATACATACAGATACTCTTTCATTAAGCGTTTCATATTTAGAAATTAAAATTAAACAAAATATTTATGTGATATGAATTGTTTTTACGCGTATGAAAAACCTCTTGAAAGAATAATAACATGGTTTTAATATCCGCCAAGGCTTTACTGATTCGAACGTAACCGCAATGTTCAATTTTCTATGACTATGGCACATAAATCAGAGTGATTTTAACATATAGCATTAGGACTGCAGTGGTTTATGGCCTTAATTGAATACAATTGCAACTTAAGAACATCCAACAGGAAAAACTTCACATGCCACAAATCGCTCATAAAGAATATGCAATATGGCGTGAGGTGTTTGGTACGTAGAGCCATCAGATTGCCCAATTTCAAATACAAAAATGTTGAGAATCATCGAACAATAGTTTTCACCGTTGATATGATGGCCTGGTCAACTTCATTTCAAGGAAATGTGAACTGAATCTACGCTAAACAGTGAATTTTTTCGGAATGTTATTAGATTCTCTTAGATCTCATGTGAACGGCTATAGTCTCTACCTATTGCTGAAGACGAACTTTAGTTTCAATCTTAATCGATATTCCGAAATTAGTTCCTGTATTTCAATACAGAGAAACTTAGCGCCGTTAGTAGTGTGCTGGCTTATTAGACGTAAAGCCAGGATTCGAGTCCCAGGCCAGACATCAAAAATAAAATTCAAAAAGTATTTTTTCGGCGATTTCACCTCAGCGGATTTCTGGCAAAAACTCTGAGAGCAAATAAAATTGCCATGAAAAGTTTCTCAAAAAAATCTGTCGTTCGGAGTCGACTTTAAACTGTAGGTCACGCAACTTTTGTATAAAATTAACACACACAACATAAGTAGTGTGAGAAACTAGGTCTATAATCCTGACTGAAGGGTTGTAATGCTGAGAAATCTAAAAGTCGACTTTGAGATACAGGCTCATGTTATGTTCCATTTTCGGTTATTAATCTTATAAATAGGAAAGGAATCACATATATACTGGTTCCAGCGAACATTGCATAAAAATTGTATGACCAGGACACGAAAAACGTTGAAATATGTGCTCAATAGTCCATACGTTTTCTGAGTCATTTCTAAAAGGGAGTCTATGTCCAACTGTATACCCCTAAAGGGTCAGCTTTGTCGTCCTTTTTCTTAAGATTATGTGGATCCCTCATCCATAATAATAGAACTTGAATCTATTAAAAAAAACACCTCAAACCGTATACCGTGGAGGTGTCCCATTTGATTTTTCTTAGCAGGTTAGAGCTGTACTCTGTTTAATACTCCTTAATTCTTGCCATAACCATAGCCAAAATCGCGAAAATAGATCATGTGTGAGATTAAACTACTCTTTCAACTTAAATGTTGACATTTCTATTCTTGCGATGAAAATTCTAAGGGTATTTGCTATAGCTTTTAAATGCTTTCTCTTACTTTGCTTCTTAAAGTTTCTGAGTTGTAATTATCTGGAGGACAGCGTTAAAGGCCTTTTTACTTAAACCACTGATTAGACAAAACAAAGATTGCATATGTCCCATTATTTTAAGCGAGATTATGAAATCTGTGAGATTTTATTTGCTTTCTTCTCATAAATTAAATTTCCTGAGTCGTTATCATTTGGAGGATAGCGTTAAAGGCCTTTGTGCGTTAACCACTGATTTTATTTAAAGTTAGGTTTTGAAATCTGTGAGATTTCATTAGCTTTCTGCTCATATCCATATTCATTGCTGTTCCATCTTACACAACTGTGTCAGGTATTCTGTTAACGTATCTTCACCGTAATTGAGCTTAAGAATCCACAAGTGAGAAGTCTTTAAACGTTTGGTAGGTATATCTTCCAGAAACTGACAATGTTTGAGCACATACAGTAAATATGTACCTGTACATATCTTTAATGTACCTTGATGAGAGGTTAACTAGTTTTGGAACTCCCTATTTCTATGCTACCGTGACCCTACAGAGACAAGACAAAAGTGCCTCTATTACCCTATGGTTTTATGGCAATAGCAACTTGGCTAATACATTTTACAAAATACTCATAATCAGATAGAAAAATATTTGTTTGTAAGCAAATAAAAATTAAAATGTGAATACAAGAAAATGTTAAAAATAAAGAAAAAAATTTCAAAATGAAAATTAGAAGAGACAGGAAGTGCATAACCGGCAGGTACGATTGAGTATACATATGTATGTATGTATATTTGCAAGCCAATACACAAACTATACACGTCAAATGAATAACAAAAATAATGCGAATAAATGGTGGAAAAAGTGGAAATAAGGAATTCCTTGATGTGCGGCTCATGCAAACACGTTTGCAATCGAACTTACTTATACCGGGTATTGTTTGATTTATATTTTTTATTTTAAACTTTTTTATTTTCTATTTTATAATACGTAAGTATATTGATGTAGGTCAATGAATTTTTAAATTATAATTGCATTCAAACACACAAACATTATTTTTTGATTTTTATCTGCATTTCTTCAAAATACATTACGAGTAACATTTGAAGTTGAAGTCACCAACGAACGCCATTAGCAACACCATAATTTCATGTACGTTTTAAGCCGCGTAAACTAGCGAAATAAAATGGTGAACTAGATTAAATTGCGTTTAAACATGTTGACAACCATTTGTTAACTGATAGACAATGTGTTTCTTTAGGCTTTATGGCTGTATGGCTGTAATGGCTGGCAGGCTTCGTGCTAAAAGGATAGGCAAACAGTGAAAATGAAATTGTTTTCACCATATTCTAGAAGAAGAACATGAAACGCAAAAAATAGAAAAATGGTTCAAGTTTAATTGTAGTTTTTTTTTAATTTTTTTATTTTATTTTTGTTTTTCGAATAAACTTGTAAGAATATTTGGTTTTATTTTTTTTTTTTGAGATTCAAAATGACCTAAGTCTTGTATATGTATGCATATATGTATATATGAGTGTCTGTACTTACCATACATGTATAGTTGTTTGTATGTATGTACAACAATGTACATCATATACAATACACATCTTTCTAACAAAACACAAATGCAAACAACACATGATATTATTTAAAACTGATACTCATAAAGAAAAGGCTAAATACACTGCGAGAAAAACAAATTCAACTTTACCACAGGCATTTTAATATACTTCTTCTTCATTAGCTGCTTCTTTTACAGCCTACTTTCGAAAATATAACACAAGCCATGCATAAGTAGGCCTCCCCTGAGTGTAATCCTAATTAAAAAAAAAGATTGAATTTAAAATCTCTTCGAAACTGACGACGAAACGAGTAAACAACGTATCTTTTATAAACACTTTATGTTCTTAATAACCCAAATAATATTTTGAAAGACAAAACATCTTTTATTCATACCCATTTCGACATCGAAATAAATTTTTTCTTTTCTAGTTTGACAAATTTTAAATTTTGTGCTACTAAACAGAGAATGAGAGATAAATTTTTACGATTTTTTTAAAAAAACTTGCAAAATCTACAGGAGTAAGTAGCAAGCACTAGAATTTATTGACACGCAAAAAATTATGTATCGCATGAGGAAAAGAAGGTCGTATTTGCATGTCCAAGAAGAGGGGGTGCTCGTTTCCATAAAAGTTTAGAGGATACTCACGAGTATTTTTTAAATGTAAGTTTATGCTATCGAATGATGTGCTCAGTTCAATTTGAACATAAAACTATTTTTAAATCAAGCCGGAAACTAATGGCACCGCTTCTATGCATTTATCAGATGAAATAGGATCACCTTCTATTCGATCCCAGTTCATGTATGTAATTCAGCACTGATAAGGCCATAATATTTGTGTAATGCTGACAGAGTGCTTTAAAAGCTAAGATTAAAGACACTCAAGCAATATCTAAAGGGTTATTATTAGCGAAGTCAGCTGATGGGTTCTTACTGAAGACATCATTGTACTATTACAACTGCTTTCATACTCGTATTTCTGGCAGTACATTTGCATTTTCTTGTACAACTTGTAAGGGCTACACAGCCCAGATTAATATTTTGTTTCGTATTCTTTTTTTTGCGTTTTCTTTTTTTATATTGTTGTTATTATTGTATTGTATCTAATGAATAATACGTACATGTAAGTTAGAGACTAAAACAAATATTAAGGATATGCATACACAATACAGAAATATGAGTATGTAAACCTAATATGGCCAATTATAAACTGTGATAATCCTTAATATACAAAGAAATCCTTATTTTTTTAAAACATTTGTTGTTTTTCCTTTCTTTTATTTGCCTTGCCTCGTACATTTTCAAATTATCTTTATCCTAACGACTGATATGTGTGAGTGTACAAGTATGAAGTGTCATAATTGAAAAAAATTGCCCCCCAACCACCTTATAAGTACATACATACATATGTTCATACATATGTACCTACATGTATATCATATGCTTGAGTATGATATATTTAAATGGTAATTTTATTTTTGTTGTTGTTGTCGTTTTCCTATAAGAGCCTTTGAAGGTCATTCGGAAAGGTGAATGTTAAAAAGTATCTGTTTTGGATTTCAATGTGTGTCAAAGAAGAAATTCAAAAAATTCCATTAGAAGGCCAATTCAGATATCGGTGCCCAGTGTTATCTAATTTAAATTCTTTAAGTTTTTATTCCAATGGCATAGAAATATTAAATACCTGGATGTACTCTTTATATCCATTGTTACCAGAAGTTCACTTTACCGGCCATCGGTGGCTCAAAAATAGATCCGTATGATATATTGAAAACACCCATCTCAGAGTATCATATTAGATGGACAGATCACGAAAGACTTACAGATGAACATAGATATCCTAATGCTGTGGCTTTGGGATAATCTTCTGGGCATTTTTATGGTTATTTAATTTTCCATTGAACTGGATTATCTTTATTTAAAGGGGAGGTGAACAATATCACAATTTAAACATTGACGTCCTTGAAAATGGTATTCTTTTAGAAAAGAGTTAATCAATAAAAATGACACTACACTTATTAGTTATTTTCAAAGGGTAATCCATATACCACAAGTAATATACTACGCTGGCTGCTTCTTGATATAGAGGGTACTCTCATACATAAATAATTGGTCATTACAACCCTTTAGTCAGGATTACAACATAGCTCGTCACACCACTTGTGTTGTATGTGTTAATTTTATACATGTGTGGCCTATGGTTTGAAATCGATCCCCAAAGTTTGATTTTTGAGAAGGTTTTTCATGGCAATATTATTTACTGTCAGAGAGGTAGATTAAATATCCTCAAAGTAGAGCTTAGAGAGACACCACAAGCTTAGGTACTCAGATAACTATCGAAATGATACAACGAACGTGGACTGTTAAAGAAGACAGAGATTGTACTACTCAAAAACTCTAAATTTACTAAACCTTGCCTACCTAATAATGCAAAATATATTAGAATTATATTAGACATTAAAATAAAAAACTAGAATAAGAATACTCAGAACCCACAAACTTCATCAAGTACATCCAACTTAGTAAATAGGCCTACAATTAAGAACGTTTATTACTCTTCTTCATTGGAACCTTAAATTTTTTCTGTTTTTAATCCTCATTAATTACTACAGACATAGAATTTTAAAGCATACCTTAAGGAGTTCATAAAATAAGCGTGTACTCTACACCATCTCGCTCTTACTAGCTGTACTATTTCTTTGTTAATGTAAGTAAACAAAAACAACAGTTAGACAACAACAATTCCTACAGCTGTTCGAGCGCTAATTCAAACAATCATTGAAATTTAGTCGGGTTAACGAAATCGGGTGTTAAAAATCGTCAAAACAGAAAGCAAAATAATAAAATCTAAATATAACTAATGAATAATCCAAGAGGTCCAGGTCCAGAAAGGAAAATAATAAAATCTAAAGATAACTAATGAATAATCAAAGAGGTCCAGCTCCTTCGCGAGTTATACGAGGTCGTGGTCGTCGCGGTGGTGTTTCATACCGCCCGTATTTCTTCTTTAGACGCAATGGACGTACTATACCTGGACATGGTCGTGGTATTGGTTCGATTGCTACTCGTGCTAGACGAGGTGCTCTCCAAGCAAATAACACAAATGCAGTGTCGAATCGTTTAAATTATGTTCCGAACGCACCACTTACAGCTTTGGAATCTAGTTTTGTGAGGCCACAAATATTTGCTGCTCCCCCAGATGCCGATCAACAGACTCAATCAATAAAAGTTGAAGTGCCTGTAACACATCCCGGTTGGCGTTTGTATTTCTATAAAGAACCGCTGAAAGAATCTAAAGAATTGATAGAACGTATTGAATATATGGAAACCCATTTCAAGGAACATGTGGTGCATTACGATTACCTGGAAATACAGAAGAATGGCTTTTTCGAGCTTAAGGCTAGCATATTGCAACAGGACGAACTTTTGCAAGAAAATTGGCCGTCACTAGTAGATGATCTGGTCAAAAGTCCTTTAAAATCATTGGCTGTTATTGGTATGGCTATGCATTCTTTGGTTACTTTAGCGGCGTTGCAAAATTGCCTAACACTACCGCCCAGTACCGAAATGAGATATATTCCAAAGGTTATAAGACCCCGTAAGGTTTATGTAAGACCCACTGGTTTCATTACTGAAGGCGCAATAGCTGCGATAAGCGCTTCGGAAATTGATCAGTTGTTTTGTGTGCGCGGCCGGGTAACAGAAATAGGACCGGTGGATGCAGCTGTGACATGGTTGGCTTATAAGTGTTCGCGCTGTAAACAGGAACAGGCAATCAAACAGACGGGTAAGTTTAAAAGTTTGTTTAAATCAATGGGGTTCGGATAGAGATGGTTTATGATAAAATTGAATTCAATAAAAATACTTATTCTAGGAACTAGGAACGTAAGTATGATTCTGCTGTTTTGTAAGCTTGAGACTTGTATGTCTCAATTAAAGACATTGAAGTGATGATAGTACAAAGTGTTAACGATCTCGTTGATTTCGTATGTGAAAATATACGGCTAGCATGCAAGACGTGATATTTACACGAGATAGATGGTTTGCCATCAGGTTGTGTTTGCAGGCGAAGTTCGCTAGTGTAAGAACAGTTTAAGAAGTTGCAAGACGACTATACCTCACTACATATACTTTTTTAAATAAGTTTTTAACTCCATAAATAAACATGAAACGCAGTAAATCATGTCCTTTTTTCCATTTCGACAAACTTTTTTTCAGGTCCTGAACGAATTATGCCCACTGGCTGTAAAAGAGAAGGTTGTCTAGCGAAACAAGGATTTATTGAGTTGCGTTCATCACCCTTTACGCGCATAACACCGAAACAAACCATACGCATCACAGACTCTCGTCTCGATGTCCTTTATGATCTCGCTCCAAACATTAGTAAATGCATAGACGTTGAATTAAGATACGATTTAGTTGATGCAGTTTGTTTGGGACAGGAAATTGTAGTAACTGGTGCCTTAAAAATGCATCCCTTGCAGGATGAGCAATTATTTGACAAGACCAGCAATACTAGCCGATCAATGGACATATATCTTAAAGCAGTTTCAATTGTAGATGGCAGAAATTGTCCATATAAATTTACCGAAAAGGATTTGGAGGCTATAGCTATGATAAACAGAGATGTGGATAGTTTTAAGTTGCTCGTAAATTCATTAGCACCGGAAGTACATGGCCATGAAGTGGTCAAAGCAGGAGCATTATTAACTCTAATAGCAGGTTCTGGCTCTCAAACGCATGACGAAGAGGAAATTAATATACTTTTGGTGGGAGATCCTGGCGTAGGTAAAAGCAATATAATCCAACAGTGTTGTCAAATTTCACATAAAGGTAACATACATTATTATTTCTATTAAATGTTATATCAAATCAAATCAATTTATGGTATTTTTTGTTTCTACAGGTAGTTTGGTACAGGCTAAAAGAGGTTCAGCCGCAAAATTAACTCATAGTGTAAAGGGTCGCAGTAAATTAACCCTTGAATCGGGTGCCTTACTTAATGCCACATATGGCCATTGTTGTATAGACGATATCGATCGTTTGGCTAGCCAGCATGAAAGCCTAATTAGTGTTTTGCAATCTAGGCTATCATGTCTAACTTTATCCGATTTGTGTAGCAAAATGTATACACCCACTTCGATAATAGCCACTGTCAATACCGTAAGCGGTCACTATGATCAATCAAAATTATTAACAGAGAATATACGCATAAATCCTTCACTGTTACGAGAATTTCATTTAGTGTTTGTAATGTCAGATAAACCGAACAAGGAAGTGGATACATCACTTACCGAGCATGTGAAAGCTTTACATTCTGGCCGGAAAAAGAATTCAGCCATAGCAAGTAAATTCGAAGAAAAGCCTAAAACTAACGATTCCATGAATATGTCTGTCGATAATGATGATACTGATTTGAATAAAGATGATGATGATTATAATTTAGGTTTACGCTTAAAATTAAATCCCATGGAAGAGCTTGAAATTAATTTATTACCCACTACACTAATTAAGAAATTCATAGGTAAGCTATGGATAACTCTACCGATTTTGTTTACAACTTAAAAATGAGTAAAAATTCTTTTATCTTTTTGTTAGCATACTCTCGCCAACAAGTTAAACCTTTATTTGTACCTGAAGCTGCAGCATATTTGAAAAAATTCTATCTTGAATTAAGACAACAATCTGCAAATACTCAAAATTCTATATCATCTAGGTAAGTTTTTTAATTTTATTTTATTTTTATTTTTTTTTTACTTAAAATTAAAGATATAAATTTAAAAAAGAAAAATCGTATAAAACTTAAATGATAAACTTAAATCTGCAACTGGTTTAACGTAATAATTTTAAAAATGATGATACCGGCAATTCAAGCAATATGGCCAATACGAATGATACCACATATGATGCTGACATTGTAAAGACAATGAATGCAAACTGTAAAGATAATGTTTTGTTATGAAAACAGCAAAAGAAATATTTTTTTTTATTATTACAACGAATATTTACCATCATTCCAGTGCCGAAGTAGATGGGCTGTCTTAATGTTGCAATTACTACTCTTGATATGAGTATATGCACCAAGAAAGCTCCATATGTTAAACGTCCCAAAATGCGGAATATGGGAAGGCAGCAGAATTTACGCAAAACCCCTAAAGATAAAAATTAAACAAATTTTATTTAAGATTTCTTTAATAAAACTTTTCTAAACAGTTGCTGAACATTCCTTTCTTGTGCATAATGAATACTTCTTTAAAATCTAAGCTTGTCAAACGGAGTCTTTTCAATTTTTGTCCTATAATTCAATAAAAGTTTGTACATAATTAGTATGATTAACTACCAGCGATTACAGTGTCGGTATAGTTGTTAACCAGGCAGCGATACATCCTTGCCATATCACCTAAGTGGTTTTCAAAGATATGCCAAATGAAATAAATGTCGCGTATCTTATTCAGCTTATATTATAATGATGTACAAAAGGTCATCATGTGAAAGGTGCAACCATATACATAACATAATTGGTTTAATCAAGATTAGGAGCTAATTTCTCATACCACTAGTGTTGTGTGTGTTAATTTTATACCTGAATGGCGGTACCTACAGTTTAATGTCGATTCTGAATGACAGTTTTTTTTTTGTTGTTTGAGAGGTTTGTCGTTACCCATTAGATATACCAACTTTATCTGCCTCTGCACAAGCGTTGCTCTACATGCACCCGCAGCTAGAAAAACAGTTGGGGTTTTTTGTTTTTTAGTCCTCTCAAGAAATTGCTATTTTCAGGTCAAAAAGACACAAAGCACATAGGCCACAAAGCATAGAGAGCAAAAACTAAATGTTGTGCCTATCGAAGCTTCTTAAATTCTATATAGCACTGATTGCCTAGACAAAATTAAACTAAAGGACATGTATTCCTAGAAACAAGCTGCAACTCCATTTGATTGTATGAATTTTAGAGTTTGGGAAAAGAGAATTAGAGAGACATATCTAGTTTGAAGACAACAGAAATTCCAATCAATTATGAGGGAAGTAATATTACAAATACTAATTAACAAGAGTGTAACTTAGACCTAGTTCCTTGGAAATTGCAGTTTTTTTTTTCTGTCATTTTACTTACATCCACATTTAGCTGACATGCCTATAATAAATATTGCCAAGCCTAAACCCCAAAAATTGCGTTGTATTGCCGCATATAAACTATTCCATAAGCGCATATCTTCAACATGGTATTGTTGCAAAAATGTATGACTGGACAACATCCATAATATGGCAGTTGGTATAAGACTGTAAAAGAATGCTTGGAATAATTTATTCTGATGCAATTTCAATTGATTCCTGGAGACATAATCATAGATGAGAGCAGCCAAAACACCACAAAAATAACAGGCGAAATTCATATGAAATGGAACATAGAATTCGTTAAACTGGCGACTTTCCACAAAAGAATCACGTTGAATTCTGAAAGGAAAGAAAGGATAGGTAAGAAAAAAAAAATGTTGCAAAACATAGAATGAAACAAAACTTACTGAGGTGAAGGCATAAATATGGCACTAAATTGTTGTACATAAGTGACTACACCAGGCAATACCAGAAATATGGCAAATACTACACCCAATATCCAGTTGCGAGCCTTTTTATATCTAAAATGATAATAAAAAAAAAAGTCGAATCTCTTATTTCTACAAGTGTTTCAAATATTTTAAAACTTACTTATGGGCCATCATTAGGAAAACCAAACTCAAAACAAACGATTGGGTATCCGAAGCCAAATACCAACCTTGTAGCATGCACTTGAAAATATAAGGAAACATTGTTTTTGTTTATTTATAACTCGTGTTCAAATATATGTACATACTCGTACATACCCGTTCATTAGTGTTGATATAATTATTTAAATACAATAAATTGGCCCACCAATTCTTGCGGCAAGACAGTTGTTCACGCTCCAATATATGACGCCAGACAGGACCACCAGCATTCTCAAAATAAATGCCACTCCATAGAATTACAAAACCATAAGGTATGGTTAATCTTTTTAAACAATAAATACAAACTTAAAGCTTTGCTTTGATCATTAATTAACACTTAAACGTACCTTAAGTAACGGAATACATTGAATTTTATAAACAGGCTCAAATACTGTAATGTGGACAATTCCTCATTTTGTTTAGCCACTACCAGCCAATTGATGGTCAATAGCAAACCACTTATAACGAAAAATGTAACTGTTATTAATGAGCCGGCCACAAGCAGTGTGCCTGCTAATGTATGCAACATACGCTCTGGATCTTGGGGATTACTAATGGCTCCCTCGTACAGTACCCAATTGGTATGGGCAAATATAACCAAAAACATTGCAAAGAACTTGAAACAATCTAAAAATCTTAATTCTCTACCAATTTTACCATTGGGTTCTTGATTCAAGCGATACCAATTTCGTGCCATAGAAAAACTAACACAAATCTTACAAGCTACAACAGGAAAGAAGTTTATTTATTTTTTTTTTTTGTTATAATTTTTAAATTTAAAATCCTATATTAAAGCAACAACTTGCCTAAATTTACGGGCGATGATTTGTAATGATCACGATCAGTTAACAATTTATCTTTACGTTTATGTTTCAAATACAAATCAAACAAACTGCTGGCCGTTACCAGTAATACTAATAGGCCCACAATGGTGTAAAATGTTAAATTCCAAAGATCTGTAAATGATTTACAAGACATTTATTAATATGTAAAGCCATATAATAGGATAGATTTTTCGAATATATACACAATACATCACTTAAACTGAGGCTACTATAAAAAAAAGAGATATGAACCTAGGCGATATGTGTAATTGTATACATGATTAGAGCTCCCATAGTACTGCGACCAGACGATCCATTGTAATCTCATCAATGTCTATGGATACCTTCTTGTCAGCAAGGATAAAACTCTACCCATTACTTTACATATGTAATTAATTATATGTAATCTGTACTATGATACGTACTTACCCTGTTCTATTGTTCTATGACTACTTTCGCAATATTCAATTGTACTTTCCGCTGTTAAATTATATTTTTGTAAATTCAAATTAATACATTGATTTAACAGATGATTATATCGTTGACGATTGCCATCTTCAGACTTAAATAAATTTAAATAAACGTTAACCTGTAATGAAGGAATGAATGAAAAAAAAAACTATGCAATACAATTCATTTATATAAATTAAATAAAATTGTCATAAAATGATTAAATAATCAATATAAAACCACTGTTGAATTAATCACCATGTTATTATCATTATTTATTATTATTTTCTTTTTATTTGATTAATATAAACTACTACTGCAACAGATAATTGAAATTTCAAGTGATAATTACCTTTGAAAATTTAAGAAAATAAAAATCTTATCAATAATGCGCCCAATTAACAAAGAAACTTTAGCTTAAAAATGCATAACGAAATTAAAAAAAAAAAAGAACGAGGAATGTTAGAATGGATCTAGTCCCACTATGTGATACCTTAAACCAACATATCTGGGGAATAATTGATTTCTTGTATGAAAAACTGTTCGGCACAGGGTTATGAAGAGAAATTTCATATGAATTTCATAGATACAGTCAAAGAAAAAAGTATAACTACAACGGTATATACAAATTTTTTTCCCCAATAATTTTTATGTTATATTTGTTTTTTTTTGGTATTTATTCATTGGCCCGATATTAATTTAAAACTAAAATAATTTGTAATTTAACATTAAGTCCTCAATTTTTAATTACAAGTCGGATAATTTCACTTTTTTCTACACTAAATTTTCAATTATTTTCAATGAAAGTTTTTACAAAAACCAGCAGCAATCTAATATATCCTCTACTATATGCCTATGGCACCCTGAATTATAAAAACATTACGCAAATTAAAAGGTCAACACACCTTAAAGCAAAGTTACCCATTCAGTAATTTTGGCTAGAAGTTATAAAGCCTATCAAAAAACAACAAAACAAAAAACAAGTTTACATATATTAATCATAATGAATATATTAACTACGATGATTATGCTTTTTAAAAGGGTTTATTGCCAGCCGAATAGTTGCCAACAAATCAACAAATATTCCCAAAACATGCTTTTACACAAGTTACCGGTGTTGTCTGTTTATCATGTGTTTTCTTGATTCATTAATAAATTTACCCATTTACATGATAAACTGTAAACACAAAAGCATGGATGTTTAATACAAAAGTCAATATCAAGTCATTAATAATGGAACAAATCATGTAAAGTGAGAAATACAAACGAATAAATTATCAAAAACTATGTATTCTGCAATAATTTATCAAAAATCATGACTAAGTTGAATGCATTTCTAAAAGATTTTAGGCTGATGTTAATTAGAAATATTTGACAATTTCTTAATGTTGTTTGTCTAAGAAAATCGATTTGAAATTTCGTAAATTTGTTTGAGGCGGCATACACAGTATTTGTCATTTCAAGTATGTTTCTTAAGTCTTTTGTTTTTTGAGTAATAATTTCCTTGACTTCTGATTACGATTTAAAAGAAATAACATTTTCGAAAAACTGAGAGAACACGACGGGTATTGTCAAACTTAAAACTTCAAATACCCAACATTGGACTTTTTCTTAGGCTATCATTTTCTAACAGTGTAGAACAGTACAAACCATCACTCTTATGTAGCAATCTTTGAAACCCATTCAGGATACGCCTCAGATGCACCCATTTCCCAAATTGTCTTTTTTAGAAATTTTGCTTATTGAAGACCATGATAGTAAATTCATTTCTCTAAAATCTTATGACTAACATGGCTCATAGTTCAGCTATAAACTTTTTACTTTAAATGGGTTAATAAAGTTCGTTTATTTTTTTACTAAAACATTACTGTTACAATTTTTTAGTTTTAATATTTCTATTGCTTATTTTGTGTGCAAATAAACACTTAAAACAGTTTGTTGATTTGGCTGGCTGATGAGGAAATTTCTAAACGTTATTGAATTCACAGTAACACATCTCTTCCCTCTCCTTCAAATCGCAAATACTGCATTAATCACCGAGAAAGCGTCAAGCCGATTGTCATATCTTCCCATTAGACAGTATTCCGAAATGACAAAGACTACATAGCGAACGTCCAGATTGTGGGTTAAAATTCAATCAGCTTAACCTAGTAGTATCTCTCTTCTTTCCCGGGAAGCCTCAGCCATGAAGTCAAATTTATCCCTAATTTCTAGTGTAATCCTGTAGGAGCTCTATAAACGGATATCGTAGGCAGTTGATACCGTCTTGTATATCCTGCAACCTATTCATAAGCAATGCATTATTACCCGGAAAATAAGCAAAATTCATGAACAACCTTTGTTCTTGTAGGAAACTTTATGGAAGCTTTATCTCAAGGCCTACGATGCTAATAAACGACCATTTAGTCATCATGAGCATAGAATAATATGCTTTATTATATTATAAGGGAATTCTGCGCTACTGTGCAGCCAATTAGCTGTTCGTGATCATGATTGTCACCTTGAGATCCCTGCCATGATCTGGAAGTTCTTACGAGTGTCTGATATCCAGGCCGTGGACCATAACCTGTTTTCTATTATCGTGCTATCAAGATATTGCAGTTTCTTTTCAAGAAACAAAGAATCTGCCTTGTTTTTCACATGATCATATTTGATTAAGTCCAGTAGGTAGTATGCTTATCATAGAAAACCGTAGTTAAAACTCCCATCTCACTGTGAGTTTCTTTCAGCAGGTTTCTGGTAAAAACTTTGAAAGTTAATCAAATTGCCATGAAAGGCTTCTCAAATTTGTCGTTCAGAGTCGACGTTAAACTGTAGATACCACTAGGGATGCCAACGATAACATCGATGTTTTACACATAAATTTCGATGTTTAACGTTGTCATCATCGATGATTTTTTCAACGATGTTGCATCGCTAGATACCACCCCTCACAGATAACATGAACAATCATAACATGAGTGGTATGAGAATGTAAGTTGTAATCCTGACCTTAAGATTTTAATGAGTCATTAAGTAAGGAAGTAAGCGCAAGTCAAGACCGAACAATTCCTCGTACACGGTGCTCATTTATGCTGCAGCTTTACTAAAATTTTTTTCATCCCGACTACCCTTTAATTTAATTCTGTGCTAAATTTTAAAGTGTAGTGTAGTCGCATATGCACTATTGTGTTAAATACTTAAACTGTTTAAATTAATCCACTTTGTATTTTGTTCTGTCCCTCTCTCAGGCCTTTATCGACTGAAATACACTTTTTCTAGTATGTCTCTTAAGTCTTTTGTTTATAGTATAACTTACGTAGACACTTGTATAACTACCATGAAAAACGCTTTTATAACGTTACATACTTGCTTACTTACCTTTGTATTGTTCATTAAAACGCCTTTAAATAGACCTTTTGCCATTTCTGATGATAGTTTATTAATTTCCAATTGACACCATTGCACACAGATGCCATAGTATAGATGACGATGCTGGAAATGATGTTTATAATACATGGAAATTTCTTCAATAGCCTGCCAAGCCTCATTACTGTTGTCCGTTTGCGGTATAACATCAGCGCGTACAAAACAATACAGGGAATAGTCATTGAACTCTTGCAGACAGCGATCGTAGTCATCAAAATTGTACAGGGAAGGCATTTTATAATATTGGGTCACTATATAAAGGCAATAAAAACAATAAAAAAAAAATAAATTAATAAATTGATTTAAGTATGTTATTGTAACTTTAATTGACCAGATATCCTTGTAATTTAAAGTGTTTAAGCATTTGTTGTTGGGTTTTTTTTTCTTTATTTATCGTTCTTAGTAACTGTGTCTTATTAAGGTTTCATTTTTATAATTTTTTTTCTTTAAATGCGTTTAACTTTAATCTTCTGAAAAGTGAAAGGGAACTTGTTTTGTTGTGTGCTGAAAGAACACACTTTTTTGTTCTAGAATATCCTTTATTAGGTTTGTTACTAGAATTACATTAAGTCAGTGGAAATTTTTGATTTTTATTTTGTTTTGTTTCTAGACAAACACACAAAACTTGTTTTGTTTCCTTTTTATTTCTGTTGGTTTTTTCACTGCTTTTATTATGAATCTTCTCATCAGCTGTATGCTAATAGTGGAGTATAGTGGTTGTTTTATCAAAAGAATCTTTACAATTCACTGATTTTACATTTGCGTTTGTTTAATGTTCTAGAAAGCTTTCCTGTCTTGTGTTCTCTTGAATCTGGAATTTTCTATATCATAACAGCCTAAGGCATTTATTTAGTTGGTTAAAATATGATTGAAATAAAAAGCAAAACGTGATCTCCAATAAGTTTTATTTCTTCAAACACTTAAGCAATCCCAAAACGCATTAAAAAAGTATTTAAAGTAAATAGAATTGCAATATTTTTTTAAAATTAATTTCTAAAAATAAAAGTTGTTAGCAGACATTACTAGTGTTACTCTAATAAAAAGAAAAATAAATAAAATTAAACAAAACCGTGCAATGTTCGATTTTCCATAATTGTTTTTACAACATTTATGAATATTTTTCCAAGTTTTAATCACTTCAAGTAAAACGTAGCAAATTCATTATGGAAGCTTTAAAATAAAAACTAAAAAAAATCAGATTTTTATACCTTCGACTTAAATGAAATAATGTATCGGTTATTTCAATAACCGCTTTCTATCTTGAAACTTAAACACAAAAAAGAGTTTGTGGGATAACATGGATAATTTTTATTGATTTGAAAGATCTATTGATGCCATTATGTGCGGAATGTAAGTAACATCGTTCAAATGTCCGCCATGTTTTCTTTGTGTGGAGCGCATGCGATATGACATATTTTCAATATTTTACTTACTGACTTCATTGGTCATAACAAGGATTACAATTTAACTTTTAGCACCACTCATATATTGTGTGTGTTTATTTTATCCATGAATATTGTGATCTACAATTTAAAGTCGATTCCCAACGACAGATTTTTAATAAACTTTTTTCATGGCAATTTTTTATTTACTCTCAGAGTTTTTGCCAGAAGACAGCTAAATGGAGATTTTGTTCAAGATGTCTGTATTAAGGTTTGTACCACAAAATTTTATCTAAGATTTCCATGGCTTTTCCATAACTCTGTTATGTTTGCATTAAGGACTGCTGTGATTTGTATCCCATTCGTATACGCCTGGTGTCTTAAGAAAACAGTACTAAAAAAGACTAATGGCGTCAAATCGCATGATGTCTGTGATCATTTGTACATCTCCCTCAAGTGGGATGAGCATGCCCTTAAGTCACTCGCTGCAGAATATCTAATATGACAAGAGCATGTAGCTTCCTCCTGTTGAAACCACGAAAAAAAAAATTGATAATCATCCACAGTAACGACTTGGTCAACGGCCGTTCACAAATAAATATGAACCGATAACGCCTTCAATCCAAAATCTGCACCAAACAGTGACTTTTTTGGTTCGCATTGTACACTTTTCGATCTCATGTGGATTAGAATCGTTTTAAATTTGACAGGTTTGTTGATTCGCGCAACCATTGGTCCAAAAATAGACCTCAACGCTAAAGATTTTTTTTCGATGAAAGTTAGGATCAGTTGTGAACTGATTATTCAGCGTAAGCACGTCGCTTTCTATGGTTTTCCATGGTGATTTGATAAAACAGACAAAATAAATGAAAACAAACTTAATAGAGGCCGTTGTCAACTGTCTAATTTCGCAGCTAATGTTGGAAGATTCCATGCAATGGGTAAATTTTTCTGGCCATTTTTTGCATAGCTACCATTCGTTTTTTCTACTAAAAACCAACACCTAATAAGTGAGCGATTGATACTGAAAGTATATGCCATTAAAATCACAAAGATGCCATGAGTGTTTTAATAAAAACATGCAAATTTCTGGTAAATCAGTATAAAATATTTCATTTATTTTAGGTTTTTGTTTAATGATGCAGGAAATTTTCAATTACTTATAACGAATGTTTATTTAGCGTAAAATTGAATTGATAAACAGAATGAAAAAACCCATAGTTAATAATGGAGAGAACTTTATTAAGATGAAGAGCCAGAGTAGGAAGTTTGCATTTTGTTGCTTGTAAAATGGAGAAATTTTTTATTTGGTAAGACAACGATCAGGTATGATAAAATCCCATTACACAATAACTCATAAGTTATTACAAAGCATGAGCTTATCTATAATAATTGCCAGTAATTACAAATGTACACAATCACTTGCACAGAATATTGATTTTAATGTAATTAAGAATCTTTAGTAAGGATTAGCTGAAGTAGAAATATTCTATAACCTACTATCACAGCTAAAAGATGATTTATTCGAATTTATTAGAGCGGCACCAAATCATTTGCAGACCTTTGAGGCCTATATACTCCTAAACATATATTTTTATTGTTACTATTTGAATTTGTCAATAAATGTCTTAAAGTATAATGGAAATCGAAATTGTGAGACCACTACTCCGACCTTTTTTGGTCAAAAACGATGAAATTTTGAAGAGACAGGATATATCACACATATAAACCGGCCTTTGCATCATTTCAATGTTCTTAAGGTCCATTTTACGCTATTTCAAATTAAAGCCGGTTAATTGAGTTATAAAAGTCGCCAAAATCTAGTTCAAACACCAGGTCAGACATCTCGCGCTAAACATAAATGAAAAAATATTTTTCAGGCGACTTCCTCTCAGCAGATTTTTGGTAAAAATTCGGAGAGTAAATAAGATTACCATAAAAATGTTTCTCAAAAATCTGTTGTTCGGATTCGACTTTAAACTGTTGGTCGCGCATTTTATGTATAAAAGAGGAACAACAATGTGGTGTGAGAAGCTTGGTTGTAATCCTGTCTAAAGGGTTGTAATGATCAATTACATATGTATATAATCAGGCTTGAGCATTATTACAATATATGCAAAGTCTCATTCACGCTATTATTAAAGCCGATGGATTGAGTCATCCCAGAGCCAAGGATTTAATTTTGATTTTTCGAACAAAATTTTCTACAGTGATGAAACACATTAACAGGAGACCCTTAGAGCTCAAAAGTGATTGTGAACAACCCATAAAGGTATCATATTGAAACGAATTTTTTCGAAAATGATACTAGAAGAAGAGTAATCATCAGTTCCAAGAACTAATCGAATAATACCCTAACATTGAAGCTTTTGAAGGTTAACAGACGTCAAATTAACGTAAATTAAATTTAAAGGATTGACTTCTGTAATCTTAATTTCAAAATCTAAGCATTGTAATGAAATAAAATTTTCAACTGAAAGTTTTTCAAGTTAAACCTTTCCTTTAGAGTCATATTTAAACAGTAGGTCCTACCACCACATCATTTATCCACTTTTCCACTTATTTACATCAAATTTTTAAATTGAAAAATTCTTCTAAAAATACGTAAGTCTTCTTGGCTAAGCGAACATAAAAAAGTTTAAACAATAAAAAGTCGACCATGCCATGGTTGAAAATTAAAACTTTGTTTTGTTTAGTATTAAAAAGAATAAATTTTTATTACGTATACGGAATATATTTATGATTGATAGAAAAACAATACATATTCGTCTTTACAAAACAAAACGCAAATAAATTTAGTTTTTTCAAAACATATCGTATTTATTATAGGAGAAATATTTTTGGCAATTAAATTAACACTTAAACTAATGCGTTCTTGTTTATATCACAATATAAACAATAAAAAATAATTTGTTTTAATTAATTAAATATTCATTACATTTCTTTCGATCACTTTTTAAAATGTTAAGTTGTGATGATATTTTCATTCTTTATGTACATATGTATGTATATGAACATATTTGTGTTTATTCCTTAAGGCATTTAAGAAGTTTTTTTTTAACTCATTCATTCTCTAACATTCAACATTTGGACAGCCTTTAATTTTTTATTATTCTTTACTGAAATTGCATGAATAATTTCAGAATTTCTAATACATAAAACAAAAGTCAATCACCGGGTTTTTAATGGCATTTTTTATTTCTTCAAATAATTACTGAAAGAAATTAAATATTGACATTGATTTCGTGAATACGTTTTGGTTTCTTGCATTTTGACTTCTGAAGTGAATTCTTAAAGTGCATTTGATCGTGAAATCATTAGAATGCATATTTCAAGTATTGAAGTGTTTAATTATATTACTCCGCAAAAAAAAAATCATTTTCTGTTTCGCTTAACTGATTTCAAACAAAGTTGGAGACTTTAATTTTGACTTTTTTTTAAATCGTTTTTATGTTCTCCAGTCTCAAATCGTCCAGTTGAGAAAGAGTATGGCTTTGTAGTGGTCGCCATTCACAATTGTCGTTTGATCCTTGCGTTTTTCGAAATATTAAGACTCGCCTTCACTCTTAACATCGCTGTAAACAGAAACCTTAATCGTTTATACATATGTGTTGTTTAGAGCTTTAGAAAGCGATGAATCTGTTTTTTTTTTAGAGATTTAAATGATCACGTTACTTGTTGTAATTTCCATTTGTCGTGGATGAAATTCAGGGATTGCTTGAGAAACGCAAGTTGCAATCACTTAACGTTCAACGATTAGCATCATTCTTTGTAAAGGAACACTGTCAAGTGTATTATCAAAACCTAGGTAAAGATTGACGATTGATGCAGAATTGCGTAGTATATTATCCGATCAATAGTCTAGTATGTTCTGCTACAACTTCAGACACAATCACACAATGTTTTGTGCAGAATGGCTTCTTCAGTCTCTTTCAACAGCTCAGTTATATCTACTAGTTTAAAAAAATAAATAGTTACTCCGGTCTAAATACACGGAGAATACGGCAGACAAGGAAACAATTCTGCTATCAACGGCAGGCAAACAAAAATTAAATGAATTGTTACATCACACTTTAACAGGAAAGTATTGAGAAAACAGTTAAGAAAACAGTAAAAAACATTCCACAATGTGTTCTTACTGTATTAAAAATACTTTCTGTATCTTTCTTTTACGCATAAAGAAGAGCGTAAAAATAGAGTTTGAAGCATCGTTCCACGCATTTTAGCTGTAGTACGCAATCTTCGTTTACATAGATCGTGTAAATACACAGGAGACAAGTTGGAGTGACGTACTTATTAACTACCAGGCCAATAGGGTAATGAATAATTTGACTGAGGTTTACTTAGTTTTTAGTTAGTCAAATCGTTTCGGCCTCCATGCTAGCTGATATAGGCTATAATACCGGAAATATGGACTTCGATGCCTACTTCTCCTGCAGAAGATAGCCTCTGTTCGAAAGTATTACAATTTAGTGCGTTTAAAACCGCATTTATTTTTTATATTTCAGAAAAAAGTTACATTGACATCGAATTCTGTATATTCTGATCCACATTTCGAAATTAAAATCACACCTTCTAGTTCTAGAATTTTTTGTGTTTTGTAGAACAAAATATTTTCAAATATTTGGATTTAGGTTTTCGATTTTTTTTTATTGCAAAATGAAATTTCAATCGCTTTCAAGCACAATATTACACACATTTTAAAGAATTTCATTATTCATGTGTAACATTTGATTAAAAAATTAAATCCACTTTTTGAACTTAAATTCCTTTTTATTTTTTTTTTTCATATTTCAACATTAATTTTAAGGATTTGTTTATAAATTTTCTAAGGAATCATGTAAAAAAGAATTTTGAATCCTGTAAAAAAAGCACTTACTATTCATTTCGAATCCATTTATGCCATGTTTGATTAAAATGGGTAAAACCCATAAAATAATTTTCAAGAACATTTCTTTTCCTTTTATAGTAGTTTTTAAAATTTTTTAAATTAATTTATAATTCCGTTTTTTTATTTTTTTTGTTGAGAACACAATTCTTTTTACACTTTCTGTTTAAAATCACAAAATTTGTTTACTTTCTAATTGCCAAATAATTTAAACCAAAATGTAACAAAATTCCATTAAAAACAAGCAAAACAAAAATTCTTCACATTAAAACTGTAAATTTGCCAACAACATTTTTCAATGTTCGAAGAACTTGTAAACCGTACGCGTTCGTTGCCATCAACCGAATGATGTTAAACGGCACCTGTGCAGTCGATAATAATAAAACTCTAGAAATTATTATTACCGTTCCCTAGAAATACTACAAATAATACTCACAAAACCAGGAGAACGTCTGTAAAAAAAAAATAAAGAGTCACAACAACTGGTCAACTGCTGGCTGGTAGAGTAGAGAAAGAAGCTGCTGTAACCAAATACGTAATAATGATCATCAACATCATCATTTCTATTAGCATCATCTGCTTAATTTCGTTCATTCATTTATTTTCTGTTGATGGTTTCTTCTTTTTTAATATTAAAATTAACAGCCTATGCCTGGGTTTTTTTTTTATCGAAATTTGCATTCATAATACATTCATATTTAAAAAAATTTTAAGAATTTTTAAATTTGTTTTCTTTTTTTTTAATTCTTTCTTTTGCGGTATTATGTTGTTTTATATCAAACAAAGGCTGAAGATAGTTTTCAATATTGAAAACAAGAACATTTTATTACTCATAATTAGGCATATTCTTTTCATTCAAGCTTTATAAGCATTCTAAATTCGTAAATAATCTTGAAATTTTGGAAAATTCAAATTCTTTTCGAATTGTTTTGAAAAACATTTTGTTTTTAACAAATTTTTGCCTTGTAATACTGCGTACTACATGCACTATGCAGCATTTTTTGCTTTTCAAAAGTAATCATCTTTAATAAAAACCTTTTTCATAATCATTTTATACTCCTAATGTATATATTCTCAGTTGTGATAATGGCAAACCCGTTAATCACCGAGTAATGTGGCATTGTTTTTGAAAATTAAGGAAATAATCTGCAGTGAGCCAAAAATTTCCAATAATTGTACATTTTATATTGTCCTAGACCTGCCAATCTTTAAATGGGCAACATAATAGTCGCTGTTGTACAACGTAAGCAGTAGTACTACAAGTTGTCAGAAGTTAACATATGCCTATGAACATTAATGTTAACAGAATACGTGGTTGTAGTAGTCGTTGAAGTGAAGCTGAAGTAGAAATTTCGAATTTTTGACGCATGACATGTCATTTTCAGTAGATTGTAAAATATAAATTGCAATAAAGGCTTTCATGTTTTTCAATATATTCAACACTAAATATGTAAAATATTAAATTTAATATTGATGATGCTATACAATTTGATGCGTATTCCCGTAGTATATTTGCATTATTCTGAAATTTAGATTTTTAGAAGAGATTAGTTGGTAAAGACATAAGAATGGCGTTTCTTCCTACGCTACTCATTACGTCAGCTTCTATTACAACTGCTTTATTCTATTTCGGGATTCAGAATTTGAATTACTTTTGGTAAAAACTTGCAATTTAATGGTCTAGTCCTGAGCTAAATATATAATAATATCCTTTTCCTTTTTTTGTTAAATGTATGCCATTTAGTTTTTTGAGTGAGCGGACTCAATTTTCAACTACATCTATAGCATACTGATTTAATTTGTTATATATTTTACAGCGTTCGTGCTATCTCAGTAGCAGGAGCGGTGATCCTCGTTTTCAAAACTTGGCAATTGTTGATTTCACCCTCATAAATTTCGTTTTATTCGTACTAATTCGCAAATCATATTTTTAGGCTATGTAGGAGGTTTCCATATTTCAATTTTTCTTTTCCTTCTTTCCTAGCATTTCATCTTCCTATGTTGCTTATCATCATCAACTTTTCTGAGGATATTCGCAAATTCTCCGCTGAAAACACTTGTTTTTCTAGCAATCGACAATTATGAGGCATAGTTTCGAGGCAATAAACCCTATTATCTATGTCAGAATACGTTATTCATTGGATCGAAGTAAGGAATGTTTGTTTTTCTATTTTAGCCGAATTCTTTCATTAAAAAGATGGTTCCTTCTCTTCAATATCACAATCAATTGCTTGTGTTTTATCAACAGGAATGGTACTTTTGAAGAAATTCTAAATTATCAGTGGCATTTGCTCAAACATTACGGAATAACACAAGACTGTATCAAACAGAAAATATCCGGCTATTTGATCTATCACAGCTTGTCCTAGAATGATGGAAAAATAATTTGCCCAAGAAAAATTGAGCCGTACTTGTGGGTAGACAAATCTACTTACCAATTTCCATTTTCAATTTTTCCAATATTACCAGCTTTCTTTAATAAAGCCTTGTGCTTTATTTATGGTTTAAGCCTTAATAACAACTCAAGCAGTCATTTGATTCACCCTGTGTCTTAAAGACCAAAGCATATCTTAAGGCATCGTAATATGCACATTCGGCTTATTAAACTACAAATAACTTTTCAATACTCTTCCTATTTAAACATGGTTTTATAAAATGTTTGAAGGTTTTATGTGATGAAATATTTTTAAAAAAATTTTAAATTTTTCTACTTTTTTTAATTAAATTTCTTTTAATATGTCGTCCATTTAACAATAGTTAATTTTTTTTCTTTAATTGTTTTACAGCCATTTAGCCGGTTTAATACGTTTATGTCAAGCTCGTGCTCGCATTGATTTCTCTGCGGAAATAACAAAACTTCATGTACGTGATGTTATATCGCTGGTAAGACAAAGTAACTCGGATATGGCCATAGGAGATTATGTTGATACAAATCCAGCCACAGCCTTGCCTAGCAGCAGCAGTGGTGGTCGCGGTAATGTAAAGAAATTCATACGAATGCTGCAAATGCGTTCCAGTGCTTTGTCAAGGCGTATATTCGAATTTGACGAACTTAAAGATATGGCACGGAGAGTGGGTATACAATGTGGTGTTACGAATCTAATAGATATTGTTAACTTACAAGGTATACTATTGAAAAAGGGCCCTAATATGTATGAGTATGTTATGGATTAATATAAACAAGGTTTATTGAGTCGATTATGCTTAGCAAGGTAATTTCAAATGAGTTGCTAGGTTCATCTGACAGGCATTGTGAGATTTCACTTGTGCAAACAAACAATACGAATTATTGGCAATTGCAACTAAAATGCATTTGTTAGGCATAATCCACTCAATGTTTATTTTTTATTTTAATTTTCTTTATTTATGTTTTTTTTCGTTTTTTTGTTTTTCTTTGTGTAAGTATCCATATATCCAAGTAATTCGTTTTTAAGTTTAACTAGAACTTGGGTTTTAAATATGAATTAAATGTATAGAGATTTAGATTTCCATTTTTTTTTTTTTTAATTTTTATTTAATCATACAATATTTATGAACTACAATTACAATGTCTTTTTACTTTACGTTTTTTTTTTGTTTTAAATATTTAATATTTGTGTTATATGTGTATATTTACTGGAGGCTTTATTTTATTTTATTTTTTTTTTTATTAAAAATTCTTTCATTTTGTTTTCGTTCTAATAGTAACTATATGGTATTCAATTAAGTTAAAAAAAATGACAGACTATAAGAAAAATATAACATACATCGTATATAATAAGTTATTATATAGTGTGGTTCTTTGTATTCTATATACAGATTTATGAATTCATTTTTTTTTTTTTTGTTTTTCGTTTTTGTTTTCGAAAATTCGTGCAAATACACAGGTATAAATAGAAATGCTTTCTTTTAAGTTTATGTTTTTAATGTTTTTTTTTTTTAATAAATTTAAGGAATTAATTTTTTATTTTATTTTTTTTTTCTGTCGTATAATTTTTTACTATATACTTTATCTTGTATTTGGCTTTCATTCCGCGCTTTCACGTATTTAGTCTAAATTATTTTAAAATATATTTAGAAGTATAACTTTATTACTGTATACTTACAATTTACTTTTCTATTTTTGCTAAAATAAAATCTATTTAATTATAAAACACTACATCTATAAAGAAAAAATAAAACATTTCTTTTAAATAATTTATTTTCGTTTTAATGATTAAGAAAAAATTTCCACTAAAAAGGCAAGTTTGTTACTAAATAACCTTGTTTTTTTTTTAATTTAAATACACATTATTTTCGAATTTATTGATATCGTTATATATATTAAATAATTTTGATTTTAAAAAGTTTCCTTTAAAAAAAATTCCACAAATTTTTACAAATTACTGGCTTGCTTCAAGTAAAATAGCGAATTCTTAGAAAATTTTGCAAGATTTTCTTTTTATATAAAAAAAAACTTAGTTACTCTACTATAAATAAAAAGCAAATACCAGGTGGCCCAAAAAGTAATGCCATTATAAGAATAAGCCTGAATTTTTATTTTTGGGGTCAAATGTCACTCTGTCTTTTGCATCTGTTTATAAACAGTTGGCAGTAAGAACTCTACAAAGAATATGATTGTGAACTTAGACCATTCCAAAGCAATGTATAGAGTGTGATCGGTTTGTTAATTACTCACTTCTATCAGTTTGTAGCTTGCTTTCTCAGAGGTCACATTACATAATGTAACATCACATTAAACAACTTCTGATAACCAACAAATATTTCTGATCTTTAATAAAAATTTCTTCTCAACGTTTGTCACTTGTATTGGCAGCCAAGACTTTTGGGTAATGAAAATGTTTTTCAAACGAAAGGAATCATTTTCGGTGGTCATCTGTAGCTTTAAGAAATCAGCGGATCTTGTAGTGTAACAACGACGACGACACAGCTTCGAACGAATGGACTGTGTACACCTATGTATGTAAACTTGAAAGCAGAAATTTTAAAAAATATAAATTTCTGAAGCAAAAAATCTTTGTGGGGGGCTTTTTAAAAGTTAGCTTTTAACGAAAATTCGCATGAAACTCGAATCAGCCGATTACATTACATTCGTAATCTTGTAGTGAATATGTAAACTGATATTTGCAGCAAGCAAAGCTAGATGAAATATAATATAAACTTAACTGACTGAGCATCGCAAATACATGCTAAATTTTGATATGTGCTCTAAGTTCATTACCACGAGTCATCAAGTTATAAAGGACACTGCAAAACTAACGTTGAATAAAAATATCGCCAATACAGGGTCAAATTTATGAGTTGCGCATTACTTTTCGTGAAATTTTCCTGAAATTTTATCTTTTTTTTTTTCAACAAAATTGTTTAAAATTCTTGCAAAAGTAAAACTTTTGAGCCACCTTGCACATCTATGTTTAAAAAAAGCTAATCAGTCATGAAAAATTATTATTAATTAAAAGAAAAATACTTAAATATATGCCATTACTTATGTTTTATAATTTAAAATAAATATAAATTTTGATTATTATAATAATTAATTCGTATTTGCTTGTTTAACAATCACTTGTGATGTGTTTTACATTTAACTAATAACCGTCTTAGCCACTTAGCCACTTAGTTTACCAATTAAATAATTATTCTTGTTTATAAAAATTTAAATACAAGTCATAGAGTTTCTTAAAAATTCCAAAAAAATTTTATACATTGTATGTATGTATGTATGGATATAATTAATTACTTATTTACTTATGTATGTATGTTTTTTTCTTTTTTTTAACATTGTGAGCTGTTTTCTAATCTAAAAGTGCCTTGCTATAGTGATGTCTTTTTGTTTTTATTATTTTATGTTTTTTTTTTTGTTTTTAAATGTTAAATATCCATATAATGCCTGAGAAATAAACCTTTTCACATTAAAAATAATATTTAAATGAATTTATAATAATTAAAAACTAATAATAATAAGATAAGTTCTTTTAAAATGTTTGTTTTTGTTGTTTCTTTTGTTGCTATGTGTTACTTTAAAGGTACATACTTAATTTACTATAAATATACGATTCTATGTTTCTTTTATATTCAATTTTTAAATGTTTTTTTGTTTGTTTTATA
Organism: Sarcophaga peregrina; assembly: GCA_014635995.1. Lineage (NCBI taxonomy): Eukaryota > Metazoa > Arthropoda > Insecta > Diptera > Sarcophagidae > Sarcophaga > Sarcophaga peregrina. The sequence continues at coordinate 112,379,824 of CM025789.1, read as the reverse complement.
AAAATTAGTTTATTTTGTTTTTGAATCTTTGTTATCAATCATATAATAAAGAGGACGTGTAAATATTGGCATATATTGCACTATGTACTGTGTGTGATTCAATTAATTTAATTTTTGTTTCTTCAAGAAATCTTTTCAAAAGTTGGAACAAAGAAAAGTGGACCAAAGAGACGTTATTGTTGTTCTTTTTAATATTATATTTTCTTCGCTACAAAAACAACAGTAATTTTTTTTTGTTTTGTTCGAGACGTTAGACCTGAAGATTGAATCGTAGTCGTACATGTCTGTTATGTTCTATTCTTCTCACATTAGATTTTTGGTTAGTTAAAAACAAACGCATAGATCAAGTGCGGGTAGATCCTATAAATTGTCTTCGGATCACTTAGTGACATTCACCACTTTAACCCTTTGACGGACACTGACGTCTATAGACGTCATAACACGGGTTTCTGGGGGGACATGACGTGTATACACGTCATAAATTGTATCTAGCCAAATAACGGAGATACAGCAAGTGTCCCACGGGAAGGCCTACTAAAATTTTGGTGTCCGTCAAAGGGTTAACATGTATTTTATAGGTTTTGAAAAAAATATTTGACACGCCTATTTTCTCAAGTCTCTCGACATGTACACGAGTGCGGTATTACAATTAAATCCGGTTTTAATTTGAGTTCACTACAACCTGCTTGTTCCCACGAAATAGTATAAACTAAGGATTTACAACAAAGCGAGAAGGACCTCAAGGTCGTAGATATTACGAATTACAGTGAAAACTTGTTGCAGAGAAGGAGTTTCGAGATAAACATGGCATAAATTTCAGTATCCCTACAATAATATTGATTGAATTTAAACCTTTTGTATGGCTGTATCCAAACTTTTCTTATTGCAAAGATTAAAAAATTGTAATAAGAATGATAACAAAGCAAAGTAATCATAGCAACGATCTGGAATCCACAGGGAAGTCGGTGAATAAGGATCGCCGATACTTCCAAAAAACAATTCTTACACACAGGATAACTTTTATGACCGTTTAATTAAAGCATTGAATATGAAAAGATGCAGAACAAAAAATTTAAAGATCAAAAAGCTTTGAAAGCTAAAATGGATGAAAACCTAACGTATTTGATACCACATTATATCCTAATTCCGTAAAACAAAGTATTCATCTCACCCTCCATTTTACGTTATTAAAGAAAACCCCCCTCCCTCCTTTTGTGGAAACAGATTTCATTTGTAATAAAATTAAATTTCAAACACGGTAATGCCATCCAGCCAAGACAGAACTGAGAAGGGTGATATGTATCCTTAAAGGGCACTTGACAATACGAATGTATTTATTGAACATATTCTGTGATATTGTTTAGCTGTTGGACGCAAAAGATTCAAATGTTTTTATAAAACTCGAAGCCTGCATGAGATTGAGGAAATATTTTACAAGTCAACAGTGAAGGATAGGGCAGTCCGAATGGATATAGTCTCTTAATCTTCACTTACTTGCATTATTATGTTGTTGTTGCTTTGCTGTTGGATGCACGTTGATTGATGCACGGAATTGAAAAAATTCAGTTCAAGTTCCGACAGTTCAAATGGATTTTAGTCTCTATCCTTACTTGAACACATCTGATGTTCCGAATTCAATTTTGCCATGTAGGCCAGATATTCAGATTCAAATAAAATAATAATATTTGTTGTACAGTGTTATTACTTCTTGTGGGAAGAAAATAATAAATTTACTTCAACTCGTTAATTTTCAAATCTTTAAATATCGAATAATAACTTTTTTAAATTAATTTTCATTTAATTTCGTAAAACACCTCTCTTTAGTCCACTTTTTATTTTTCATTGAAAAAAATATTCGAAATAATTTTTTTTTTTTTTTAACAAAAAAGTATTTACGCTTATTTCAATAAATTCTTTAAAATAAAAATTATAATAAAATACTGCATTTTAATTAACTAATTAAAAAAAAAATTAAAAATTATTGTTGAAAGCTATTTGGCTATTGTACAGAAAAAAAAGAACATTGCCTGCGGTTAAAAAGTTTGGAATGATTGATAAAAAAAATAAGCAAATATTGGTATTAATTAATGGAAAGACACAAAGTTTAGTTTAAAATAAACTAAAAGAAATAAAGAAAAGAATAAAAAATATTTGTACATATTCATAGTAGCTTATTATGCTGGAAAAGGAAACATAAAGGGAACAATACACTCAGTCTGCAAGTGATAATTTAAAAACTAAAACAATAAAATTCAACATAAAAGTTGTTTAAAATCAGTCAAGTAGTTAGTTAGTTAGTAGTCCTAAAGAAATTAAAATAAAATAATGAGATTCCCAACACTTAAAAAAGAAAAATTATATAAATAAAGCTAAAATAAAAAATATATTTTTCATAAACTCCATATTATAAAATAAATTTAAATTTTAAATATTCGATTATTGTTTTGTGAGAATCTAAGTTTTAAACGTCACATTAAATGTTAAAATTTCCATGGGTTTTAAAGTGATTTCGTTAAAGGATTTCAATAATTTTCTTTGTTGTGTTGCCAGAATACCAGTTAAACTGGTCGTTTCCAAACTATGTAAACGTAATTTATTAAAACTAACATTACCCAAACCTTTGTGTTCAAACGAACACAGTTGCGTTAAGTCTACCAATTTATTTTCAACTGCGCAATCAAAACCTTGGCGCTGTAAAACCATTAATGCCGATGAAGAGGGGAATAATTGAAGTTGTTCTTCGGAAAGCGTGCGAAAATTCAAAAGATGTACATCACAAGGCCAAGAGCCATGATCTAATAGTAATGCTCTTGATTTTAATTGGGGCGGATTATCGAAATTCTCCACAAAATAAATGTTGGGTGGATAACGTAAACCGTTAGCGAAATAATTTGTTAATAAACTGGGCACTTGATATGTATTGTGTTTCGTTGTTGGCGTAGGCATATCTTCTATTAAAACCCAGAATTTGTGGCGTGTCAAACGACTATCCACTATACCCTCACCCATGCCGCGATAGTCATCATATAAAGTACGCCTGTCTAACATTACCTCCAACTGGCCGGGTTCATAACTGGCTGCCCCCTGGGCATGCGTAGTCAATAATGTAAATCTCACCTTTTCATCTTGCATAAATGCAGCCGTTGTTATAGGGAAATAATTGCCTTCAATACCTATTGAGGGTACCTTAGTGCGCCTAGAAAATTATCAACAAAAAATTGAATTTTAAAAACAATTTCTAATTATTTAAAATATTTCTTAAAAAAATCTCTACCTGTGATACTGAAAACCATTTTGATCGGTGTAAAACTCTGGTAGTTCCGGTATAGTATCACCCTCTTTTAAACTGTCCTTACTCACTGGCGCTATATTATCAATGTCGGTAACAAAACGCATAAACAATTCCGTTTCTCTATTCTTGGGTGGCGGCTCAAAGTCCACATCATTTTCTATATAGATGGCAGCATCTAAATGTGTTTTTGTATTGAAAATTCTTACAGTGTGAGCCAAAAATGGCCCATAAATAACGGTTACATCACTGGCAATGGGTCCTGATGTTATAATAATACGTTTGTCTTCATATTGTTCTAAAACATCCTTTTCAGCTTCACTTTGTTCGGGATCGGTTTTGAATAAATAAGCGCCAGAATGGAATTGGGCACTACGATAGGCAGCAAACTTTATAGCACATTGCATAGGATTCAGTAGCTGTTGTTTGGGTCCTTTGCGTGTTATCGTTTTCATAAAGCCATTCTTTTCATCAAACAACAAACGCATGAAATTATTCTCAAGCTGGACATCCCCTATAATTGCAACAACAACAAAAAACATATAAATTCTGACCTTATTAAAAATTTCTTTAATTTACCTGGTGGTTTAGCCTTTACAACGAACTCTTCTTTTACAGCTGGTGTCTCTGTAGTGCCCTCCACTACATCCGAACATTCGTCACAATAAATTGAGGCCATGAAACGTTTGTAATTCACCTCATCCACTATTACTTGATAGGTGGACAATGATAAGGCATTTAATTCTGCTATAAACATGATTTCATATTGGCGTTTTGAAATTCTTATGCGCGAACTACTACTTGAACCCATCATACCCATACCCATTTCATAGGGATCCGTAATATTCCACACTGGATTGATTTGTACATTTCTCAACTCTACACCCAATTCATTGATGATTTTTATATACGGCGTTGTGGTGCGTATGGTTAAAGCTTCGATACGTTTATGGGTAAGAGGATTAAAGACCACAAAAGTGGCGGATTTGCCATCGGCCGATGATGAAGTGAACTCTATGGAAAAATCACTATTATGACCCGTGCTGGCGGTTAAGGTAATTGGGGTCTTTCGTGGTAATTTACTGAAATTGTCTCTTTCCAATTCGCTTAAAAGGAAATTGTGTCTTTGGGTACCATTTTGTATAAGTAATTCGATGGTAGACTCTTGCATTCTTATCACATCCTGCAGACTTTCAAACAAACGCATGCCATAGTCACGCATAACAGCGGCCTTGGATGTGCCTGTTATGGCATCATGATGTTGAAAGAGACCCAAATTACGGCGAGCATGTATCATTTTCTCATAATTCTTTTCAAAGATCTTAATAGCATTCTCATGGCGTTGCTGGCGGGCAGTGTTATAGGCCAGGGTAAAGAGTATCTCAGCTATTCGTAAATTCTGTTCCAAATCGGCACTCAATATTTTATACGATGGCCTAGTAGTGAAATAACCTGACCAATAGGCAGGTCTACCCTCTGAGAAAATATCCGAATAAACAAAGAAATCACCTTTAAAGGAGGGAAATTCCTTCGTCCTTCTACGGATCTCATTGAAATAATCTTTGGGTGTGCCAAACGAAATGTCCACATTGTACAAGCGTTTATTGGCCATTATATGATCGATTAATTTTTTGTAATTCGTATATTGTTGGTCCACTTCACGTTCTTTATTGTAACGGAAATCATCACCCACAGGAATAAGCGCCACATTGTGTGGAAACAAGGAGGCAGTGCGTGAATATTGTTCCAACAGCAGTTGGGCTTTTTCTTCAATATTTTCATCTGTAATGAATTGGGCTTTAATGGAATATTCAGTGTATTCTCCAGGGATTTTACGAAAATCAAAATTAAGACATATAAAGGGATGAGGGCCACAAGAACCCTTTATGGAATAGATATCGAAGGGCATATTGTGTGTCAATAATCGGCCTTTCTTATTATTTTCTTCGCCGTGCAGTTTCCAATAGGGAGTCCACATAAAATCGCCTTTCTGTTGTCTGGCAAACCACTGTTTCCAGGCATAATGGATACGCTGTATAATGGCACCTTCAAAATTGCTGCCCGATAACAGATAGGGTACGGTACTGCCATGACCAAACGGATCAATGGACCAGCCGACAGTGGGCGTAACATTTAAATTGTTTTTCAACCATTGATGACCTTCAATCAATTGATCCAGCATTGCATAGAGATGGACATTAGCCTCATCGGTCATTACCCAGCCACCGGTTGTGATTTCCAATCGACCCGAATCCAATAGCCGTTTCAAGGCACGCTGTTTCGTGGGGTGTGCCTGATCCCACCACAATTGCAAGAAACTTATTTCCGACCATATGAACGTCATATCGGTGTATTCTTGCATTTTGGTAACCATTAAGTTTAGAATTTGCCTCGAATCGCTTTGGAAATAATTAACGAATGTCTTTAGCCAACCGGGATCATTATGGGAATGGGGAACCACAATAACCTGGAAAGAGATGAAGCGATTAAATGGATGAATATTATTTAAAATCTATTCCTTTAAGGGCAAATCTAAATCATATTTTACGTATTACCAGCTGTGGTATTAATTATTTGATTTGAAAGTATTTTTAAATTTTTCTCTTTAAATATAAATCAACCAACAGAGTTCTTATGCATAATTACCTTTAATGGTGGCCTCTGTTTATCTTTTTTCTGTGCTTCAAAACGTTCTTCGAAACCTCTGTCCCAATACTCTTTGGTACGTATCCATTCAGGCTATGGGGGATGTGGTGGTAAGAATGAAACGAAGAGGCATGATAAAAAAAAAATAAACAAAAACAACAATACAAAACAAGCATTAACGTTAAAATGTAATTTCCCTTGGTTTGCTTTTCTTTTATTTTTTTTTTTTTTTGCCTGAATTTTACCTGAAAATCAAATTTTGCATATTCCTCTTGGGCTGTAATATTCGTATCACTCTCATCTAGAATGTAACATTTATCGCCCCATTGAGGATTATTGACATACATGCTGGAGGCATAAGTGGTGGTACTGCTGCCGCTTGAGCCTGTCATGGAGCCAGCCTGCAAAGCTAGGTCATTGTTATACAATGCTGACTTGGCTAACAGTTTTTGTTGCTGTTGATGCTGTTGTTGTATGTATGATGCTGCAGCTGTATTATCTGCATTGTCGTTGCTGTTGTATTTCATTTTATTATGTGATGCATAATTTTTATTATTATAATGCAGTTGCTGTTGTTGCTGCTGCATTGAGCCAGAACCAGAGCCTGTGCCTGCTGCCTGTGCCTGTGCCTGTTGAATACGATATTAAAGTAGCCTGCTGCTGCTGATGCTGCTGTTGTTGTCCTGTTAATAAACTGGCCTGTAAAACATCTTTGGGTTGTATGGATGGCTGACCCATAGAGATATAGTAGAGGCATAGCAGTATGGTTATAAAAGCCGATAGCAAACCAATACAACGTGCTGAACCACGTCGAAAAATTTTAAATGTCATGCTGTTTGCTCGTTGTCTTTATTTTTTTTCCTCTTAAAGGCTTTGTTCTCAGCTTTCACTGCTCGTGTATGTTGTTATTGGTTGTGTTTGGCTTGGTTTAAAAATTTCAAAAAGGATTAAATTCTTCTGTTTTTCTTTCTTTCTTTATTTTTATTTATTTCTCGTTCTCGTTATTTGCTTGTTATTCGTTATGTTGGTTCCTATGAGAAGAGGATTTATATGAGAATTTGTTAAAACAAAACCCAGAAAAATTATTCGATATCGTTATTTAATTTATATTGACTTTGTTTTCTTACAAACACACACACACACCCAAACATACCCTTTTTCAGTCTACAATACGCCTGCTATATATCGTTTTTCTTTTTTTTCCCCCAATATATGTATTGTCATACAAGGATTTTGTGTCAATCTTAAAAACTAATTTAACTGCCTGTCAGCCATGTCCAGAGATTCTTAGCAGTTGGCTTAAAGGCTATGCCTTTTTTTTTTTTTTGCTTTTTGTTTTTTCTTCTCTTGTTGGTATCTTCGTCTTTTTTTATTATTGTTTTTTTTTTTTGTTAATTGTATTTTGCGGTTTGTTTTTGTTTTAACATTTTGTACAAATTTTTGTCAGATATCAGCTACCGTCGCATCTTTAGATGTTTCTTCTTGCCACCGCAGAGATGACTGTTGTTATTGACTTGTGAATATGTATCTGAAATAATAATAAAAAAAAATTAAAAGGAGAGGAATTAAAGTTAATTCGGTATGATTTTGCAGACATTATTTGTTTTTATACAACTTAAGGTGAATCTCTTCTTTAGGCACCAAAAAAAGGGACTAAAAACAATTAAGAGACACAGAAATAAAATACTTGTTGGACTAATTTTATCAAATATAAGTAGAAAGAAAATGAAAAAAAACCCACAATCACAAAAAATTATGTTTAAAAAGGTTTAAATGCTTAAAATGTTAATTAGTGGACCTATTCTATTCACGATAAATTCAATCGTACCGCCACATGAGGTTCAGTTTTGTCTTTTATTTTAATATTTGCCAACATATATAAAGGACTCAGTTTGACGCTGAATATATTTTTTTTCATACGATTAAAGCCCTAGAAGCGAAAAATGTAATCCCAAAGCTGTATAAAATGAATTCTAATATTAGCACAAAGGTCATACGTCCCATTTGGTTATTAAAACTTATGGCCTCAATGTATTTCAACATCTACTACGCAAACTCTCTGTTAAGAGTTCTGGCGGTTGTTTAGTTAAATACTTTAAAAACAATTTACTTTGTTTACCCATGTTGTTCTGATTTATCCCTATATTCCCAGTCTTAAATTAATTGTTTAACATACATAATTTACATAATTACTCATTATAACCCTTCAGTCAGGATTATTAACCTAGTTTCTCATACTACTTATGTTGTGGGTGTCAATTTTATACATGAGTGGCGAGACCTACGGTGTAAAGTCGACTCTGAACGACAGATTTTTGAGAAACTTTTCATAGCAATTTAATTTTTACTCTCAGAGTTTTTGCCAGAAATCTGTTTTGTATTTTTATTTTGATGTCTGGCCGGGTGACTCAAACCCTGGCTTTAAGTCTAATAAGCCAGCACACTACCTACTAGACCAAATTGTTTAACAACAACTGTTAATTGACTTGATTTGCGTCTGGGGAGATAGTTTTTAAAATCAGACCCTCAAGCACTAAATCCCCCCTCGTCCCGTGGACTGTTGTACCCACTCTCACACTCAGACTATTTAGCAACCATCAAATGTTAAAGAGCTCTGCACAAAATACAATAATACGTATTACAGCTTGCGAGGGAATATATTTGAACGTAAACACAGCAGTTTTTAAAGTTTGCATTCTTTTTCCGCGGTATTGAAGGAAGAAGATAATGTCACAAACAGACATAAAAAAGGCATCAATCTCGAAAATTTTAACTTGTCAGTATCGGTATCCTTACATGCAATACTCAACATTCCTGTACTCCAACAGCACTTCAGTTTTCAAAAACTTATTCAATCCTTTACATACCTAGAGAGCATTATATTTTCATGAGAGGGAATTGTAAAAATGTTTTGAACACTATAAAAGATGTGATTATGTCTACACCAAAAAAACTGGATGAAATTTTTAAAGTACGAAAAAAGAGCGCAGGAAAGCTTTCAGAACATCGTAATCTAAACGTGCATCACATAACACCTTGAAAACATTAAACACATACCACCTATTATTTACCTTTGACGATAAATGTTAATAGCATTACATTTTTAAAGTGTTAAAAACTGTAATTTAACATCGTATTGGACTTGGATATAGTATTAATCACAGGCAATGAAAGTGACGACAAGTGTCCTCTGAATTTTCGATGCAAATTTCTCGACTATATTTAAGATATTTTTTTACGCGTCTATAAGTTATTTATTATGTCTATGCAAATTCCAATGAATACATCAGACAGCGATCAATATCAAACTTTTGTTAATAACAGTCAAGCAGAAATTCCACATTTAAAAACCAGCAATTCTTTTGGGTTCATTGGGAGATAATTATTAGGGTTGGATGATGCTACGAAACGTTATCGCCAGGCACAACTAACAAAATTTTCTCAAACAAATTTTTCTTTTTCGTATATCTGTTATACCCCAACAGTCACAAAGTTTCTAAATGTTCTCGTATTATTTTTTGAGTTAGTTTTAACAAGTGTAATAAATTACTCTGCTGCAGCTAGTCCTAGAATTATAGGTTTGTCATGTGTCCATACCTAAAAGTAATGACTTTTGTGAGATTGCATTGACGTAAACTAGCTATCTAAACTCCTCATAGTGTACATTCTTTTGAAAAATACATGATGAAAGTTTGTCTTCACCTATATTCAAACCTAAGATACTTGGATTAACCATTACTTTTTAAGCTTAAAATAATATTTAGTGTTCATTTATGACCATTCATCCTAGCAAGCAAGCTATTGGACGTTTGTAATAAAATATCATTCTTTTTTTTTCCACATTTTGTTAGTTCTTGTAAAGATTCTGTTGAATGTTATACGTTATCACAAAAAAATTAAAACTATTTTAGATGCATATTTAGAAAAGAAATAAAAAAAAGGAAAACATTACTTGTGAATTGACCATCACTGTACTCATTTAATATTTCCATCCTGTTAACCCACAACATTTAAGCGAAATAATCTGAATTTGAATATCAAGTTCATATCGAAAAGAACATTCAAGTGTAAACAGTAATGCATATAAAACACACACACAGACAATGTGAATAGTGGTAGAAAAAAAAGAAAGAAAGAAAATAAATAACAGAAGGGATAAAGATAAACTTGACCATAAATAATGATGATAAATAAATAAAAACGTTTTCATTTTTATTGCTTTCATTTCATTTTTGCAACACTATACCGTTAATAATATGGTAGAGAATTGCACATTAAATATGCATAAATTGTATTACAGTTGAAACGCAAAAATGGTCAATGAATATGGAAAGAAACTGAAAAAAACTGAAAAACTCTTTCAACACAAAACGAAAGTGGCCTCAAATACGTACATGTACACAATATGATAGGAGATGATACAACAGAATTGTAATATTATGACCATTTCATGTTCACACGTACATACATATGTATGTCTGTATGTAATGTGGTATGAAAACAATTTTCATTATTTGTTAAGTTGTTGTTGTTGTTGGGTAATTTTTGTTTTTTAAACAGTATGTATTAAATTGTTACTGACAGACATTGCAAAGAATGGCTTTGTACTTGTCCAATATACTTACTTTAAATAGAATCGCAAATGAAAGAGTAATTTATGAGAACAATTGATATCTGACAAAGCTATGCTTTGACAGCTGAGGACGTAAATTCGTGTCGACATTGCTTTTCAGTAAGGTTTGGCAGAACAATAGAAATTGGGAAACTTTCTTTTAAACAACAGAATTTGTTTACGAAGTTCAGAGTATTTCGTTCATTTTGTGGTCAACGTAACCGTCTGAAGCAAGCAATTCGTAAAATTACAAAGAAATATGCTCAACGAAAAAATCACAACAAAAATCACAATTTATTGGTCTTTGTCCTTCGACTACACGAATTGGAACCCAAACAGCCACCGATTACATCACATTCTAGCAGACCAAAATTATGAATCTTGTTTACGACTAAATTGTTGCGGTAAGAAGTTAAATTGCAAAGGCAAAGCTTAAACCGATAACAACCAAATCACCATTGCATCCAATAAAAGTGATTATTGATCAGTTCATATTTCTTTGGAAATCAACAAGGAGATCACATTACGGATGAATGGCAATCCGGCCATACTGACAGAAGCTCTCACAAATTAACCACCTAAATATCAGAAAAATTTAGTTCTTATAAAACGCCCTATCTTGCCGTAACTCTCAACTTTCTTTCCAAAAAGTGGTTCTATTTACTGGCCCCGTTTTGATTACTTTTTTTGCGTTATGTTAACCCATTGGTTTATGTCGACAAACAAGTAATCCTTATACCATTCATAGCGAATATTTAAGCAAATTTAATTCTTTTTTTTAAACCAAGCCAGACGATATCTTCTTTACAATGCCAATAAGAAATAACGAAAAAGCGAAAGTTTTCCTTTCATTTACTGACATGCTGCAAAAGCATTTGTGAAACCTAATAAATCATAAGGCACTCATGCGAAAACATATACAAAATTAAACCAATGGACGGACGATTGTATAGAAGAAAACAGAAGAAACAGAAAATTAAAGGAGAAATTACACACAAAAAGCAGAAGAAAAAATGGTTATTTTTAGGCCAAGTACAGCAAGCAAACCCAAGCACTTTATTTAGCCCCAGTTAAATACAATGACAACAATAGTAATGACCGACCTTTTTCTTCTTTTATGTTTTGAGAAAATAGCACCTTGCTGTTGTTGTTGGCTTTTGTTAACACAAAAATTATGACAGTTTTGCACTTTATATGCCACCGACACCACCATCACCATCATTACGACGAGCTAAGCCACCGTCTGGTGGCACCGACTTATTTGACTATTTGACTTGTAATGACAGTAAGTTTGACAAGCTCACACTTTTACTAGGTTAAATGTGTAGTAAAGTGGCGCACTACAATACACTACAACTTAACTGGACTGAGAGACTACTTACTATTCGCAAACGTTTTAATTTAATTTCATTTTGTTTTTCTTTCTTCTGCCACCACCCAAGTGAGTGACTAAACAAATAAAATTTTAATTTTTTTTTTGCAATGTTTCTTTAGAATTTAAGTTATTGTTGTTGTTGAATTATTTTTTTGCAAGTCAGTGTCGTCGTTTGCATATGTTCTTTTTTAAATTCGTACTTAGGTATTGTATGTCAGTGTTTCGTAGGCGCGTTAATGAATGAATTGGAATTGTGGAAGCAAAAATAAGGCGAGCAAAAAATTACTTGCTAAACTTAATTTACACTTTCAATTGTATTCATTGTGGTAATCAAATATACTCACAAGCATACAGTGAGCGTCAAATGAAACTGTACACCATGGATAAAATTCTAACAATCTCCAAACTCAACTTGTACCACTTAAGGAGAGTGCCCGAAAACATTTGACATTTTTTGTTTAAATTTTAAAAACTGGCAATGAAACAATTTTAAAATAAAAATAACGGTTATTTATTAATGCATGTATTTTTTTAAGGACAGTTTCTTTTGACGCTCACTGTATATTCATCGTATAATAAAAATATTTAAAAAATTTAAATAATGACAGACAAGCTACAAAAGTTTTGCAAACTAATGTTATCAGTGTCATTACACTATCATACATAATTCAATGTAAATACTATAATTGACAAATAATTACTGCAGCCTTGATCAATTACAAGAGTTATTATTTTAAATTAAATTAAAAAATTGCATAAAAACTTTGTATTTTTTATTTCGTTGTATTACTATTCCACATTTACGCTCTAGTTTTCGCTGTAATTGCAAAAAATGTCCGTTTTTACATGAGAAATGTTGTCAAATCAAATCGAATCAGAGCGGTGATCACGTATTGGCTTTAGAATGTAATATTTTAAGTGATTTTGCATTAACTGCACTAGGCAACGCTATGGTTTATCTAAAGTGTATCTGGCTTATTAAACGTCAGACCACGGTTCAAAACCCTGGTCAGACATATTCTGTTTCTTTAGCAAACTCTGAGAGTAAGACAAAATTGCCGCTCGTTTTGTTGTTCGGAGTCGACTTTAACCTGTAGTTCCTGCCACTCACATATAAAATTAACACAGACAACATATCGATGCCTCCATTCTATAACATCTAAGTCTAAAAATTGTGTTTTGAGTTAGAAGCTCTCAAAGTTTTCAAGCGAAAGACGACTATATGTGTATTATAAGTAGATCTGTCCCTATAACTTCGGAACGGATCAGCGTATCTTAAACAAATTTTGACAGTATTTAAGTTAGAAAACTTAGAATTTAAAAATGCAAGAACATTAAAGACATTCTAAGTACACTTAGAACGTTATAGAATGGTGGCATCGATATGTGATGCGAGAGGTCGTTAGCCTGATGGAATCGTTTTAATGACCAATTGTGTATGTATTTAAAGCTTCAGTGCCTTAGAATAAGTTAGTCGTGGGCAACATATAAAGTATCATTAACAGAATTTATCGCATCATGCATACAACTGTATTGAAATCACACATTCTGTCAATAAATACACTGCAGTCTCTAAAACACCGAATAGAGTCAGGACAATGTGCAATGGTCTCTTCTTTTTCGTTGTTACAGATTCTACAGAAGTAAACATGTTCGAAGTAAATTTTGTTCCATAGCTAGCTCGATTTGTATAAGCTCTCTACAAGTAGTTTCAATATTCCCTTTTTCTTCTTTAACTGAGTGAAGTTTGCTTGGGACTTATCTTTAGTCCCTGTTAAGAGGAATGCTAACGTATGAATTTATTCGAATTTTTTGCTGGGTCAGTTATGTATCTAAGAACACACAAGAGGGTGACCATCGATGTCACGCTATCATCTCCAAAGACAAGCCGCATCTTAGAAGTGGTGTGCACAATCTACAGGGATCTAAGGGCGGCTTTACTGTTGATAAATATACGTTCGTGTGGCTGCACTCAACTCATACTTATACGCATACTCTGATACCGGATTCCGCAATATCAGAGGCCTTCTCTCATTACCGCATAAGGTATATGGCCCCGTTTTGTTGAAACCACATGTCGTTGGTGTCCATATCATCCACTTCAAACCAAAAGATGTTGATTAATCATCAACATATAGTACCGCCTTTGACAGTGATAGAGTGGTCAACGTTATTCCCAGAGAAATATAAGACCGATAACGCCGCCAGATCAAATTCTTTACAAAACAGTAAATTTTTTGAGTGGCATTAGGCGCTCTTGGATCACTTGTGGAGTGATATCGTTCATTCTTTAAAATGTTAAACTTTTTTTAATAAAAATTTCCTGACTTTATTACTGAGTTGCGGTTCTAGTTAGAAACATAAAAAATTTTTTAATTTTTCAATTCGTAATAAAAATTTAAATTTACGATAAAACAAATCCAATCGCTTTTAAAAATTTTAAATCTTTTCAATTTCGCAATAATTTTCATGGTTTAGCACCTGTGCTACGAAAATAATATTCAGCAGTAATGGATGCCGTTTACAACTGCATTACAGTGCATTACATTATTATTGTTTATGGCCAATAAAGCATAACTCACTTACTGATTTCATACTTTTCATTTTCATTTTCATTTATTTTTCAATTTTATTTTGTTTGTTTGTTCGTTTTTTTTTTCTTTTTTGTTTATAGTTTTTATTTTCAATTACGTACACTTTAGCTAATGACCGGAAAGATAAATAGCAAAAACCAATAATTGCAACGCACAACAACAATAATAACCTTTACTTCCGAGCGATTAAATGTTGGTAAAATTAATTTTAAAAAGAGAAGAAGAAAAAAAAAATTAAGGAAAAATACTGAAACAAAACACAAGATACTCCTACGGATGTTTGAATTTGAATTCAAATGATAGCGTTATTTTAGATGTCATGTTACGTTTTAGATTTACCTAAATCTACATACGACCATTGTAACTGCAATTAAATTTGTAGCTTTGCGTGCCAAGTAACGGCATTGGCTGTGCTGTTGGCGATTTTGGAATACACTACACCACTTCAACCGAACTTGCCGTAAAAGTCTAGTAGGTAGTGTGTAGGTTTATTAGAAGTAAGTCCACGATTCAAACCCTAGATCTGGCATAAGAAAATATTTCTTCAGCGACTGCCTCTCAACAGATTTTTGGCAAAAAATCTAGAAGTAAATAATATTGCTATGAAGAGTTTCTCAAAGATCTGTCGTTCAGAGTCGATATTAAACTATAGGTAACGCCAATCATGTATAAAATTAAGGCACACAACAAAGGTGATGTGCGATGCTAGGTTGTAATCCTAACTAAAGGGTTGTAATGTCCAAATTCTGTATTATCAATGTACTTCAATCTTTCAACTTGTTTAATTAACGACATATAGGAACATTTGGCGAACTCACACAATAAATAAATTTCTTAACAAGTTGAACAACCTAGTCTTTCACATTTAAAACTAAACAGCGATTAAATTAATATCATGCCAATAGGAGACTTCTCCACTCCAGCGTCTTTCATTAGGCATTAGAAAGTAAATATTTAATCTGAGTAGCCTTAATGTAAAGGGAATGGCTCCACAATATCACGCTAAACCAGACACTTATGAGGTACTGTTCATATGACTACCATGTAGGCAATAATATTAGGTGGTTCATTGATACGACTTGGGCTTTGAATCCGAATATGAATTTCTGGATATTTACTATGGTCGTAATACCCATAATCTCCTATGCGTTTTTGGTGTGTTTGGCTAAAGAGTACGCAGAGGATAGTTATTACATGTGTTGAAAAAGGTTACAATTACCAATTAAATAAGTAAGGAAGCATAGAAGAAGCATGGCAATTTTATTGACTCTCAGAGTTTTTGCCAGTAGCATGATTAATGGAAATCGAATGGAATATTTGTTCATAGTACGGTTTAAAGAGATGTCTCAGACTCGTGTCTAATAGGCCAATATTCTACTTACTAGATAATGGTGACCCTTCAATGCTATTGGATTAGTTAGCCATGGTACTTAAACCTATAATATATTCTCCAAACCTATTGGCCTAATAAACTACAGGCTGCTGCTCAGTGTCAACATGTGCCTGCCGTGCATCCATGTCTTTCGAACACGAATATGTTCCAATAACTTATTTTCATCATCACAGTAATCTATATGTTGAATACAAAATAACTTTAATTCTGAATAAATGTAATAAGAGCATACAGGACCCTCCTCTCTGTGCCTTATTCTGGATCTGTTAGTGTTTGATAATGACAAATCATTCTACTCTCCACCTTAAAATGTGTGGTACTGAGTTGTCCTTGCATTAGAGTGAATACTAATGCCTGTAAATATTTTGAAATTATTGCTTGAAAACAAAAATGTATTTAGTTTTGCAACTAGATGGCGTTAGAAGCCACTATGAACGTAATTAATTTTAAAATAAATCATCATTTGATTATCGATAGGATGTGTTCGAATGGAAAATTAATCAAGGCAATAACAAATTGACATATTTCTGCCATTTTTGGAGGTGATTACACATCACCCAGAGTAGAGTACATTGCAAATAAATGACATAACAATGACTACATACGTATGTATGCACATCCATACATATTTCCCACCAATAATGGCATTAAATGGAATTTAATCTCTGCAATAAAAGC
Organism: Sarcophaga peregrina; assembly: GCA_014635995.1. NCBI lineage: Eukaryota > Metazoa > Arthropoda > Insecta > Diptera > Sarcophagidae > Sarcophaga > Sarcophaga peregrina. Next base: position 112,363,237 of record CM025789.1, on the reverse strand, counting down.
AAAAAATATATTAAAAAAAATTGTAAAAAACTAAATCAAATCAACTGCTACCAGCAAATAGTTTTTTTTCATAACAAAACCACTAAAAGAGTTTTAATGACGTTTTTTAAGTAGATATGGATATGGTGAGGTTTTTTTTATTATTATTGTTGCTGTTTCAGTTTAATCGTTTTCTCTTGCATGTGTAATTTGTCATAGAAAAAAATGCAATTGTTTTTTTAATCACATACCATATGTAATATGTGAGTAAAAGAAGAAAAAATTCAAATCCTTTAATTCTCCTTTTTGTTTTTTGTTCACTACCTATATGAACATTATTTAGTTTTATTTCTTTTTCGTTGTCTTTCGCTGGATATTAATGGATGTCCTGATTTTTTTTTTAGAAAAAAATCAAGTGAAGCACATAATTTATAATTTATGTGAGAAAGGTCCATTGAGTTTAAAAAGAAATTTGAAATGATAGGGCCTTTGTTCCATAAAAGTTTTATAACCCCTATTCGGTATAAAAAATGATTTGTGATTTGCGTTATTGCTAAAAATGCTATGCAAGCTTTGCCATTCCACTAATAAATAGATCAACAAACGAACAATGTTTGCAAATCTTAGAACTTTGTTTGCAAAAATTCGTGCAGTTACAGAAAAGTGTTTCTATTGAAATGTTATCTTAAGCAGCGAAACGGACTATTGACTCTATGGATACGTCAGTGAGCACAAATTTCGAAGTTGATGTGAAGACTAGCCAGAGGTATTTTAAATGTCGGAAATGTACACTGAAAAAGGCACTATTTGTGGGCTATCGGTAGCAAGAGTTTAACACATGCCTCACGGTACGTGACATAATGAAAAAGTATTAATAAGAAGTTGTGTTTCACTTTCAAGATACCTCGAGAGTAAGTTACATGCATTTGTCGGTCAACAGTTAGCATCTGGAAGGTATTTTTAAGCAAATGGCTCCTTGATGCAACTTGGGCATTGAATTTAAGAATAATTTCTGAAAAACTATTATATGGAAAACAATCAGAAGAATTCAACTCATTAATGCTATGAACGAGGAGCATGAAGGACTTCCTAATCCTTCAAGATAAGAGCAGCAGTTAATATTTAAAACCAAGACTGTTGCAGAACAAAGATGCCCTTCGGTTAGGTAAGATTAGAGGACGAGTCCATGTCATTAAGACAAGTACAATATCCAGAGATCAAAAAACTCCTTGTAATTTCGTCCTAGCAGAAAGGATAGTGAAGGAAGATAGGGAAATTCGAAAAGAAGAGGACAGGGAAGACCACAAAAACGAAAGAGTTTGCATCAACATCTTGTTACCCTAGCACTTCTCAATTAGCTAATATCAGTTCTCGACAAAAAGTTCAAGCCTTCGAAGAAGTCGCTATCCAGGGTCCTCAACCTCAAACTACTAAGGGCTGGACAGTTTCAGATCCTTTTAAGTGATCTAAGCTCGCACTACCCCGTAATGAAACCAATAACTAACCTCACATTGACCTTATTTAAACCCAGAAACAAACCTGTTCTATCACTGTTCTATCTATAGCTGGCCATAATTATATGAAGTATAACATACCGATCCAACACCAGCGCCTCTGCTCTTCCCTCCTGACCCATCCAGGAATGAGGACGTAGAAGTAACAGATTGGGGAATCAGGGCCAACTATCAAAATAACTTTTGTGAAAATGATTCTAGCTATGGTTTATGAAGTATTAAATTTCAATAAACATTTTGTATTCAAATAATTTTTTTTTCTCATCAACTTTACTTAAATAAGCCGTTAAGCTTAAAAAAATAGTGCACATCTGTATATTATCTGAATGGAAATGTAATGGAAAGATTTAAATCCTAATTATTGTTGATATTTTAAAATTTATAACTAAACTAGCATTAATCATCTGCACAAAAAGTTCAAAAACAGAAGCTGATTTATGTACATTAGAGATCATAAATATAGTAGCACTTTGGAAATATAAATTAAATAATTGAAGTTACAGTCTATGATTTGTAAAGAAAATTATTAATTCTTTGATTAAATTTCTTTATTTTTCGGAATGTTGTTTTGTATTCTTATTTCTCTTTCTGAAGAGTTACAGATTTTACCCTCGCCATGCTAATATTTTGACCATCACTGTTTTCGTTCTTAACATAAATCCATTAATATGATACATATTCATTCATTCATTCATTCATTATACTTTAAACCACAATAACTACAACTAAAGCAAGTACTAAAACAATCACATTCATTATTCATACATACATACATTCATACAATCGTTCATTCATTCATACATTCATTCATTTATCTTCACGCTCGTATCTGTTAGCCATCGTATATCACACATTCAGATATTTATGTTTTATTTAAATCATCTGTATTTGATGCGCTTCTATGGCTGTATCTGTATCTGTGGTCATTAGCATAACACCATTTCCATTGTCAAACCATTATATTATCTATTCTCTTATATTTATCTAGCAAGAGTCTTGGCTGATGTTATGCTTTCTTGAAATTATTGCAAAATCTTGACTGTTAAAAATAATTATAATGGAAAAAAAGCATAAAAGATGAGTTAAAAGGAAATGATATCAACACTAAACCGAAAATACAAAGCGACCCTTCGTAATATCACATAAAGCAATGCCTCAAAGCTGACGTACTTATTTCGATTATTCAGTGTCCACACTTAAAATGAAACTGTCATCGGGCAAAGACAGTTCAATCTAAACACACGTAAAGGTAAAAGCAAACCAGTATAGATCTGAAGATCGGCACTTGGATATCAGAGAAAATGTAAATTTTTTCAGTATAAAAAAAAAATCGTGACATGTGGCAATGCCTATTGCCATTTCACCAGGCATAGACTAACAAACAAACTATGCTTAGCAAATTGTCAAATTTTTCCATCAAAATTCCCGGAGCTTGAGAAACGTATTCCTTTTGAAAAATTGATTTCATCGACGAAACTCTTTTAGGGTCAATAGGTGCTTCAACAATTAATTAATTGATGCTGCAAGTACCACGTAAAAATTCAATGTTTGGTGCGGTTTATGGACTGGTGACATCATCAAACTGTACTTCCTCAACAACGATAAAAACTGTGATCAAGTGCGATCAAAGGTACCCTGCGATAGAACAATTGGACTTGTATTGTCTGTGATTTTAACAAGGTGCCACTTACAACACGATACCCTAAAGCTTTAAGTTTGGAAAGCAATTAATGTTAAACCTTAAAAATGTCTATTGGATGCCAATAAAATCCGATTGACATGTGATCTCAATAATGATAATGCGAACCATGTGAATGCATCACTATAATATTACTCCGAGATAAATTTGGTGAACAGTTAATCACACGTTTTGAATAAGTTCATTCGCAACCATGGTTATGCAATTTGAATCTAATGAACATTTTTATGGATGACAACATTACAGAATTATATTGATTAGACTAAAGCCTGTTGTTTTGGTGAACAAACTTTTGGTTTTCTGCTGCATTAAAATCCGATTGCTTGAGTTTATAGTCAACACTTTAACCATTACATCACGCCACTACTAATTTAATGAAATATTTTATGAAGAAATACCAAAATTTCTTTAAATTTAAATTGCTTCCACATTCAAATGAATTTAAAAATCATGTCATCAAATGAAATCTTCCAACGGCATGAAATCTTCCAATTATACTGACAATTTGTCAGTGGGTTTTTAGGTTTTCATGATATTTAACAAAAAAAAAAATGGAACAAAATATTGTTTTTTTTTTCTTTTTTGATTCACAGTATAATTAATGTTTCGTCTAGAAAATGTTGATTTTTGCTGTCACTTTCGTAGCTTTTGTTTCTTTACATTTCTTTGTTAAAAATTTACTCGCATAAAATTTCACAACCATAATTTGCAAAGAAAACACCTGAAAATTGTTTTATGAATGCTGGTAAGCTAGAGAAAATTCTTACCGTTTTGAGATTGTACTTCGTTAGATTTTTTCTTTCCTTTTAATGAATGGAATCTTAAGTAAGTATGTATGTATGTACATAGAATATGTAAAGTCAGTGGTAAATGCGTATGTTTTGTGTTACGATTTTATTTAACGCCTACACACCCTCTAAATAGTTTCTTCGGTTCTAAAATTTTTCTCTTTCATTTTGTCGCTTATTTTTTATTGTTTTGCGTACTTTTTTTTTTTTGTGTTACTAACCAGATTCATAGATACTCATATTCCCCATTCAGCAGTTTAACAACAAATAATTGTTAGTTTATTGTTATTGTCTGATGTTTTCATTCATTGTTTGCTTAGATTCTCGCATATTTCAAACAGCCTATAACAGCCTCCATCTGTGCTATTGTGCTATAACTAGGCATATATTTAAGCATGCTACACTTAGTATTATGTATATAAAATACTATATTTGAAATAGTTGAAGAATACAATAATCAAATAAGATGGCAAGTCAAAAATAAGCTGTTGTTCTCATAGATGTTATAGCCCATGTCACACCCGTGACTATGTGTTTAGGGTTAGGGATGCCAAACGGGATCGAAAAATCGCGATTTTTTCTTAATAATAAAAACATTTTGTTAACAAAATCATTTGTATTCCAATTATGTACATCAGAATTATATATCATTAAAAATAAAATATAAAACAGCAAGACAAAATGTAACAAAAAAAAATGTAAATTAACTAAAGTAAAAATTATTCATACATATGGAAATGCATTAATGCATTAGAAAAAGATTAAAGCTTGATAGGCTTGAACGAATTTTATTGTCAACATACGCTGCCGTTGAAAAACACTTCTCGCAATCAACATTTGTTTGTAAAATAGTTTCAAGTTATCTGTATGCAGCTTGTAAATATTCATCTCTACCAACTCTATTTCTTTGGAGAGTTGAGTGTCTAAATCAGCTACCCTATCAATTTGTTTCATAGGGCTTTTGCATTCTTCGATGCCATCAAATAAATTTTATCACTGGAAGTAGGGTTTTCCTCATCTGAGGTGCTATTATTGAAGTCAAGTGATATAGAATTTTTTCCATGATCTTTTGTAGGGTCAAAATACATATGAATTCACAATCCCGAAAATCCCGAAAAATCCCGGGACACGTTTTTAAAAATACAGTTTTTAAAAATTCTGGGAATTCGAGACTCGGGTTTCTCGATTGGCATCCCTATTTAGGATACTGAAAATAATTGTAAAAAATGTATAATTTTTTTTTCTGAAGTCTTAATACTTGGGTCAGATCGAAAGTGCAGATTTTTATTATCACCCAAGATTTGTATGTATATATAAGATATCTTGTATTTAAAATTATATGAGAAAAATTAATTGTAACGGGTGTGACAACTAACCAATTATTAAAAACACAAAACTCTCTCACTCAACTTTAACTAGCATGCATTTAAAATTGCTTTAATTTGTTTTTGCCCCTTTTTTTTCATGTAACGGGTGTGACAAAAAAATTTCATTATGTTGTCTATATATTGAAAACGAAATTTATGAAAGTACATCTCAAAAATTATATTATAATAGAATTAGATGTCATATAACAGAAAAATGATTTTGTAAGCGCTGTGAGATTAGAAAAGTCATGAAAATTGTGAAGGAAAAATAACTTTTGGAAAAGCTTCAAGCCTGTTTCTAGAAAAATTTAGACCCTTTTTTCCGATTTTAGCAAATATTTTAAATTTAATGTAAACACAAACAATAGAATTGACAGTTCATCGAAAATTTAATATTTAATGAATATATTTACCACACTGCTATTATAGTTTATAATGCACTGCCAATGTTAAAATCTGAAAATAGAACAAAAAAAATCTTTGTTAGTAAATAAAAATAAAGAAATTTAATAAAATTTTTATAGATATTCTAATTACTTACACCATTATCTCTTAGTTTTCGAACAAAACTAATTTAAAGCACAGATTATAAACTTGCAAGGAAGAAGAAAACTTAATTTATTCCATTAATTGTAGCCACAAGTGGAAATTGTTATATTTTCTCTTTTAATTAGTTTTTCCTAGTCATAAGATATTCCAAGACGGCCAGGAAATGTTCTTTTTTTTTTTGTAGTTCTCCAATAAAATCTGTTCTTAATAATAAGATTCTAAGTTTCCTTATTATTTCCTTGTTTTGATTGGAGTAACATAACTTATGTTATAGATAAACAGATTAGGAGAACATGTTTATCATTCTCTTTGCCATATGGTCGCCGTTCCTTAGCCTTGGCCACTAACAGGTTGAAGTAAAGCAAATTTTTATTTTATTTGCACAACATTAAGCTTTTGAAAAACTTTAATTTGTTTTTATTGTACACTTCAAAGTGGCCTATAAGCTATTAAAGACACAAACCCCAAGTAACGGTTACCGGTTATGAAACCAAATAATTTCCAAGGATTTTATATTTGTTTTATTGTAAAATATTTTACCACTTAAATAAGACTATTTAGAGCAAGAAAAATTAACAAGTTAAAGCAACTCAAATCATTACGCTACTAACTAAAAAATGTTAAAAATGTTATGGAATACAGCAAATAAATGGAACTAATAGCATGTTATTCTATTCGTTCTATTTCATTTCAATTATATTCATTAAATGTATGCAAAGAAGCAAATGCTTGTGTAAAACAACAAGCATTATAGTACGGAAAAAAGTTTGTGATACAATATAATGAGAGGGGTTCCCAGCCACATTTTCTGAACTATTCACATAAAAATGCAAATACACACAGAGGCTGGCAGTTAGAGAATGCTATAGCAGCAGCACGTGCTTAAAATCCATGTGAATAGTGAAAAAGCGGAACCAGTATGGTAAACGAGTCAATTTTTTTTTTATTTGGGTGTGTGAATAAGTTAAAAAGCTAAATAATGATTACTTTTGTCAATAATATTCTGTGGCAAAGAATTCATAAATTCATACCAACACTCATTCATTCATTTATTCATTTGTTCGTTTACTTTGCATTGCAAAGATCAACTGGTTTAATTTAATAAAAAAAAAAATACTGCGATAGAATAACATGATATTGCATACATAAACAACAACGATAACAACAACAATAATAAACAATTATTATATGCCACTATAATTAATACTATGATGATTACCTTTATGACATTGTACATGAATTTGTTGTTGTTGTTTTTGTTTAAATTATTGTCATGAAATAATTTTAATTGTAGCAATTATATTGGGCTGAACACAATTAATGAGCGGTGTTATGAACAAAGCAAAGCAAATTCGTTTAATAAAGTTCTGTGAAAATGATAACAATGTTGACAGTTACAGGGACAGTGAAAGCGACAGCGACAGTGACATTAAGTAAGTCTTCTTTAAGTTACTGCAGGAAGGACGTAAAACAAACTTCAATTTGTTAATGACAGCTAGTCAACAATTGATAAAAATTTTGAAAAAGAAGTAAAAAAGTCCTGTTGATGTAGAATCAAGGATTCATGAGATATATCAGAATGGACTGTTCTGTTACCGCTTAATATCGACCAGATGCAACGCGAGCATTGTTAAACAACGTCAATTGATGATGGTTTTAGTCTGATATAGAGAGTAGTATGATTGTAGCCGCCGTAGTCTAGTGGGTAGTGTGTTCGCTTATTAGACATAAAGCTCGAGTTCGTATCCCAGGCGAGGCATCAAAACAATATATGAAAATAATAAATAAAATTGCCACGAAGAGCTTCTCATAAATCTGTCGTTCGGAATCGGCTTTAAACTGTAGGTCCCGCCACTCATGCATAAAATTAACGCACACAATCCTGACTGAAGGATTAAAACCGCTTTTGACTACAAATAACAGATTTCTGAACCTTTTTTTTTTTAATAATTAGTTACGCACAGAGGTCTAACCAGGAAACTTCTGAGATAATGGCAGCGAAACAAAAAAGATCTCAGAGCTGAGATTTGAACTACGAAGCCTTGCCTGGTAAGTCCACTATACTAGCACTAACATGTCGTCGGCCATATTTAACATGCTTCCACAACAAATGGATTGAATATTTTGGTCTCTACAAGTTATTGAATGTGTTCGTTACTGATTTTTCAAATTTGTTTTTATCAGTAGACCCCTAGCTAAACTCAATAACTCCTAAGACCAGGAATGACGTTTTATTTATAGTCTTCAGAAGGAAAGCGCATTCTGATTAAAATACTAAAGATTGAAACAATCTAAATTATTGCAAAAAGGATAGTATCTGGTACTTACAAGCCACTATTTTCTAAACTAGTTTCAAACCAGTCGTACAACAAATTTACTACAAAATGAATGGCTTGGAATAAGTTAGATGATGTTAAGTAATGGAAATTAATGCATATATTCTAATTGATTAGAGACTTCCTTTAACAATCTTTAAAATCTTAAAAATAAGTTATTTAAGCATATGCGTCCCCAAATATCCAAAAGCCTTATGCTTTAAAAATTGAAATAAAAGGAAAAAAAAATTCATTCATTTGTGTGTCACGAAATATAATTCAAAGCATGAACAATTTACACGTTTTTCTATTCTTTTATTTAGAAAAAAAAAAGTGAAATAAAAAAACACATTCACCGACAAAAAGCTGACAATAGATTTCAAACAAATGAAATAAAAAAAACCATTTAGTGACACAAAAACAAAAAAAAAAGAAACGATAAACGTGTTCATATTGAATGGATTTCATGCAGCAAATTATTATTTTCATATCACTTGGGATGACAATAAAAGCAAAAAAAAAATAAAATAAAAGGTAAAATGGAAAAAACCTTTTACTTAAACGAATTTCAAAATAGATAGGGACATTCGAAATGGATGACATTTTGTTTTTATTTTTATTTAAAAACTAAAAATTTCAAAACCTCTTTGTAACAAATAGATTGAATTTAGGTATGATCATTTCTAATTTATACGTTTTGAAACGTTATTTTTTCCAAATAAAAATTAATTCAAATGACTTTTATTACCAATAACTATTTTGGAGTTGTAAATTGAAAAGCAATGGCTAGAATATTTGCAAAGTACTTTATTTAATTTTTTCATCTTGACGTAACAAGTCAAGCTACACGTACACGTTCAAAAGAAATAACTTTGATAAGAAATACACTGACCGCGTGATCAGTCACAAAAAAAGTTCAAATTTGGTGAATTTAAGGCTGTCATACCAGAAGAACTTGTAAAACAAAGGAGTTCGTTTAAGCACCAAGATTCAAAAGCCATTGGGAGATAATTTTGAATGTTCGCAATGCTATTTCAATGCTTTAGGTTAAGGACAATCCAAGACAGCTTGCGTGTGCAGTTTCCATACCACAAATCGATTTATTCTGTATTCCGCACTAAATCATATATTTTCAAAATTTTCTCAGAAACTATTTGTTTCGATCGATGCAGAAGTCTCTTACTGGTATTCGTAGTATTTCGAATTTTTTAATTTCTAGAAATACAATAAATGTGGAGGTCTTTTGCCCGCAATCTGAAATAAAAAATGAAGGGAATCCTATTTTATGAATGCATTAAATTAATTGACAACACAACCCAATTCTAGTTTTACATACAACCAAAGGCGAACCTATTTTCATAATAGTTTTTCAGTTAGGCAGCGTATGATCTTCAGTAATACACAGATGGTTGTCTATTTAATAATTCTAGAACCTGGCTTTTTAGTTGATAAATTTGGACTAATTAAACTGAAACAGCGTAAAGTAAAAATTCGCATCGAATTGTGTATAAGATACTTGTTTATGAGATAATGTGTCGGCTTATTAGACGCAAAGCCTCGGTTCAAACCCCAGGTCAGACATAAATTGAAAAAACTACTTCGGCGACTTCCTCTCAGCAGATTTTTTGCAAAGAACTCTGAGAGTAAATAATAATTACCATGAATAGTTTCTCAAAAATCTGTCGTTCGGAGTCTACTTTAAACTGTAAGTTCCGCCACTCATGTATTAAATTATCACACACAATACTGACTAAAGGGTTGTAATGTATGTGTTGGTTTACTAAACGAAAGTCCAAATGCAGCTTTGACATCTTGAAAAAATTTTTCTTTCAGGTTCTTTATTCCTTTTGGCAAATGCTATCGAATGATTCTCTCAAATCTTTTGTTCGGTATCGACGTTAAACTGTAGATCCCGTCACACAACAAAGGTTTGGTGTGTGAAGCTCGATAGTAATACTGATTAAATGGTTCCATGTCATATTGTCATGGAAATAATTATATGGTACATTCTAAATGAATTCAACATTATAAACATGAAAATTTAATAACAGATAAGATAGATGTTTTACAACTCGGTAAGGAATGTACGTAATTTTCAATTGACATTTTTAAAATTGTAGTTTACATTCGTAATAATTATATGGTACAGAGGAGCAGAGAACTGCAAGCTGTATGTGAAAAATATCACAGCATTCGAATAAAAGCTTCGAGTAGTAGTCCAATGTTTGTCAAAAGCTAGAACTCGGTTAACGTTAACGGAACGTAATCGAACGTACGCTATTTTGTAGAAAACCAAAGGCATTAATAGCGTTTGCCAAACCGCACACATGTTTCTATGTAATTTGTATTTTTATTTATTAAAGAAATCATTTCATTACAAAAAAAAATCAATAACTCATCAAAATTCCCCTGTTAAAAAAACAGTTCTAACTAAATATATAAAAAAAAAAAATCTATTTCACTACAATAACTAAAACGTATGGAGAAAACACGCTTGCGGTTACTATGTTCACTAATTTATGACGCACTGAATTTTTAGAGTTTTCTTCTAGTTTATTTAAAAATAATGAAATGTTTAGTTAACATTATTAAATACAATTGTAAAATCCAATTGATTAATTTTAAGATTATAAGCCACAAAAAATAAACTATTTTGTTTACATATTTATGACAGCCACTGTACTGGAACACAACTCTTCAACACAACTCTTCATTTGTTAGCAATTATTTTAAATTTCTAAAGCTAATAACAACAAATGCAAGAAACAAACAAAAGTATCCTTAAGTAAAGACTACAATCTATCTAGTAGGTGCTCACACCATCCTTGTTGTGCGTGTTAATTTTTATCCATAAATAACAGAACTCACAGTTTAAAGTAGACTTTGACTAACAGATTTTGGAAAAGCTTTTCATAAGAATTTTGTTTTACTCTCAATAGTTTTGTCAGGAGACTGCTTGCTTAGACTACGGCGACTTCTGATTGCCTTATTTAATTTTAATATTTTCTATACGTTTTAGGGACACAACTGGACACATATGGACAGGAAGAGGACCGTGTCTCTCCTGTCGCATAGCTAGGCATTGCACCAAACCGATTGTTACAGACTGTTGCCGTTTTGGTAGCCATGCCGAAAGACTTGACATTTAGACAATCGACTTCTGGAGGTGCTGTGGGTCTTTCAACTCATGTGTCAGTACCTTGCACTTCTGACATCTTCAACAGGGATTGCTGCAATAACGAATCGGCAGATATTAGTTACCATTAAATTCTATAAAAAGGTATAGGAAGGCTTACAACCAATTTACACTGGCGTTGCTTGTAAATCACAATTTTAAAGTATAAAATAAGATTTCAGCTTCAGTTACCTTTAGAAGAGCTTTCTAAACCTTTGTGCCTAAATAAAGTACCTATGCTGCCCACAATTGCCAAAAGCCAACCAAAATAGAAAAAAAAAATTGCTTCAATAAATATTTCTTCCATTGTTAGACGTTTGGTTGGCTCCCCCAGGAGGAAGTCACATAGTTTTGCTTGTTGATTTATAGGACTTTTTTTTAAAGAAAGAAATAAAAAGAGAGGGAGAGAGAGAGAGAGAGCGTTGCAAAAACTATTAAATTTTGTTTGTTTTATGCTGTGTACTCAATACTTTTTCCTTTGGTACAAAAATCTGAAATTTATTGAACTCTTGTTAATGTTTGTTTGTGTATGGCCAAGGAGTTCCTACAACAACGTATCCTAAATAATGAAAAATATGAATTTTTTTTCTCCCCTTTTTATGGATTTGCATTTTGCTTTTTAGTTCAAACTGTTGTTTTTGTTTATTTTTTTTTATGTAAAGGAAGCAAAGTGTTTTGAAGCAGTAATTGCAGAGAGTAAATGGGAAAAAATTTACTTCAGCTTGTTTGTTTTTACCAGCATGATTTACAACACAAAAGTAGGTTCACAAAACCTACAAAGCAATAATAACTCTGCCAAAATACAATAGCTTTTTTCTGCCAAATTCTTAGAATATCTTAGAATTACAAAAAAAAAAAAACATAAAATTTTTCTGACTTACTTATAAGAACTGATGTAATTTAAGCACAGTTCTTAGAAACCTTTAACTCAAAACTTTTCTTGACTTTAATGTGTCATATAATGGACTTGTATGCTTAGGTTAGTGTTGGAAAATTGTTTAAAAAAAAGTGTGAAATTTCTATTGACAGAAGTCAAAGGCAAGAAAGTTTTTTAATTAAATTTTTTCTATTTTTCTCCTGACACGTTTGAGTAATAAAAAGAAAAACTTGGAAAATATGTTTTTAGTTTTAAAGAAATTTTAATTAAAATTTATTAAATTTTCTAAAAAACAGATGAAATTAATTTTTATTACACAAAATGGAATTAAAGCAAACTCAGTTGGTAATGAGTCATAAATGTTTAATTAATTGTTGACTTAATTGAAATCTGATCTATTATGACCCATTCACGCTACTATTTTTATGGGCATAGTATTTTGAATAATGATTTTATGTAAAGTTGCTATTACATACACACATAATTGTTGGTTAGGATTTCGACCTAGCCTCTCACACCAATTATGTTGTGTGCGTTAATTACATACAAGAGTGGCGAAACCTACAGTTTAAAGTCGTCCCCAAACGACAGATTTTTAAGAAGCCCTATTAAGAGGCTTTTACGTAATAGATTAATAAATGTAATTGTCCTCCATGTTATAAGCAGCATTGTTGGCGAAAACTATTTTGTATTAAGTTATGCAATATTTTATGAAAATTTAATTCCACAGATTTTCCCGTCAGCTATCTTTAAAACGTTCGTATTGGAGTTTATCGTAGTTGCGCATGTTGTCTGGCTCGCAACTTTTTAAAACATTTTATTTTACGAATACATGCACAAAAATTCGTTAATATAAATCTATTATTATGATACAATTTAAAACAAAAGAATTCCCACGACATTCACAAGCACACATACCTAAACCCAAATGTATAAATAATTCACATGAATAAATTAATAAATTTCATTATTTTTTTACTTGTTTTCCTTCACGTTTTGGTTACGCTAGTAATTAATTTCTCTGTTGCAGTCGAAAATTGCCAGCCTTTAAACACCGTAGAAGACCACAAGCCAAGCCACAAACCATTCTAATAAATCAGAGTATGTGCATATATGATAAAGAGATATCCTAAATTAAAAAAACAGGACTTTTAAAGGTTTTTTTTTTGTCATTAATTTCTTCTTGATGATAGGAATTTTGCTACCAACCCTGGTTGTTGAATAAATGGTTGATATAAGGCGTGCACAGAATAAAATTTGTGGAGTAGTTTTTGTTTTATAAAATTTATTTAGCTACGGGCTAACGCTCATTTAATTTAGTCTTTAGAGTCTAGCCTTTACAGTGCGCAACAATTTTTGCTGAAACCTGATCATAATTACTTGTTCTTGTAGTGTAGTTAGGTAGAATCCCATCCTCTCTTTGGACTAGTTTGT